>OX451738.1:429333105-430533105 GCA_948472305.1 Vicia faba
TGATATTGAGCTCCTTAAACCCGGTTACTATTTATAGGACAGGTTTTTTAAGCCAACTACACTCAAGAGGGTACTTACCTATGAAACCCCATGCAAGCCTGAAATTAGGGTTTGGTGTGATTTGCTTGTACATATGTTTTTGTGCATACATCATGAACATCATAAAAACACCATATGCATTCACTAACCATTTCAAGGGTTTTGGATCTTCAGCTTTGTTTCTTGTTTTGTAGGACATGGAAATACCTCGCAGAAACACCATTCAAGTCAACCTTGTGAGAATCTCTCCTCAACTCAAGGAGATCACTTCAAGAATTCCGGAAAATTCCTCCTTCAGTGAAATACATGGTAGACTGCTCTCCAGCCTAGTCAACACCAACATTGAAGAAGACATGATTGAAAGTGCTATTCCAGTTCTTTGACCCTCTTCACCACTGCTTCACTTTCCCTGATTATCAGTTGGTTCCCACTTTGGAGGAGTTTTCTCAACTCCTAAGAATCCCTATCCTTAATCAACTACCCTTCAACGGTACGGAGAAGGAACCGAAGCCTGAAGATGTTGCTCGAGCACTACATCTACAACCATCTGAAATCAAGGGGCATTGGGAAACCAGAAGCGGCGTCAAAGGATTTCTTAGCAAAATTCTTGTTTGAGAAGGCACAAGAATGTTGGAACTCATTGGACCTACAAGCTTTTGAAGAGATTGTGGCACTCCTTATCTATGGGTTGGTCTTGTTCCCAAATCCTGACCAATTGGTAGATGTCAACTCCGTCAAAATCTTCTTGTCCAGAAATCCAATAACCAACATTGCTTGGGGAACATCCTTCACTCATTTTACACACGAACAATGAGAAAGAGGGGTGTTCTCATGTGCTGTACTCCTATCCTCGCAAGGTGGTTTATTTCGCACCTTCCACAATCTGTCTTGAAGAATGACCAAGGTATAAGGTGGTCCCAACGATTGATGACTCTCACTCATTCTGATGTGCATTGGTGTTCTCGGTCCAGAGAAAATGTCATCATCATCGATCGTTGCGGAGAATTTCCTAATGTTCCTTTACTCGGAATTAGAGGAGGTATCACCTACAACCCTTGCCTAGCTTTGAGGCAATTTGGATATGCACGGAGGGATGGCCCGCATGACATGTTGATTCCTAGCCTAGTTTTCGACTTCGACAACGATGCGCAAGGACTTCGCCAAAGATTCATCAGAGCTTGGGGAAAACTCAACAAGGTTGTTAGCAAGACTCTGGGACACAAGAACTCCATCCCTCTTGAGCCCTATCTCAAGTGGGTACGAGCCCGAGCCCAAAGTCTAATGATGCCTTATCCTCACGTACTCCCAGTGATTAAAGAGCCCGTCAATGAAGGAGAGGTTCCCTACACCATCCTGCATCCAGACATGCCTACATCGTGGGAGGAAATGCAGAAAAGTTAGATTCAGCTCAAGGAGGAACGGAACACTTTTGAAGCTAGCTACTACGCCAGTGAAAAGAAGGTTCTAGAGCTTACCCGCCGACTCCACGAGCAAGAGGCCCTCAACACCTACATCGTGCCAAAGAGGATGCGCAATGTCTTTCTACCTTGAGAAGTTTATTTTGTAACATTTGGCCCATAGGGCATTTATGTACTAACAAATCTCTTCTTATTAATATGACGTGCGTTCTTCTTTGTCTGAAACAACTTTGAATGTCCTAAATCCTTGAATGCATTGCATACATCAGCATACCATTCATCATGTGCATAAGCAGGTCTCACTCCAGGTTTCCTTATCTATCTGCTGTTTATTTCAGTAGGATGGATCTCGAGCAAACAGTTAAAGACCTACAGGCTCAGAATGCACAGTTCCAGCAACTCTTGATGACCTTGGTCAAGAGTCAAGAGGATATCAAGGCTCAACTGGAGAATAAGGACCCAGTGAAGAAGAAGAAGAAGAGGGTTGGAGTGGCCACTTTGGGGAGAAGATTCAACGGAGAAGCTCGGAGAGTGCTTGAATTTCCTCCAACTTCTGATGAAGGGACTAGTAAAAGAGATCAAGTTGTGGTGCCTTCCGAGTCTGATGCGGAAGAGGAAGAAGTTGAAGAGGAGGAAGATTATTCTGACCAGCAATACCCTCCAGCGGATGATAAGTACAAGGGGCTAGAAGACAGGTTGGCCGCCATGGAATTGCAAAGAGTACCGGGCTTGGATTTTGAAGACTTGGGTTTGGTTGCCCGGGATTGTAATTCCCCCAAAATTCAAGGTGCCAGTGTTTGTGAGGTATGATGGGCTGTCCTGTCCCAAAATGCACCTCAGGTCCTATGTGAGAAAGATTCAATCCTATACGGCAGATAGAAATCTCTGGATTCATTTCTTTCAAGACAGTCTTTCTGGAGCTCAGTTGGAGTGGTTTTATCAGCTAGAAGGAACCAGCATCAGAAATTGGGAAGATTTGGCCACCGCTTTCTACAAACAATATCAGTATAATTCTGATCTTGCTCCTACCCGTACCCAACTTCAGGGTATGTCACTAGGAACGAGTGAGGGATTCAAGGAATATGCACAAAAATGGAGGGATTTGGCTGGCAGGGTGCAGCCTCCTTTAACCGATCGTGAGCTCGTTGATATGTTTCTTGGGACCCTATCTGGGCCATTTTTCAATCATCTAATTGGTAACTCTTCCGCGGGGTTTACCGATTTGATCTTAACAGGCGAAAGAATAGAAGCTGGCATCAAGTCAGGAAAGATTCAGAAGGGTGTCGCTGCAAGTGTTGAGAAGAAGCCATTTAAGAAGGAGACAGCTATGGTATATTCTCAGAAAAGAGCAGGGAAGGTGGAGCGTCGGCCAACTGTGGGGGCCGTAATGATTCAAAACACTCCGAGTGAGCAGCCTCGTTATAACCAGTCCAGACCAAATCAGCAACGAGTAGAACGGCCACCACGGCAGTTCACCCGTATTAATATGACTCCAGCGCAAGTGCTTCCCCATCTGTTGAAATTGAATCTTGCCACTATCAAGGAGGCGCCAAAGAATGTAAATACATCCTCTCCACATTATCATGCCAATGCTAAGTGCGCCTATCATTCAGACAGTGTTGGACACGACACCAATGATTGTTGGGCACTCAAGCATAAGATCCAGGACCTGATAGAGGCTAAGGAGGTAGAGTTTGACGCTCCAGAAAAACCCAATGTGATATCTGCACCTATGCCGAAGCACGGTCGGAATGTCAATGCCATTGAAGAGGATCTGTATGTTGCTGACGTTAGTGATCTGATTACTCCGCTGCTAACCATTAAGTTGAATTTGTTAAGGGCCGGGATCTTCCCGGGATGTAAAGAAGACTGCTACTGTTGCCACTCTCTGCCGTTTGATTATCCGCTGTTAAAGAAAGGCATCCAAGGCCTCATGGATAGCCGACAAATTTTGTTCGAAAAAGTTCCTGCTGTTCCAGTTCATGTTGAAAATGTCTCAATCATAACCATTCACGCCAATCTTTCCGAGGCCGTCAAAAAGCCAGTTAAGATTACACCAGCTGCAAAGTCTATACCTTTGAAGATAACAATGTCGGGGCCTATTCCCTATGTTTCTGAGAAGTCGATACCTTGGAACTATGGTGGTGACATCTACTACCATGGTATCAAGCAAGTTGAGATAATTGAAGAAAATTCAGATGATGAAGAAGCCAGCATTAGCAACATTGCGGGCACCAGCAAAATCACCAGGAGCGGGAGAATATTTTCTCAAGAGATTGCTCCTCCAAGAGCAGTCTTTGGACCCTCATCAGCTAAAGAAGTCCTCCCTGCACCAGTAAAACTCTCCGCTAGAACTCCTTTGATTGAAGAAATTTTCGTTCCTAGTGTTGTCTCTCCTACCATTGCTGATAAAGGAAAAGGAATACAAGATGAGCCCGTCAGGACGAGGGCTCAACCTTTGGTGATTCCGGAAGCCTCCAAGAAAGAAATGGACGAGATTTTGAGGATAATCAAGAGAAGTGATTATGATTTGGTGGAACAGTTGGGGCAAACCCCCTCCAAGATCTCCATGCTGGCACTATTACTTTGCTCAGAAGCGCACGCTCAAGCTTTGATTAAGTTTCTAAAGGCAGCTCATGTGCCCCCAGGAAACCTCTGCAGATCAATTTCAACATTGCGTGGCTAGTCTGACTGCAGACAATGGATTAGGTTTTTCTGATGCCGACCTAACCCTTAAGGGCTGAAACCACAATGATGCGTTGCATATTTCAATCGAGTGTCGCGGAACCACCCTTGCACATGTTTTGGTTGATACCGGTTCATCGCTGAATGTTTTGCCTAAGAAGGCCTTGGACCGGCTAGATTGCGAAGGGTTGGAATTGAAGCCGAGTGATATTGTCGTCAGAGCTTTCGATGGGTCGAAGAGAATGGTCCATGGAGAAGTTGAAATCCCTATCAAGATAGGTACTGAGGTGTTTAAATCCACTTTCTATGTAATGGACATCCGTCCATCATACTCCTGCCTGCTGGGTAGACCTTGGATACACCATGCTGGGGCAGTCACCTCCTCCTTGCATCAGATGCTGAAGTATCCGGTAAAGGGAAAGATCATTACCGTCCACGGCGAAGAAGAGTACATGATTAGCCATTTAAATTCTTTCCGGTATGTGGAGGTTGAAGGAGAGTTCATTGAGACACCGTTTCAGCATTTCGAAGAAGTGCTTCCTGAGATAGCAGTGGCGAAGTTGGCAACTGAGACACCAAGGCAGATGGCCAGGATGGCATCTCTGGAGGATGCAAGGGCTGCAGTTAAAGAAGGGAAGAATTCAGCATGGGGGCAGTTACCCGATTTTCCGCATAAAGCTGATAAGCTTGGATTAGGTTTCACCGCCACTGGCCAGAAGGCCATGCGCCAATCAAAGATTGAAAGAGCGCCGATCAAAATTTCTCCTTACCGAATCAACGCCCTGGAAGATGAAGACAAGGAAAGCAACATTAAAGATTGGATCTATCCAACTGTCGGAGGAGGGTTGAGCAATTGGGAGGCTAAAGACTTTGTCCCCATCACTTTTGTTCATCAGTAATTTATCTGTTAAACATTTCTTATCTGGTCTGTAATATTTTACTTTCAAACAATCCGTACACTATCTTTTCACCTCCTGCCTTGCCCGGGGCATGTAGGTCCACTTGTAAGGGTTTTGACTATTTTTCATATTCATATGCCATGTTTAATGATTCATTGGACGTTTTTCATTTGATAAACTGCTTATGTTCATTTTCTTTCCTTTTGCATTTTCGTTTAAGGATGGCTATCCCTTACACACACCCACACTCACCAATGCAGGTACCCATCCACTCTGGATTCCATGGGTGACTATTCTGCTGTATCTTTCAATAACTCTGAAGATCTGGTCAATCTAGCCGAGTATGAAGATGACGAAGGTTGTGAAGTACCCGGGGAACTAGCCAGACTTCTGCAACAAGAGGAAAGGGCCATCTTACCGCATGAAGAGCCGTTGGAAACTGTTAACTTGGGAACCGAGGAGGACCGTAAGGAGGTGCAAGTGGGTGCCAATCTGGAACCAAAAGTCAAGGAGCGCTTGGTACAGTTGTTAAATGAGTATGTTGAGATCTTCGCTTGGTCCTATGAAGACATGCCGGGTCTAGACACAGACATCGTGGTTCACCGTCTCCCCACAAGAGAAGACTGTCCACCAATCAAGCAAAAAGTTCGCCGAATGAGGCCTGACATGTCCGAAAAAATCAAAGCAGAAGTAATGAAGCAGTTCAACGCTGGCTTTCTGGCTGTTACGTCCTATCCTCAATGGGTCGCTAACATTGTGCCAGTGCCTAAAAAAGATGGCAAAGTCAGAATGTGTGTGGACTACCGGGATTTGAATAGGGCCAGCCCTAAGGATGATTTCCCGCTACCTCATATTGACATCTTGATCGACAATACAGCTCAGCATAAGGTGTTTTCCTGCATGGATGGATTCTCGGGCTACAATCAAATCAAAATGGCTCCCGAAGACATGGAGAAAACAACTTTTGTCACACAATGGGGCACTTTCTGTTACAAAGTGATGCTGTTCGGGTTGAAGAACGCAGGGGCAACTTATCAACGCGCCATGGTAGCTTTATTTCATGACATGATACATCATGAGATTGAAGTTTACGTAGACGATATGATAGCTCGGTCACAAACAGAGGAAGAGCACCTTGAACATCTGGAAAAGTTGTTTGCCAGATTGAAAGAATACAAGCTCAGGCTGAATCCGAGTAAATGCACTTTTGGAGTTAGGTCTGGTAAACTCCTGGGATTCATTGTAAGCAACAAAGGCATTGAAGTCGATCCGGCAAAAGTAAAAGCAATACAAGAGATGCCTGCTCCCCGCACTGAAAAGGAGGTTAGAGGATTCTTGGGGCGCGTAAACTATATTGCCAGATTCATCTCACATCTGACTTCTACCTGTGAGCCAATTTTCAAACTCTTGAAGAAAGATCAGGTAGTGGAATGGAACGACGACTGCCAAGCTGCTTTTGATAGAATCAAGGAGTATTTGCTAGAACCTCCTATTCTGATGCCACCTGTCGAAGGAAGACCATTGATCATGTACTTAACTGTCTTGGATAACTCAATGGGGTGTGTTTTGGGCCAGCATGACGAGTCTGGTCGAAAAGAGCATGCTATTTATTATCTTAGCAAAAAGTTTACCGACTGTGAGACTCGCTACTCACTGCTCGAGAAAACTTGCTGCGCTTTGGTATGGGCTGCTCGCCGACTAAGACAGTATATGTTGACTCATACTACCTTGTTAATTTCCAAGATGGACCCTATCAAGTATATCTTTGAGAAGCCCGCTTTATCTGGAAGGATAGCTAGATGGCAAATGATCTTAACTGAGTATGACATCCAGTACACCACCCAAAAAGCTATAAAAGGGAGTGTACTAGCTGACCATCTGGCTCATCAGGCTATTGAAGACTATCAACCCATGAGATTTGACTTCCCAGATGAGGACATCATGAATTTGGACAACGCTGAAAGTGACGGACCGTATGACGGACCCGAAAAGGGATCCCGATGGACCCTGTACTTTGATGGTGCTTCAAATGCACTTGGAAATGGTATTGGCGCAGTAATCATTTCTCCGGAAGGTTGTCACACTCCTTTCACGGCCCGACTTTGTTTCAGCTGCACGAACAACATGGCTGAGTATGAAGCTTGCATCTTTGGTCTCAAGGCTGCTATAGACTTGGGGATCAAATCTTTGATCGTATTCGGGGACTCGGCTTTGGTCATCAGTCAAATCAAAGGAGACTGGGATACCAAGCATCCTAATCTTATCCCATACAAGGAACATGTCCTGACATTGTTGCCTCATTTCGAGCAAATTACCTTCGAGCATTTTCCGCGAGAAGAGAATCAGCTAGCGGATGCTCTAGCCACAATGTCCTCCATGTTTAAACTCAACTGGGATAACGAGACTCCCCAAATCACCATCGAGCGAATGGATGAACCTGCGCATTGCCACGAGATTAATACCGAAGAAGTAGTGGAACAACCTTGGTTCCATGAAATCAAAAGGTATCTCGAGACTAGAGATTATCCTGAAGGAGCTTCCGTAAATGACAAGAAGTTCTTAAGGAAATTCGCTGCTAAGTTCTTTCTGAGCAACGACATCCTTTACAAACGAAGCCATGATTGTGTATTACTCCGATGTGTGGATAAAGCTAAAGCAGAGTTGATCATGACTGATATACACAGCGGCACATTTGGCACTCACTTGAGTGGGTATACAATGGCTAAGAAGATCCTAAGGGCAGGCTATTATTGGTCTACCATGGAGGCTGACTGCCATCAACATTCCCGTACTTGTCACAAGTGTCAAGTCTATGCTGACAAAGTTCATATCCCTCCGGTTCCCCTCAATGTCCTGACTGCTCCATGGCCCTTTGCAATGTGGGGCATTGATATGATTGGAGAGATCAAGCCCACGGCTTCCAACGGACATCGCTTCATCCTGGTTGCCATTGACTACTTCACTAAATGGGTCGAAGCAGCTTCCTTCGCCTCTGTTACTAAAAATGTGGTTGCCCGCTTTATCAAGCAAAATCTCATATGTCGGTATGGTGTTCCAGACAGAATCATCACGGACAACGGTACCAATCTGAATAATACAATGATCACTGCATTATGCGAACAGTTCAAGATTTATCATCACAATTCATCTCCCTATCGGCCGAAGATGAACGGTGTTGTTGAAGCTGCGAACAAAAACATTAAGAATATCATTCAGAAAATGACAGTCACTTACAAAGACTGGCACGAGATGCTACCGTTTGCTCTGCATGGATACCGTACGACGACACGTACTTCAACCGGGGCAACCCCATTTTCTTTGGTTTATGGCATGGAAGCTGTTTTGCCTATGGAAGTCCAAATCCCATCTCTGAGGATTATGAAGGATGCAGGTTTGAATGAAGATGATTGGATGCAGACCCGACTTGATCAACTCAATCTGATCGACGAGAAGCGACTTGCTGCTATATGCCATGGTCAGACGTATCAAAAGCGGATGATCAAGGCCTTCAATAAGAAAGTCAGACGTCAAGTGTATCGAGTCGGGGATCTCGTAATCAAGCGGATTATCTTGCCACAAAGTGATTCCAGGGGCAAATGGACTCCTACATATGAAGGACCATTTGTGATCAAGAGCATATTTTCTGGTGGTGCAATGATTCTGACCACCATGGACGGCGACGATTTGCCGCACCCTGCGAACGCAGATGTTGTACCCCAAAATTTGCCCTCCCATATTCTCCAAGAAATTGTCAAGCCAAGTCACAAAATTCCCCAAGGGTTGTGCAGTTCAACTGTCTCCTATACAGTCAAAACTAGGGTTTGTGTTCTGATCAAAGAAAGGAAGTTTTCAAGGACCCAATCAAGTCTCATATGCCTAGAAAGATGGTCAAGTATCCTCATATCAAGTTTCAAGGCATTCAGCTCAAAATTGCACAGTCAAAACCCTAGATTGCACTACAGTCAACTGTAGGGGCAAAATGGTCATTTGGCAGTCAAAAGTTCAAATTTTTGGTCAACATATCATTTTGAAGACACAAACATCATTTGATCAATGCTTGATCATGATTCTCAAAATTTGGCTCAGAAATCATCAAAGATGCAAAAGTTACTATATTTGGACAGCTGAAAAAGTCAACTGAAATTGACCAGGGCATAACTTTCACATGGATTATCATAAAAATTCCATCCAAAGCTCATTTTGAAGAGAAAGACATTTCCTACAATTCATCTTCATATTCCAAGTCCAAGAAATGCTCTCACAAAAAGTTATCAATTTCAACATTATAGGTCATTTTCAAAAGTCAACAAAAAGGGACTTTAAGTCAAAGGCCATAACTTGAGATTGGTAAATCAAAATGACATGGGACCAAAGGCATTGGTTATAGGACTCAAAGACCTTTCCAAAATGTCCAAGAACATGTGAAAAGCTTGAAAATTGAGCAAGTTATGCCTTGTGGAAGTTGGGAAATTTTTGGGAATTTTGAAAAGTCAACTTTGATCCAAATGACCTAAAAATGCAAATGGGCCCATTTTTCTCCCATGATTCATCATTCTAAGCCTATGCACGACCACTTGGCCCAAAGGGAAGTATTTTCTCAATTTTTATTTATTTATTTGAATTTATATTAATATTAATTCATTTAAATTATTTAAATACATGAAAAATATCTAACCTAACAAAACCAATCTTTTTATGCATGATTTGGACTCAATATTTCGTGCTTGTTCAATTATGGAAAGAATTGGTGTGATTGGAGCCTAATTGACACAAAGAACACTTGAAAAAGATATGAAGAAATCAAATATTCAAAAGCCATGATTATGAGAGATTTGATCCAATTTTCTTGACCTAATACATTCACTACAAAGGCCTGAACCTAAACCTAATCCTGGTACACTGAAAGCTGCGCATAAGAGACTATTACAAACTTGAAAAATTACTTGAAAAACTCAAAACTGAAATCAACTCTAGAGGTCGATTCAAAGCACCATTCTTGTCCCAATAGCTTCATTGTGGTTCTCTGAACGTGTGCCAATCACAAACAACAACAAAAGCTCCAAGAATTGGTAGATCATACTCAGACTGTGTCTCACAATTTTTGAAATCGTGTTCTCAATTCTAAGCATCCTCATTGCATTTCAATTATATATTCTTGTTCCCTGTGATGTTTCAAAGCTAACCTTTATATTCAATTTGATTTTTGCATCGTGTATGGGATTTCACCATGATCAAAATTTAGGGTTTCAGGTCTGCAAAATTGGGGTTTTCTACCCAAGGCAAAATTAGGATTCCAGACTATGACCATTGGACTCAGCAAGCTTAGACGAAGCAAGTTCATATCTCGCGATGAATTTATGACCAATAGAACGCTAATCGCTATTTTCTTGTAGGCCGTCTACAGCCACGCATCCAAAACTGTTGCCTTTGAGTTTGTGTTACAGGAAAATTGAAGAAGATGACCTCGTGTCCAACGGTCATTGGTTCTTTTGAATCTCGCGCGTTTTTAACCCACTAACATCATGTTTTATTTATTATGTTTATATGTTATTATATGTTAAATGCATAAGCGATGGTTCAGTGGCAAGTGGTTGTGCTGGCAACGTTAAAGACCTGGGTTCAAGTCCCAGGTCTGAACAATTTCCATATTATTTTTGTATACTAATTCCCATGCAGGCATAATCCTAAGACTCACCATACACCTCCAGATCAGACCATACACGCATCCAAGAACATCCAGATCAAAGGCCAAGATTGGAGAACATCCTACGTGCCAGTCAACGCATCATACATGATTAAGAAAAGTCCAACGAGGCCAGCGTTAATGGGCCAGCATTCCAGGCCTGTACCTCCAATTTGGGGTTACCCCCCCCCCCCCCCCCCCCCCCCCTGGTTTGCCTTCACTAATCTTTTATTTATTTTTTATTCTTGTTTTAATAATTACTCTTATTCAATTGTGTTTATTTAATTAATTAGGTTTTTAACAAAAATACATTAAAAACTTAATTAAAAATCAGAAAAGACCAAAAAATAATAAATATTTTTATTGTAATTATTTTTCTAAATAAATTGACATGTAAATATTTAGTTTTAATTAGGTTACAATTTTAATTCCTTTTAATAACCAAAAATCCAAAAACATAGAATTTAGGTTTAATAACAATTTTTATTTTTAATTTTTTTTAATTTTTTTCCCTTTTTTCATCATGTCCATAATATTATTCTATTTATTTTGTAATTAAATTATACAAAAAAATTTAGGTTTAACTTAGGCTATATTTTAATATTTTCATAATAAACTTAAAAAACATTAGAATTAGGTTTAGCTCGTTATTTTAATTTTAATTAATTAATTCTTTTTCTTTCAAATCCTAAAAAACACAAAAGTACTAAAAATCAGTTTCTTTTTAATTTTAATTTTAATTCCTCATTAATTTAAATATTCTGCAAAAGGGTCCAACGCCCTCGCTCCGATAATTCTTTAATTTCGCATATTTTATTTCCTATTATAATTATGTAATTCTCCCAAAGCATTGTAACAATTTATACTTTTCGCACTTTTATTTGCTTCTTTATTTTCTGTCAAATCGGGTCCGGTTTAATTTTGGCGATGTGGACCCGCGCCATTTGTAATAGTTTAGATTTATTTTCCTCGCGAATATTAACTGTTAAAAAGCATGCAAGAATGAATGGCCCTAATTAAAATCAAGCGTAGATCACAACAAACATGACAAGACAAATATCAATGAACATGACACACGAACCGCACACACCATCCCTAGGGTACGCCTCACTGTTGCCTTTCGAAAGGTGATCGTCGAGTAGAGGACGTCTTAGTAAGTCCTCATGATCCGGGAACCTGGCATGAGGGTAGCTTCTAAGGTGTCTTCCCATTGCTCCGGTGATCACCATGTCCCTAAAACTCGAATTGACCCGAACACCTCCGACGGTGGTGCTACCTACCTCTCAATGGTGGGATGGCACTACTTTAAAGGACATTTACACAGACGAATTCCTTAGGGTAGGTAGGTTCTCGTAGATACTTGCTCTCTTCAAAAACAAACAAAAATCTTTTCACACCGACACTTTTCAAAAGCTTTCAAAACAATTTTTCAAACACTCTGACGTATGAGTCGAACTGAAATTTTTCAAAGAAACTTTTTTAAACCCACAATTGAAAAGCAAGCAAACAATTTTGAAAACACATTGAGCAAGTATCTAAGAGCCCATGGATAACCATGGATAGAAAGGGTGCTAACACCTTCCCTTTCTATAATCTACCTCCCGAACCGAGAGCAATCTCTATAAGGAATTTTTCTGTGCTTTTGTCCTTTCCATTTGGAGAAAATAAAAGACGGTGGCGACTCTTGCTTCCGCGACATTTCGCGAACCAGCGTTAAACAGTCAGTTCCAGATCCACCGATCACAGAACTGGCGACTCTGCTGGGGAATTGAACTTAAAGTGAGGTGTACCTTAGGGCTAGCTCATAACTATGTTTTCAATTGTCTTCTTTGCTTGCTTTATTATTGTGGGTTGCTTGGGAGTTCTATAGATCCTAACCCGGATCTGGGGGATACCTTCTTAGAAAGTAGCAACAAGGCTGTGAGGGAACTGTGCGGGGTATACCGACATGGTTGAAACAGTCTGCTACGTTGATGTGGCACTTTGGTGTGTACCGGTAACCCTTGAGTTCAGTCAAGGAGAGTACGGGGCCTCCGCGTGGTGTCGTGAAGCATCAACAGACCTTAGGAACCTTAATTGAACTATCTTGGCCTCTTTAGGGTAGTGAGATAACTGACTTTGGTGCAGTCCGAGGTTGGTTGATACTCGATACTACGCTCAATTGAGGGTTGCTTTCCTGGAATATTTCGGTCGCCAGTTCAGTGGCTAAATCGAAACGATGAACAATGAAAGCAATCCCGTGATATTGGGAACCTTAGAACCCGGTTACTTTGATTAGGACAGGTTGAACCCACCAACTTCAAGAGGGTACTACCCAGACCCCATGCTGGCCTTAAACCTTAAGGGCTTGACTTGTGTGCCTTGTGTGCCTTACATGTTTGTCTTTGTAAATATCTGTGGTGTGTTTAATCATAGCATCATGACATCATCCTGCATCATATGCATTGACTAACCATTTCAGGGGTTCGAATTTTCATCTTTGTTCTTGTTTTGTAGGACATGGAAACTGTTCGTAGAAAGACAATTCAGGTCAGTCTTGTAAGGATCCCTCCTTAGCTTAAGGAGCTTATATCCAGGATACCTGAGAACTCTTCATTCAGTGAAAGGCATGGAAGTCTCATCAGCTTGGTCAACACCAACATTGAGGAAGATATGATTAAGGTCTTGTTCCAATTCTTTGACCCTCTGCATCACTGCTTTATCTTCTTGGACTATCAGTTGGTACCTACATTGGAGGAGTTCTCCCGGCTCCTGAAGATTCCTATCCTTGATCAGCTACCCTTCAACGGTACAGAAAAGGAACCTAAGCTTGAAGAGATTGCTAAAGCCTTGCACCTACAGTCATCTGACCTCAAGGGACATTGGGAAGTTAGAAGTGGTATCAAAGGGTTCTTAGCCAGGTTTCTGTTTGAAAAAGCCCTTGAATGTTGGAACTCCCTTGACTTGCAAGCTTTTGAAGAAGTGGTAGCCCTCCTTGTCTATGGTTTGGTGTTGTTTCCTAACCCAAATCAGCTCATTGATATCAGTGCTGTTTAGATCTTTATGTCCAGGAATCCTATACCTACATTGCTGGGGGACATCCTTCACTCATGTTACACTCGAACCATGAGAAAAAGAGGTGTCCTTATGTGTTGCACTCCTCTCCTGGGAAGGTGGTTTATTTCGCACCTTCCCCAATCAGTCCTGAAGAATGAGCGGGGTTTGAGATGGTCACAACGGTTGATGACTCTTACGCATGCAGATATACATTGGTGTCCTAGGTCCAGAGGAGATGTCACTATCATCGATCGTTGTGGGGAGTACCCTAATGTTCCTTTACTTGGAATCAGAGGAGGTATTACTTATAGTCCATGCCTGGCTTGGAGACAGTTTGGTTATGCTCGGAGGGATGGTCCTCATGACATGTTAATTCCTGATATAGTTTTTGACTTCGACAATGATACTCAAGGACTTCGTCAGAGATTTATCAGAGCTTGGAGGACGCCCAGTAGGATAGACAGCAAGACACTGGGGCACAGGAACTCCATCCCATTGGAACCTTATCTCAAGTGGGTACGAGCTCGCTCCCAGAAGTTAGTGATGCCTTATCCTCACGTGCTCCCAGTAATCAAAGAACCAGTCTCGGAAGGGGAAGTGTCCTACACTATTCAGCACCCTGATATGCCCACATCCTGGGAAGAGATGCGGAAGAGCTGGATCCAGCTTAAGGAGGAAAGGAATTCTCTTGAGACTAGTCTGCATGCCAGTGAAAAGAAAGTCTTGGAACTCACCCGCCTGTTGCATGAAGAGAGGAATCTCAACACCTACATAGCTCCGAAGAGGATGCGCAGTGTATTTTGGGATTGATTTGATTTTTGTATTTTGGCCCATGAGGCCTTGATGTATTAAACAATGATTTCTTTAATAATGACGTGTGTTCCTTTTTGTCTACAACAAATTTGAACTTTCGAACCCTTGAATACATTGCATACGCATTTCATACATCATGTGCATAGCAGGTTTTTCCTCTTTTCAGGTTGCTTACAGTTCTTCGCTGTTTATTTCAGCATCATGAATCCCGGATCTGAATCAACTGAGACATCAATCAAGGCTCTTCAGGCGCAGAATGCGCAGTTTCAAGAACTAATCAAGGGTCTGGCTAAAGGCCAAGAAGAACTAAAGGCTATGCTCCTGAAGAAGGAGAAGAAGAAGAAGAGAAGAACTGTTCTGTTCAACTCGGGCCGAAGGTTTGGCAATACTCTGCAACATGAAGAGGCTGGTTCTTCTGTTGGCAAGAGTCCTTCTCAGGCAGAAGTAAAGGTTCCTACTCCAGTAGTCTCCGACAACGAGACAGATTTTGATGAAGAGCAGTACCCTCCTGCAGATGACAGATACAAACAATTGGAAGACAGGTTGAAGGCTATGGAGGTGCAACAGGCACCTGGGCTGGATTTCGGAGATCTGGGTTTGTCGACTGGTGTGATTATCCCCCATAAATTCAAAGCACCAACCTTCTCCAAATATGACGGGGCGTCTTGTCCCAAGCTGCATTTGAGGTCCTATGTTCGGAAAATTCAGCCGTACTCTGCGGACAAGAATTTATGGATCCACTTCTTCCAGGAGAGTCTTTCAGGGACTCATCTCGAATGTTTCTATCAGCTGGATGGGACCAAAGTTCGTAACTGGGAGGAGTTGGCTACTGCTTTCTACAAGCAGTATCAATATAATGCCGACCTTGCCCCCACACGTACCCAACTCCAGGGTATGGCGTTAGGTGCAAGCGAAGGTTTTAAGGAGTACGCTCAGAAATGGAGAGACCTAGCTGGCAGGGTGCAGCCACCATTGACTGATTGGGAGCTGGTAGACATGTTCTTGGGGACCCTGTCTGGGCCGTTTTTCAACCATCTCATTGGGAATTCTTCGGCTGGGTTCACTGATTTGATCTTGACAGGAGAGAGAATTGAAGCTGGGCTGAAGTCTGGGAAGATTGCAAAGGGTGCAGCCTCTAGTTCGGAAAAGAAACCGTTCAAGAAGGAGTCTAGTGCCGTATATGGTTCCCGGAAATCAGAGAGACCTGAGCACCGCCAGTCTGTCAACGCGGTGATGATTGCTAAGCCTGCTGCCGCTCCTCGGCCAAACAATTCCCAAAGGGCTGAAAGACCCCGGAGGGAGTTTACCCGGTTAAGCATGACCCTATCGCAGATCCTGCCACAGTTGCTAGCCACCAACTTAGTGACTGTCAGGGAGGCTCCAAAGTTCCCTAATACCACATCTCCCAAGTACAACCCGAATTCCCGTTGTGCTTACCATTCAGAAAGTCCGGGGCACTCTACTGATGACTGTTGGGCGTTAAAGAATAAGGTGCAAGACCTTATCGATGCAAAGGAGATACAATTCGAAGCTCCTGCAAAGCCGAATGTAGTTACTGCCCCTATGCCCCAGCACGGGGTAAATGCTGTTGATGAAGACGTTTATGCTGTTTCTGTGGATGATCTAGCCACCCCTCTAAAGATCGTTAAGAAGAACCTACTGCAGGCCGGTTTATTTCCGGGTTGTAGTGAGGGTTGCCTGTTCTGTGTTGTATCCCCATCTGGTTGTCCCTTGCTAAAGTTAGGCATCCAAAGCTTAATGGATAGCAAGGAGATTCTATTCAAGAAGTCTGCTGTTCGTTTGGTTCCAATGGAAGAAGTCTCTGTGGTGACTATCTTCAATAATCCGATCCCGGCTCTCCAGAAGAAGCCCGTCCAAATTCTGACCGTTGCACCCGTTACTATCACTGTTCCTGGGCCCCTGCCCTATGTATCTAACAAAGCTGTCCCTTGGCACTATGGGGCAGATGTATATATAAATGGAATTAAACAAGAGCTCAACGCTGGCGCCAGCATCTGTGACATCACTGGCCCAGCCAAAGTTACCCGCAGTGGCAGGCTCTTCTCGCCTGACATTGCACCGCCTGCTGTCCGAAGACCGCTCCTGATAGTTCCTACAAGTACACCTATTCCTGTTGCTGATCAAGTTGTGGTTCCTGCTGCTGATCCGATTGTTTCTCCTGCTGCCGAGTCATCCAATGCTCGGGTCAAGGGAATCGAAGCTGAGCCTGCCCAGATGGAGGCACCCATACCCATAGCTGCTGAGGCCTCCCCACAAGAGATGGAGGAGATTCTGAAGATCATAAAGAAGAGCGATTTTAACATTGTGGAACAGCTGGGGCATACGCCCTCCAAGATCTCCATGCTCTCTTTACTGCTGTGCTCCGAGGCCCATGCAAAGGCCCTAATCTCATTCCTCAAGACGGCCCATGTGCCACATGAAACCTCTGCAGTCCAGTTCACTGATTGCGTGGCAAGTCTAACGGCAGACAATGGCTTGGGTTTCTCAGATGCTGACTTGACCGCAAAGGGGAGAGACCATAATGATGCTCTGCATGTCTCAATTGAATGCAGGGGCACCACCCTGGCACATGTGTTGGTTGATACTGGGTCATCTTTGAATGTGCTACCCAAGAAGGCTCTGGATCGTCTAGATTGTGAAGGCCTGGATTTGAAACCCAGCAACATCATCGTCAGGGCCTTTGATGGTTCAAAGAGGATGGTCCATGGGGAGGTTGACATTCCGATTCGTGTGGGCTCTCAGGTGTTCGACTCCACTTTTTATGTGATGGATATCCGTCCATCTTACTCTTGTCTGCTGGGTCGACCCTGGATACATAAGGCTGGCGCAGTGACCTCTACCTTGCATCAAAAGCTGAAATACCCCGTCAGAGGGAAGATTGTCACCGTGCAAGGAGAGGAAGAATATATGGTGAGCCACCTGAACTCCTTCAGGTACATTGAGATGGATGGGGAGTTCATTGAGACCCCCTTTCAGCATTTCGAGGAGGTGCTTCCAATTGCAGCAGAAACAACAGAAGCAAGTGGTCCTTTGAAGATGGCTTCCCTGAAGGATGCCAGGGCTGTGGTGCAGAAGGGTGAATGTGCCGACTGGGGCAGACTTCCAGACTTCACCCAGAAGACTGATAAACTTGGGCTGGGTTTTACCACAGAAGGTCAGAGAGCTATGAGGAAAGCGAAGATCGGAAGGCCTCCGGTATTTATTAAAAGTTCAGAAGTGAATGCTGTTGGGGAAGATCATGAAGTGGACGAAGCTGAATTCAACAGCTGGATCTATCCGACGGCCGAAGACGGATTGAACAATTGGAGTGCAAAGGACCATACCCCTGTTACCTTTGTGACGCAGTAATGAATTCCTATGTTTCGTTATTTTTGTAATAAACAATGATAAACTCTATGGCCCGGTGTCTTACCCGAGGCACCGTGGTTCTATTTGTGAGGGCATACAAACTGTCATTTTATACATCATGAATGAAAATCTTGGACGTTTTTCGCATTGCAAATATTGTGTTCCTTTTCTGTCTTCCTTTCCTTTACATAATTATCAAAACAGCTGTATTTACACACACACTCACTCATACAGGTTTCAATCCACTCTGGATCTTACTGATAACAACTCTGCTACTGCCAATTATGACTTCGAAAATCCGATCAACTTAGCCGAAGACGAAGGTGAAGATGATTGCGAAGTGCCTGGCGAGCTTGCAAGACTGTTGCTTCAGGAAGAGAGGGCAATTCAACCCCATGAAGAGCCAGTGGAAACCATAAACCTGGGTACTGAGGCAGACAGAAAAGAGGTAAAGATTGGTGCCAACCTAGAGCTCAGCGTAAAGCAACGGTTAACCAAGATGTTACATGACTATATGGAGATCTTTCCCTGGTCCTACGAAGACATGCCCGGGTTAGATACCGATATTGTTGTCCATCATTTGCCGACTAGGGAAGACTGCCCTCCAGTTAAACAAAAGGTCCGTCGGATGCGTCCAGAGATGTCCGAGAAGATTAAAGCCGAGGTCATGAAACAGTTTGATGCCGGATTCCTTGCAGTGACTTCTTACCCTCAGTGGGTTGCTAATGTGGTGCCGGTACCTAAGAAGGACGGTAAGGTCAGAATGTGTGTCGATTACAGGGATCTGAACAGGGCCAGCCCCAAGGATGACTTCCCCTTACCTCACATTGATGTCCTCGTTGATAATACAGCTCAGCACAAAGTGTTCTCTTTCATGGATGGCTTTTCAGGTTACAATCAGATCAAGATGGCACCTGAAGACATGGAGAAGACTACATTTGTTACTCAGTGGGGCACCTTCTGTTACAAGGTCATGCCTTTTGGATTGAAGAATGCTGGGGCAACCTACCAACGTGCCATGGTTGCCTTATTTCATGACATGATTCATCACGAGATCGAAGTGTATGTGGACGACATGATCGCTAGGTCCCAGACTGAGGAAGAGCACCTAGATCATCTGCAGAAGTTGTTCGACCGATTGAAACTGTATAAGCTGAGATTGAACCCAAACAAGTGCACCTTCGGGGTAAGATCGGGAAAACTGCTAGGCTTCGTGGTCAGTGATAAAGGTATTCAAGTGGACCCTGCTAAGGTCAAAGCTATTCAAGAGATGCCAGTTCCTAAGACAGAGAAGGAAGTCAGAGGCTTTTTAGGACGCCTGAATTATATTGCTCGATTCATCTCTCATCTGACTGCTACCTGTGAGCCAATCTTCAAGCTACTGAAGAAAGATCAGGTAGTGCGTTGGAACGATGAATGTCAGGCTGCCTTCGACAGAATCAAAGAGTATCTCCAAGAACCACCCATCCTTATGCCACCGGTTGAAGGGAGACCTCTGATACTATACCTGACAGTGCTTGACAACTCAATGGGGTGTGTGCTGGGGCAGCATGACGAGTCTGGCCGAAAAGAGCACGCCATTTATTACCTTAGCAAAAAGTTTACCGACTGTGAGACCCGATACTCACTGCTTGAGAAAACTTGCTGCGCTTTGGTATGGGCTGCTCGCCGGCTGAGACAGTATATGCTGACTCACACTACCTTGTTGATCTCAAAAATGGATCCCATAAAGTACATATTCGAAAAGCCTGCTCTGTCTGGGAGAATTGCAAGATGGCAAATGATCTTGACGGAATATGACATTCAGTACACAACCCAGAAAGCCATCAAGGGAAGTGTATTGGCAGACCACTTAGCTCATCAAGCTGTAGATGACTACCAATCAATGAACTTCGAGTTTCCGGATGAAAGCATCATGATAGTAACTGATTGTGAAGTACCTGGACCGGATGAAGGACCTGAGCCAGGATCCCGATGGTCTATGCACTTTGACGGAGCTTCCAACGCTTTGGGAAATGGTATCGGCGCCATCATCATATCTCCACAAGGTACTCATACTCCACTCACTGCCCGGCTATGTTTCAACTGTACCAACAACATGGCGGAGTATGAGGCGTGTATCATGGGTCTTCAAGCTGCGATCGACCTAAGGATCAAATTTCTAAGTGTCTTCGGAGATTCCGCTCTTGTGATCAATCAGATCAAAGGAGAGTGGGATACGAAACATCCCAACTTGATTCCTTACAGAGAATGTGTGTTGACCCTGATCCCCCACTTCACAGAGATAACCTTTGAGCACTTTCCAAGAGAAGAGAATCAGTTAGCGGACGCGTTAGCTACAATGTCTTCAATGTTCAAAGTCAAATGGGATAATGAAGCTCCCCGGATCATCATCTGGAAACTGGATGAACCGGCATACTGTTGTGATCTCGAAACTGAATTGGTAACTGAGAAGCCTTGGTACCACGAAGTGAAGAGATATCTGGAAGTTCAGGAATACTCCGAAGGTGCCTCTGTCAATGATAAGAAATTCCTGAGGAGGTTTGCAGCCAAGTTCTGCCTAAGCAACGACATCTTGTACAAGAGAAACCATGATTCAACCTTGCTGCATTGTGTGGATAAGACTGAAGCAGAAAGAATCATGGAAGAGCTACATGAAGGGACCTTCGGTACGCATTCCAGTGGACATACTATGGATAAGAAAATCCTACGGGCAGGATATTACTGGTCCACCATGGAAGCTGATTGCTACCAACATTCCAGGACATGCCACAAGTGCCAGATTTATGCAGATAAGGTGCATGTTCCTCCGGTTCCCCTGAATGTAATGACTGCGCCTTGGCCGTTTGCAATGTGGGGCATAGACATGATCGGCGAGATCAAACCTACGGCATCCAATGGACATCGCTTCATCCTAGTGGCGATCGACTATTTTACGAAGTGGGTTGAGGCAGCATCCTATGCTACGGTAACCAAGACTGTTGTGGCACGGTTTATTCGGCACAATCTGATCTGTCGGTACGGCGTCCCTGAGCGGATTATTACAGACAACGGTACCAATCTAAACAATAAGATGATTGCTGAGCTCTGCGAACAGTTCAAGATACAGCACCACAATTCTTCTCCTTACAGACCGAAGATGAATGGGGCTGTAGAAGCAGCTAACAAGAACATCAAGAAAATCGTGCAAAAGATGACAGTGACTTATAAAGATTGGCACGAGATGTTACCGTTCGCTCTGCATGGGTACCGTACCTCAGCTAGGACGTCAACCGGGGCAACTCCTTTCTCTCTGGTTTATGGCATGGAGGCAGTCTTGCCAATTGAAGTACAAATTCCCTCTCTCCGGATAATGAAGGATGCAAATCTGAACGAAGATGATTGGATCCAGACACGACTTGATCAACTCAACCTCATTGACGAAAAAAGACTTGCTGCTATCTGTCATGGTCAGACGTATCAGAAACGGATGATCAGGGCATTTAACAAAAAGGTCAGACCACAAGAATATCAAGTTGGGGATCTGGTAATCAAGCGAATCATCCTTCCTCAGAGTGATCCAAGGGGCAAATGGACCCCTACATACGAAGGGCCATTTGTAGTTAAGCATGTGTTCTCAGGAGGAGCCATGATATTGACCAACATGGATGGTGACGACCTTCCTCACCCCGCCAATGCAGACATAGTTAAAAAATACTACGCATAAAAAAGACCCGCTAGGCTGACACGCCTAGGCAAAAATTAGGGCTTCCCGTCGAACCAAAAGGGTTCGGGCAAAATGAAGGGATGAAAATGAAAAAAATCTGTACACCCGGCAAGTCGAAAACCTGAAAAGGCGGCTTGGGCAAAAATGGGTATCCCGGTGGACTGAAAACCCGAAAGGGCGGTCCAGGCAAAAATTAGGGATAAAAGCGTAATACTATGTCTCATTGATCACTTTGCATCCAGAATCTGGTATCTACATCAAGTTCAGACGGCATCGATCAGTCAGCTTCACCTTCAACCAAGGTCATCAAGTGATGAGACGCTCAGAGTTATAAAGGCAATAGCAGAGTTGAAACCCAGTGGGATCATTCATTTCACACAGCTGTTTTATTTTCTTTTTGTACAAAACTTGTATAAACTCTCTTGTTCGGCAACGTTCCTCTTACTAGGACGTCAGCCTCTTGTACACAAAACGCCTATTCACAGGCCATTCAAAATCAATACAAATATATTTTCAGTTAAACGTGCCAAGTGTTTTTCTTTTCTCTGTTTTGTTTTGCGAAGAACGTCCAAGGTTCAATTTGTGATATATGCGTTGACAATAATTTGCTAACTCATAAATATTTGCATACGAAACAAAGGAATTGATTGCAGGTGACACTAGAAACAGGGGCAATAAAGAGTTGTCTAAACAATCCAATTGCTCTATCCTCCAAGGTACCAAGGTAGGTTCAGCTAAAGAACAGGACCAATATACCTGAATTCCCCAGAGAGTGAGCCAACAAAACAGTACATTCTTCTCCAAGCAGAAATTACAAATCTCAAGGAAGTTGGGCATCCTCCCGTAGATCTCAATACTTCCCCAGCAGCATATATACTTAACAAGCATCCCCGGCAGTCTTGGTCTAAAGATTGTTCCCCGGCGGTATACAAACATTCAAAGGAATCAATTCCCCGCTGCAGTTCAAACCTCCCCAGAAGAGTCCAGTCCAACCCAAGTTCCCAAGGAAAGTTGGAGTCCATCTTCCCCAAGCAGTAAGCTTATCCCCAGTAAATTCTGGAAGCTTATCCCCTCACGAGAGCACGAACGCGTCGCCCGGCTTTATTCAAAGAGTTATTTCCTCAATAGGATATAACTGGGTTATCCTCAGCCAAAAGCCACGGAAAGAGCGTCGTCAACGAAGCCCTTTTATCCCAGCGAAGTCCCTCAACACTTCCAATAACAAGGATATCCTCAACAAGTTATCAACGACTCAGCAAAGCATCTCTATCCCCACAGAGTATTGCTTCCCAGCATGGTCGCTAAAGTATCTTTTCTCCCCGCATAATCTCCCATTTGCCAAGTTTGTTCCGCAACGAAGTCATCTTCTCCTACCGGTATTCTTGCAACTATCATCCCCAGCGGAAGCGAAATCTATTCTTCAACATCAGCCCAGGATATGACTTCCCGGCACCCGTCAAGGATTTACTTTCCTAGACGAAAACATACATTCATAAAATATCACATACATCATTATAGCATGCATAGACGCATTATATCATACAAATCTCATTTATGTTGAGAACATCATTGCTTGATCCATATCATGCGTCGCATAGGACTGACCTTTACCTTTCAGGAAAGACGCAGTTAAAATGCTCAAACATAGTTCAAAGCCTTCTCTAGCCCAGCTAAATCGACTCCCAACAGATTTTTCTGATAAAGACTCAGCAGAAGTTATTCCAGATTATAATTTCCTAATGGTTCCCTCTCCGACGGTGAGTGAGGTGGTAATTCCTTTTCAGATGTTTCCCTCTCCGACGATGAGTGTGAGGTGATAATCTCTTATGGTCCCCTCTCCGACAAGTGCGTGAGGTGGTAATTCCTTTTTCAGATGTTTCCCTCTCCGACGATGAGTGTGAGGTGATAATCTCTTATGGTCCCCTCTCCGGCAAGTGCGTGAGGTGGTAATTCCTTCTTCAGATGTTTCCCTCTCCGACGATGAGTGTGAGGTGATAATCTCCTATGGTTCCCTCTCCGACGGTGTGTGAGGTAGTAATCCCTTTTTTAGATGTTTCCCTCTCCGACGATGAGTGTGAGGTGATAGTCTCCTATGGTTCCCTCTCCGACAGTGTGTGAGGTAGTAATCCCTTTTTTAAGATGTTTCCCTCTCCGACGATGAGTGTGAGGTGATAGTCTCCTTTGGTTCCCTCTCCGACGGTGTGTGAGGTAGTAATCCCTTTTTTAGATGTTTCCCTCTCCGACAATGAGTGTGAGGTAATAGTCTCTTATGTTTCTCTCTCCGACGGTGTGTGAGGTGACAATTCCTTTTCCTATGATTCCCTCTCCGACGGCGAGTGAGGTGATTCCCTTTCAGATTATAATAGCTTATGGTTTGCTTCCCGATATTGCAAAGATGGTAATTCCCGCCAAGATTTTTCTCAACAAGCGTTGTTGAAGCTAAAGTCGCCCAAGGTTCTCTTACCATTCATGCTAAGGCAGTCACCATCCCTGGTTCATTCATCAGCGTTTGAAGCTCCAGACTCATCTCCTGTAACCAGTCAGGACATATCTATACCAAGCATCTAAAATCAGCTCCTGCAACGTGTCAGGTACTCATTTTTTCTTTTGCAGGTATGCAGGTTCTAGCTAAAGAATCTCCTACGCGATCAACGCCCAGATGGCATCTATAAGCCCATCACCCTATCCAGCAATCTCTAAATGGCATCTATAAGCCCATTCCGCCATCACTGCTACTATGTGAGCGCAAATTTCTGGGCACTCTAGTGTCCAATCATCTTCTACCCTCGGATTACGAAAGGCACGCCAGCCAATCTGCATCCTCAGGTCTAAGAAGATTGAACAGGGGCAACTGTTGTACCCCAAAATTTGCCCTCCCATATTCTCCAAGAAATTGTCAAGCCAAGTCACAAAATTCCCCAAGGGTTGTGCAGTTCAACTGTCTCCTATACAGTCAAAACTAGGGTTTGTGTTCTAATCAAACAAAGGAAGTTTTCAAGGACCCAATCAAGTCTCATATGCCTACAAAGATGGTCAAGTATCCTCATATCAAGTTTCAAGGCATTCAGCTCAAAATTGCACAGTCAAAACCCTAGATTGCACTACAGTCAACTGTAGGGGCAAAATGGTCATTTGGCAGTCAAAAGTTCAAATTTTTGGTCAACATATCATTTTGAAGCCACAAACATCATTTGATCAATGCTTGATCATGATTCTCAAAATTTGGCTCAGAAATCATCAAAGATGCAAAAGTTACTATATTTGGACAGCTGAAAAAGTCAACTGAAATTGACCAGGGCATAACTTTCACATGGATTATCAGAAAAATTCCATCCAAAGCTCATTTTGAAGAGAAAGACATTTCCTACAATTCATCTTCATATTCCAAGTCCAAGAAATGCTCTCACAAAAAGTTATCAATTTCAACATTATAGGTCATTTTCAAAAGTCAACAAAAAGGGACTTTAAGTCAAAGGCCATAACTTGAGATTGGTAAATCAAAATGACATGGGACCAAAGGCATTGGTTAGAGGACTCAAAGACCTTTCCAAAATGTCCAAGAACATGTGAAAAGCTTGAAAATTGAGCAAGTTATGCCTTGTGGAAGTTGGGAAATTTTTGGGAATTTTGAAAAGTCAACTTTGATCCAAATGACCTAAAAATGCAAATGGGCCCATTTTTCTCCCATGATTCATCATTCTAAGCCTATGCACGACCACTTGGCCCAAAGGGAAGTATTTTCTCAATTTTTATTTATTTATTTGAATTTATATTAATATTAATTCATTTAAATTATTTAAATACATGAAAAATATCTAACCTAACAAAACCAATCTTTTTATGCATGATTTGGACTCAATATTTCGTGCTTGTTCAATTATGGAAAGAATTGGTGTGATTGGAGCCTAATTGACACAAAGAACACTTGAAAAAGATATGAAAAAGATATGAAGAAATCAAATATTCAAAAGCCATGATTATGAGAGATTTGATCCAATTTTCTTGACCTAATACATTCACTACAAAGGCCTGAACCTAAACCTAATCCTGGTACACTGAAAGCTGCGCATAAGAGACTATTACAAACTTGAAAAATTACTTGAAAAACTCAAAACTGAAATCAACTCTAGAGGTCGATTCAAAGCACCATTCTTGTCCCAATAGCTTCATTGTGGTTCTCTGAACGTGTGCCAATCACAAACAACAACAAAAGCTCCAAGAATTGGTAGATCATACTCAGACTGTGTCTCAAAATTTTTGAAATCGTGTTCTCAATTCTAAGCATCCTCATTGCATTTCAATTATATATTCTTGTTCCCTGTGATGTTTCAAAGCTAACCTTTATATTCAATTTGATTTTTGCATCGTGTATGGGATTTCACCATGATCAAAATTTAGGGTTTCAGGTCTACAAAATTGGGGTTTTCTACCCAAGGCAAAATTAGGATTCCAGACTATGACCATTGGACTCAGCAAGCTTAGACGAAGCAAGTTCATATCTCGCGATGAATTTATGACCAATAGAACGCTAATCGCTATTTTCTTGTAGGCCGTCTACAGCCACGCATCCAAAACTGTTGCCTTTGAGTTTGTGTTACAGGAAAATTGAAGAAGATGACCTCGTGTCCAACGGTCATTGGTTCTTTTGAATCTCGCGCGTTTTTAACCCACTAACATCATGTTTTATTTATTATGTTTATATGTTATTATATGTTAAATGCATAAGCGATGGTTCAGTGGCAAGTGGTTGTGCTGGCAACGTTAAAGACCTGGGTTCAAGTCCCAGGTCTGAACAATTTCCATATTATTTTTGTATATTAATTCCCATGCAGGCATAATCCTAAGACTCACCATACACCTCCAGATCAGACCATACACGCATCCAAGAACATCCAGATCAAAGGCCAAGATTGGAGAACATCCTACGTGCCAGTCAACGCATCATACATGATTAAGAAAAGTCCAACGAGGCCAGCGTTAATGGGCCAGCATTCCAGGCCTGTACCTCCAATTTGGGGTTACCCCCCCCCCTGGTTTGCCTTCACTAATCTTTTATTTATTTTTTATTCTTGTTTTAATAATTACTCTTATTCAATTGTGTTTATTTAATTAATTAGGTTTTTAACAAAAATACATTAAAAACTTAATTAAAAATCAGAAAAGACCAAAAAATAATAAATATTTTTATTGTAATTATTTTTCTAAATAAATTGACATGTAAATATTTAGTTTTAATTAGGTTACAATTTTAATTCCTTTTAATAACCAAAAATCCAAAAACATAGAATTTAGGTTTAATAACAATTTTTATTTTTATTTTTTTTTTAATTTTTTTCCCTTTTTTCATCATGTCCATAATATTATTCTATTTATTTTGTAATTAAATTATACAAAAAAATTTAGGTTTAACTTAGGCTATATTTTAATATTTTCATAATAAACTTAAAAAACATTAGAATTAGGTTTAGCTCGTTATTTTAATTTTAATTAATTAATTCTTTTTCTTTCAAATCCTAAAAAACACAAAAGTACTAAAAATCAGTTTCTTTTTAATTTTAATTTTAATTCCTCATTAATTTAAATATTCTGCAAAAGGGTCCAACGCCCTCGCTCCGATAATTCTTTAATTTCGCATATTTTATTTCCTATTATAATTATGTAATTCTCCCAAAGCATTGTAACAATTTATACTTTTCGCACTTTTATTTGCTTCTTTATTTTCTGTCAAATCGGGTCCGGTTTAATTTTGGCGATGTGGACCCGCGCCATTTGTAATAGTTTAGATTTATTTTCCTCGCGAATATTAACTGTTAAAAAGCATGCAAGAATGAATGGCCCTAATTAAAATCAAGCGTAGATCACAACAAACATGACAAGACAAATATCAATGAACATGACACACGAACCGCACACACCACCCCTAGGGTACGCCTCACTGTTGCCTTTCGAAAGGTGATCGTCGAGTAGAGGACGTCTTAGTAAGTCCTCATGATCCGGGAACCTGGCATGAGGGTAGCTTCTAAGGTGTCTTCCCATTGCTCCGGTGATCACCATGTCCCTAAAACTCGAATTGACCCGAACACCTCCGACGGTGGTGCTACCTACCTCTCAATGGTGGGATGGCACTACTTTAAAGGACATTTACACAGACGAATTCCTTAGGGTAGGTAGGTTCTCGTAGATACTTGCTCTCTTCAAAAACAAACAAAAATCTTTTCACACCGACACTTTTCAAAAGCTTTCAAAACAATTTTTCAAACACTCTGACGTATGAGTCGAACTGAAATTTTTCAAAGAAACTTTTTTAAACCCACAATTGAAAAGCAAGCAAACAATTTTGAAAACACATTGAGCAAGTATCTAAGAGCCCATGGATAACCATGGATAGAAAGGGTGCTAACACCTTCCCTTTCTATAATCTACCTCCCGAACCGAGAGCAATCTCTATAAGGAATTTTTCTGTGCTTTTGTCCTTTCCATTTGGAGAAAATAAAAGACGGTGGCGACTCTTGCTTCCGCGACATTTCGCGAACCAGCGTTAAACAGTCAGTTCCAGATCCACCGATCACACCAGACATAGTCAAAAGATACTACGCATAAAATAACCCGACAAGTCGAAAACCCGAAAGGGCGGCTTGGGCAAAAATGGGTATCCCGGTGAATCGAAAACCCGAAAGGGCGGTTCAGGCAAAAATTAGGGATAAAAACAAAGAAATATGTACACCCGGCAAGTCGAAAACCCGAAAGGGCGGCTTGGGCAAAAAGGGGTTTCCCGGTGGATCGAAAACCCGAAAGGGCGATTCAGGCAAAAGTTAGGGAATTAAAGCGTATGACTATGTCTCGTCGGATCACTTCAAAGACAATCTCTTCATCAACCGATTCCAGGTTTCTGATCAATCCAGCCATCGCCAAACGAAGCATCGAATGGACAGATATTCAGAGTTGTGAAAGTTATAGCAGAATGGAATCCCATGGGATTATTTCACATAGCCATCCTTTATTTTTTATAAAATCTTTCAATATTTACGGCAAAATCCTCTTACTAGGATGATTGTCTCCTTTGTACAAATATACTCAAAGAAAATCAATACAAATACTCTTCCCAAAATTTGTGTCATTTCCCTTTTTCTTTTTCTCTTGCACTATTTGTTTTATTTTGAGAAACGTCCAATGTTTTGTTAAATAGGCATATGCATTTGAAACATAATCACTTCCTAATTGAACCTAAGAAAAGGATTACTGATAGGATGAAGGTACAAACGGATATTTTGACACCCTTTCAAAGGAAATCCCTCAAGATTTGTAATCCACATCCCTGGCAAACCCTGAGGTCTACCTCCAGTAGACCCTCGAAGCTTATCCCCAGTAAGGTTCTGAAAGGTATTCCCCGCAGAGCACGAACGTCTCCCCCATTTTTATTCAAAGTTATTCCTCGCAGAGGCTTATAACTGGGTTATCCTCAGCTAACAACCACGGAAGATCGTGCTCGCCGAAATTCTTCCTATCCCCAGCGGAGTTCATCAAGTTCCCCAACCACAACTTATCAATATAATCCCCAGAGGAGTTTACCTTTGCAAATCCCCAGCCAGAGAATCTTCCAGGGCTCATTTCCCCTCAGGGTTTGAGTTTCAGTATCCCCGGCAGATCTAAAACCTCAAACCTATCCTCAGCAGAGTCAGACTTTTAAACCTTCTCCCCACAGAGTTTTAGGAAGAAAAATCTTGAGTTCCCCAGTGAAATCTCCAGAGATCCTTCTCTCCAGGCTGAAGACTCTCAATCTTACCTCCCCAGCATTAAGTCTACTAGTTTGGTACTCCCCAGTAGAAGACTTCAGGAATTCCCCAGAAGATTGGTATACAACCCAAGCTCCATGTTCCCCAGCAACGACCAAGGATTTATTTTCCCCGGCAGCAGTAAGGATACTTCTATCTTCCGCTATCCCGGATTCATCTATCCTGTGCAGGACAGCTCTCCAGCTTACATGCACATCCATTTACATTCATAACACATAATACATTGTATCATGCATCATAACATTGCATACAACTAACTCTTTGCCTTTCCAGGTAAGATCAGTCGACAAACTAAAATCATTCAAATCTCAAGATTTCTGAAAACAGTTCACGGGTTCTCCAAGTAAACGGATGTTAACCTATCACTTGTTCAGATTCTTCTCAAGACTTCTGAAAATAGTTCATGGATTCATCCCGACAACGGATGTTAATCTATCGACTTGTTCAGATGCAACTTTTGAAAACAGTTTACGGACGCTTCCCAACAACGGATGCTGCTCTATTGCTTATTCAACTTCAAGATTTCTGAAAACAGTTCGCGGGTTCTCCAAGTAAACGGATGTTAACCTATCACTTGTTCAGATTCTTCTCAAGACTTCTGAAAACAGTTCATCGATTCATCCCAACAACGGATGTTAATCTATCGACTTGTTCAGATGCAACTTTTGGAAAACAGTTTACAGGTTCCTCCCAACAACGGATGTCAATCTATTGCTTGTTCAGACTCCCAGTTCAGAGATGGTCCAAAGCTTGGACGCTTTCCTGATATTCCCTTCCAGATGGCATCTCTAAGACCATCCCCGACAAGATTTCTGTCACTCTCCCGGATGGCATCGTTAAGCCCATCTCCGAATGGCATCTCTAAGCCCATTACCGCATCCATTGCTTTGGCGAGTGCAAATTTCCGGGCACTCTAGTGTCCAATCTCCTTTTACCCTCGAGTCACGAAAGGCAAGCTTGCCCATCTAACTCTTCGGATTCAAGAAGATTGAACAGGGGCAACTGTTGTACCCCAAAATTTTCCCTCCCATTTCTCATTGATTTCTCACCATAAAGCCTTTGAAGCTCAAGACTCAGTTAGGGTTTCATCTGCTCAAGACCTCTCCTTGCACTGTGGACTCAAAATTAGGGTTTGTGTTTGCATAAAGATATCTTGACCTAAAATTCCTAAGATGACTTTCATGCTTCATATTGGACTCCCAAGTTTACCCATATCAAATTTCAAGCCTTGATTCCAAGTTTTGCCCAGTCAATTGGACAGTTGACCTAGAAATCAACTGTATTGGGGAAAAAGTCAACTGTGGCCAATTGACAGTCAAATCTCATGAAATTTGATCCACATCAACATTATGAACTCATATGAATCATTTGGTCAAGTTTGGATCACAATTCCCCAAGAAATTGGATCAGATCACCAAAAGGGCAAAATGGTCATTTTCAGGGTTTTGACTGTACAAAGGCAATTTTTGACTGTTTGACCTAGCCAATGGCAAACCAAGCTCACATATGGACTCAAGGACCCCATGGAATTATCTTGACATGCTCAACAAGTTCAAAAGATCCCAAGTACACAAGATTGACAGTTGAATTTCCCAGTCAATTGATCAATTTTGACTGTATACTGAAAAGTCAAACTTTGACTTTTTTGTCAAAATCAAGAGTCAAGATTCATTTTTCATCAAAATATGCCAAATCATGAAACTTTTTCACCAAGAAATCACAAATTGCAAATTAGGGTTAGAAAATGGAATTTTTCATAACTTAGAATTTTTCTAAGTTATGGAAAACCCTATTTTTTTCCCAGCTTTGGCCCACCTTTTCACCAAGATCCATTTGGATTCAAACAAAAGTCAAAACATGAAAGTTGTAGCTTGTTGCATAATATACAACTTTTATTCACAAAGTTTTCTCATTTGAAGCTTGTATCTCAAGTTACAATTTTTTTGAATAAGGGCACTAAACCATTTTTAACTTAGTGAAATTTTAACCTATTTTGACAAGGTTTTCTACCCCACTTCAAGGCCATTTTTCATACCCTTCCACTTGGATTTTCAATTTGCATTTCAAAGATGGATTGTAGTACACATTCCAAGCTTTCCAAAATGTCCAAGAACTCATCAAACAACCTCATAACTTGAGAGATTCGAATTTCACAAGTTGGCAAAAATTCACTTTTTGTTCTTAACCAAAACATGTTCATAATCTTGCAATTTGAACTCAGCTTGCTTTAGGCTAGATTACAGGTCCTTAAACCAAGTTACACTCAAGAATTAAATGCAAAACCAATGTGCCAAGTTGTTATTCTAAGCATTTGGACATTACATGATGAACTAACCCTAAACTAGATAAAGTGAACTTTCCATTTTTGCCAAAGCTTGCTTTATGTCAATTGGTAAATCAAAGAGGTACAGATCAAATCTCTCTAGCATAAGATTATGAGCATAACACTCTGATCAATGAGGGATTATGCAGCACATTAGGAGGCCCCCTACATGCCTAGAAAGCCAAGTTGCATTTGGTTGCTTAAAGGTGAAGAAAGTCCCATAACTTGTAACAACTCTCATCTCAGCATAAGCACACAAGAAAAAACTGATCAAACACCTTCCAAAGAACATAACCAAGCTGAGACACGACCCTTGCACCTCCAAAACACCCTCCATCTCAGAATCATCCTCAAACTGCAAAAACAGAGTTGCCTCTGCAGTTTGAGTGCCAACTCCCATTTCCCTCGAGCATTCTTACCAAAATCAATTCATACACATTCCCTAGCATGTATGCAAGCTAACCATGACCTAAAACCTGACCTGTAATCCCTCTAACAGCTTCCACCATTTTCATTTTTTCCTTTTGCAGTTGAAGTTCCACAGCTCGATACAAGAAGTTTCAAGACAAAGTAAACATTGGAATAGAATCCCTGGACCTCAAGGAAGCTTTTCCAATCCTCACCTTGCACTGAAAGTTCCTCATTCTCCAGATAGAAGTTCAACTGAATAGGTAAAATTTTGAACTCGTATCTCTCTTATTATGCATCTTTAGTCTTAAGTTTGTGAAGAAACAAGGTTCTACTCATAGCCCTGAGCATGTACATATCTTTACATTTCATTTCTTTTGCCTGAGTTGAGAGAATTTAAGCTTTGAAAATGGCAAAAAGTTTAGGTCAAAATTTGGGATTGATAAAATTCTCTCTCATTTTTGAGAGTTAGGATGAGTTTTTTATATATATGGAATCGTGATTCAATGCTTGACATGTTTTGTGTTGAAAGTTTGTGCAAAATCTCAAAGAATCAGGATGTTTGAATCTCTGTAACAAGGCGCGCGTTTTGGCCAAAGGTTGAAGAAGAAGTGGATTGGGCTGGGCCTGTGTTATTTTGCTATCCACACCATTTTTTCTGTTTCACACCCTTGAGCCCATTTGCTTCATTTTTTAACATTTTTGACCTTTTCCTTTTTTATTTGACTCATTTATTTTTTCTCAACATATTAAAATTTTGAAAATATTTTTCTCATCATTTTTTGATTTTTATTTGGTTTTTATTTGATTTTCTTTTGATTTGTATATAAATAGATATATATTATTATTTAGAATAAAATAGAAAAATATGTAAAAAGTACTTCTATTTTTATTTTTAGTTTATATTACCCTCTGAAAATACTTCATATAAAAAATACTATTTTTTTGGAAAAAATTGAATATTATTATTATTTGTATATAATACATATTTAAAATAATATAAGTATACATATATATATATATTAATATACTTAGAGTAAAAATGCCAAAAAATGTACATATTTTATTTTTAATATTTAATACTAAAAAATGACCTTTTTTACAAATATACCATAATTTATTTATTTTTGTATGTAAATAATAAATATTATATGAATTAAGTAATTAATATCCATTTTAATTGAAATTAGGGTTTTTGCCCTAAAAGTTGAAAATACTCAAAAATAATACTTTTTTTATTTTCTTGTTTTATTTTACATAGACCATACTTTTTTCATACATATAAAAACTTTCTTTTTGCATTTTTGCATATTTACTTCATTTCCATTTAATTATGCAATTTATTTACCTTGCAAATATTCAAAAATGATGTAATAATTTAGATTTAAATTTTTGTCTAAATATCCCCCATTTGTAAATTTGTACCCCCCCTCCCTATATTATTATGTTGTAATAGCGTAGGAATTTAAATTTCGCACTTTATACGCTTTCTAATTATGCCATGTTAGAATTAGGGTTCGCGTGCGAAAAATGATAAAAAATAGTTGGACCTAATACAAGATGAATGAGCATGAAAATAAACAACACATCTCACACTTGCACCCCCTAGGGTACTCCATTTTGTTGCCTTTCAAAAAAATGGGCCATATTGCATGTTGAATTTCTTTGGGTAAAACAAACAATCAAGTGATCATAGTCCCTCAAAATGATGCCTAAATAAAATGATCAAGTCCCTTTTAAAGAAAATTTCCCAAAGACATTCAACACTATTGCAACTATGGTCTAAACGATGACCCGCGCCTGTCCCTTTCATCTCCTAAGACAAGATTGCCCACCAAATGCAATGGTGGAACAAATTTGTCAAAAGGGTTTAAAACATGACAAAACCTTTGAGAAAACTTTAGGGTAGATAAACTCTTAAGTACTTGTCAATTTGCCAAGAAAACACTTGCCTAATTTCAAAACCCACTTCACAAGCACTTTCAAAATCAACTTTTCAAACCCTTGAAACATCTTTTTAAAAGATAAAACACCTTTTGTAAAACATTCGAGTAAAGAATTGTTACAAGGTTAGCCTAGCACAAGGCATCTTTTCAAAACATTTTCAAAACCATACACAAAGCACCATTTCAAACAATTGAAAAATAAGGCAAGTTGATCTAAGCGAGTACCTAAGAGCCCATGGATAACCATGGATAGAAGGGGTGCTAATACCTTCCCCTTCTATAATCTACTCCCCGAACTCAAGAAAAATCTCAAAGGTTTTTGCTGTGCTTTTTAAACCTTTCCTTAGGATAAAATAAAAAGTCGGTGGCGACTCTTGCTCAACCGAAACATTTGCGAAAACAAACGCAAAACCCTAGTCAGTTCTCCCACCGTATCACAGTGCCAAATCAGCGTTGTATTGATACTGTTTATAGAAGGTTGTTGCCAAGTCTTCCCAATTATGGACATCTGCTCTCTCCAACTGGTAGAACCAATCAAGCTGCGTTCCTGATAAACTATCCTGGAAAAGTGGACCCACAAGTCTTTGTCAGTTGAATGCGATTGAATTTTCCTGACATAGGATCTGAGGTGCATTTTGGGACAAGGATTACTATTCCTGACACCAGCCCTGACTCCTCAAAATCCAGACCCGGTACTCTCTGTACTTCCATAGCAGCTAGACGCTCTTCCAAGTTTTTGTATTTGTCATCAGTCGGAGGGTATTATTGTTCAGAGTAGTCCTCTTCTTCTTCTTCTTCTTCTGCTTCAGAATCTGATGGTACTGCCGTTTCCTTTCCTTTTATTTCCCCCTCTTCAGATGTTGTTGGAAATTCTAAGGTCCTTCTGGCATGTCCCTGAAATCTTCTACCCATGATAACCACACCATTTGGCTTCTTCTTCTTTTTCTCTTTCTCTTTCTCTAGCAAAGTCTTCAGCTCCTCCTGCCCCTTGGCTAAGGTCAAGAGTAGTTGTTGAAATTATGAATTCTGAGCTTGTAAGTCTTTGACCGTTTGTTCTAGATCCATCTTGCTGAAATAAACAGCAGAGAGATGAGGAAACTTGGTGTGAAGACCTGTTTATGCTTATGATGAATGATATGTATTCATGCAATGCATTCAAGGATTCAGAAATTCAAATTTGTTTTAAACAAAAAAAGAAACACACGTCATACTAATAAGATAGAATTGTTAGTACATCAATGCCCCTTGGGAAAAATAATACAAAATTCTAAGGTAAAAAGACGTTGCGCATCCTCTTTGGTGCAATGTAGGTGTTGAGAGTCTGCTCTTCATGAAGTAACCGAGTGAGTTCCAAAACCTTCTTCTCGCTTGCGTAGAATTGGGCTTCAAAAGTATCGCGTTCTCCCTTGAGTTGTATCCAACTCCTTTGTAGATCTTCGAGTGATGTTGGCATGTCAGGATGTAGGAGGGTGTATGGAACCTCTCCTTCCTTAACAGGCTCTATAATCACTGGGAGAATGGAGGGGCAAGGCATCATAAGACTTTGGGCACGGGTTCGTACCCACTTGAGGTAAGGCTCAAGAGGGATGGAATTCTTGTGTCCCAGAGTCTTACTGTCTACCTTGTTTGGCATCCTCCAAGCTCGGATGAATCTTTGTCGAAGTCCTTGATCGTCGTTGTCGAATTCGAAAACCAAACCTTGAATCAGCATGTCATGTGGGCCATCTCTTCGGGCATAACCAAACTGTCTTAGAGATAAGCAAGGGTTGTAGGTGATGCCTCCCCTAATGCCAAGTAGAGGTACATTAGGGAATTCCCCACAACGGTCAACAATAATAACATTCTCTTTGGATCGAGAACACCAATGAATATCTGAATGGTTAAGTGTCATTAACCTTTGTGACCATCTCAAACCTTGCTCATTCTTCAAGACTGATTGGGGAAGATGAGAAATAAACCATCTTGCCAGGAGAGGAATGCAACACATGAGAACACCTTTTTTCCTCATTGTACGAGTGTGAAAAGAGTGCAAGATATCTCCAAGCAATGTAGGCACCGGGTTGCGAGACATGAAGATTTGACAACACTTACATCTATGAGTTGGTCAGGATTAGGGAACAAGACCATCCCATAGATGAGAAGAGCTACAATCTCCTCAAAAGCTTGTAAGTCCAAGGAGTTCCAGCAGCTTTGGGCCTTCTCAAACAAGAACTTTGCCAAGAAGCCTTTGACACCACTTCTAGTTTCCCAATGTGTTATGACATCAGATGAGTGCAAGTGTAGAGCTTGAGCAATCTCTTCTGGCTTTGGATCTCTTTCTGTACCGTTGAAGGCTAGTTGATTGAGAATAGGAATCCTCAAGAGTTGAGAAAATTCTTCCAAAGTAGGCACAAGCTGGTAGTCAGGAAATGTGAAGCAGTGATGCAAAGGGTCAAAGAACTGGAAGAGAACTTTCATCATGTCTTCCTCTGTGTTGGAAGTGTCTAAGTTGAGTAGGCGACCATGTCTTTCGGTGAATGGAGAGTTCTCAGGAATCCTTGAAGCTAGCTCCTTGAGTTGTGGAGGAATTCTTACAAGGTTGACTTGGATAGTTTTCCTGCAAAGTGAATCCATAACCTACAAAACAAGAACAAAGATGAATTTCCAAAATCCTTGAAATGGTTAGTGGATTCAAATGATGCTTCATGATGTCCATGATGTTATGCACAAGTATATATGTACAAGCAAATCACACAAGCTCCTAGTTTAGGCTTGCATGGGGTTTCATAGGTAAGTACCCTCTTGAAGTTTAGTTGGCTCAACCTGTCCTAGTAAATAGTAACCGGGTTCTAAGGAGCTCAATATCACTGGATTGTTTCCTTGTTCATTGTTTCAAATCAAGCCTCTTGACTGGTGACCGAAATATTCCAAGGAACCAACCCTCAATGAGTGTAGTATCGAGTATCTACCAACTTCGGACTGCACCAAAGTCGGTCATCTCACTACATCCTAAAAGGCCAAGTTGGTCAAGTAAAGGTTCTAGAAGTTCGTTAGTGCTTCATGACATCACCCAGCGGCCCCGTATTCTCTTTGATTGACTCAAAGGCTACCGGTACCCACAAATATGTCACACTAACATAGCTATTGCTTAGACCGTGTCGGTATACCCCATACATTTTCCATAATGTATTGCTATTTACCTATAATGTTTCCCAAATCCGGGTAGAGGATTCAAACCCAAACAATAGAACCAAAGTGTAAAGCAAACAAGGTAAGCAAATAAAGGTGATCTAAACCCTAAGGTAACCCCACTTTTATAGAAGTCCCCAGCAGAGTCGCCAGTTCTGTGATACAGTGGGAGAACTGACTTGAGGTTTTGTGTTTCGTTGCAAATGTCGCAGTTTAGCAAGAGTCGTCACTGACTTTTATTTTATCCAAAAGGAAAGGTAAAAAAGCACAGGAAAGACCTTTGAGATGTTTTCTTGAGTTCGGGGGGTAGATTATGAAAAGGGAAGGTGCTAGCACCCTTTTCATCCATGGTTTTCCATGGGCTCTTAGTTACTTGCTTAGATCACTTGCTTTGCTTTTGAAATTGTTTGAAATGGTGCTTAGTGTTTGGTGTGATTTTGAAAGTATTTTGAAAAGAGGCCCATTCGTTTAGGCAATCTTTGTAATGATTCTCCTTCGTAAGAATGTATACAAAGATGTTTGTCTTTTGAAAAATGTTTCAATGTCTTGAAAGATGTTTGGAAATGTGTTGAAATGTGTGTGTGCTTGTTTTTGAAAATAGCAAAGATTGTTTTGAAATTGATCAAGTAACTAGAAGCTATCTACCTACTCAAATGTCTTTCCTATGCATTTTTATTCCTTTAACATTGTTGATTTACCATTGATTTGGTAAATAACCCTATCTTTGGATATTAAACAGGACGGGCGTGGGTCATTGTATGACCATTGTGATCGGTGGATCTGGAACTGACTGTTTAACGCTGGTTTGCGAAAGGTCGCGGAAGCAAGAGTCGCCACCGTCTTTTATTTTCTCCAAATGGAAAGGACAAAAGCACAGAAAAATTCCTTAAAGAGATTGCTCTCGGTTCGGGAGGTAGGTTATAGAAAGGGAAGGTGTTAGCACCCTTTCTATCCATGGTTATCCATGGGCTCTTAGATACTTGCTCATTTGTGTTTTCAAAAATGGTTTGTTTGCTTTTCAACTGTGGGTTTTAAAAAGTTTCTTTGAAAATTCCAGTTCGACTCTTGTATCAGTCCTCAAGAGTGTTTGAAAAATTGCTTTCGAAAGATTTTTGAAAAGTGTCGGTGTGAAAAGAGTTTTTGATTTGTTTTGAAATTAGAGCAAGTATCTACGAGTCATCCACCTACCCTAAGGAATTCGTCTGTGTAAATGTCCTTTAAAGTAGTGCCATCCCACCATTGAGAGGTAGGTAGCACCACCGTTGGAGGTGTTCGGGTCAATTCGAAGGTTCGGGACATGGTGATCACCAGAGCAATGGGAAGACACCTTAGAAGCTACCCTCATGCCAGGTTCCCGGATCATGAGGACTTACTAAGACATCCTCTACTCGACGATCACCTTTCGAGGCAAGGCAACAGTGAGGCGTACCCTAGGGGTGGTGTGTGCGAATTGTGTGTCGTTTTCGTTTGCATTTATCTTGTCATGTTATTGGTGTTCTACGCTTTGTTTTTATTTTTGTCCATACATTCTTTCATGTCATTTGATTAACAGTTAAAAGTTGCAAGGAAAGTAAATTCTAAGCTATTACAAACGGCGCGGGTCCACATCGCCAAAAGTTTCTCGAACCCGATTTGACAGAAAATAAATAAACAAAGTAAATAAAGAATTAAAAGTGCGAGCAATTATTTACAAGGCTTCGGGAGAGGTACATAATTATTTAAACGAAATAAAATAAATATGCGAATAAATAAGAAATTAAGAACGAGGGCGTTGGACCCTTTTGCAAAATTTAAAATTAATGAGGAATTAAAATTAAAGGAATGCAAGAATTTGTTTTTTTTTTGGTGTTTTTTAGTATTTTAAGATTTAACAGAAAAAATTAATTGCAATTAAACGCTAACCCTAATTCTATTTTATTTTAATTTATTAAGAAAAACATTAGAATTTAACCTAAATTAAACCTAATTTTTATATTCAAATTTAATTATGAAAATAAATAAAATAATATTATTGTAAAAAAGAAAAATTAAAAGGAATAAAAACATTTATTAAACCTAGTTCTATATTTTTTAGATTTTTGTTATGAAAGGAATTAAAATTAAAACCCTAATTTAAACTAAATAATTTACATGTATTTATCTACAAGAAATATTAAAAATAAAATATTTATTATATTTTTTATCTTTTCTGATTTTTATGCATTTTTTTTATATTTATGAAAATAGGTAGTTAATTTAAACAAATAATAATTAAAAGAAAAATAAAAATTATAATAAGAATAGTAAAATAGAGAAAATTGAAAGAAGTTGCAAACCAAGGGGGGTGGTAGTCCCCAATATGGAGGTGAAATCATGGAGATTCTGGCCCAATAAGCATGGTCCATTTGACTTTTTTGAGTAGCGTGCTGAAGCGTGGACCAGGGTTTATGGTGCTCTCCAACTCTCAGCCTTTGATTTGAGCCTGATATGCACGTGGATGGTGGGATAGCGAGAGTGTATGGTAGTCCTTAATGTTATGCCTGCATAGAATTGTAAATTGAAAAATAATATTGAGAGTAACGAAGACCTGGGGCTCGAACCCAGGTCATGCACTATACCAGCCTTATGCCTTGCCATTCGTTCCAGATGCGCACTTTGTATGTAATATAATAAACAAGCATTATAATATAAACAAATCAATAATGACTTCTGCGCGCGAATTTTTTGAACGCTCCAACCATTATTCCACACGTCATCATCTTCTTTGCATCTTCGTTTTTTTTCCTGAAACAAAAGAAACATAGGCAACGGTTTTCACGCGTTGCCTAAGATAACATATCAAGAAATAGCGATTAGCCCTAGGGGCTCTATAAATTGAGCGCGAATATGGATTCTTCTTCGTCCAAGCTTGCTGAATACATTCATGGCACTATGGTTCTCTAATTTTACGCTATTTGAAAACGCCCAATTCCCAACTCTGAAAACCCTAGAATTTGGCAATGGTGGAATCGTCTACAGCTTGCAAAAACTCAATTAAACGCATGGGTTAGCTTGCAAACACTTCACTGATCATGAATATATAATTAGAATGCCATGAATGTGCGTAAATATTGAAACACGATAATGAAAAAAAATGGAACAAAAGTGACTTCTGTATACCGTTTCAAAGCGTAGGGCTTGAGGTTTTTGATTGGAATACGTCCTATATTGCTCAAGGAAGCTAATGGGATAGGTTTTGTGCCTTGAAACCACCTACAAGTCAGTTTTCAGAATTGAGATTTTTTAGAAAAAGTTCAAGTTTGTCAATGGCTTTCTGGAGCAGCTGTGCGTGTGTTCTGATTAGGGTTGTGATCCTAGCATATGTAGTAGTGAATTAGGTCAAGAAAAATCAATCAAATCCATTGCATTCATTGATTTTGGAAATTTGATTTTCTAAGATTTTTTCATATCTTTTTCCATGTGTTTTTGGTTCAAAATCAAGCCAATCAACCCAAATCTTTCCATATTGGTACAAGCACGAAATCTTGAGGCCAAAACATGTACAAAAAGATTTGTTAGGTTAAATTAAGTATTTTTCATATATTTAAATGATTTAAGTGAATTAATATAAATAAAAATTCAAATAAATAAATAAAAAATGAAGAAATACTTCCCTTTGGGCCAAGTGGTCGTGCACATGTCATGGATGATGAATTATGGAAGAAAAATGGGCCCATTAGCAATTTTAGGTCATTTGAAGTAATGTTGACTTTTCAAAATATCCAAAAATTTCCCAACTTCCACAAGGCATAACTTGCTCAAGTTTTAAGCTTTTCTCATGTTCTTGGACATTTTGGAAAGGTCTTTGAGTCCTCTAACCAATGTCTTTGGTCCCATGTCATTTTGATTTACCAATCTCAAGTTATGGCCTTTGACTTAAAGTCCCTTTTTGTTGACTTTTGAAAATGACCTATAATGTTGAAATTGATAACTTTTTGTGAGAGCATTTCTTGGACTTGAAGTATGAAGATGAGTTGTAGGAAATGTCTTTCTCTTCAAAATGAGCTTTGGATGGGATTTTTTTGATAATCCATGTGAAAGTTATGCCCTGGTCAATTTCAGTTGACTTTTTCAACTGTCCAAATAAGGAAACTTTTGCATCTTGATGATTTTTGAGCCAAATTTTGAGAATCATGATCAAGCATTGATCAAATGATGTTTGTGGCTTCCAAATGATATTTTGACCAAAAATTTGAACTTTTGACTGTCAAATGACCATTTTGCCCCTACAGTTGACTGTAGTGCAATTAGGGTTTTTGACTGTGCAATTTTGAGCTGAATGCCTTGAAACTTGATATGAGGATGCTTGACCATATTTGTAGGCATATGAGACTTGATTGGACCTTTGAAAACTTCATTTTCTTGATCAGAACACAAACCCTAATCTTGACTGTATAGGAGATCTTTGACTGTGCAACCCTTGGGGAGATTTTGAAGCTTTGACTTGGAAATTTCTTGAAGAATATGGGAGGGCAAATTTAGGGGTACAACAGTTGCCCCTGTTCAATCTTCTTAGACCTGAGGATGCAGATTGGCTGACGTGCCTTTCGTAATCCGAGGGTGGAAGATGATTGAACACTAGAGTGCCCAGAAATTTGCGCTCACATAGTAGCAGTGATGATGGGAATGGGCTTACAGATGCCATTTGGAGATTGATGAATAGGGTGATGGGCTTATAGATGCCATCTGGATGTTGATTGCGTAAGAGATTCCTTAGCGAGAACCTGCATACCTGCAAAAAGAAACATGAGTACCTGACACGTTGCAGGAGTTGATTTCAGATGCTTGGTATGGATATGTCCTGACTGGTTACGGGAGCTGAGTCTGGAGCTTCACAAGATGATGAATGAACCAGGGATGGTTACTACCTTAGTATGAATGGTAAGATAACCTTGGGCGACTTTAACTTCAACAATGCTTGTTGAGAAAAATCTTAGCGGGAATTACCATCTTTGCAGTATCGGGAAGAGAACCATAGACAATTATAATCTGAAAGGAATTATCACCTCACTCACTGTCGGAGAGGGAACCATTTGAAAAGGAATTATCACCTCACTCACCGTCGGAGAGGGAACCATAGGAGATTATCACCTCACTCACCGTCGGAGAGGGAAACATCTGAAAGGACTTACCACCTCACTCACCGTCGGAGAGGGAACCATAGGAGACTATCACCTCACTCACCGTCGGAGAGGGAAACATCTGAAAAGGACTTACCACCTCACTCACCATCGGAGAGGGAACCATAGGAGACTATCACCTCACTCACCGTCGGAGAGGGAAACATCTGAAAAGGACTTACCGCCTCACTCACCGTCAGAGAGGGAACCATAGGAGACTATCACCTCACTCACCGTCGGAGAGGGAACCATAGGCAGTTATAACCTAAAAAGGAATTACCACCTCACGCACCATCGGAGAGGGAACCATAGGAAATTATAACCTAAAAAGGAATTACCACCTCACGCACCATCGGAGAGGGAACCATAGGCAATTATAACCTAAAAAGGAATTACCACCTCACGCACCATCGGAGAGGGAACCATTATAGTCTGATAACTTCTACTGAGTCTTCATCAGAAAAATCTGTTGGGAGTCGATTTGGCTGGACTAGAGAAGGCCTTGGACTGGATAATAAATCTTTGGAGTTGATTAACTGAACCGGTCTAGGTCTTGAAATATGATGGAGAATTTAGCTGAATCCTTCCTGAAAGGTAAAGATCAGTCATATGTAATGCATGATATGGATCAAGCAATGATGTTCTCAACATAAATGAGATTTGTATGATATGATGCGTCTATGCATGCTATAATGATGTATGTGATGTTTTATGTATGCTTTCGTCTAGGAAAGTAAATCCTTGACGGGTGCCGGGAAGTCCTATCCTGGGCTGATGTTGAAGAATAAGCTTTTACTCCTGTTGGGGATGATAACTGCAAGAATACCGGTAGGAGAAGATAACTCCGTTGAGGAATAAACTTGGCAAATGGAAGATTCTGCGGGGAGAAAAATACTCTAGCGACCATGCTGGGGAGCAATACTCTGTGGGGAGAGAGGTATCTTGCTGAATTGTTGATAGTAACTTGCTGGGGATATCTTTGCTGTATTGGAAGTATTGATGGACTTCGCTGGGGTAAGAAGATTTCGTCGACGACGATCTTTCCGTGGCTTTTGGCTGAGGATAACCCAGTTATATCCTGTTAGGGACATAACTCTTTAAATAAAGCTGGACGACGCGTTTGTACTCTTGCGTGGGGTAAGCTTCCAGAATCTACTGGGGATAAGCTTACTGCTTGGGGATATGTGGATTCCAACTTTCCTGGGGGACTAGATTGGACTCTCCTGGGGAGATTTTGAACTGTAATTTTGTAAGTTGAAAGAGGGAACATATGTAAGGTTGCCTGCTGATGAGCTCGTGTAAAACCGCATCTGAAATGAAGAAGGAATCTGTGTAGGATTACTTTGATGAGTTCGTGTAAAACTTCGTTTTTGGAAAGGGAGAACCTGTGTAGGGTTTCTGGGTGACGAGTCCATGTAAAACTGTATTTTGAAGAGAGGGAACCGGTGTAGGGTTGCTTGGTGAGGTAAGTTCATGTAAAACTTCTTGATGAACCGGGGTGAGGTTATCTTGAGCCAAATCCATGTAAGACTTCTGGGGGGAACCGGGGTTAGGTTGCCGCAGGATAAGTTCGTGTAAAACTTCTTGACGAACCGAGGTAAGGTCATTGTGATACGGTGGGAGAACTGACTAGTGTTTTGCGTTCGTATTCGCACTTGTGCGGTTGAGCAAGAGTCGCCACCGACTTTTTATTTTATCCTAAAGGAAAGGTTAAAAAAGCACAGCAAAAACCTTTTGAGATATTTCGTGGGTTCGGGGGGTAGATTATAGAAGGGGAAGGTATTAGCACCCCTTCTATCCATGGTTATCCATGGGCTCTTAGGTACTTGCTTAGATCAATCTTGCCTTGGTTTTCAATTGTTTGAAATGGTGCTTTGTGTGTTGTTTTGAAAATGTTTTGAAAAGATGCCTTGTGCTAGGCTAACCTTGTAACAATTCTTTACTCGAATGTTTTACAAAAGGTGTTTTATCTTTTAAAAAGATGTTTCAAGGGTTTGAAAAGTTGATTTTTGAAAGTGTTTGTGAAGTGGGTTTTGAAATTAGGCAAGTGTTTTTGCAAATTGATCTCAAGTAACTAAGAGTTTTGTCTACCCTATTGTACTCAAAGGTTTTTGTCATGTTTTAACCCCTTTTAACAATTTTGTTCTACCATTGAAATTGGTAGGCAATCTTGCATTTAGGAAGTTTATTCGGGACGGGCGCGGGTCATCGTATGGACCATGAATGCAATGGTGCCAAGTGTCTTTGGCAATTTATTTTGAAGGGACTATGATCATTCCATTTAGGCAACACTTTGAGGGACTTACGATCGTTTGATTTTGTTTTGCCAAAGATACTCGACGTGCAAGCATGGCCCATTTTGGAAGGCAATATGTGGGATTACCCTAGGGGGTGCAAGTGTGATTGTGTATTGATTACATGTATTTGTCTTGTATTAGGTTATCTAGCGTTTGATTTTATGTACATACAAACCCTAGGTCTAACCATGGTATAATTGAAAACTGTAAATTGCGGAATGTAAAATCTACGCTATTACAAGATAGTGTCCGGGAGTGGGGGTATAAATATACAAGGGGATGAGACTTATAGTACCCAAATAAATTACAACCAAATCGAGGTCGCAATCAAACGTAAATATCGGATATACAAATATAAGATAAAAATGTATATAAGGCAATGTGAATGTATTTGTGTAAGTGTACAAGTGTATATGTATATGAATTGTGTGATTATTTACAAGCGCGAATTTGTGAAATTGAAACGTATTAGGGTTTTTGACCTAGAGAAATGTTTTAAATGAATCTTTGATTTATATGGCTTTGATATGTATAAAGGAAGAAAAGTGTTTTTAATTCAAATTTTAATTAAATTGTATTATGCATAAAAAAGAAAGTATTTTAATCACATATTTATTAATTTTAATATTAGAGAAATGCATATATTGTTATGTACAAATATGTATATTAATTAAAAAAGGTTTTCAATTTTAATTATATGATAAAAATGATATGTATTATTTTATATACAAATATATTTTAATGTGTATTAAGAAATATTTTCAAGTTAATTATGTATAAAAAGTATCTTATTATTTTATATACAAATATACATAAAAGAAAAAAAAGATGTTTAACTATATGATAAAAAAGGTATGATATTATTTATGATTTTTGTGACAAAAAGAGTTTGTATAATATAAATAATATTGGTTAGTATTAATGAAAATGTTTGATTAGAAAAATGAAAATCTTAATGGGCTTAGGCGCAGAGTGGAGTGGGTAAGGCCCATGTTAATCTGGAAACAAGAATTATGGTTAGGGATGTTATTCAGTTGAGGCGAAAATGCTTAGGGTTGACAGCGGCGCCGTTCATAAGTTCATCTTCTCCGATCATCTTCACTTCCCTGAATGCTTCCTCTGGCCACCAGCGTTACTCCCGAACTCTCTTCCCTCCAAGGCGTAAGCTTCGCGTCCTCTTGATTTAAGGTTCGATTACAACGCTTTATGTTCTTATCTCTCTTCCCCTTTTTTACGAATTGCATGTTTTTGATTTGAATTTTTGACTCTTAAATCTGTGTTATTGTGAGGTGGTGGAGAAAGAGAGGGAGAAAATTCACTACCTGATCTTGGAGATGGAGAAGAGGTGGAGGGCGTGATGCTTAGGAGGCCGGAGATTCGGTGATGAGGCTGGAAGCTTGCTTGGATGCTTTCCTGGTATTCTTGTATATTTCTTTTGCTTATTAGGGTTTTGATGATGACTTATGCTGAGAACCCCTTTTTTCACTTCTTTATCCCTTCTTCTGTGCCCCTGAATATTTGCTTATGTTGCCCTGAACGTGCTTCCTTCTTCTTCTTCTCTCGTGTTGCCTTTGCTTCTGTTTGTCTTGAATACTTTTGAACAGTTGTTGCCTTGGTGGGTTGGATATAATGCTTTGAGATGCCCAGTGATGATCTCAGAGGTCTGAGGGCCTTGGTTGCCTTTGATATTTTTGTTTTCTTCTAAACCCCTGATGCCTTGAATCGTTGTTCTGTGTTATCTTGAACTGGATGCCTTTCTGAGATTTATCGCCCAATGATGTTCATGCTGAGGGCTTAGGAATTGGTTTCGTGCTTGACAGTAAGTTTTGACAAGTTATGCTTTTGAGTTTGATAGGCTTTTGGCAGGATAAGGCCTTGAATGGTGTTTTGAGACAGGGGTTCTGGTTTATCAGTTTGGTAATTCTGTTTAAGGTTATGTGTTGACAGTATGCTCTTGCATTTTTGGTTTGGATGATGTATTTGATAACTGGGGAGATCCTGGACAGGTATGAGGTTATGGCCTATGCTGGTTTTGTTTTACAGTATGGTTGAGGGGTTATGTTTCAGTTTTAGTTTTTTGTGTTTTTTGGATTTGAACTGGTTTAACAAGGCTTCAAGTTATGGTTTTTGTGAGACTTTTGCTAATGGGCTTGTGTTTGATCTGGACAGTAGGCAGGTTATTGGAGCATTAGCAGGTTATGTGAGGGGTTTTCTTCTATCTGGTATGAGGTTTGAGACGTGTTTTGATAACTTGTGTGTTCTGGACAAGTATGAGGTTCTGGCCTATATTGGTTTAGTTCTGAGTTATACAGGTGATATTGGTGCTTGGCTCAATCAGTATGTTTTCTTATGCTCTTTTGTCCTCTTTCTATTGGTCTTTGGCGCCCAATCTTCATTCAAAACTTTGGTATTCTCTTTGACCCAAGTTTGCTGGGTAGTTTCACAAGGTTTCTTGGCATTTTTCCATTTTTAGTAACTGTCTATGCTGTGCAGTTTTGAACAATGCTGAATTGTATCTTCTTTTTTGTATATCTTTTCTGCCTTGTTATACTGCCTATGCCTAAGACCTGAACTCTGCCTACTGCTGCCTTTATCTCTCTTCTTCTCATTTTGCAGTACAGTTTTAGAGTTATTATATGATTTATTATTCTGTACTTTCTGAAGGGGCCTATGGGAAGTGATGATTTTAAGCTTGCATACCATTTTGCTTTTGACAGCTTTGCTACACTTTTTGCATTTCTTTGATATTTTGGGATTTGACTTTGACAGCAAGTGTACTTTTGGGTAATCCTTGAGTAAACTTAGGCATTTTGACAGTAACTTCCCTTTTGCTTTGGATAGAAAGTTGAAATTGGATTTTTTCAGTTTAGTTTGAATTTGAAGTTGAGATTCTATGCAGTCTTGAATTTTGGAATTCATACCTTTGACATTTGCATTTCATGAACAAAAAACCTCCCCTCTCTGTGAACCGGGAGAAATCCCGTGATTTGCAGAGAGGGTCAACTGATCCCAGTCAGTGGCCCCTAATGATGAGCGAATTTTTAACTGTCTTTAATTAACTGCTTTCTGACTTTTCTTTTCCTTTTTTGCAGATAAAAATGGAGCACCGAAACGGAGTGAAGAATGAAGAATTAGAAATAGGATAGAATTTTTATTTTTCAGTTTAATTCTTGTACATTATTATTATTTTAAATACTTTGTAATAAATATTAGTATCCAAATAATAACAATTGTGACAATTATTAAATGTGAAATAAAAATTCCATTGATATTTAATTTTCTTTCAATTCCTTTTCTTTAATTGTTTATTTGTTATTTATAGTTCCTTAAATAAAAATAAAATGAAAGTTTAAATTTCAAATATTTTAATTCTTAGAACCATAAATAATCAACTAAACCTTTGATGATCAAAAATAAATGAATTCGACGTATCCATTATCCAAAGCAACGCACAGTCGAACACAAAAATTTAATCAGATGCAATTCTTTTTTCACTGATCCTTTTGCCAAGCACTGTAATTCCACATTGCACACATCCCTTTTGATTGGTGAATTCAAACCAACTGCCTCATTTACTGATTAAATCAAGATAACGCGAATTTTAACCCGAACCTCGGAATAAACTGCAAAGTGCGGTAGAATTTAAATTCTTCTGAGAATATGCCCATAAAACCTTAACTCCCGATTAAATGCCAAATAACGCTTGCCTGATCAGACTTAAACCAAAAATCAAGCAAACCCTAAGCCAACTGTAAGAGACAAATCAGAGCTCTGAAAATCAGTAAAAACCCTAATTTTGCTTGACTGTCAAGAAAAGTCCGTTTGTCCGATTCTTGCGCCAGTTTGAAAAGTCAGGAAATGTCTGAAGCTGAGATTGTTTGTAGAAAAATGCGAGGGCAAGTTTTGGGGTACAACAGTTGCCCATGTTCAATCTTCTTGGACCTGAAGAGTTAGATTGGCAAGTTTGCCTTTCGCGACTTGAAGGTAAAAGGAGATTGGACACTAGAGTGCCCGGAAATTTGCACTCATCAAAGCACTGGATGCGGGAATGGGCTTAGAGATGCCATTTGGAGATGGGCTTAACGATGCCATCTAGGAGAGTGACAGAAACTTGTCGGGGATGGGCTTAAAGATGCCATCTGGAAGGGAACATTAGGAAAGTGTCCGAGCTTTGGACCATTTCTGAATTGGGGGTCTGAACAAGCAATAGATTGACATCCGTTGTCGGGAGGAACCTGCAAGCTATTTTCAGGAAGTCGCATCTAAACAAGTTGATAGATTAACATCCGTTACTTGGGAAGAATCCATGAACTGTTTTCAGAAGTCTTGGGAAGAATCTGAACAAGTGATAGGTCAACATCCGTTTACTTGGAGAACCCGTGAACTGTTTTCAGAAATCTTGAAGTTGAATCAGCAATAGAGCAGCATCCGTTGTTGGGAAGCTTCCGTAAACTGAATTCAAAGGTGCATCTGAACAAGCTGATAGATTAACATCCGTTACTTGGGAAGAATCCATGAACTGTTTTCAGAAGTCTTGGGAAGAATCTGAACAAGTGATAGGTCAACATCCGTTTACTTGGAGAACCCGTGAACTGTTTTCAGAAATCTTGAAGTTGAATCAGCAATAGAGCAGCATCCGTTGTTGGGAAGCTTCCGTAAACTGAATTCAAAGGTGCATCTGAACAAGCTGATAGATTAACATCCGTTACTTGGGAAGAATCCATGAACTGTTTTCAGAAGTCTTGGGAAGAATCTGAACAAGTGATAGGTTAACATCCGTTTACTTGGAGAACCCGTGAACTGTTTTCAGAAATCTTGAAGTTGAATCAGCAATAGAGCAGCATCCGTTGTTGGGAAGCTTCCGTAAACTGAATTCAAAGGTGCATCTGAACAAGCTGATAGATTAACATCCGTTACTTGGGAAGAATCCATGAACTGTTTTCAGAAGTCTTGAGAAGAATCTGAACAAGTGATAGGTTAACATCCGTCTACTTGGAGAACCCGTGAACTGTTTTCAGAAATCTTGAAGTTGAATCAGCAATAGAGCAGCATCCGTTGTTGGGAAGCTTCCGTAAACTGAATTCAAAGGTGCGTCTGAACAAGCTGATAGATTAACATCCGTTACTTGGGAAGAATCCATGAACTGTTTTCAGAAGTCTTGAGAAGAATCTGAACAAGTGATAGGTTAACATCCGTCTACTTGGAGAACCCGTGAACTGTTTTCAGAAATCTTGGGATTGAATGATTTTAGTCTGTCGACTGATCTTACCTGAAAAAGGCAAAGAGTTAGTTGGATGCAATGCTATGATGCATGATACAATGTATATCATGGTTTTATGAATGTAAATGGATGTGCATGTAAGCTGGAGGGCTGTCTTGCATAGGATAGATGAATCCGGGACATCGGAAGATAGAAGTATCTTGACTGCTGCCGGGGAAAATAAGTCCTGGATCGTTACTGGGGAACCTGGAGCTTGGGTTGTATACCAATCTTCTGGGGAATTCCTGAAGTCTTCTACTGGGGAGTATCAAACTAGTGGACTTAATGCTGGGGAGGCCAGATTGAGAATCTTCAGCTGGGAGGGAAGTATCTCTGGAGATTTCACTGGGGAACCCAAGATTTTTCTTCTAAAAACTCTGTGGGGAGAGGATTTAAAAGTCTGACTCCGCTGGGGATTGTCCATTTGAAGCTTTTGATCTGCTGGGGATACTGAAGCTTAAACTCTGAGGAAAAATGATTTCCGGAAGATTCTTTGGCTGGGGATTTGCAAAGATAAACTCCTCCGGGGATAGTATTGATAAGTTATTGTTGGGGGAATTTTGAGGAACTCCGCTGGGGATGGGAAGAATTCTGGCGAGCGTGACCTCCCCTGGTGGTTAGCTGAGGATAACCCAGTTATAAGCCTTTGTGAGAATAACTTTGAATAAAACTCGGAAGGGACGTCCGTACTCTGCGGGGAATACCTTTCAGAACCTTACTGGGGATAAGCTTCGAGAGTCTACTGTAGATAGACCTCAAGTTTGTCCGGGATGTGGATTACAGATCTCGAGGGACTTCCTTTGAAAGGGTGTCAAAATGTCCGTTTGTACTTTCGTCCTATCTGTAATCCTCCTTCTTGGGTTAAATTAGGAAGTGACCCTGTTTCAAATGCATATGCCTATCTAACAAAACACTGGACGTTTCTCAAAAATAAAACAAATAGTGTAAGAGAAAAAGAAAAAGAAAAAGGGAAATGACACAAATTCTTGAGAAGAGTATTCGTATTGATTTTCTTTGAGTATATTTGTACAAAGGAGACAATCATCCTAGTAAGAGGATCTCGTCGTAAATATTTGAAAAATTATACAAAATAAAGATGGCTACGTGAAATAATTCCATGGGATTCCGTTCTGCTGTAGCTTTCACAACTCTGAATCTCTGTCCATTCAATGCTTCGTTTGACGATGGCTGGACTGATCAGAAACCTGGAACCGGTTGATGAAGAGACTGTCTTTGAAGTGATCCGACGAGACATAGTCATACGCTTTAATTCCCTAATTTTGCCTGAATCGCCCTTTCGGGTTTTCGATCCACCGGGAAACCCCTTTTTTGCCCAAGCCGCCCTTTCGGGTTTTCGACTTGCCGGGTGTACGGATTTTTTTGTTTTTATCCCTAATTTTTGCCTGAACCGCCCTTTCGGGTTTTTGGTTCACCGGGATACCCATTTTTGCCCAAGCCGCCCTTTCGGGTTTTCGACTTGTCGGGTTATTTTATGCGTAGTATCTTTTGACTATGTCTGCGTTCGCAGGGTGTGGCAAGTCGTCGCCGTCCATGGTGGTCAGAATCATTGCACCACCAGAAAATATGCTCTTGATTACAAATGGTCCTTCGTATGTAGGAGTCCATTTGCCCCTGGGATCACTTTGCGGCAAGATAATCCGCTTGACTACTAGATCTCCGACTTGATACACTTGACGTCTGACTTTCTTATTGAAGGCCTTGATCATCCGTTTTTGATACGTCTGACCATGGCATATAGCAGCAAGTCGTTTTTCGTCGATCAGATTGAGTTGATCAAGTCGGGTCTGCATCCAATCATCTTCGTTCAAACCTGCATCCTTCATAATCCTTAGAGATGGGATCTGAACTTCCATAGGCAGAACAACTTCCATGCCATAAACCAAAGAAAATGGGGTTGCCCCAGTTGAGGTACGTATCGTCGTACGGTATCCATGCAGCGCAAATGGTAACATCTCATGCCAGTCTTTGTAAGTGACTGTCATTTTCTGAATAATCTTTTTAATGTTTTTGTTCGCAGCTTCAACAACACCGTTCATCTTCGGCCGATAGGGAGATGAATTGTGATGATAAATCTTGAACTGTTCGCATAATGCAGTGATTATTGTATTATTTAGATTTGTACCGTTGTCTGTGATAATCCTGTCTGGAACACCGTACCGACATATGAGATTTTGCTTGATAAAGCGGGCAACCACATTTTTGGTGACGGAGGCAAAGGAAGCTGCTTCGACCCATTTAGTGAAGTAGTCAATGGCAACCAGGATGAAGCGATGTCCGTTGGAAGCCGTGGGTTTGATCTCTCCAATCATATCAATGCCCCACATTGCAAAGGGCCATGGAGCAGTTAGGACGTTGAGGGGAACCGGAGGGATATGAACTTTGTCAGCATAGACTTGACACTTGTGACAAGTACGGGAATGTTGATGGCAGTCAGCCTCCATGGTAGACCAATAATAGCCTGCCCTTAGGATCTTCTTAGCCATTGTATGCCCGCTTAGGTGAGTGCCAAATGTGCCGCTGTGTATATCAGTCATGATTAACTCTGCTTCAGCCTTATCAACACATCGGAGTAATACACAATCATGGCTTCGTTTGTAAAGGATGCCGTTGCTCAGGAAGAACTTAGCAGCGAATTTCCTTAAGAACTTTTTGTCATTCACGGAAGCTCCTTCAGGATAATCTTGGGTCTCGAGATACCTTTTGATTTCATGGAACCAAGGTTGTTTCACTACTTCTTCGGTATTAACCTCGTGACAATGCGCGGGTTCATCCATTCGCTCGATGGTGATTTGGGGAGCCTCGTTATCCCAGTTGAGTTTAAACATGGAGGACATTGTGGCTAGAGCATCTGCTAGCTGATTCTCTTCTCGCGGAAAGTGCTCGAAGGTAATTTGCTCGAAGTGAGGCAACAATGTCAGAACATGTTCTTTGTATGGAATAAGATTAGGATGTTTGGTATCCCAATCTCCTTTGATCTGGCTGATGACCAAAGCCGGGTCCCCAAATACGATCAAAGATTTGATCCCTAAGTCTATAGCAGCCTTGAGACCAAAGATGCAGGCTTCATACTCAGCCATATTGTTTGTGCAGCTGAAGCAGAGTCGGGCCGTGAATGGAGTGTGGCATCCTTCCGGAGAAATAAGTACTACGCCAATGCCGTTTCCCAGTGCATTTGAAGCACCATCAAAGTACAGGGTCCATCGGGATCCCTCTTCGGGTCCGTCATACGGTCTGTCGCCTTTAATGTTGTCCAAACTCATGATGTCCTCGTCTGGGAAATCAAATCTCATGGGCTGATAGTCTTCGATAGCTTGATGAGCCAGATGGTCAGCTAATACACTCCCTTTTATAGCTTTTTGGGTGGTGTACTGGATGTCATACTCGGTCAAGATCATTTGCCATCTGGCTATCCTTCCAGATAAAGCGGGCTTTTCGAAGATATATTTGATAGGGTCCATTTTGGATATTAACAAGGTGGTATGAGTCAACATATACTGTCTTAGTCGGCGAGCAGCCCATACCAAAGCGCAGCAAGTTTTCTCGAGCAGTGAGTAGCGAGTCTCACAGTCGGTAAACTTTTTGCTAAGGTAATAAATAGCATGCTCTTTTCGACCAGACTCGTCATGCTGGCCCAAAACACACCCCATTGAGTTATCCAAAACGGTCAAATACATGATCAATGGTCTTCCTTCGACGGGTGGCATCAGAATAGGAGGTTCTAGCAAATATTCCTTGATTCTATCAAAAGCAGCTTGGCAGTCGTCGTTCCATTCAACTACCTGATCTTTCTTCAAGAGTTTGAAAATTGGCTCACAGGTAGAAGTCAGATGCGAAATGAATCTGGCAATATAGTTTATGCGCCCCAAGAAACCTCTAACTTCCTTTTCAGTACGGGGAGCAGGCATCTCTTGTATTGCTTTTACTTTTGCCGGATCGACTTCAATGCCTTTGTTGCTCACAATGAATCCCAGGAGTTTACCAGACCTAACTCCAAAAGTGCATTTACTCGGATTCAGCCTGAGCTTGTATTCTTTCAATCTGGCAAACAGCTTTTCCAGATGTTCAAGGTGCTCTTCCTCTGTTTGTGACCGAGCTATCATATCGTCTACGTAAACTTCAATCTCATGATGTATCATGTCATGAAATAGAGCTACCATGGCGCGTTGATAAGTTGCCCCTGCGTTCTTCAGCCCGAACGGCATCACTTTGTAACAGAAAGTGCCCCATTGCGTGACAAAAGTTGTTTTCTCCATGTCCTCGGGGGCCATTTTGATTTGATTGTAGCCCGAGAATCTGTCCATGAAAGAAAACACCTTATGCTGAGCTGTATTGTCGATCAGGATGTCAATATGAGGTAGCGGGAAATCATCCTTAGGGCTGGCCCTATTCAAATCCCTGTAGTCCACACACATTCTGACTTTGCCATCCTTCTTAGGCACTGGCACAATATTAGCGACCCATTGAGGATAGGACGTAACAGTCAGAAAGCCAGCATTGAACTGCTTCATCACTTCTGCTTTGATTTTTTCGGACATGTCAGGCCTCATTCGGCGAACTTTTTGCTTGATCGGTGGACAGTCTTCTCTTGTGGGGAGACGGTGAACCACGATGTCGGTGTCTAGGCCCGGCATGTCTTCATAGGACCAAGCGAAGATTTCAACATACTCGTTCAGTAACTGTACCAAGCGTTTCTTGACTTCTGGTTCCAGGTTGGCACCCACTTGTACCTCCTTCCGATTCTCCTCGGTTCCCAAGTTAATAGTTTCCAACGGCTCTTCATGCGGTAAGATGGCCCTTTCCTCTTATTGCAGGAGTCTGGCTAGTTCCCCGGGTACTTCACAACCTTCGTCATCTTCATACTCGGCTAGATTGACCAGGTCTTCCGAGTTATTGAAAGATACAGCAGAATGGTCACCCATGGAATCCGGAGTGGATGGGTACCTGCATTGGTGAGTGTGGGTGTGTGTAAGGGATAACCATCCTTAAACAACAACAAAAAAATGCAAAAGGAAAGAAAATGAACACAAGCAGTTTATCAAATGAAAAACGTCCAATGAATCATTAAACATGGCATATGAATATGAAAGATAGTCAAAACCCTTACAAGTGGACCTACATGCCCCGGGTAAGGCAGGAGGTGGAAAGATAGTGTACGGATTGTTTGAAAGTAAAATATTACAGACCAAATAGAAAATGTTTGATAGATAAATTACTGAGGAATAAAAGTGATGGGGACAAAGTCTTTAGCCTCCCAATTGCTCAACCCTCCTCTGACAGTTGGATGAATCCACTCTTCAAAGTTGCTTTCTTTGTCTTCATCTTCCAGGGCGTTGATTCGGTAAGGGGAAATCTTGACTGGCGCTCTCTCAATCTTTGACCGGCGCATAGCTTTCTGGCCAGCGGTGGTGAAACCTAATCCAAGCTTATCAACCTTATGCGGAAAATCGGGTAACTGCCCCCACGCTGAATTCTTTCCTTCCTTAACTGCAGCCCTTGCATCCTCCAGAGATGCCATCCTGGCCATCTGTCTTGGTGTCTCAGCTGCCAACTTCGCCACTGCTATCTCAGGAAGTACTTCTTCGAAATGTTGAAACGGTGTCTCAATGAACTCCCCTTCGACCTCCACATACCGAAAAGAATTTAAATGGCTAATCATGTACTCTTCTTCGCCGTGGACAGTAATGATCTTTCCCTTTACAGGATATTTCAGCATCTGGTGCAAGGAGGAGGTGACCGCTCCAGCATGGTGTATCCAAGGTCTACCCAGCAGGCAGGAGTATGATGGACGGATGTCCATTACATAGAAAGTGGATTTAAACACCTCGGTACCTATCTTGACAGGAATTTCAACTTCTCCATGGACCATTCTTTTCGACCCATCGAAAGCTCTGACGACAATATCACTCGGCTTCAATTCCAACCCTTCGCAATCTAGCCGGTCCAAGGCCTTCTTAGGCAAAACATTCAGCGATGAACCGGTATCAACCAAAACATGCGCAAGGGTGGTTCCGCGACACTCGATTGAAATATGCAACGCATCATTGTGATTCCGGCCTTTAGGGGTCAGGTCAGCATCAGAAAAACCTAATCCATTGTCTGCAGTCAGACTAGCCACGCAATGTTGAAATTGATCTGCAGAGGTTTCTTGGGGCACATGAGCTGCCTTTAGAAACTTAATCAAAGCTTGAGCGTGCGCTTCTGAGCAAAGCAACAGTACCAGCATGGAGATCTTGGAGGGGGTTTGCCCCAACTGCTCCACTACATCATAATCACTTCTCTTGATTATCCTCAAAATCTCATCCATTTCTTTCTTGGAGGCTTCCGGAATCACCAAAGGTTGAGCCCTCGTCCTGACGGGCTCATCTTGTATTCCTTTTCCTTTATCGGCAATGGTAGGAGAGACAGCACTAGGAACGAAAATTTCTTCAATCAAAGGAGTTCTAGCAGAGAGCTTTACTGGTGCAGGGAGGACTTCTTTAGCTGATGAGGGTCCAAAGACTGCTTTTGGAGGAGCAATCTCTGGAGAAAATATCCTCCCACTCCTGGTGATTTTGCTGGTGCCCGCAATGTTACTAACGCCGGCTTCTTCATTATCTGAATTTTCTTCAATTACCTCGATTTGCTTGATACCATGGTAGTAGATGTCACCACCATAGTTCCAAGGTATCGACTTCTCGGAGACATAGGGAACAGGCCCTGGCATTGTTATCTTCAAAGGTATAGACTTTGCAGCTGGTGTAATCTTAACTGGCTTTTTGACGGCCTCGGAAAGATTGGCGTGAATGGTTATGATTGAGACATTTTCAACATGAACTGGAACAACAGGAACTTTTTCGAACAAAATTTGTCGGCTATCCATGAGGCCTTGGATGCCTTCCTTTAATAGCGGACAATCAAACGGTAGAGAGTGGCAACAGTAGCAGTCTTCTTTACATCCCGGGAAGATCCCGGCCCTTAACAAATTCAACTTAATGGTTAACAGTGGAGTAGTCAGATCACTAACGTCAGCAACATACAGATCCTCTTCAATGGCATTGACATTCCGACCGTGCTTCGGCATAGGTGCAGATATAACATTGGGTTTTTCTGGAGCGTCAAACTATACCTCCTTAGCCTCTATCAGGTCCTGGATCTTATGCTTGAGTGCCCAACAATCATTGGTGTCGTGTCCGACACTGTCTGAATGATAGGCGCATTTAGCATTGGCATGATAATGCGGAGAGGATGTATTTACATTCTTTGGCGCCTCCTTGATAGTGGCAAGATTCAATTTCAACAGATGGGGAAGCACCTGCGCTGGAGTCATATTAATACGGGTGAACTGCCGGTGTGGCCTTTCCACCCGTTGCTGGTTTGGTCTGGATTGGTTGTAGCGAGGCGGCTCACTTGGAGTGCTTTGAATCATCACGGCCCCCACAGTTGGCCGACGCTCCATCTTCCCTGCTCTTTTCTGAGAATATACCATAGCTGTCTCCTTCTTAAACGGCTTCTTCTCAACACTTGCAGCGACACCCTTCTGAATCTTTCCTGACTTGATGCCAGCCTCAATTCTTTCACCTGTTAAGATCAAATCGGTAAACCCTGCGGAAGAGTTACCAATTAAATGATTGAAAAATGGCCCAGATAGGGTCCCAAGAAACATGTCAACGAGCTCACGATCGGTTAAAGGAGGCTGCACCCTGCCAGCCAAATCCCTCCATTTTTGTGCGTATTCCTTGAATCCCTCACTTGTTCCTAGCGACATACCCTGAAGTTGGGTACGAGTAGGAGCAAGATCAGAATTATACTGGTATTGTTTGTAGAAAGCGGTGGCCAAATCTTCCCAATTTCCGACACTGGTTCCTTCTAACTGATAAAACCATTCCAACTGGGCTCCCGACAGGCTGTCTTGAAAGAAATGAATCTAGAGATTTTTATCTGCTGTATAGGGTTGAATCTTTCTCACATAGGACCTGAGATGCATTTTGGGGCAGGACAGCCCGTCATACCTTACAAACACTGGCACTTTGAATTTTGGGGGAATCACAATTCCGGCGACCAAGCCCATGTCTTCAAAATCCAAACCCGGTACCCTTTGCAATTCCATGGCAGCCAATCTGTCTTCTAAACCCTTGTACTTATCATCAGCTGGAGGATACTGCTGGTCAGAATAATCTTCGTCCTCTTCAACCTCTTCCTCCTCTGCATCAGACTCGGAAGGCACCGCAACCCGATCTCTTTTACTAGTCCCTTCATCAGAAGTAGGAGGAAATTCAAGCACCCTCCGAGCTTCTCTGTCAAATCTTCTCCCCAAAGTAGCCACTCCGACCCTCTTTTTCTTCTTCACTGGGTCTCTACTCTCCAGATGAGCCTTGATATCCTCTTGACTCTTGACCAAGGTCATCAAGAGTTGCTGGAACTGTGCATTCTGGGCTTGTAGGTCTTTGACTGTTTGCTCGAGATCCATCCTACTGATCTAAACAGCAGATAGATAAGAAAACCTGGAGTGAGACCTGTTTATGCACATGATGAATAGTATGCTGATGTATGCAATGCATTCAAGGATTTAGGACATTCAAAATTGTTTCAGACAAAGAAGAACGCACGTCATATTAATAAGAAGAAATCTGTTAGTACATAAATGCCCCATGGGCCAAATGTTACAACATAAACTTCTCAAGGCAGAAATACATTGCGCATCCTCTTTGGTGCGATGTAGGTATTGAGGGCCTCTTGCTCATGGAGTTGGCGGGTAAGCTCTAGAACCTTCTTTTCACTGGCGTAGTAGCTAGCTTCAAAAGTGTTCCGTTCCTCCTTGAGCTGAATCCAACTCTTCTGCATTTCCTCCCATGATGTAGGCATGTCTGGATGCAGGATGGTGTAGGGGACCTCTCCTTCATTGACGGGCTCCTTAATCACTGGGAGTACATGAGGATAAGGCATCATTATACTTTGGGCTCGGGCTCGTACCCACTTGAGATAGGGCTCAAGAGGGATGGAGTTCTTGTGTCCCAGAGTCTTGCTATCAACCTTGTTGAGTTTTCCCCAAGCTCTGATGAATCTTTGGCGAAGTCCTTGCGCATCGTTGTCGAAGTCAAAAACTAGGCTAGGAATCAACATGTCATGATGGCCATCCCTCCGTGCATATCCAAATTGCCTCAAAGCTAGGCAAGGGTTGTAGGTGATACCTCCTCTAATTCCAAGTAAAGGGACATTAGGAAATTCTCCGCAACGATCGACGATGATGACATTTTCTCTGGACCGAGAACACCAATGCACATCAGAATGAGTGAGAGTCATCAATCGTTGGGACCACCTTATACCTTGATCATTCTTCAAGACAGATTGTGGAAGGTGCGAAATAAACCACCTTGCGAGGATAGGAGTACAACACATGAGAACACCCCTCTTTCTCATTGTTCGTGTGTAAAATGAGTGAAGGATGTCTCCAAGCAATGTTGGTATTGGATTTCTGGACAAGAAGATTTTGACAGCGTTGACATCTACCAATTGGTCAGGATTTGGGAACAGGACCAACCCATAGATAAGGAGTGCCACAATTTCTTCAAATGCTTGTAGGTCCAATGAGTTCCAACATTCTTGTGCCTTCTCCAACAAGAATTTTGCTAAGAATCCTTTGACGCCGCTTCTGGTTTCCCAATGCCCCTTGATTTCAGATGGTTGTAGATGTAATGCTCGAGCAACATCTTCAGGCTTTGGTTCCTTCTCCGTACCGTTGAAGGGTAGTTGATTAAGGATAGGGATTCTTAGGAGTTGAGAAAACTCCTCCAAAGTGGGCACCAACTGATAATTAGGTAAAGTGAAGCAATGGTGAAGGGGGTCAAAGAACTGGAATAGCACTTTCATCATGTCTTCTTCAATGTTGGTGTTGACTAGGCTGAGCAGTCTACCATGTCTTTCACTGAAGGATGAATTTTCCGGAATTCTTGAAGTGATCTCCTTGAGTTGAGGAGAGATTCTCACAAGGTTGACTTGAATGGTATTTCGGCGAGGTATTTCCATGACCTACAAAACAAGAACAATGATGAAGATCCAAACCCTTGAAATGGTTAGTAAATGCATATGATGCTTCATGATGTTTATGATGTATGCATAAAACATATGTACAAGCAAATCACACCAAACCCTAGTTTCAGGCTTGCATGGGGTTTCATAGGTAAGTACCCTCTTGAGTGTAGTTGGCTTAAAAACCTGTCCTATAAATAGTAACCGGGTTCTAAGGAGCTCAATATCACTGGATCCTTTTCATTGTTCATTGTTTTGGTTTAGCCACTTAACTGGCGACCAAAATATTCCAAGAAAACAACCCTCAATGAGTGTAGTATCGAGTATCTACCAACTTCGGACTGCACCAAAGCCGGTCATCTCACTACCCCTAATAAAAGGCCAAAATGGTCAAGTAAGGTTCTAGGTCATTAGTGCTTAGTGACATCACTCAGCGGCCCCGTACTCTCCTTGATTGAACTCAAGGGTTACCGGTACCCACAAATATGTCGCACTAATATAGCTATTGCTTAGACCGTGTCGGTATACCCCGCACAGTTTCCACAACGTATTGCTATCTATGAATGTTTCCCAAAATCCGGGTGGAGGATTGTAAACCCAAACAATAGAGTCAAAGTATAAAGCAAGCAAATCAAACAATTAGTCATGCAAGAAGGTGATCTAAGCCCTAAGGTAACCCCACTTAAAACTAAGTCTCCCCAGCAGAGTCGCCAGTTCTGTGATACGGTGGGAGAACTGACTAGTGTTTTGCGTTCGTATTCGCACTTGTGCGGTTGAGCAAGAGTCGCCACCGACTTTTTATTTTATCCTAAAGGAAAGGTTAAAAAAGCACAGCAAAAACCTTTTGAGATATTTCGTGGGTTCGGGGGGTAGATTATAGAAGGGGAAGGTATTAGCACCCCTTCTATCCATGGTTATCCATGGGCTCTTAGGTACTTGCTTAGATCAATCTTGCCTTGGTTTTCAATTGTTTGAAATGGTGCTTTGTGTGTTGTTTTGAAAATGTTTTGAAAAGATGCCTTGTGCTAGGCTAACCTTGTAACAATTCTTTACTCGAATGTTTTACAAAAGGTGTTTTATCTTTTAAAAAGATGTTTCAAGGGTTTGAAAAGTTGATTTTTGAAAGTGTTTGTGAAGTGGGTTTTGAAATTAGGCAAGTGTTTTTGCAAATTGATCTCAAGTAACTAAGAGTTTTGTCTACCCTATTGTACTCAAAGGTTTTTGTCATGTTTTAACCCCTTTTAACAATTTTGTTCTACCATTGAAATTGGTAGGCAATCTTGCATTTAGGAAGTTTATTCGGGACGGGCGCGGGTCATCGTATGGACCATGAATGCAATGGTGCCAAGTGTCTTTGGCAATTTATTTTGAAGGGACTATGATCATTCCATTTAGGCAACACTTTGAGGGACTTACGATCATTTGATTTTGTTTTGCCAAAGATACTCGACGTGCAAGCATGGCCCATTTTGGAAGGCAACATGTGGGATTACCCTAGGGGGTGCAAGTGTGATTGTGTATTGATTACATGTATTTGTCTTGTATTAGGTTATCTAGCATTTGATTTTATGTACATACAAACCCTAGGTCTAACCATGGTATAATTGAAAACTGTAAATTGCGGAATGTAAAATCTACGCTACTACAAGATAGTGTCCGGGAGTGGGGGTATAAATATACAAGGGGATGAGACTTATAGTACCCAAATAAATTACAACCAAATCGAGGTCGCAATCAAACGTAAATATCGGATATACAAATATAAGATAAAAATGTATATAAGGCAATGTGAATGTATTTGTGTAAGTGTACAAGTGTATATGTATATGAATTGTGTGATTATTTACAAGCGCGAATTTGTGGAATTGAAACGTATTAGGGTTTTTGACCTAGAGAAATGTTTTAAATGAATCTTTGATTTATATGGCTTTGATATGTATAAAGGAAGAAAAGTGTTTTTAATTCAAATTTTAATTAAATTGTATTATGCATAAAAAAGAAAGTATTTTAATCACATATTTATTAATTTTAATATTAGAGAAATGCATATATTGTTATGTACAAATATGTATATTAATTAAAAAAGGTTTTCAATTTTAATTATATGATAAAAATGATATGTATTATTTTATATACAAATATATTTTAATGTGTATTAAGAAATATTTTCAAGTTAATTATGTATAAAAAGTATCTTATTATTTTATATACAAATATACATAAAAGAAAAAAAAGATGTTTAACTATATGATAAAAAAAGGTATGATATTATTTATGATTTTTGTGACAAAAAGAGTTTGTATAATATAAATAATATTGGTTAGTATTAATGAAAATGTTTGATTAGAAAAATGAAAATCTTAATGGGCTTAGGCGCAGAGTGGAGTGGGTAAGGCCCATGTTAATCTGGAAACAAGAATTAGGGTTAGGGATGTTATTCAGTTGAGGCGAAAATGCTTAGGGTTGACAGCGGCGCCGTTCATAAGTTCATCTTCTCCGATCATCTTCACTTCCCTGAATGCTTCCTCTGGCCACCAGCGTTACTCCCGAACTCTCTTCCCTCCAAGGCGTAAGCTTCGCGTCCTCTTGATTTAAGGTTCGATTACAACGCTTTATGTTCTTATCTCTCTTCCCCTTTTTTACGAATTGCATGTTTTTGATTTGAATTTTTGACTCTTAAATCTGTGTTATTGTGAGGTGGTGGAGAAAGAGAGGGAGAAAATTCACTACCTGATCTTGGAGATGGAGAAGAGGTGGAGGGCGTGATGCTTAGGAGGCCGGAGATTCGATGATGAGGCTGGAAGCTTGCTTGGATGCTTTCCTGGTATTCTTGTATATTTCTTTTGCTTATTAGGGTTTTGATGATGACTTATGCTGAGAACCCCTTTTTTCACTTCTTTATCCCTTCTTCTGTGCCCCTGAATATTTGCTTATGTTGCCCTGAACGTGCTTCCTTCTTCTTCTTCTCTCGTGTTGCCTTTGCTTCTGTTTGTCTTGAATACTTTTGAACAGTTGTTGCCTTGGTGGGTTGGATATAATGCTTTGAGATGCCCAGTGATGATCTCAGAGGTCTGAGGGCCTTGGTTGCCTTTGATATTTTTGTTTTCTTCTAAACCCCTGATGCCTTGAATCGTTGTTCTGTGTTATCTTGAACTGGATGCCTTTCTGAGATTTATCGCCCAATGATGTTCATGCTGAGGGCTTAGGAATTGGTTTCGTGCTTGACAGTAAGTTTTGACAAGTTATGCTTTTGAGTTTGATAGGCTTTTGGCAGGATAAGGCCTTGAATGGTGTTTTGAGACAGGGGTTCTGGTTTATCAGTTTGGTAATTCTGTTTAAGGTTATGTGTTGACAGTATGCTCTTGCATTTTTGGTTTGGATGATGTATTTGATAACTGGGGAGATCCTGGACAGGTATGAGGTTATGGCCTATGCTGGTTTTGTTTTACAGTATGGTTGAGGGGTTATGTTTCAGTTTTAGTTTTTTGTGTTTTTTGGATTTGAACTGGTTTAACAAGGCTTCAAGTTATGGTTTTTGTGAGACTTTTGCTAATGGGCTTGTGTTTGATCTGGACAGTAGGCAGGTTATTGGAGCATTAGCAGGTTATGTGAGGGGTTTTCTTCTATCTGGTGTGAGGTTTGAGATGTGTTTTGATAACTTGTGTGTTCTGGACAAGTATGAGGTTCTGGCCTATATTGGTTTAGTTCTGAGTTATACAGGTGATATTGGTGCTTGGCTCAATCAGTATGTTTTCTTGTGCTCTTTTGTCCTCTTTCTATTGGTCTTTGGCGCCCAATCTTCATTCAAAACTTTGGTATTCTCTTTGACCCAAGTTTGCTGGGTAGTTTCACAAGGTTTCTTGGCATTTTTCCATTTTTAGTAACTGTCTATGCTGTGCAGTTTTGAACAATGCTGAATTGTATCTTCTTTTTTGTATATCTTTTCTGCCTTGTTATACTGCCTATGCCTAAGACCTGAACTCTGCCTACTGCTGCCTTTATCTCTCTTCTTCTCATTTTGTAGTACAGTTTTAGAGTTATTATATGATTTATTATTCTGTACTTTCTGAAGGGGCCTATGGGAAGTGATGATTTTAAGCTTGCATACCATTTTGCTTTTGACAGCTTTGCTACACTTTTTGCATTTCTTTGATATTTTGGGATTTGACTTTGACAGCAAGTGTACTTTTGGGTAATCCTTGAGTAAACTTAGGCATTTTGACAGTAACTTCCCTTTTGCTTTGGATAGAAAGTTGAAATTGGATTTTTTCAGTTTAGTTTGAATTTGAAGTTGAGATTCTATGCAGTCTTGAATTTTGGAATTCATACCTTTGACATTTGCATTTCATGAACAAAAAACCTTCCCTCTCTGTGAACCGGGAGAAATCCCGTGATTTGCAGAGAGGGTCAACTGATCCCAGTCAGTGGCCCCTAATGATGAGCGAATTTTTAACTGTCTTTAATTAACTGCTTTCTGACTTTTCTTTTCCTTTTTTGCAGATAAAAATGGAGCACCGAAACGGAGTGAAGAATGAAGAATTAGAAATAGGATAGAATTTTTATTTTTCAGTTTAATTCTTGTACATTATTATTATTTTAAATACTTTGTAATAAATATTAGTATCCAAATAATAACAATTGTGACAATTATTAAATGTGAAATAAAAATTCCATTGATATTTAATTTTCTTTCAATTCCTTTTCTTTAATTGTTTATTTGTTATTTATAGTTCCTTAAATAAAAATAAAATGAAAGTTTAAATTTCAAATATTTTAATTCTTAGAACCATAAATAATCAACTAAACCTTTGATGATCAAAAATAAATGAATTCGACGTATCCATTATCCAAAGCAACGCATAGTCGAACACAAAAATTTAATCAGATGCAATTCTTTTTTCACTGATCCTTTTGCCAAGCACTGTAATTCCACATTGCACACATCCCTTTTGATTGGTGAATTCAAACCAACTGCCTCATTTACTGATTAAATCAAGATAACGCGAATTTTAACCCGAACCTCGGAATAAACTGCAAAGTGCGGTAGAATTTAAATTCTTCTGAGAATATGCCCATAAAACCTTAACTCCCGATTAAATGCCAAATAACGCTTGCCTGATCAGACTTAAACCAAAAATCAACCAAACCCTAAGCCAACTGTAAGAGACAAATCAGAGCTCTGAAAATCAGTAAAAACCCTAATTTTGCTTGACTGTCAAGAAAAGTCCGTTTGTCCGATTCTTGCGCCAGTTTGAAAAGTCAGGAAATGTCTGAAGCTGAGATTGTTTGTAGAAAAATGCGAGGGCAAATTTTGGGGTACAACAGTCATCTTGAGATAGGTCCATGTGAGACTCTTGGAGGGACCGGGGTTAGGTTACGGCAGGATAAGTTTGTGTAAAACTTCTTGATGAACCGGGGTTAGGTCATCTTGAGATAGGTCCATGTAAGACTTCTGGAGGAACCGGGGTTAGGTTACTTGGATAAGTTTGTGTAAAAACTTCTTGATGGAACGGGGTAGGGTTATTTGTGATAAATCCATGTAAGACTTCTGGAGGAACCGAGGTTAGGTTACTTGGATAAGTTCGTGTAAAAACTTCTTGACGGACCGGGGTTAGGTCATCTTGAGATAGGTCCATGTAAGACTTCTGGAGGAACCGGGGTTAGGTTACTTGGGATAAATCCATGTAAGATTTCTGGGAGGAACCGGGGTTAGGTTACCTGTGGATAAGTTCGTGTAAAACTTCGTCTGAAAATTGAGAAGGAACCGGTGTAGGGTTACATGATTTTGATTAAGTGGATGATTGTCCTATTTGGTTTCGGATGTTAACCCACGATCTGGAATTTGTAAAGGTAGATGGTAATCATCCTTATGTTGATCTTTTCTTTGTACTTTGGTTGACAGAGCACTTGGATTGCCTGGATAACTCATTATTGCCCCTGTTTCGGAGGTGAGGGAAGAGGATACCTGTGTGGGTGATTGACAAATCTTCGGGTAGACAAGTGATGAGATACCGGAACATAGTCGTACGCTTTGATCCCTAACTTTTGCCTGGACCGCCCTTTCGGGTTTTCAGTCCACCGGGATACCCATTTTTGCCCAAGCCGCCTTTTCAGGTTTTCGACTTGCCGGGTGTACAGATTTTTCATTTCATCCCTTCATTTTGCCCGAACCCTTTTGGTTCGCCGGGAAGCCCTTATTTTTGCCTAGGTGTGTCAACCTAGCGGGTCTTTGATTTTGCGTAGTATTTTTCCGACTATGTCCGTGCTTTCAGAATGTAGGGAGTTGCCCCTGTTAGAAGTGTTTTGTCATGCCACCAGAAGGTATTTGATCAGGCAAGATTCATTGTTGGAATGCCCCAAGTGACTCAGGAGGAGATTTGCCCCAGGTGCTTTGGGGCCTTTGAGAGATTCCCCGGATCTTGATTGGATTGCCCCTGATGATGGACAATAGTCATACCTGCCCCTTGATTGGAAGTACTTTTGTTCATTAGGCCTTCGTCGTGCGGATTTCTATGCTGTTTAAACAAAAAGTCATATGCAAACAAGGTTATTTTAAGAATGCAAAAGCCTATGTCTGTCTTGAATTTTGAAAATGCATTTTTTGTAATACAATGCGGTGTCAACTCAAGATTTTACCGCAAACCTTCAGGAGTCAGGATACCTTTCGTAACAGTATACTTTCGAACTAACCCATGCTTCAGCTAGGACTTTTAAGGGTTATAACGTGGCCTGGTTCACGGTTTAAGAAACAAAGGATAAAGGCTCAAATTATTTGTACCCACCCGCTCTTCGTGATGTTCTCCAAACCTAAACTCAGTTGATCATACGTTAGACCTTGTTTGAGTCTTTGCTCTGATTTTGCGGTGATGATTCGGATATTGACAACTTAGGCAGTCCTTCCTTTTTTTGTTGAGGGTTTGTAAGACCTCTTTCTTTTTGATTTTGCTATCCCTAAATTTTGCCTGAACTGTTTCTTTTGTGGTTACAGTCAGCGGGATGCCCCAGTTTTGTAAGTCCCCTTCATAGGTTTTGACTTATTGGGCTTTTATTTTGAGAAGTAATGACTGCCTCTCTTTATTGATTATTCGGAACCATCACTGTCTTTCCTTGTTTTGTAAGGACCTCTTTTGATGTTGTTCATTATGCACTTGGATCAACTGAGAGAACTACCCTGCCCCAGGTTATGATTAAGGGTTCTGATTTTCGAAAATAAAAACTCCTACTTCTTTGGCTCAGAGGGGTTGACGAGGGATTATCATCCTTATAACTCCAGTGTTTAGAGATTGAAACAATGCCTGTACCTCATCAGCGGGGTCTGTTCAAAAGCATACTGTAGATTATGGTATCGTTTTCGTCATCCTCCCTCAAGAGGCTTAGAATTTTCAATTAAGAGTTGACCATCACAAAAATATGAAAGCAGTTTTAAGCATAGTAAACATAATTAAATCAAGACAGACATGTGTAATGCATTCATGAAATAAAAGAGTTTAACATGATAATTGTTTATCTGAACAAAAAAAAGAAAAATACAACTTGAATTCAAATGAACAAAAATCTCTCGACTCTAGCCATGTTTTGGCAATGGAGCAGTGATCACGTTGGGAGTCTCGGCAGGCTCGAACTCGATCTCTTTGGCATCGATCATGTTCTGAATCTTGTACTTCAGTGCCCAACAGTCCTCAGTATCGTGCCCCGGGCTATCAGAATGATAAGCACACCTTGCTTCTGGGTTGTAGCTTGGAGAGGAGGTCTTGGGATTTGCAGGAGGGTTGATCACCGCAATCAGGTTCATTTTCAACATGTGCTGCAATGCTTGCGACCATGGCATGTTAATGTTGGTGAATTGTCTTTTAGGTTCATCCGGCCTTCGCTGATTTCCCTTTTGTGGTTGGCGGCGTGGTGCAGAACCGGAAATCATGATTGCCCCTGCATGTTGGTCACGACGACTCTTTTGGCTGTATGCAGCATTAGATTCTTTCTTTCCCGTGTAAGGCTTTTTGTGAGTGTCAGAAGGTGTGGCCTCTTGGATTTTCCCACTCTTGATACCAGCTTCAATTCTTTCGCCAGTCAGGATGAGGTCGGTAAATCCAGCAGATGAATTACCAATGAGGTGATTGAAGAATGGCCCGGATAGGGTCCCCAAGAACATATCAACGAGTTCCCGGTCAGTTAATGGAGGTTGCACCCTTCCAGCAAGGTCTCTCCATCTCTGCGCGTATTCCTTGAAACCTTCACTTGACCCCAGCGACATGCCCTGGAGTTGGGTACGTGTAGGAGCAAGGTCGGCATTGTACTGGTAATGTTTGTAGAAAGCAGTGGCTAGGTCTTCCCAGGTATGGATGTTGGCTCCATTCAATTGATAGAACCACTCGAGCTGAGTCCCTGAAAGACTCTCTTGGAAGAAATGGATCCATAAGTTTTTGTCAGCTGTATAGGGCTGGATCCTCCTTGTGTAAGCCCTGAGATGCAATTTAGGACAGGATGCCCCGTCGTATTTAGCAAAGGCAGGTGCCTTAAACTTGTGCGGGATCACTACCCCAGAAGACAGACCTAGATCCTCGAAGTCCAGGCCAGGTGTGATCGGTGGATCTGGAACTGACTGTTTAACGCTGGTTCGCGAAATGTCGCGGAAGCAAGAGTCGCCACCGTCTTTTATTTTCTCCAAATGGAAAGGACAAAAGCACAGAAAAATTCCTTAAAGAGATTGCTCTCGGTTCGGGAGGTAGATTATAGAAAGGGAAGGTGTTAGCACCCTTTCTATCCATGGTTATCCATGGGCTCTTAGATACTTTCTCATTGTGTTTTCAAAATTGGTTTGTTTGCTTTTCAACTGTGGGTTTTAAAAAGTTTCTTTGAAAATTCCAGTTCGACTCTTGTGTCAGAGTGTTTGAAAAATTGCTTTGAAAGCTTTTGAAAAGTGTCGGTGTGAAAAGATTTTTGTTTGTTTTTTGAAGAGAGCAAGTATCTACGAGAACCTACCTACCCTAAGGAATTCGTCTGTGTAAATGTCCTTTAAAGTAGTGCCATCCCACCATTGAGAGGTAAGTAGCACCACCGTTGGAGGTGTTCGGGTCAATTCGATTTTTAGGGACATGGTGATCACCAGAGCAATGGGAAGACACCTTAGAAGCTACCCTCATGCCAGGTTCCCGGATCATGAGGACTTACTAAGACATCCTCTACTCGACGATCACCTTTCGAGGCAAGGCAACAGTGAGGCGTACCCTAGGGGTGGTGTGTGCGAATTGTGTGTCGTTTTCATTTGTATTTGTCTTGTCATGTTTATTGGTGTTCTACGCTTGATTTTATTTAGAGTCATTCATTCTTGCATGCTTCGTTTAACAGTTAAAAGTCGCGAGGAAAATAAATCTAAAGCTATTACAAATGGCGCGGGTCCACATCGCCAAAATTAAACCGGACCCGATTTGACAGAAAATAAAGAAATTAAATAAAATAAATAAGAGTGCGAAAAATAATTAAACGTTACAAGGCTTCGGGAGAGGTACATAATTATTCAAGCGACATAAAATAAATACGCGAAATTAAACAATTAAGAACATGGGCGTTGGACCCTTTTGCAAAAATTAAATTAATACGGAATTAAAATTAAAATTAAAAAGAAAATGTTTTTGGTATTTTGTGTTTTTAAGATTCAATAGAAAAAAGAATTAATTAAAATTAACTAACCCTAATTCTAATGGTTTTTAAATTTATTATGAAAGTATTAAAATTTAACCTAAATTAAACCTAAGTTTTTTTTATGTACAATTTAATTATAAAAATAAATAAATAAATAAGTATTATGAAGAAAAAAGGAAAAATTAAAAGGAAATAAAAATTATCAAATTAAACCTAGTTCCACATTTTTTATATTTTTGTTAAAAGAATTAAAGTTAAAGCACCTAATTTAAACTAAGTTTATTTACATGCAATTTATTTATGAAAATAATAAAAATAAAATATTTATTATGTTTTTTTTTCTTTTTTTCTGATTTTTGTTATTTTATAGTTTATAAAGAAAATTAATAATTTAAAGAAAAAAAGGACAATTGAAACAAAAAAAATAAAAAAAATTGAATAAGTAAAATTGAATGGCAAAACCTTAGGGGGTTCTGTCCCCATATGAGAGGTATAGCCCAAATAATGCTGGCCCATTGAGCATGGCTTTTGTTGACTTTGCATGACACGTATACGCGCGCTGACTCATCCTCATGGTGTCCATCAATTCTCAGCCCTTGATCTGAATATGCCAGACGCGTGTACGCTTGGTTTGTGAGAGAATATGGTGCGCCTTAATGTTGTGCCTGCATAGGAATCATTGTGGAAAAATAATATTGAAATTACACAGACCTGGGGTTCGAACCCAGGTCACTAGCATCATCAATCAACACCTGTGCCACTACGCCATCTGAATCACATTTAATATATAATAGTCAACAAATATTATAAAAGAAAAGAGAGTTAGTGGCCTCCAACGCGCGCGAGATTTGAACGGACCAACCAATGCCCCCCACGTAGTCGTCTTCCTCGCGTCTTTGTTTTTTTTCTGAAATTAAAGAAACATAGGCAACGGTTTTCACGCGTTGCCTAAGGTAACATATCAAGAAATAACGATTAGCCCTGTAGTATTCATAAATTGATCGCGAGTATAGATTCTTCTTCGTCTAAGCCTGCTGGTTTGAATGGTGGTGGTTTGGAGTCCCAATTTTTCCTCTTTTAAGAATCCCTAATTTTGAGCTTTGAAAACCCTAGAAAATAATCATGGCGAAATTGTATATACAGCATAATAGTTCAATTAAACATCATGGTTAGTCTCAGAACTTCATAATGAACACGATTCCATGAATAGAATGCTGTAAAAATGCTTAGAATATGATATACGATTATGGAATTTTTGCTGTACAGTTTAGGTTCAAAATACCAATTCTTGAGGTTTTGATGGATGTGCTTGATTGGAACGTGATCAGTAGACCTTGAGGAAGCTATTGGAATAGAAATTGTGCTTTGAAATCCCCTCTAAAGTTGATTTCAGAATTGTGTTTTTTGACAATTTTTTCAAGTTCTTCAATGGCCTTTGAGCGCAGCTTTCTGTGTATGGGCATTAGGTTTATGATCATGCTTATGTACTGAGGCTATTAGGTTAACAAAATTCAACCAAATCTCTTGTAATCATGGATTGGAGATTTGATTTGTTAAGGATCTTTTTTCAATCTTTTTTCAAGTGTTCTTGGTTCTCAATCATGCCAATCAGTCCAATTCTTTCCTAATTAGCCTATGCACGAAATCTTGATGGCAAAACATGCATGAAAAGATTTTTTTAGGTCAAGTTATATATTTTCCACATATTTAAATGATTTAAATGAATTAATATAAATAATAATTCAAATAAATAAATAAAAAATGAGAAAATACTTCCCTTTGGGACAAGTGGTCGTGCACATGCTTAGAATGATGAATCATGGAAGAAAAATGGGCCCATTAGCAATTTTAGGTCATTTGGATCAAAGTTGACTTTTCAAAATATCCAAAAATTTCCCAACTTCTACAAGGCATAACTTGCTCAATTTTTAAGCTTTTCTCATGTTATTGGACATTTTGGAAAGGTCTTTGAGTCCTCTAACCAATTTCTTTGGTCCCATGTCATTTTGATTTACCAGTCTCAAGTTATGGCCTTTGACTTAAAGTCCCTTTTTGTTGACTTTTGAAAATGACCTATAATGTTGAAATTGATAACTTTTTGTGAGAGCATTTCTTGGACTTGAAGTATGAAGATGAGTTGTAGGAAATGTCTTTCTCTTCAAAATGAGCTTTGGATGGAATTTTTCTGATAATCCATGTGAAAGTTATGCCCTGGTCAATTTCAGTTGACTTTTTCAACTGTCCAAATAAGGAAACTTTTGCATCTTGATGATTTTCGAGCCAAATTTTGAGAATCATGATCAAACATTGATCAAATGATGTTTGTGGCTTCAAAATGATATGTTGACCAAAAATTTGAACTTTTGACTGTCAAATGACCATTTTGCCCCTACAGTTGACTGTAGTGCAATCTAGGGTTTTGACTGTGCAATTTTGAGTTGAATGCCTTGAAACTTGATATGAGGATACTTGACCATATTTGTAAGCATATGAGACTTGATTGGACCTTTGAAAACTTCCTTTTCTTGATTAGAACATAAACCCTAGTTTTGACTGTATAGGAGACAGTTGGACTGTGCAACCCTTGGGGAATTTTGTGACTTGGCTTGGCAATTTCTTGAAGAATATGGGAGGGCAAATTTTGGGGTACAACAGTTGCCCCTGTTCAATCTTCTTAGACCTGAGGATGCAGATTGGCTGACGTGCCTTTCGTAATCCGAGGGTAGAAGATGATTGGACACTAGAGTGCCCAGAAATTTGCGCTCACATAGTAGCAGTGATGGTGGAATGGGCTTATAGATTCCATTGGGAGGTTGCTGGATAGGATGATGGGCTTATAGATGCCATCTGGATGTTGATTGCGTAGGAGATTCCTTAGCGAGAACCTGCATACCTGCAAAAGAACAAATGAGTACCTGACACGTTGCAGGAGCTGATTTTTAGATGCTTGGTATAGATATGTCCTGACTGGTTACAGGAGCTGGGTCTGGAGCTTCAAACGGCGATGAATGAACCAGGGATGGTTACTGCCTTAGCATGAATGGTAAGAGAACCTTGGGCGATTTTAACTTCAACAACGCTCGTTGAGAAAAATCTTGGGTGTCTTCTACTGGGATAAGAATCAGGGAGATCTTAGGGTCGATCTGACTGAACCAGAGGAGGCCTTTGACTGGATAAGCATCAGGAAAATCTTAGGGTCGATTTAACTGAACCGGACAAGGTCTTGGAATATCTTCAACTGGAATAAGTGTCAGAACTTCGCCATATCTGGTTCACATCTGGACTATATCTGGAAGGAAATCTGGAAGCAGCATCAGAACGTCACCATATCTGGTTTACATCTGAAACTATATCTGGAAGGAAGTCTGGAAGCAGCATCAGAACGTCACCATATCTGGGTCATATCTGAAACTATATATGGAAGGAAATCTGGAAGCAGTATCAGAATGTCACCATATCTGGGTCATATCTGAAACTATATCTGGAAGGAAATCTGGAAGCAGTATCAGAACGTCACCATATCTGGGTCATATCTGAAACTATATCTAGAAGGAAATCTGGAAGCAGCATCAGAACGTCACCATATCTGGATCATATCTGAAACTATATCTAGAAGGAATTCTGGAAGCAGTATCAGAACGTCACCATATCTGGGTCATATCTGAAACTATATCTAGAAGGAAATCTGGAAGCAGTATCAGAACGTCGCCATATCTGGGTCATATCTGAAACTATATCTAGAAAGAATTGTGATAGTTGGTAGTAATCATTTTTGTATTGACCTTTCCTGAAAGGTAAAGCATTAGTTGTATGCAAGATCATGATGCATGAACTGTATGTCTTCAAAATTAATGAGATTCGTGTAGCATGATGCATATGCATGAAGATGTGATGTTTATGAATGTATTTTTGTCTAAGAAAATAAATCCTTGACGGGTGCCGGGAAGTCACTCCTGGGCTGATGTTGAAGAATAGCTTTTGCTTCCGCTGGGGATGATAGTTGTAAGTATACCGGTAGGAGAAGATAACTCCGTTGGGGAATAAACTTGGCAAATGACGGATTCTGCGGGGAGAAAAGATACTCTAGTGACCATGCTGAGAAGCAATACTCTGTGGGAAGAGGGATGCCTTGCTGAGTGTTGATGATAGTTTGATGGGGAGCGGAAGACTTTGTCGACGACGCTCTTTCCGTGGCTTTTAGCTGAGGATAACCCAGTTATATCCTGTTAAGGAAATAACTCTTTGAATAAAGCTGGGAGACGCATTCGTGCTCTGCGAAGGATAAGCTTCCAGAATCTGTTGGGGATAAGCTTACTGCTTGGGGGAGATGGATTCCAACTTTCCTGGGGAAGCTGGATTGGACTCTCCTGGGGAAGTATTGAACTGTATTGGTTATGTCCTTCAACGGAACCTAACCTGATACCTTGGAGGATAGACAATCAGATTGTTTAGACCACTCTTTATTGCCCCTGCTTCTATGGGGGAGGCACTTGCAGGGTGCGGATAGTCGTTGATGGACAAACCTTCTTCTGGTAGACAGATAGCAGGACATAGTCGTACGCTTTAATCCCTAACTTTTGCCTGGACCGCCCTTTCGGGTTTTCAGTCCACCGGGATACCCATTTTTGCCCAAGCCGCCTTTTCAGGTTTTCGACTTGCCGGGTGTACAGATTTTTTCATTTCATCCCTCATTTTGCCCGAACCCTTTTGGTTCGCCGGGAAGCCCTTATTTTGCCTAGGTGTGTCGACCTAGCGGGTCTTTGATTATGCGTAGTATTTTTTCGACTATGTCCACGCTCTTAGAATGCAGGTAGGTGCCCCTGGCTGCTGGTGTTGCCATATTACCAGAAGGTGTCTGATCGTGCAAGATTCGTTGCTGGGGTGCCCCAAGTGACTCAGGCAGAGATTTGCCCCAGGCTATTTGGCCTTTTGAGAGATTCTTCGAATCTTGATTGGACTGCCCCAGATAATAGACCAAGATCAGGTCTGCCCCTTGATCGGAGATACTCTTGTTCATTAGACTTTCATTGTGCGAATTTCCCTGCTGTTCAAACAAAAAGTCATATGCAAACAAAGTTATATCAAAATGCAAAGCTTATGTCTGTCTTGGAGATTTTGAAAATGCATTCTTTTTTCATAAAACAAATGAATGTTTGTAAAACGTGATGTCAACTCCGTATTTACCGTAGGCCTTAAGGAGTCAGGATACCTTTCGTCACAATATGCTTTCGAACTAACCCATGCTTCAGCTAGGACTTTTAAGGGTTATAACATGGCTTGGTTCACGGTTTAAGAAACAAAGGATAAAGGCTCAAATTATTTGTACCCACCCGCTCTTCGTGATGTTCTCCAAACCTAAACTCAGTTGATCATACGTTAGACCTTGTTTGAGTCTTTGCTCTGATTTTCCGGTGATGGTTCAGATATTGATGATTTATTTGGAATAGGCAGTCATTTCCTTTTTTTTTGTTGAGGGTTTGTAGGACCTCTTTCTTGTCTGATTTTTGTTGTCCCTTTCTTTTTTGCCTGAACTGTTTCCTTTTTTGGAATTACAGTCAGCGGGATGCCCCAGTTTTGTAAGTCTCATTCATGGGTTTTGACTTAATGGGTTTTTTTATTTTTTGAAATAATGACTGCCTTTCTTTATTGATTATTCGGAACCATCACTGTCTTTCTTCGTTTTGTAAGGACTTCTTCGGTGCCATTCGTTATGCACTTGGATCAACTGAGAGACTACCCTGCCCCAGGTTATGATTAAGGGTTTTAAATTTCGAAAAGAAAAACTCCTACTTCTTTGGCTCAGAGGGGTTGACGAGGGATTATCATCCTTATAGCTCCAGTGTCTAGGGATTGAAACAATGCCTGTACCTCATCAGCGGGGTCTGTTCAAAAGCATGTTGTAGGTTATGGTATCGTTTTCGTCATCCTCCCTCAAGAGGCTTAGAATTTTAGATCCAGAGTTGACATCAGAAAAAATATGAAAAGAAATTTGAATATAATGAAAACAAATGTATTAATTCTCAAAACAGACGTATGCGATGCATTGATAGAATAAAAGAGTTTGCTATGACATTAATTGTTTGTATAAGCAAAGAAAAGTACAACTCAAAAATTCAAATAAACAAAAGGCTTCAATGATTGGGCAACGGAGCAGTGATTATGTTCGGAGTCTCTGGCACTTCAAACTGAATCTCCCCGGCGTCGATCATGTCTTGAATCTTGTTCTTGAGAGGCCAGCAGTTGTCCGTAGTATGCCCCGGGCTATCAGAATGATATGCGCACCTATCATTGGGATGATAGTTAGGAGCAGAAGTGTTCGGATTCCGGAGAGGAGCCCGTAAGGTGATCAGCCCTGCCTTCAACATTTGTTGCAGTGCTTGATCCAGCGACATGTTGATTTTGGTGTACTGTCGTTTCTCCTTGCGCTGCTGCCCCTGTCCTTGTTGAGCAGATCCAGGATTGGAGATCTGGATTGCCCCTACCTCATGACGGCTCTTTTTACCGTGCACAGCATTGGATTCTTCCTTTCCATGATGAGGCTTTTTATCAGAAGGTGCAGCCTCTTGAATTTTCCCAGACCGGATGCCAGCTTCTATTCGCTCTCCAGTCAAGATAAGATCTGTGAATCCAGCAGACGAATTCCCAATTAGGTGGTTGTAGAACGGACCAGACAGGGTCCCCAAGAACATATCGACAAGTTCCCGATCAGTCAGAGGTGGTTGTACCCTTCCAGCAAGATCCCTCCATTTCTGCGCATATTCTTTAAAACCTTCACTTGATCCTAACGACATACCCTGGAGTTGGGTACGCGTAGGAGCAAGGTCGGCATTATATTGATACTGCTTGTAGAAAGCAGTAGCCAACTCCTCCTAGTTACGAACCTTGGTCCCATCTAGCTGATAGAACCATTCGAGATGAGTCCCTGAAAGACTCTCCTGGAAGAAGTGGATCCACAAATTCTTGTCCACCGTATATGGTTGAATCTTCCGAACATAGGACCTGAGATGTAACTTGGGACAAGACGCCCCGTCATACTTAGTAAAGGATGGTGCTTTGAACTTCCGAGGAATAATCACACCAGTTGACAAACCCAGATCTCCAAAATCCAGCCCAGGTACCTGTTGGATCTCCATAGCATTCAGCCTATCCTCCAACTGTTTGTACTTGTCGTCAGCAGGGGGGTATTGTTCGTCGTTGAAATCTGTCTCATTGTCAGAGACCACTGGACTGGGAACCCTTTCCTCTTGATGACTGCTTTTCCCCACAGATGGAGTTGTCCTCTCAGTTTCAGTCTGCAGTGTGTTCCCAGATCTGCGTCTAGGGCTGAACAAAACAGTCCTCCTCTTCTTCTTTTCCTTCTTCAAGAGAAGAGCTTTCAGATCTTGTTGCCCCTGGGTCAAATTCATGATCAGCCCTTGGAACTGGGCGTTCTGAGCCTGGAGGGCCTTGATGGACTGCTCAGCTGATGATTCCGGATTCATGGCGATCGGCTGAAATAAACAGCGAGGAAGGGTAAGCAACCTGTCAAAGGGATACCTGCAATGCAATGAGATGTATGACATGCATGTAATGTTTTCAAGGACCTCGCGGGATAAACAAGAAAATTTGTTAGCATTTGAATTTGTAGCTTGATGGAAAGAAACCCATGTTGTTGAGAATTCTTCTCCAAGGGTCAAAGGCTCACCATGTCCAGTGGGTCATAGCCCCTGACAACCCTGGCTAGAGGAAAATAAATCCTCTTTGCCCCTGGCTAGATGTTTGATTTATCATGACCTGCATCACAAGCCCTTGAGATCCTTGAAATGGGTTAGGATGTATGCAATGGTATGCAATGGTATGATGTCATGCTATGCATGGGATAACATAAATGACCCTGTTATGAGCCCAAATTAAGGACTATAAACAAACCCTGTAAGAAACTCAGTATACTTTGTTATGAGTCCCAATTAAGGACTATAAACACCCTGCAAGAAACTTAGTAAACCCTGTTATGAGTCCCCATTAAGGACTATAAACAAAACCTGCAAGACTTAGTAACCCTGTTATGAGTCCCAATTAAGGACTATAAACAAAACCTGCAAGACTTAGTAACTCTGTTATGAGTCCCAATTAAGGACTATAAACAAAACCTGCAAGACTTAGTAACTCTGTTATGAGTCCCAATTAAGGACTATAAACAAAACCTGCAAGTAGTTCATGTGTCAGATAACAAGCATGCAAGTAGTCAAGTACGGAGGCACACAAGTCACACAAGAGAAGCCCTTAGAGTTTAGGCCAGCATGAGGTCTAGGTATTACCCTCTTGAAGTTGGTGGGCTCAACCTGTCCTATTAGAAGTAACCGGGTTCTAAGGTTCCCAATATCACGGGATTGCTTTCATTGTTCATCGTTTCGATTTAGCCACTGAACTGGCGACCGAAATATTCCAGGAAAGCAAACCTCAATTGAGTGTAGTATCGAGTATCAACCAACCTCGGACTGCACCAAAGTCAGTTATCTCACTACCCTAAAGAGGCCAAGATAGTTCAATTAAGGTTCCTAAGGTCTGTTGATGCTTCACGACACCACGCGGAGGCCCCGTACTCTCCTTGACTGAACTCAAGGGTTACCGATACACACCAAAGTGCCACATCAACGTAGCAGACTGTTTCAACCATGTCGGTATACCCCGCACAGTTCCCTCACAGCCTTGTTGCTACTTTCTAAGAAGGTATCCCCCAGATCCGGGTTAGGATCTATAGAACTCCCAAGCAACCTACAATAATAAAGCAAGCAAAGAAGACAATTGAAAACACAGTGATCTTAATCCTAAGGTACACCCCACTTTATAAGTTTATCCCCAGCAGAGTCGCCAGTTCTGTGATCGGTGGATCTGGAACTGACTGTTTAACGCTGGTTCGCGAAATGTCGCGGAAGCAAGAGTCGCCACCGTCTTTTATTTTCTCCAAATGGAAAGGACAAAAGCACAGAAAAATTCCTTAAAGAGATTGCTCTCGGTTCGGGAGGTAGATTATAGAAAGGGAAGGTGTTAGCACCCTTTCTATCCATGGTTATCCATGGGCTCTTAGATACTTTCTCATTGTGTTTTCAAAATTGGTTTGTTTGCTTTTCAACTGTGGGTTTTAAAAAGTTTCTTTGAAAATTCCAGTTCGACTCTTGTGTCAGAGTGTTTGAAAAATTGCTTTGAAAGCTTTTGAAAAGTGTCGGTGTGAAAAGATTTTTGTTTGTTTTTTGAAGAGAGCAAGTATCTACGAGAACCTACCTACCCTAAGGAATTCGTCTGTGTAAATGTCCTTTAAAGTAGTGCCATCCCACCATTGAGAGGTAAGTAGCACCACCGTTGGAGGTGTTCGGGTCAATTCGATTTTTAGGGACATGGTGATCACCAGAGCAATGGGAAGACACCTTAGAAGCTACCCTCATGCCAGGTTCCCGGATCATGAGGACTTACTAAGACATCCTCTACTCGACGATCACCTTTCGAGGCAAGGCAACAGTGAGGCGTACCCTAGGGGTGGTGTGTGCGAATTGTGTGTCGTTTTCATTTGTATTTGTCTTGTCATGTTTATTGGTGTTCTACGCTTGATTTTATTTAGAGTCATTCATTCTTGCATGCTTCGTTTAACAGTTAAAAGTCGCGAGGAAAATAAATCTAAAGCTATTACAAATGGCGCGGGTCCACATCGCCAAAATTAAACCGGACCCGATTTGACAGAAAATAAAGAAATTAAATAAAATAAATAAGAGTGCGAAAAATAATTAAACGTTACAAGGCTTCGGGAGAGGTACATAATTATTCAAGCGACATAAAATAAATACGCAAAATTAAACAATTAAGAACATGGGCGTTGGACCCTTTTGCAAAAATTAAATTAATACGGAATTAAAATTAAAATTAAAAAGAAAATGTTTTTGGTATTTTGTGTTTTTAAGATTCAATAGAAAAAAGAATTAATTAAAATTAACTAACCCTAATTCTAATGGTTTTTAAATTTATTATGAAAGTATTAAAATTTAACCTAAATTAAACCTAAGTTTTTTTTATGTACAATTTAATTATAAAAATAAATAAATAAATAAGTATTATGAAGAAAAAAGGAAAAATTAAAAGGAAATAAAAATTATCAAATTAAACCTAGTTCCACATTTTTTATATTTTTGTTAAAAGAATTAAAGTTAAAGCACCTAATTTAAACTAAGTTTATTTACATGCAATTTGTTTATGAAAATAATAAAAATAAAATATTTATTATGTTTTTTTTTCATTTTTTCTGATTTTTGTTATTTTATAGTGTGATCGGTGGATCTGGAACTGACTGTTTGACGCTGGATCGCGAAATGTCGCGGAAGCAAGAGTCGCCACCGTCTTTTATTTTCTCCAAATGGAAAGGACAAAAGCACAGAAAAATTCCTTAAAGAGATTGCTCTCGGTTCGGGAGGTTGGTTATAGAAAGGGAAGGTGTTAGCACCCTTTCTATCCATGGTTATCCATGGGCTCTTAGATACTTGCTCATTTGTGTTTTCAAAAATGGTTTGTTTGCTTTTCAATTGTGGGTTTTAAAAAGTTTCTTTGAAAATTCCAGTTCGACTCTTGTATCGGTCCTCAAGAGTGTTTGAAAAATTGCTTTCGAAAGCTTTTTGAAAAGGTGTCGGTGTGAAAAGTATTTTTGATTTGTTTTGAAATTTAGAGCAAGTATCTATGAGTCGTCTACCTACCCTAAGGAATTCGTCTGTGTAAATGTCCTTTAAAGTAATGCCATCCCACCATTGAGAGGTAGGTAGCACCACCGTTGGAGGTGTTCGGGTCAATTCGAGGTTCGGGACATGGTGATCACCAGAGCAATGGGAAGACACCTTAGAAGCTACCCTCATGCCAGGTTCCCGGATCATGAGGACTTACTAAGACATCCTCTACTCGACGATCACCTTTCGAGGCAAGGCAACAGTGAGGCATACCCTAGGGGTGGTGTGTGATTTATGTGTCATGTTCAGTTATTTTGTCTTATTCATGTCAAGGTGATCTATGCGTTTGTTTTTATTTTATCATTCATTCTTGCATGCATTGTTTAACAGTTAAAATATTGCGAGAAAAAATAAATCTAAAGCTATTACAAATGGCGCGGGTCCACATCGCGAAAATTAAACCGGACCCGATTTGACGGAAAAGTAAATAAAGCAAAGATGCGAAATGTAATTGTTACAAAGCTTTGGGAGAGGTACATAATTAATTAAGCAAAATAAAAATAAATATGCGAAATTAAATGATTAAAAATATGGGCGTTGGACCCTTTTGCAAATTATTAAAGTTAATGAGGAATGAAAATTAAAAAAGAGAGTGTTTTTGGTATTTTAGTATTTTATGATTTAATATGAAAGGAAGAATTAATTAAAATTAAAATTGAATGCAAACCCTAATTCTAATGGCTTTTAAATTTATTATGAAAATGTTAAATTAAAACCTAAATTAAACCTAACCTTTTTTATGTACAATTTAATTATAAAAATAAATAAATAAATAATATTATGGTAAAAAGAAAAATTAAAAGGAAATAAAAATTATCAATTAAACCTAGTTCTACATTTTTTATATTTTTGTTAAAAGAATTAAAGTTAGAGCACCTAATTTGAATTAATTAATTTACATGCAATTTGTTTATGAAAATAATTAAAATAAAATATTTATTATGTTTTTTTGTCTTTTCTGATTTTTATGATATTTTTATATTTTTTTTGTAAAAATAATTAATTAAATTAAAACAACAAAACAAATAAACAAATAATTGAAAATAAAATTAAACATAAAGAAAATTAAAAAAAACTTTGCAAACCAGGGGGGGGTTCAGGCCCCAATTGTGAGGTATGCTTTAGGAATTCAGGCCCAATGCGCTGAGGCCTTTTTTGACTTTCATGGCTTGCGTGCATCAACGTTGACTCACGTTTATGGTGCTCTTCAATCCCAGCCTTTGATTTGGACTCTCTTGGATGCGTGTATGTTTGATCATTGAGGATGCATGGTGTGCCTTAAGGTTGTGCCTGCATAGGAAGATAATGGGAAAAATAATATGGACATAATACAGACCTGGGGTTCGAACCCAGGTCTTGGACGTTGATACTCTCTTCGCTTGCCAACTGAACTGAATCACGCGTGTTAACATATTATAACAAATAAATAATAAAAAGAAAAACCAAGGCATTAGTGGTTCAGCGCGCGAAAATTCAAACCAACGTATCATGTGTTGCCACCACATCATCGTCTTCCTTTTCTCTGTATCATAAAACATGAAGCAACGGTTTTCATAGCGTGGTTTTAGGCCGTTTTACAGAAAATAGAGATTAAGCCATCTCTAAACATAAATTAGGCGCGAGGGTTGGGATCTCTTCGTCCAGGCGTGCTCATGTCAATGGTGGTATTCGTGAGTTCTAATTTTTCCTTGGGTGAAAAGCCCCAATCTGAAGCTTGCAAAACCCTAGAACTTGGCCATGGTGGAATCGCGTATGTAGCATAAAAATTCAATTAAGCATAATGGTTAGCTTTAGAATCAAATGAGGAACAAGAATCTATAAACAAAATGCTGTAAAAATGCTTAAAATATGAAACACGATGATCAATTTTTCTCTGTACAGTTTGAGTTCAATATACCAGTTCTTGGCGTGTTGATGGATGTTTGTGATTGGAATGCGTTCAGGGCAACCTTGGCAAGCTATTGAAACAAGTTTTGCACTTTGAATCGACCTAGAACCTGCTTTTCAGTTTTGAGCTTTTTAGAGAAAATTCCAAGTTTGCAATGTGTTCTTTAGCGCAGCTTTCTGTCCATGGGCATTAGGGTTGTGTTCAAGCATTTGTAGTGAATCAATTAGGTTAAGAAAATTGATAAAAATCTCTTGCAATCATGGTTTTCAATATTTGATTTTTCACCATTATGTTTCATATCTTTTTCACATGGTTTTTGTATCAATTATGCTCAAATCAAACCAAATCTTTCCTAATTAGCCTATGCACGAAATCTTGATGGCAAAACATGCATGAAAAGATTTTTTAGGTCAAGTTATATATTTTTCACATATTTAAATGATTTAAATGAATTAATATAAATAATAATTCAAATAAATAAATAAAAAATGAGAAAATACTTCCCTTTGGGCCAAGTGGTCGTGCATATGTTTGGAATGAAGAATCATGGAAGAAAAATGGGCCCATTAGCAATTTTAAGTCATTTAGATCAAAGTTGACTTTTCAAAATATCCCAAAATTTCCCAACTTCTACAAGGCATAACTTGCTCAATTTTTAAGCTTTTCTCATGTTCTTGGACATTTTGGAAAGGTCTTTGAGTCCTCTAACCAATGCCTTTGGTCCCATGTCATTTTGATTTACCAATCTCAAGTTATGGCCTTTGACGTAAAGTCCCTTTTTGTTGACTTTTGAAAATGACCTATAATGTTGAAATTGATAACTTTTTGTGAGAGCATTTCTTGGACTTGAAGTATGAATATGAGTTGTAGGAAATGTCTTTCTCTTCAAAATGAGATTTGGATGGAATTTTTCTGATAATCCATGTGAAAGTTATGCCCTGGTCAATTTCAGTTGACTTTTTCAGCTGTCCAAATAAGGAAACTTTTGCATCTTTGATGATTTCTGAACCAAATTTTGAGAATCATGATCAAGCATTGATCAAATGATGTTTGTGGCTTCAAAATGGTAAGTTGACCAAAAATTTGAACTTTTGACTGTCAAATGACCATTTTGCCCCTACAGTTGACTGTAGTGCAATTTAGGGTTTTGACTGTGCAATTTTGAGCTGAATGCCTTGAAACTTGATATGAGGATGCTTGACCATATTTGTAGGCATATGAGACTTGATTGGGCCTTTGAAAACTTCATTTTCTTAATCAGCACACAAACCCTAGTTTTGACTGTATAGGAGACCTTTGCACTGTGCAACCCTTGGGGAATTTTGTGACTTGGCTTGGCAATTTCTTGAAGAATATGGGAGGGCAAATTTTGGGGTACAACAGTTGCCCCTGTTCAATTTTCTTAGACCTGAGGATGCAGATTGGCTGACGTGCCTTTCGTAATCCGAGGGTGGAAGATGATTGAACACTAGAGTGCCCAGAAATTTGCGCTCACATAGTAGCAGTGATGGTGGAATGGGCTTATAGATGCCATTTAGAAGTTGATGAATAGGATGATGGGCTTATAGATGCCATCTGGATGTTGATCGCATAAGGGATTCCTTAGCGAGAACCTGTATACCTGCAAAAGAAAAGTGAGTACCTGACACGTTGCAGGAGCTGGTTTTCAGATGCTTAGTATAGATGTGTCCTGACTGGTTACAGGAGCTGGATCTGGAGCTTCAAAAGATGATGAATGAACCAGGTATGGTTACTGCCTTGGCATGAATGGTAAGAGAACCTTGGGTGATTTTAACTTCAACAACGCTCGTTGAGAAAATCTTGGTGGGAAATACCATCTTCGCAGGATCGGAACGAGAACCATAGGCCATTATAATCTGAAAGGGAATCACCTCACTCGCCGTTGGAGAGGGAATCATAGGAAAAGGAATTGTCACCTCACTCACCATCGGAGAGGGAAACATAGGAGACTATCACCTCACACTCACCGTCGGAGAGGGAAACATCTGAAAAAGGAATTACCACCTCACTCGCCGTCGGAGAGGGAACCATAAGAGACTATCACCTCACACTCACCGTCGGAGAGGGAAACATCTGAAAAGGACTTACCACCTCACTCGCCGTTGGAGAGGGAACCATAGGAGACTATCACCTCACACTCACCGTCGGAGAGGGAAACATCTGAAAAGGACTTACCACCTCACTCGCCGTTGGAGAGGGAACCATAGGAGACTATCACCTCACACTCACCGTCAGAGAGGGAAACATCTGAAAAGGACTTACCACCTCACTCGCCGTTGGAGAGGGAACCATAAGAGACTATCACCTCACACTCACCGTCGGAGAGGGAAACATCTGAAAAAGGACTTACCACCTCACTCGCCGTCGGAGAGGGAACCATAAGAGACTATCACCTCACACTCACCGTCGGAGAGGGAAACATCTGAAAAGGACTTACCACCTCACTCGCCGCCGGAGAGGGAACCACAAGAGACTATCACCTCACACTCACCGTCGGAGAGGGAAACATCTGAAAAGGACTTACCACCTCACTCGCCGCCGGAGAGGGAACCATAACTTCTGCTGAGTCTTTATCAGAAAAATCTGTTGGGAATCGATTTAGCTGGACTAGAGAAGGTCTTGAAATATGTTTGAGAATTTCAACTGCGTCTTTCCTGAAAGGTAAAGGTCAGTCATATGCAATGCATGATATGGATCAAGCAATGATGTTCTCAACATAAATGAGATTTGTATGATATGATGCGTTATGCATGCTATAATGATGTATGTGATGTTTTATGAATGTTTTCGTCTAGGAAAGTAAATCCTTGGCGGGTGCCGGGAAGTCATATCCTGGGCTGATGTTGGAGAATAAGCTTTTACTTCCGCTGGGGATGATAGTTGCAAGAATACCGGTAGGAGAAGATGACTCCGTTGAGGAATAAACTTGGCAAATGGAAGATTCTGCGGGGAGAAAAAATACTCTAGTGACCATGCTGGGGAGTGATACTCTGTGGGGATAGAGAGGCCTTGCCGAATTGTTGAGAACTTGCTGAGGATGTCTTTGTTGTGCTGGAAGCGTTGATGAACTTCGCTGGGGTGAGAAGACTTCGTCGAGGACGCTCTTTCCGTGGCTTTTGGCTGAGGATAACCCAGTTATATCCTGTTAAGGAAATAACTCTTTAACTCAAGCCGGACGACGCGTTCGTGCTCTGCGAGGGGATAAGCTTCCAGAATCTACTGGGGATAAGCTTACTGCTTGGGGATATGAATTCCAGTTTTCCTGGGGAAATTGGATTGGACTCTCCTGGGGAAGTTTTGATACGCTGGGGAAGTGATTCCTTTGAATATTGAGATACCGCCGGGGAACAATCTTTAGACCAAGACTGCCGGGGATGCTTGTTAAGAATATATGCTGCTGGGGAAGTATTGAGATCTACGGGAGGACACTCAATTTCCTTGAGATTTGATAACTCTGCTTGGAGAAGAATGTATTGTTGGCTCACTCTCTGGGGAATTCAGGTATACTGGTCATGTTCTTTAGCTGAACCTACCTTGGTACCTTGGAGGATAGAACAATCAGACTGCTCAGACAACTCTTTTATTGCCCCTGTTTCTAGTGTCACCTGTAATTAATTCCTTTGTTTCGTATGCAAATATTTATGAGTTAGCAAATTATTGTCAATGCATATATCACAAATTGAACCTTGGACGTTCTTCGCGAAACAAAACAGAAAAAAGAAAAATACTTGGCACGTTTAACTGAAAATATATTTGTATTGATTTTTGAATGGCCTGAAAATAGGCGTTTTGTGTATAAGAGGCTGACGTCCTAGTAAGAGGAACGTCGCCGAACAAGAGAGTTTATACAAGTTTTGTACAAAAGAAAATAAAACAGCTGTGTGAAATGAATGATCCACTGGGTTTCAACTCTGCTATTGTCTTTATAACTTCGAGCGTCTCATCACTTGATGACCTTGGTTGAAGGTGAAGCTGACTGATCGATGCCGTCTGAACCTGATGTAGATACCGGACTCTGGATGCAAAGTGATCAATGAGACATAGTATTACGCTTTATCCCTAATTTTTGCCTAGGCATGTCAGCCTAGCGGGTCTTTTTTTCATGCGTAGTATCTTTTTACTATGTCTGCATTGGCGGGGTGAGGAAGGTCGTCACCATCCATGTTGGTCAGTATCATGGCTCCTCCTGAGAACACATGCTTAACCACAAATGGCCCTTCATACGTAGGGGTCCATTTGCCCCTTGGATCACTCTGAGGAAGGATGATTCGCTTGATCACCAGATCCCCGACTTGATATTCCTGTGGTCTGACCTTTTTGTTAAATGCCCTGATCATCCGTTTCTGATACGTCTGACCATGACAGATAGCAGCAAGTCTCTTTTCGTCAATGAGGTTGAGTTGATCAAGTCGTGTCTGGATCCAATCATCTTCGTTCAGATTTGCATCCTTCATTATCCGGAGAGAGGGTATTTGCACTTCGATCGGCAAGACTGCCTCCATGCCATAAACCAGAGAGAAAGGAGTTGCCCCGGTTGACGTCCTAGCTGAGGTACGGTACCCGTGCAGAGCGAACGGTAATATCTCGTGCCAATATTTGTAAGTCACTGTCATCTTCTGCACGATTTTCTTGATGTTCTTGTTTGCTGCTTCTACAGCCCCATTCATCTTCGGTCTGTAAGGAGAAGAATTGTGGTGCTGTATTTTGAACTGTTCGCAGAGCTCAGCGATCATCTTGTTGTTCAGATTGGTACCGTTGTCCGTAATAATCCTTTCTGGGACGCCGTACCGACAGATCAGGTTGTGCCGAATGAACCGTGCCACAACAGTCTTGGTTACCGTAGCATAGGAGGCTGCCTCGACCCACTTTGTGAAATAATCAATCGCCACTAGAATGAAGCGATGTCCATTGGATGCCGTAGGTTTTATCTCACCGATCATGTCTATGCCCCACATTGCAAACGGCCAAGGTGCAGTCATAACATTCAGGGGAACCGGAGGAACATGCACCTTGTCTGCATAGATCTGGCACTTGTGGCATGTCCTGGAGTGTTGGTAACAATCAGCTTCCATTGTGGACCAGTAATATCCTGCCCGTAGGATTTTCTTAGCCATAGTGTGCCCACTGGAGTGTGTACCAAAGGTCCCTTCATGTAGCTCTTCCATGATCCTTTCTGCTTCAGTCTTATCCACATAACGCAGTAAGGTTGAATCATGGTTTCGCTTGTACAAGATGTCGTTGCTAAGGAAGAACTTGGCTGCGAACCTTCTCAGGAATTTCTTATCATTGACAGATGCACCTTCAGGGTATTCCTGAGCTTCCAGATATCTCTTCACTTCGTGGTACCAAGGCTTCTCAGTCACCAATTCAGTTTCGAGATCACAACAGTATGCCGGTTCGTCCAGTTTCCAAATGATGATTCGGGGAGCCTCATTATCCCATTTGACCTTGAACATTGAAGACATTATAGCTAACGCGTCCGCTAACTGATTCTCTTCTCGCGGAAAGTGTTCAAAGGTTATCTCTGTGAAGTGGGGGATCAAAGTCAACACACATTCTCTGTAAGGAATCAGGTTGGGATGTTTCGTATCCCACTCTCCTTTGATCTGATTGATCACAAGAGCGGAATCTCCGAAGACACTTAGAAATTTGATCCTTAGGTCGATCGCAGCTTGAAGACCCATGATACACGCCTCATACTCCGCCATGTTGTTGGTACAGTTGAAACATAGCCGGGCAGTGAGTGGAGTATGAGTACCTTGAGGGGATATGATGATGGCGCCGATACCATTTCCCAAAGCATTGGAGGCTCCGTCAAAGTGCATAGACCATCGGGATCCTGGTTCAGGTCCTTCATCCGGTCCAGGTACTTCACAATCAGTCACTATCATAATGCTTTCATCCGGAAACTCGAAGTTCATTGATTGGTAGTCATCTACAGCTTGATGTGCTAAGTGGTCTGCCAATACACTTCCCTTGATTGCTTTCTGGGTCGTGTACTGAATGTCGTATTCCGTCAAGATCATTTGCCATCTTGCAATTCTCCCAGACAGAGCAGGCTTTTCGAATATGTACTTTATAGGATCCATTTTTGAGATCAACAAGGTAGTGTGAGTCAGCATATACTGTCTCAGCCGGCGAGCAGCCCATACCAAAGCGCAGCAAGTTTTCTCAAGCAGTGAGTATCGGGTCTCACAGTCGGTAAACTTTTTGCTAAGGTAATAAATGGCATGCTCTTTTCGGCCAGACTCGTCATGCTGCCCCAGCACACACCCCATTGAGTTGTCAAGCACTGTCAGGTATAGTATCAGAGGTCTCCCTTCAACCGGTGGCATAAGGATAGGTGGTTCTTGGAGATACTCTTTGATTCTGTCGAAGGCAGCCTGACATTCATCGTTCCAACGTACTACCTGATCTTTCTTCAGCAGCTTGAAGATTGGCTCACAGGTAGCAGTCAGATGAGAGATGAATCGAGCAATGTAATTCAGCCGTCCTAAAAAGCCTCTGACTTCCTTCTCTGTCTTAGGAACTGGCATCTCTTGAATAGCTTTGACCTTAGCAGGGTCCACTTAAATGCCTTTATCACTGACCACGAAGCCTAGCAACTTCCCAGATCTTACTCCGAAGGTGCACTTGTTCGGGTTCAATCTCAGCTTGTACAGTTTCAACCAGTCAAACAATTTCTGCAGATGATCTAGATGCTCTTCCTCAGTCTGGGACCTTGCGATCATGTCATCCACATACACCTCTATCTCGTGATGGATCATGTCATGAAATAAGGCAACCATGGCACGTTGGTAGGTTGCCCCAGCGTTCTTTAATCCAAATGGCATGACCTTGTAACAGAAGGTGCCCCACTGAGTAACAAATGTAGTCTTTTCCATGTCTTCAGGTGCCATCTTAATCTGATTGTAACCTGAGAAACCATCCATGAAAGAGAATACCTTGTGCTGAGCTGTATTATCAACAAGGACATCAATGTGAGGTAAGGGGAAGTCATCCTTGGGGCTGGCCCAGTTCAGATCCCTGTAATCGACACACATTCTGACCTTTCCATCCTTTTTAGGTACCGGAACCACATTAGCAACCCACTGAGGGTAAGAAGTTACTGCAAGGAACCCCGCATCAAACTGTTTCATGACCTCGGCTTTAATCTTCTCAGACATCTCTGGACGCATCCGACGGACCTTTTGCTTAACTGGAGGGAAGTCTTCCTTAGTTGGCAAATGATGAACCACAATATCGGTATCCAACCCGGGCATGTCTTCGTAGGACCAGGCAAAGATCTCCATATAATCATGCAGCATCTTGGTTAACCGTTGCTTCACGCTGAGCTCTAGGTTGGCACCAATCTTTACCTCTTTCCTGTCTGCCTCAGTACCCAAGTTTATTGTTTCCACTGGCTCTTCATGGGGTTGAATTGCCCTCTCTTCCTGAAGCAACAGTCTTGCAAGCTCGCCAGGCACTTCGCAATCATCTTCACCTTCGTCTTCGGCTAAGTTGATCGGATTTTCGAAGTCATAATTGGCAGTAGCAGAGTTGTTATCAGTGAGATCCAGAGTGGATTGAAACCTGTATGAGTGAGTGTGTGTGTAAATACAGCTGTTTTGAAATATATGTAAAGGAAAAGAAAGACAGAAAAGGAGCACAATATTTGCAATGCGAAAAATACGTCCAAGATTTTCATTCATGATATATGAAATGACAGTTTGTATGCCCTCACAAATAGAACCACGGTGCCTCGGGTAAGACACCGGGCCATAGAGTTTATCATTGTTTATTACAAATACCAAAAACATAGGAATTCATTACTTAGTAACAAGAGAAACAGATAAGTTGTCCTTTGCACTCCAATTGTTGAGTCCACTGTCGGTTGCCGGGTAGATCCAGCTATCAAACTCAGCATCGTCCACTTCGTCTTCGTCCCCAATAGCATTCACTCCATGAGCAGGTAGGGGAGCTGTCACCACATTAGGCTTGTCAGATGCCTCAAACTGTACCTCCTTGGCGTCGATAAGGTCCTGCAGCTTGTTCTTTAACGCCCAACAGTCATCAGTAGAGTGCCCCGGGCTATCTGAATGGTAGGCACAACGAGCATTCGGATTGTACTTGGGAGATGTAGTATTGGGGAACTTCGGGGCCTCCCTGACAGTCACTAAGTTAGTGGATAGCTACTGTGGCAGGATCTGTGATAGGGCCATGCTCAACCGGGTAAACTCTCGCCGGGGTCTTTCAGCCCTTTGAGGATTGTTTGGCCGAGGAGCGGCAGCAGGCTTAGCAATCATCACCGCACTGACAGATTGGCGGTGCTCAGGTCTCTCTGATTTCTTGGAACCATATACGGCGCTGGACTCCTTCTTGAAGGGTTTCTTCTCAGAACTAGATGATGCACCCTTCGCAATCTTCCCAGACTTCAGCCCAGCTTCAATTCTCTCTCCAGTCAGAATCAAATCAGTGAACCCAGCAGAAGAATTCCCAATGAGATGGTTGAAAAATGGCCCAGATAGGGTCCCCAAGAACATGTCTACCAGCTCCCGGTCAGTCAACGGAGGCTGCACCCTACCAGCCAGGTCTCTCCACTTCTGAGCGTACTCCTTAAAACCTTCGCTTGCACCTAACGACATACCCTGGAGTTGGGTACGTGTGGGGGCAAGGTCGGCATTATATTGATACTGCTTATAGAAAGCAGTAGCCAACTCCTCCCAGTTACGAACCTTGGTCCCATCCAGCTGATAGAACCATTCGAGATGAGTCCCTGAAAGACTCTCCTGGAAGAAGTGGATCCATAAATTCTTATCCGCAGAGTACGGCTGAATTTTCCGAACATAGGACCTTAGATGCAGCTTGGGACAAGACGCCCCGTCATACTTAGAGAAGGATGGTGCTTTGAACTTGTGAGGGATGATCACACCAGTTGACAAGCCCAGATCCCCGAAATCCAGCCCAGGTACCTGTTGAACCTCCATAGCTTTCAACCTATCCTCCAGTTGCTTGTATCTGTCGTCTGCAGGAGGGTACTGCTCTTCATCAAAATCTGTCTCGTTGTCGGAGACTACCGGACTAGGGACCTTTACTTCTGCCTGAGAAGGACTCTTGCCAACAGAAGAACCAGCCTCTTCATGCTGCAGAGTATTGCCAAACCTTCGGCCCGAGTTGAACAGAACAGTTCTTCTCTTCTTCTTCTTCTCCTTCTTCAGGAGCATAGCCTTCAGTTCTTCTTGGTCTTTAGCCAGACCCTTGATTAATTCTTGAAACTGCGCATTCTGCGCCTGAAGTGCCTTGATCGATGTCTCAGTTGATGCAGATTCGGGATTCATGATGCTGAAATGAACAGCGAAGAACTGTAAGCAACCTGAAAAAGGGAAAAACCTGCTATGCACATGATGTATGAAATGCGTATGGATTATGTTTTCAAAGACAACCGGGAATCAACTTTGTAAACAAAAAGGAACACACTTTATTAGTTTCAACTTTGCAACTGAAATTATTCAACAAGGTTGCCCTTAGGCGTTACATGAAAGGAAATACTGAAAAGGGAATAAAACTGTAAAAGTACATCCAGAATTCCTTATTGATCCCATGGTCTCCTCTTCTCAGTACGGATGTAGGCATTCAGAGCTCTCTCATTCTCCAACTGTTTTGTCAACTTCTGGATCTTTGATTCCTGCTCGTTGAACTTTTCCCGGTAAGAATCCCGTTCTTCTCGCAGTTGTGACCAAGATCTCTTCAATGTCTCATAATCAGTAGGTATCTGAGGAGGAAGGACAGTTGGAGGAACACCATCTTTATCAGGACACTCAAGAATGATGGGTCTGACAGCTTCATACGGCATACCTAACTTCTGAGCACGGATGCGAACCCATTTGCAGTAGGCTTCCATAGGTAAAGAAGTCTTGGGCCCTAACTCCTGTGGGTCAGCTTTATGAACCTTGTCCCAAGCCTTGATGAACCTACGACGCAGCTCGTCACTATCCACCTGAAATTTAAAACTGATGTGAGGCACTAACATCTCATGGGGGCCTGCTCTTCTCGCTCTTCCAAACTGACGGAGTGCTAGACATGGATTGTAAGAGATCCCTCCTTGAGTACCAATCAGGGGAACATTAGGGTATTCCCCGCATCGATCAATAATAGCTATCTCATCCAAACCTCTGCAAGTCCAAATGATGTCTTTATCGGTGAGAGACATTAACCTATGAGCCCAACCTCTTCCTTCTTGGTTCTTCAGTACGAACTTAGGGAGGTGCGAAATAAACCACCTCACCAACAAAGGGATACAACACCATAGGGTTCCTCGTCTTCGGGTAGTACGGGCATGAAGTTGTTGCAAGATGTCACCCAAGAGAGTGGGCACAGGATTCTGAGACATAAAGATCCTTATGGCAGTGACATTGATGAAGTTGTCAGGATTAGGAAACAGGACTAACCCATAGATTAGGAGAGCCAAGATGTCTTCATATGCCCTAAAGTCCAGGTCATTCCAGAAATTGTTAGCTTTACCAATTAGAAACTTAGCCAAGAAACCCTTAACTCCGCTTCTAGTTACCCAGTTGTCTGTTACCTCTTGATGGGTCAAAGGAAAAGCTGCAGCAACATCCTCAAGCCTGAGGGTCTTTTCCCAACCAGCAAAGGGAGTCTGATCCAAGATAGGGATACCAAGCAAATCAGAGAACTCTTCCAGGGTAGGGACCAGCTGGAAGTCTTGAAAGGTGAAGCACTGGTACAGAGGGTCATAGAATTGGGTCAGAACACTCATCAACTGTTGATCCCGCTTTGCAGTGACTAAACTGAGAAGAGAACCATGCCTCTGGATGAAGGAAGCGGTATTTGGAATTCTGCCAACCAACTCATCAAGCAACTCAGGTGAACGAACAAAGTTGAACCGGATAGTGTTCCTTCGCACAGGCATCATAATGTCCTACAAAACAGAGCAAAGATGAAACCCTCTTGTCTTTGAAATGGTCAGTCCTTATGCAGGATGCATGCAATGCTCATGATGCTATGATGTTATGATAAAGCACACCACATACAGATACAAAGGCAAACATGGTAAGGCACACAAGTCACACAAGGCAAGCCCCTAAAGTTTAGGCCAGCATGAGGTCTAGGTACTACCCTCTTTCAGCTTGTTGGTTCACACCTGTCCTAATCAAAAGTAACCGGGTTCTTAGAGAATCCCAATATCATTTACTACCCTCAATCGGTCATAACTCCAGCATCGCAATCTTTTCTTGCGGCCAGAACCATCACGAGAGTTTAGCCTCAATGGGCGTAGCATACTGCTACAATTCTAAAGGCCAAGTTGTGTCAATTAAGGTTCTAAGGTTGTTGGTGCTTAATGACTCCTTAGAAGACCCATATTCTCCTCGTTGCGACACAAGGGATATCGGTACAGACCAAGGTGCCACACCAACGTAGCCACTGTTTCACCCGTGTCGGTCTACGCCGGACAGGTCCCTCACAGCTTATGCTACCTAAACAGGGTATCCCCAGATCCGGGTTAGGATCTATGTATCTCCGATGCATCCCACAATAGTAAAGCAAGCAAATCAATACAAGTGATAACACAGTTATGACCTAGCCCTAAGGTACACCTCACTTTAAGTGTAGGTCCCCAGCAGAGTCGCCAGTTCTGTGATCGGTGGATCTGGAACTGACTGTTTGACGCTGGATCGCGAAATGTCGCGGAAGCAAGAGTCGCCACCGTCTTTTATTTTCTCCAAATGGAAAGGACAAAAGCACAGAAAAATTCCTTAAAGAGATTGCTCTCGGTTCGGGAGGTAGGTTATAGAAAGGGAAGGTGTTAGCACCCTTTCTATCCATGGTTATCCATGGGCTCTTAGATACTTGCTCATTTGTGTTTTCAAAAATGGTTTGTTTGCTTTTCAATTGTGGGTTTTAAAAAGTTTCTTTGAAAATTCCAGTTCGACTCTTGTATCGGTCCTCAAGAGTGTTTGAAAAATTGCTTTCGAAAGCTTTTTGAAAAGGTGTCGGTGTGAAAAGTATTTTTGATTTGTTTTGAAATTTAGAGCAAGTATCTATGAGTCGTCTACCTTCCCTAAGGAATTCGTCTGTGTAAATGTCCTTTAAAGTAATGCCATCCCACCATTGAGAGGTAGGTAGCACCACCGTTGGAGGTGTTCGGGTCAATTCGAGGTTCGGGACATGGTGATCACCAGAGCAATGGGAAGACACCTTAGAAGCTACCCTCATGCCAGGTTCCCGGATCATGAGGACTTACTAAGACATCCTCTACTCGACGATCACCTTTCGAGGCAAGGCAACAGTGAGGTATACCCTAGGGGTGGTGTGTGATTTATGTGTCATGTTCAGTTATTTTGTCTTATTCATGTCAAGGTGATCTATGCGTTTGTTTTTATTTTATCATTCATTCTTGCATGCATTGTTTAACAGTTAAAATATTGCGAGAAAAAATAAATCTAAAGCTATTAGAAATGGCGCGGGTCCACATCGCCAAAATTAAACCGGGCCCGATTTGGCGGAAAAGTAAATAAAGCAAAGATGCGAAATGTAATTGTTACAAAGCTTTGGGAGAGGTACATAATTAATTAAGCAAAATAAAAATAAATATGCGAAATTAAATGATTAAAAATATGGGCGTTGGACCCTTTTGCAAATTATTAAAGTTAATGAGGAATGAAAATTAAAAAAGAGAGTGTTTTTGGTATTTTAGTATTTTATGATTTAATATGAAAGGAAGAATTAATTAAAATTAAAATTGAATGCAAACCCTAATTCTAATGGCTTTTAAATTTATTATGAAAATGTTAAATTAAAACCTAAATTAAACCTAACCTTTTTTATGTACAATTTAATTATAAAAATAAATAAATAAATAATATTATGGTAAAAAGAAAAATTAAAAGGAAATAAAAATTATCAATTAAACCTAGTTCTACATTTTTTATATTTTTGTTAAAAGAATTAAAGTTAGAGCACCTAATTTGAATTAATTAATTTACATGCAATTTGTTTATGAAAATAATTAAAATAAAATATTTATTATGTTTTTTTGTCTTTTCTGATTTTTATGATATTTTTATATTTTTTTTGTAAAAATAATTAATTAAATTAAAACAACAAAACAAATAAACAAATAATTGAAAATAAAATTAAACATAAAGAAAATTAAAAAAAACTTTGCAAACCAGGGGGGGGGGGGTTCAGGCCCCAATTGTGAGGTATGCTTTAGGAATTCAGGCCCAATGCGCTGAGGCCTTTTTTGACTTTCATGGCTTGCGTGCATCAACGTTGACTCACGTTTATGGTGCTCTTCAATCCCAGCCTTTGATTTGGACTCTCTTGGATGCGTGTATGTTTGATCATTGAGGATGCATGGTGTGCCTTAAGGTTGTGCCTGCATAGGAAGATAATGGGAAAAATAATATGGACATAATACAGACCTGGGGTTCGAACCCAGGTCTTGGACGTTGATACTCTCTTCGCTTGCCAACTGAACTGAATCACGCGTGTTAACATATTATAACAAATAAATAATAAAAAGAAAAACCAAGGCATTAGTGGTTCAGCGCGCGAAAATTCAAACCAACGTATCATGTGTTGCCACCACATCATCGTCTTCCTTTTCCCTGTATCATAAAACATGAAGCAACGGTTTTCATAGCGTGGTTTTAGGCCGTTTTACAGAAAATAGCGATTAAGCCATCTCTAAACATAAATTAGGCGCGAGGGTTGGGATCTCTTCGTCCAGGCGTGCTCATGTCAATGGTGGTATTCGTGAGTTCTAATTTTTCCTTGGGTGAAAAGCCCCAATCTGAAGCTTGCAAAACCCTAGAACTTGGCCATGGTGGAATCGCGTATGTAGCATAAAAATTCAATTAAGCATAATGGTTAGCTTTAGAATCAAATGAGGAACAAGAATCTATAAACAAAATGCTGTAAAAATGCTTAAAATATGAAACACGATGATCAATTTTTCTCTGTACAGTTTGAGTTCAATATACCAGTTCTTGGCGTGTTGATGGATGTTTGTGATTGGAATGCGTTCAGGGCAACCTTGGCAAGCTATTGAAACAAGTTTTGCACTTTGAATCGACCTAGAACCTGCTTTTCAGTTTTGAGCTTTTTAGAGAAAATTCCAAGTTTGCAATGTGTTCTTTAGCGCAGCTTTCTGTCCATGGGCATTAGGGTTGTGTTCAAGCATTTGTAGTGAATCAATTAGGTTAAGAAAATTGATAAAAATCTCTTGCAATCATGGTTTTCAATATTTGATTTTTCACCATTATGTTTCATATCTTTTTCACATGGTTTTTGTATCAATTATGCTCAAATCAAACCAAATCTTTCCTAATTAGCCTATGCACGAAATCTTGATGGCAAAACATGCATGAAAAGATTTTTTAGGTCAAGTTATATATTTTTCACATATTTAAATGATTTAAATGAATTAATATAAATAATAATTCAAATAAATAAATAAAAAATGAGAAAATACTTCCCTTTGGGCCAAGTGGTCGTGCATATGTTTGGAATGATGAATCATGGAAGAAAAATGGGCCCATTAGCAATTTTAGGTCATTTAGATCAAAGTTGACTTTTCAAAATATCCCAAAATTTCCCAACTTCTACAAGGCATAACTTGCTCAATTTTTAATCTTTTCTCATGTTCTTGGACATTTTGGAAAGGTATTTGAGTCCTCTAACCAATGCCTTTGGTCCCATGTCATTTTGATTTACCAATCTCAAGTTATGGCCTTTGACTTAAAGTCCCTTTTTGTTGACTTTTGAAAATGACCTATAATGTTGAAATTGATAACTTTTTGTGAGAGCATTTCTTGGACTTGAAGTATGAAGATGAGTTGTAGGAAATGTCATTCTCTTCAAAATTAGCTTTGGATGGAATTTTTCTGATAATCCATGTGAAAGTTATGCCCTGGTCAATTTCAGTTGACTTTTTCAGCTGTCCAAATAAGGAAACTTTTGCATCTTTGATGATTTCTGAACCAAATTTTGAGAATCATGATCAAGCATTGATCAAATGATGTTTGTGGCTTCAAAATGGTATGTTGACCAAAAATTTGAACTTTTGACTGTCAAATGACCATTTTGCCCCTACAGTTGACTGTAGTGCAATTTAGGGTTTTGACTGTGCAATTTTGAGCTGAATGCCTTGAAACTTGATATGAGGATGCTTGACCATATTTGTAGGCATATGAGACTTGATTGGGCCTTTGAAAACTTCATTTTCTTAATCAGCACACAAACCCTAGTTTTGACTGTATAGGAGACCTTTGCACTGTGCAACCCTTGGGGAATTTTGTGACTTGGCTTGGCAATTTCTTGAAGAATATGGGAGGGCAAATTTTGGGGTACAACATATAGTTTATAAAGAAAATTAATAATTTAAAGAAAAAAAGGACAATTGAAACAAAAAAAATAAAAAAAATTGAATAAGTAAAATTGAATGGCAAAACCTTAGGGGGTTCTGTCCCCATATGAGAGGTATAGCCCAAATAATGCTGGCCCATTGAGCATGGCTTTTGTTGACTTTGCATGACACGTATACGCGCGCTGACTCATCCTCATGGTGTCCATCAATTCTCAGCCCTTGATCTGAATATGCCAGACGCGTGTACGCTTGGTTTGTGAGAGAATATGGTGCGCCTTAATGTTGTGCCTGCATAGGAATCATTGTGGAAAAATAATATTGAAATTACACAGACCTGGGGTTCGAACCCAGGTCACTAGCATCATCAATCAACACCTGTGCCACTACGCCATCTGAATCACATTTAATATATAATAGTCAACAAATATTATAAAAGAAAAGAGAGTTAGTGGCCTCCAACGCGCGCGAGATTTGAACGGACCAACCAATGCCCCCCATGTAGTCGTCTTCCTCGCGTCTTTGTTTTTTTTCTGAAATAAAAGAAACATAGGCAACGGTTTTCACGCGTTGCCTAAGGTAACATATCAAGAAATAGCGATTAGCCCTGTAGTATTCATAAATTGATCGCGAGTATAGATTCTTCTTCGTCTAAGCCTGCTGGTTTGAATGGTGGTGGTTTGGAGTCCCAATTTTTCCTCTTTTAAGAATCCCTAATTTTGAGCTTTGAAAACCCTAGAAAATAATCATGGCGAAATTGTATATACAGCATAATAGTTCAATTAAACATCATGGTTAGTCTCAGAACTTCATAATGAACACGATTCCATGAATAGAATGCTGTAAAAATGCTTAGAATATGATATACGATTATGGAATTTTTGCTGTACAGTTTAGGTTCAAAATACCAATTCTTGAGGTTTTGATGGCTGTGCTTGATTGGAACGTGATCAGTAGACCTTGAGGAAGCTATTGGAATAGAAATTGTGCTTTGAAATCCCCTCTAAAGTTGATTTCAGAATTGTGTTTTTTGACAATTTTTTCAAGTTCTTAAATGGCCTTTGAGCGCAGCTTTCTGTGTATGGGCATTAGGTTTATGATCATGCTTATGTACTGAGGCTATTAGGTTAACAAAATTCAACCAAATCTCTTGTAATCATGGATTGGAGATTTGATTTGTTAAGGATCTTTTTTCAATCTTTTTTCAAGTGTTCTTGGTTCTCAATCATGCCAATCAGTCCAATTCTTTCCTAATTAGCCTATGCACGAAATCTTGATGGCAAAACATGCATGAAAAGATTTTTTTAGGTCAAGTTATATATTTTCCACATATTTAAATGATTTAAATGAATTAATATAAATAATAATTCAAATAAATAAATAAAAAATGAGAAAATACTTCCCTTTGGGCCAAGTGGTCGTGCACATGCTTAGAATGATGAATCATGGAAGAAAAATGGGCCCATTAGCAATTTTAGGTCATTTGGATCAAAGTTGACTTTTCAAAATATCCAAAAATTTCCCAACTTCTACAAGGCATAACTTGCTCAATTTTTAAGCTTTTCTCATGTTCTTGGACATTTTGGAAAGGTCTTTGAGTCCTCTAACCAATGTCTTTGGTCCCATGTCATTTTGATTTACCAGTCTCAAGTTATGGCCTTTGACTTAAAGTCCCTTTTTGTTGACTTTTGAAAATGACCTATAATGTTGAAATTGATAACTTTTTGTGAGAGCATTTCTTGGACTTGAAGTATGAAGATGAGTTGTAGGAAATGTCTTTCTCTTCAAAATGAGCTTTGGATGGAATTTTTCTGATAATCCATGTGAAAGTTATGCCCTGGTCAATTTCAGTTGACTTTTTCAGCTGTCCAAATAAGGAAACTTTTGCATCTTGATGATTTTCGAGCCAAATTTTGAGAATCATGATCAAACATTGATCAAATGATGTTTGTGGATTCAAAATGATATGTTGACCAAAAATTTGAACTTTTGACTGTCAAATGACCATTTTGCCCCTACAGTTGACTGTAGTGCAATCTAGGGTTTTGACAGTGCAATTTTGAGCTGAATGCCTTGAAACTTGATATGAGGATACTTGACCATATTTGTAAGCATATGAGACTTGATTGGACCTTTGAAAACTTCCTTTTCTTGATTAGAACATAAACCCTAGTTTTGACTGTATAGGAGACAGTTGGACTGTGCAACCCTTGGGGAATTTTGTGACTTGGCTTGGCAATTTCTTGAAGAATATGGGAGGGCAAATTTTGGGGTACAACACCAGGCACTTTTTGTATCTCCATAGCACTGAGCCGGTCTTCCAACTGTTTGTACCTATCTTCAGCCGGAGGGTACTGTTCGTCGTTGAAATCTGTCTCGCTGTCGGAGACCACTAGACTGAGAACCCTTTCTTCTTGATGACTGCCTTTCCCCTCAGATGGAGTTGTCCTCTCAGCTTGATCCTGCAGGGTGTTCCCAGATCTGCGTCTAGGGCTGAACAAAACAGTCCTCTTCTTCTTCTTTTCCTTCTTCAAGAGCAAAGCCTTCAGATCTTGTTGCCCCTGGGTCAAATTCATGATCAGCCCTTGGAATTGGGCGTTCTGAGCCTGGAGGGCCTTGATAGTGTGCTCGGTTGAGGATTCAGGATTCATGACGAGACTGCTGAAATAAACAGCGAAGAAGGTAAGCAACCTGCAGAGAATGGATACTTGTTATGCAATGATGTGTATGATATGCATGCAATGATTTCAAGGACCTCGCGGGGTAAACAAGAAAATTTGTTAGCATTTGGATCCGGTAGCTTGATTGAAAGAACTTCATATTTGTTGAGAGTCTTTCTTCCAAGGGTCAAAGGCTCACCATATCCAGTGGGTCATAGCCCCTGACACCCTTGGCTAGAGGAAAATAAATCCCCTTTTCCCCTTGCTGGAATAGTTGATTCACCATGACCTGCATCACAAGCCCTTAAGATCCTTGAAATGGGTTAGGATGTATGCCATGGTATGATGTTATGCTATGCATGGGGTAATGTACGTAACCCTGTTACGAGTCCCAATTAAGGACTGCAAACCAAAACCTGCAAGAAACTTAGGATACCCTGTTATGAGTCCTAATTAAGGACTACAAACGAAACCTGCAAGAAGCTCAAGTGTCAGACAAAAAAGCATGCAAGTAGTCAAGTACGAAGGCACACAAGTCACACAAAAGAGCCCTTAGAGTTTAGGTCAGCATGAAGTTTGGGGTACTACCCTCTTGAAGTTGGTGGGCTCAACCTGTCCTATTAGAAGTAATCGGGTTCTAAGGGTCCCAATATCACGGGATTGCTTTCATTGTTCATCATTTCGATTTAGCCACTGAACTGGCGACCGAAATATTCCAGGAAAGCAACCCTCAATTGAGTGTAGTATCGAGTATCAACCAACCTCGGACTGCACCAAAGTCAGTTATCTCACTACCCTAAAGAGGCCAAGATAGTTCCATTAAGGTTCCTAAGGTCTGTTGATGCTTCACGACACCACGCGGAGGCCCCGTACTCTCCTTGACTGAACTCAAGGGTTACCGGTACACACCAAAGTGCCACATCAACGTAGCAGACTGTTTCAACCATGTCGGTATACCCCCGCACAGTTCCCTCACATCCTTGTTGCTACTTAAACAGGGTATCCCCAGATCCGGGTTAGGATCTATGTAACTCCGATGCAACCCACAATAGTAAAGCAAGCAAATCAATACAATTGAAAACACAGTTATGAACTAGCCCTAAGGTACACCTCACTTTAAGAGTATCCCCAGCAGAGTCGCCAGTTCTGTGATCGGTGGATCTGGAACTGACTGTTTAACGCTGGTTCGCGAAAGGTCGCGGAAGCAAGAGTCGCCACCGTCTTTTATTTTCTCCAAATGGAAAGGACAAAAGCACAGAAAAATTCCTTAAAGAGATTGCTCTCGGTTCGGGAGGTAGGTTATAGAAAGGGAAGGTGTTAGCACCCTTTCTATCCATGGTTATCCATGGGCTCTTAGATACTTGCTCATTTGTGTTTTCAAAAATGGTTTGTTTGCTTTTCAACTGTGGGTTTTAAAAAGTTTCTTTGAAAATTCCAGTTCGACTCTTGTATCAGTCCTCAAGAGTGTTTGAAAAATTGCTTTCGAAAGATTTTTGAAAAGTGTCGGTGTGAAAAGAGTTTTTGATTTGTTTTGAAATTAGAGCAAGTATCTACGAGTCATCCACCTACCCTAAGGAATTCGTCTGTGTAAATGTCCTTTAAAGTAGTGCCATCCCACCATTGAGAGGTAGGTAGCACCACCGTTGGAGGTTTTCGGGTCAATTCGAAGGTTCGGGACATGGTGATCACCAGAGCAATGGGAAGACACCTTAGAAGCTACCCTCATGCCAGGTTCCCGGATCATGAGGACTTACTAAGACATCCTCTACTCGACGATCACCTTTCTAGGCAAGGCAACAGTGAGGCGTACCCTAGGGGTGGTGTGTGCGAATTGTGTGTCGTTTTCGTTTGCATTTATCTTGTCATGTTATTGGTGTTCTACGCTTTGTTTTTATTTTTGTCCATACATTCTTTCATGTCATTTGATTAACAGTTAAAAGTTGCAAGGAAAGTAAATTCTAAGCTATTACAAACGGCGTGGGTCCACATCGCCAAAAGTTTCTCGAACCCGATTTGACAGAAAATAAATAAACAAAGTAAATAAAGAATTAAAAGTGCGAGCAATTATTTACAAGGCTTCGGGAGAGGTACATAATTATTTAAACGAAATAAAATAAATATGCGAATAAATAAGAAATTAAGAACGAGGGCGTTGGACCCTTTTGCAAAATTTAAAATTAATGAGGAATTAAAATTAAAGGAATGCAAGAATTTGTTTTTTTTTTGGTGTTTTTTAGTATTTTAAGATTTAACAGAAAAAATTAATTGCAATTAAACGCTAACCCTAATTCTATTTTATTTTAATTTATTAAGAAAAACATTAGAATTTAACCTAAATTAAACCTAATTTTTATATTCAAATTTAATTATGAAAATAAATAAAATAATATTATTGTAAAAAAGAAAAATTAAAAGGAATAAAAACATTTATTAAACCTAGTTCTATATTTTTTAGATTTTTGTTATGAAAGGAATTAAAATTAAAACCCTAATTTAAACTAAATAATTTACATGTATTTATCTACAAGAAATATTAAAAATAAAATATTTATTATATTTTTTATCTTTTCTGATTTTTATGCATTTTTTTATATTTATGAAAATAGGTAGTTAATTTAAACAAATAATAATTAAAAGAAAAATAAAAATTATAATAAGAATAGTAAAATAGAGAAAATTGAAAGAAGTTGCAAACCAAGGGGGGTGGTAGTCCCTAATATGGAGGTGAAATCATGGAGATTCTGGCCCAATAAGCATGGTCCATTTGACTTTTTTTAGTAGCGTGCTGAAGCGTGGACCAGGGTTTATGGTGCTCTCCAACTCTCAGCCTTTGATTTGAGCCTGATATGCACGTGGATGGTGGGATAGCGAGAGTGTATGGTAGTCCTTAATGTTATGCCTGCATAGAATTGTAAATTGAAAAATAATATTGAGAGTAACGAAGACCTGGGGCTCGAACCCAGGTCATGCACTATACCAGCCTTATGCCTTGCCATTCGTTCCAGATGCGCACTTTGTATGTAATATAATAAACAAGCATTATAATATAAACAAATCAATAATGACTTCTGCGCGCGAATTTTTTGAACGCTCCAACCATTATTCCACACGTCATCATCTTCTTTGCATCTTCGTTTTTTTTCCTGAAACAAAAGAAACATAGGCAACGGTTTTCACGCGTTGCCTAAGATAACATATCAAGAAATAGCGATTAGCCCTAGGGGCTCTATAAATTGAGCGCGAATATGGATTCTTCTTCGTCCAAGCTTGCTGAATACATTCATGGCACTATGGTTCTCTAATTTTACGCTATTTGAAAACGCCCAATTCCCAACTCTGAAAACCCTAGAATTTGGCAATGGTGGAATCGTCTACAGCTTGCAAAAACTCAATTAAACGCATGGGTTAGCTTGCAAACACTTCACTGATCATGAATATATAATTAGAATGCCATGAATGTGCGTAAATATTGAAACACGATAATGAAAAAAAATGGAACAAGAGTGACTTCTGTATACCGTTTCAAAGCGTAGGTGTTGTACCCCAAAATTTGCCCTCCCATTTCTCATTGATTTCTCCTCACAAAGCTCTTGAAGCTCAAGATCCAGTTAGGGTTTCATCTGCTCAAGACTCCTCCTTGCATTGCTAACCCCAAATTAGGGTTTGTGTTTGCACAAAGATGTTTTGACCTAAAGTGCTCAAGATGACTTTCTTGCTTCATATTGACCTCCTAAGTTTATCCATACCAAGTTTCAAGTCCTGATTCCAAATTTTGCCCAGTCAATTGGACAGTTGACCTAGAAATCAACTGTATTGGGGAAAAAGTCAACTGTGGCCAATTGACAGTCAAATCTCATGAAATTTGATCCACATCAACATTATGAACTCATATGAACCATTTGATCAAGTTTGGATCACAATTCCACAAGAAATCTGATCAGATCACTAAAAGGGTAAAATGGTCATTTTTAGGGTTTTGACTGTACAGAGGCAATTTTTGACTGTTTGACCTAGCCAATGGCAAACCAAGCTCACATATGGACTCAAGGACCCCATGGAATTATCTTGACATGCTCAACAAGTTCAAAAGATCCCAAGTACACAAGATTGACAGTTGAATTTCCCAGTCAATTGATCAGTTTTGACTGTATACTGAAAAGTCAAACTTTGACTTTTTGGTCAAAATCAAGAGTCAAGATTCATTTTTCATCAAAACATGCCAAATCATGAAACTTGTTCACCAAGAAATCACAAATTGCAAATTAGGGTTAGAAAATGGAATTTTTCATAACTTAGAATTTTTCTAAGTTATGAAAAACCCTAATTTTTTCCCAACTTTGCCCCACCTTTTCACCAAGATACATTTGGATTCAAACAAAAGTCAAAACATGAAAGTTGTAGCTTGTTTCATAATCTACAACTTTGATTCACAAAGTTTTCTCATTTGAAGCTTATATCTCAAGTTACAATTTTTTGAATAAGGACACTAAACCATTTTTAACTTAGTAGAATTTTAACCTATTTTTGACAAGGTTTTCTACCCCACTTCAAGGCCATTTTTCATACACTTCCACTTGGAATTTCAATTTGCATTTCAAAGATGGATTGTAGTACACATTCCAAGCTTTCCAAAATGTCCAAGAACTTCTCAAACAACCTCATGGTTAGAGAGAATCGAATTTCACAATATAGCAAAAAACCACTTTGTTCATGACCAAGTTCCATGTCCATAACTTTGCAAATTTTAACTCAGCATGCTTTAGGCTAGATTACAGGTCCTTAAACCAAGTTACACTCCATAATTTAATGCTTGTTCATTGTGCCAAGGTGTTGTTCCATGAGTTCAAGCATTGTACACAAGATTGATCCATTTCTAGATAAAGCAAATTAGCCATTTTGGTAAAAGTTCACTTTATGTCAATTTAGAAATCCAACAAGTACAAACTAAATCCTTTTGGCACAAGATTATGGACAAATTGCTCTGATCAAGAGAAGATTATGCAGCACATTAGGAGGCCCCCTACATGCCTAGAAAGTCAACTTGTTTTTGTTGCTTAAGAAAGAAGAAAAGTTCCATAACTTGTAACAACTTCCATCTCAGCCTTAGAACAAAAAAGCAAATATTGTGGACACATTCCAAACATCCCAACCAAGCTTTTGCACGAATCCTTGACCCCTCAAACACTCTCCATCTCAGAAACACCATCAAACTGCTCAAACAGAGCAAGCCCTGCAGATTGAGTGCCATCTCTCAATCCCTTCAAGCTTTCTGGCCCAAACTTGTTCCTCTACCTTACTTACAACCTATGCAAGCTATCCAGAAGCTAAGGCACGATCTGTAATTGCTCTAACCACCTCCACCATTTTCACATCTTTGACTTGCAGGTGAAGTTCTACAGCTTAATTCAGAAGCTTTCAAGACAAAGTAAACATTGGAATAGTATCCCTGGACCTCAAGGAAGCTTTTCCAATCATCACCTTGCACTGAAAGTTCCTCATCCTCCAGATAGAAGTTCAACTGAATAGGTAAAATTTTGAACTCGTATCTCTCTTATTATGCATCTTTAGTCTTAAGTTTGTGAAGAAACAAGGTTCTACTCATAGCTCTGAGCATGTACATAGCTTTACATTTCATTTCTTTTGCCTGAGTTGAGAGAATTTAAGCTTTGAAAATGGCAGAAAGTTTAGGTCATGATTTGGGATTGATAAAATTCTCTCTCATTTCTGAGAGTTAGGATGAGTTTTTTATATATTTGGAATCGTGATTCAATGCTTGACATGTTTTGTGTAGAAAGTTTGTGCAAAATCTCAAAGAATCAGGATGTTTGAATCTCTGTAACAAGGCGCGCGTTTTTGGCCAAAGGTTGAAGAAGAAGTGGATTGGGCTGGGCCTGTATCATTTTGCTATCCACACCATTTTTTCTGTTTCACACCCCTGAGCCCATTTGCTTCATTTTTAATATTTTTGACTTTTTTCTTTTTTTTGTTTGCCTTGTTTATTTTTTCTCAGCATATTAAAATTTTGAAAATAATTTTCTCATCATTTTTTGATTTTATTTGGTATTTATTTGATTTTCTTTTGATTTATACATATATGTATATATATTATTATTTAGGATAAATAGAAAAATAATGTAAATACATTTTCATTTTCATTTTTTATTTTACATTACCCTCTGAAAATATTTCATATAAAAAATACTATTTTCTAAAAAAATTGAATATTATTATTATTTGTATATAATACATATTTAAAATAATATAAGTATACATACATATATATTAATATATTTAGAGTAAAAATACCAAGAATGTATATCTTTTATATTTTAATATTTAATACTAAAAAATACCCTTTTTACAAATATACTACATTTTATTTTATTTTTGTATGTAAATAATAAATATTAATATGAATTAAGTAATTAATATACATTTTGATTAAAATTAGGGTTTTTGCCCTAAATATGAAAATACTCAAAAATAATACCTTTTCATTTCCTTGTTTTATATTACATAAACCATACTTTTTTTCATACATATAAAAACTTTCTTTTTGCATTTTGCATATTTATTTAATTTCTATTTAATTGTGCAATTTATTTACCTTGTAAATATTCAAAACAAATGATGTAATAGCCTAGATTTAAATTCTTGTCTAAATATCCCCCATTTGTAAATTTGTACCCCCTCCCTATATTACTATGTTGTAATAGCGTAGGAATTTAAATTTCGCACTTTATACGCTTTCTAATTATGCCATGTTAGAATTAGGGCTTGCATGCGAAAAACGATTAAAAAAAAATAGTTTGACCTAATACAAGATAAATGAGCATGAAAATAAACAACACATCTCACACTTGCACCCCTAGGGTATTCCATTTTGCTGCCTTCAAATAATTGGGCCATATTGCATGTTGAATTTCTTTGGGCAAAACAAACAATTTGAATGATCATAGTCCCTCGATAAAACTTTTCAAAACAAACAAAAACAAATGATCAAGTCCCTTAAAGAAAATTGCCCAAAGACCTTTAACACTATTACAATTATGGTCCAAACGATGACCCGCGCCTGTCCCTCTCACCTCCTAAGACAAGATTGTCCACCAAATGCAATGGTGGAACAAATTTGTCAAAAGGGCTTAAAACATGACAAAAATCTTTGAGAAAGCTTTAGGGTAGATAAACTCTTAAGTACTTGTCAATTTGCAAAGAAAACACTTGCCTAATTTCCAAACCCACTTCACAAACACTTTCAAAATCAACTTTTCAAACCCTTGAAACATCTTTTTAAAAGATAAAACACCTTTTGTAAAACATTCGAGTAAAGAATTGTTACAAGGTTAGCCTAGCACAAGGCATCTTTTCAAAACATTTTCAAAACCACACACAAAGCACCATTTCAAACAATTGAAAACTAAGGCAAGTTGATCTAAGCAAGTACCTAAGAGCCCATGGATAACCATGGATAGAAGGGGTGTTAATACCTTCCCCTTCTATAATCTACTCCCCGAACCCAAGAAAAATCTCAAAGGTTTTTGCTGTGCTTTTTAAACCTTTCCTTAGGATAAAATAAAAAGTCGGTGGAGACTCTTGCTCAACCGAAACATTTGCGAAAACAAACGCAAAACCATAGTCAGTTCTCCCACCGTATCACAGAACTGGCGACTCTGCTGGGGAGAATTCTTTAAGTGGAGTAACCTTAGGGCTTAGATCACCCTCTTGCATGACTAATTGTTTGATTTGCTTGCTTTATACTTGGGCTCTATTGTTTGGGTTTATAATCCTCCACCCGGATTTTGGGAAACATTCATAGATAGCAATACGTTGTGGAAACTGTGCGGGGTATACCGACACGGTCTAAGCAATAGCTATATTAGTGCGACATATTTGTGAGTATCGGTAACCCTTGAGTTCAATCAAGGAGAGTACGGGGCCGCTGAGTGATGTCACTAAGCACTAATGACCTAGAACCTTACTTGACCATCTTGGCCTTTTATTAGGGGTAGTGAGATGACCGGCTTTGGTGCAGTCCGAAGTTGGTAGATACTCGATACTACACTCATTGAGGGTTGTTTTCTTGGAATATTTTGGTCGCTAGTTAAGTGGCTAAACCAAAACGATGAACAATGAAAACAATCCAGTGATATTGAGCTCCTTAGAACCCGGTTACTATTTATAGGACAGGTTTTTAAGCCGACTACACTCAAGAGGGTACTTACCTATGAAACCCCATGCAAGCCTGAAGCTAGGGTTTGGTGTGATTTGCTTGTACATATGTCTTGTGCATACATCATAAACATCATAAAGCATCATATGCATTCACTAACCATTTCAAGGGTTTGGATCTTCATCATTGTTCTTGTTTTGTAGGTCATGGAAATACCTCGCAGAAATACCATTCAAGTCAACCTTGTGAGAATCTCTCCTCAACTCAAGGAGATCACTTCAAGAATTCCGGAAAATTCATCCTTCAGTGAAAGACATGGTAGACTGCTCAGCCTAGTCAACACCAACATTGAAGAAGACATGATAAAAGTGCTATTCCAGTTCTTTGACCCTCTTCACCATTGCTTCACTTTCCCTGATTATCAGTTGGTTCCCACTTTGGAGGAGTTTTCTCAACTCCTAAGAATCCATATCCTTAATCAACTACCCTTCAACGGTACGGAGAAGGAACCAAAGCCTGAAGATGTTGCTCGAGCACTACATCTACAACCATCTGAAATCAAGGGGCATTGGGAAACCAGAAGCGGCGTCAAAGGATTCTTAGCAAAGTTCTTGTTTGAAAAGGCACAAGAATGTTGGAACTCATTGGACCTACAAGCCTTTGAAGAGATTGTGGCACTCCTTATCTATGGGTTGGTCTTGTTCCCAAATCCTGACCAATTGGTAGATGTCAACGCTGTCAAAATCTTCTTGTCCAGAAACCCAATACCAACATTGCTTGGGGACATCCTTCACTCATTTTACACACGAACAATGAGAAAGAGGGGTGTTCTCATGTGTTGTATTCCTCTCCTTGCAAGGTGGTTTATTTCGCACCTTCCACAATCTGTCCTGAAGAATGACCAAGGTACAAGGTGGTCCCAACGATTGATGACTCTTACTCATTCTGATGTACATTGGTGTTCTCGGTCCAGAGAAAATGTCATCATTGTCGATCGTTGCGGAGAGTTTCCTAATGTTCCTTTGCTTGGAATCAGAGGAGGTATCACCTACAATCCTTGCCTAGCTTTGAGACAATTTGGATATGCACGAAGGGATGGCCCTCATGACATGTTGATTCCTAGCCTAGTTTTTGACTTCGACAACGATGCGCAAGGACTTCTCCAAAGATTCATCAGAGCTTGGGGAAAACTCAACAAGGTTGATAGCAAGACTCTGGGACACAAGAACTCCATCCCTCTTGAGCCCTATCTCAAGTGGGTGCGAGCCCGAGCCCAAAGTCTAATGATGCCTTATCCTCATGTACTCCCAGTGATTAAAGAGCCCGTCAATGAAGGAGAGGTTCCCTACACCATCCTGCATCCAGACATGCCTACATCGTGGGAGGAAATGCAGAAAAGTTGGATTCAGCTCAAGGAGGAACGGAACACTTTTGAAGCTAGCTACTACGCCAGTGAAAAGAAGGTTCTAGAGCTTACCCGCCGACTCCACGAGCAAGAGGCCCTCAATACCTACATCGCACCAAAGAGGATGCGCAATGTCTTTCTGCCTTGAGAAGTTTATGTTGTAATATTTGGCCCATGGGGCATTTATGTACTAACAAATTTCTTCTTATTAATATGACGTACGTTCTTCTTTGTCTGAAACAATTTTGAATGTCCTAAATCCTTGAATGCATTGCATACATCAGCATACCATTCATCATGTGCATAAGCAGGTCTCACTCCAGGTTTCCTTATCTATCTGCTGTTTATTTCAGTAGGATGGATCTCGAGCAAACAGTTAAAGACCTACAAGCCCAGAATGCACAGTTCCAGCAACTCTTGATGACCTTGGTCAAGAGTCAAGAGGATATCAAGGCTCATATGGAGAGTAGAGACCCAGTGAAGAAGAAAAAGAGGGTCGGAGTGGCTACTTTGGGGAGAAGATTTGACAGAGAAGCTCGGAGGGTGCTTGAATTTCCTCCTACTTCTGATGAAGGGACTAGTAAAAGAGATCGAGTTGCGGTGCCTTCCGAGTCTGATGCAGAGGAGGAAGAGGTTGAAGAGGATGAAGATTATTCTGACCAGCAGTATCCTCCAGCTGATGATAAGTACAAGGGTTTAGAAGACAGATTGGCTGCTATCGAATTACAAAGGGTACCGGGTTTGGATTTTGAAGACATGGGCTTGGTCGCTGGAATTGTGATTCCCCCAAAATTCAAGGTGCCAGTGTTTGTAAGGTATGATGGGCTGTCCTGCCCCAAAATGCATCTCAGGTCCTATGTGAGAAAGATTCAACCCTATACAGCAGATAAAAATCTCTGGATTCATTTCTTTCAAGACAGCCTGTCGGGAGCTCAGTTGGAATGGTTTTATCAGTTAGAAGGAACCAGTGTCAAAAATTGGGAAGATTTGGCCACCGCTTTCTATAAATAATACCAGTATAATTCTGATCTTGCTCCTACCCGTACCCAACTTCAGGGTATGTCGCTAGGAACAAGTGAGGGATTCAAGGAATACGCACAAAAATGGAGGGATTTGGCTGGCAGGGTGCAGCCTCCTTTAACCGATCGTGAGCTCGTTGATATGTTTCTTGGGACCCTATCTGGGCCATTTTTCAATCATTTAATTGGTAACTCTTCCGCAGGGTTTACCGATTTGATCTTAACGGGCGAAAGAATCGAGGCTGGCATCAAGTCAAGAAAGATTCAGAAGGGTGTCGCTGCAAGTGTTGAGAAGAAGCCGTTTAAGAAGGAGACATCTATGGTATATTCTCAAAGAAGAGCAGGGAAGATGGAGCGTCGGCCGACTGTGGGGGCCGTAATGATTTAAAACACTCCGAGTGAGCAGCCTCGCTACAACCAATCCAGACCAAATCAGCAATGGGTGGAAAGGCCACAACGGCAGTTCACCCGTATTAATATGACTCCAGCGCAGGTGCTTCCCCATCTGTTGAAATTGAATCTTGCCACTATCAAGGAGGCGCCAAAGAATGTAAATACATCCTCTCCGTATTATCATGCCAATGCTAAGTGCGCCTATCATTCAGACAGTGTTGGACACGACACCAATAATTGTTGGGCACTCAAGCATAAGATCCAGGACCTGATAGAGGCTAAGGAGGTAGAGTTTGACGCTCCGGAGAAACCCAATGTGATATCTGCACCTATGCCAAAGCACGGTCGGAATGTCAATGCCATTGAAGAGGATCTGTATGTTGCTGACGTTAGTGATCTGACTACTCCACTGTTAACCATTAAGTTGAATTTGTTAAGGGCCGGGATCTTCCCGGGATGTAAAGAAGACTGCTACTGTTGCCACTCTCTACCGTTTGATTGTCCGCTATTGAAGAAAGGCATCCAAGGCCTTATGGATAGCCGACAAATTTTGTTCGAAAAAGTTCCTGCTGTTCCAGTTCATGTTGAAAATGTCTCAATCATAACCATTCACGCCAATCTTTCCGAGGCCGTCAAAAAGCCAGTTAAGATTACACCAGCTGCAAAGTCTATACCTTTGAAGATAACAATGCCGGGGCCTGTTCCCTATGTTTCTGAGAAGTCGATACCTTGGAACTATGGTGGTGACATCTACTACCATGGTATCAAGCAAGTTGAGATAATTGAAGAAAATTCAGATGATGAAGAAGCCAGCATTAGTAACATTGCGGGCACCAGCAAAATCACCAGGAGTGGGAGAATATTTTCTCCAGAGATTGCTCCTCCAAGAGCAGTCTTTGGACCCTCGTCAGCTAAAGAAGTCATCCCTGCACCAGTAAAACTCTCCGCTAGAACTCCTTTGATTGAAGAAATTTTCGTTCCTAGTGCTGTCTCTCCTACCATTGCCGATAAAGGAAAGGGAATACAAGAAGAGCCCGTCAGGACGAGGACTCAACCTTTGGTGATTCCAGAAGCCTCCAAGAAAGAAATGGACGAGATTTTGAGGATAATCAAGAGAAGTGATTACGATGTGGTGGAACAGTTGGGGCAAACCCCCTCCAAGATCTCCATGCTGGCACTGTTGCTTTGCTCAGAAGCGCACGCTCAAGCTTTGATTAAGTTTCTAAAGGCAGCTCATGTGCCCCAGGAAACCTCTGCAGATCAATTTCAACATTGCGTGGCTAGTCTGACTGCAGACAATGGATTAGGTTTTTCTGATGCCGACCTAACCCCTAAAGGCCGAAATCACAATGATGCGTTGCATATTTCAATCGAGTGTCGCAGAACCACCCTTGCACATGTTTTGGTTGATACCGGTTCATCGCTGAATGTTTTGCCTAAGAAGGCCTTGGACCGGCTAGATTGCGAAGGTTTGGAATTGAAGCCTAGTGATATTGTCATCAGAGCTTTCGATGGGTCGAAGAGGATGGTCCATGGAGAAGTCGAAATTCCTGTTAAAATAGGTACTGAGGTGTTTAAATCCACTTTCTATGTAATGGACATCCGTCCATCATATTCCTGCCTGCTAGGTAGACCTTGGATACACCACGATGGGGCAGTCACCTCCTCTTTGCACCAGATGCTGAAATATCCTGTAAAGGGAAAGATCATTACGGTCCACGGCGAAGAAGAGTATATGATTAGCCATTTAAACTCTTTCCGATATGTGGAGGTTGAAGGGGAGTTCATTGAGACACCGTTTCAACATTTCGAAGAAGTGCTTCCTGAGATAGCAATGGCGAAGTTGGCAGCTGAGACACCGAGACAGATGGCCAGGATGGCATCTCTGGAGGATGCGAGGGCTGCAGTTAAAGAAGGGAAGAATTCAGCGTGGGGGCAGTTACCCGATTTTCCGCATAAGGTTGATAAGCTTGGATTAGGTTTCACCACCGCTGGCCAGAAAGCTATGCGCCGGTCAAAGATTGAGAGAGCGCCAGTCAAAATTTCTCCTTACCGAATCAACGCCCTGGAAGATGAAGACAAAGAAAGCAACTTTGAAGAATGGATTCATCCAACTGTCAGAGGAGGGTTGAGCAATTGGGAGGCTAAGGACTTTGTCCCCATTACTTTTATTCCTCAGTAATTTATCTATCAAACATTTCCTATTTGGTCTGTAATATTTTACTTTCAAACAATCCGTACACTATCTTTTCGCCTCCTGCCTTACCCGGGGCATGTAGGTCCACTTGTAAGGGTTTTGACTATTTTTCATATTCATATGCCATGTTTAATGATTCATTGGACGTTTTTCATTTGATAAACTGCTTGTGTTCATTTTCTTTCCTTTTGCATTTTTTGTTTAAGGATGGCTATCCCTTACACACACCCACACTCACCAATGCAGGTACCCATCCACTCCGGATTCCATGGGTGACTATTCTGCTATATCTTTCAATAACTCTGAAGACCTGGTCAATCTAGCCGAGTATGAAGATGATGAAGGTTGTGAAGTACCAGGGGAACTAGCCAGACTCCTGCAACAAGAGGAAAGGGCCATCTTACCGCATGAAGAGCCATTGGAAACTGTCAACTTGGGAACCGAGGAGAATCGGAAGGAGGTGCAAGTGGGTGCCAACCTGGAACCAGAAGTTAAGGAACGCTTGGTACAATTACTGAATGAGTATGTTGAAATCTTCGCTTGGTCCTATGAAGACATGCCAGGTCTAGACACCGACATCGTGGTTCACCGTCTCCCCACAAGAGAAGACTGTCCACCGATCAAGCAAAAAGTTCGCCGAATGAGGCCTGACATGTCTGAAAAAATCAAAGCAGAAGTAATGAAGCAGTTCAATGCTGGCTTTCTGGCTGTTACGTCCTATCCTCAATGGGTCGCTAACATTGTGCCAGTGCCTAAGAAGGATGGCAAAGTCAGAATGTGTGTGGACTACCGGGATTTGAATAGGGCCAGCCCTAAGGATGATTTCCCGCTACCTCATATTGACATCTTAATCGACAATACAGCTCAGCATAAGGTGTTTTCCTTCATGGACGGATTCTCGGGCTACAATCAAATCAAGATGGCTCCCGAGGATATGGAGAAAATAACTTTTGTCACACAATGGGGCACTTTCTGTTACAAAGTGATGCCGTTCGGGCTGAAGAACGCAGGGGCAACTTATCAACGCGCCATGGTAGCTCTATTTCATGACATGATACATCATGAGATTGAAGTTTACGTAGACGATATGATAGCTCGGTCACAAACATAGGAAGAGCACCTTGAACATCTGGAAAAGCTGTTTTCCAGATTGAAAGAATACAAGTTAAGGCTGAATCCAAGCAAATGCACTTTTGGAGTTAGGTCTGGTAAACTCCTGGGATTCATTGTAAGCAACAAAGGCATTGAAGTCGATCCGGCAAAAGTAAAAGCAATACAAGAGATGCCTGCTCCCCGTACTGAAAAGGAAGTTAGAGGTTTCTTGGGGCGCATAAACTATATTGCCAGATTCATTTCGCATCTGACTTCTACCTGTGAGCCAATTTTCAAACTCTTGAAAAAAGATCAGGTAGTTGAATGGAACGACGACTGCCAAGCTGCTTTTGATAGAATCAAGGAGTATTTGCTAGAACCTCCTATTCTGATGCCACCCGTCGAAGGAAGACCATTGATCATGTATTTGACCGTCTTGGATAACTCAATGGGGTGTGTTTTGGGCCAGCATGACGAGTCTGGTCGAAAAGAGCATGCTATTTATTACCTTAGCAAAAAGTTTACCGACTGTGAGACTCGCTACTCACTGCTCGAGAAAACTTGCTGCGCTTTGGTATGGGCTGCTCGCCGACTAAGACAGTATATGCTGACCCATACTACCTTGGTTATATCCAAAATGGACCCTATCAAATATATCTTCGAAAAGCCCGCTTTATCTGGAAGGATAGCCAGATGGCAAATGATCTTGACCGAGTATGACATCCAGTACACCACCCAAAAAGCTATAAAAGGGAGTGTATTAGCTGACCATCTGGCTCATCAGGCTATCGAAGACTATCAACCCATGAGATTTGATTTCCCAGACGAGGACATCATGAATTTGGACAACATTAAAGGTGACGGACCGTATGACGGACCCGAAAAGGGATCCCGATGGACCCTGTACTTTGATGGTGCTTCAAATGCACTCGGAAACGGCATTGGCGCAGTACTCATTTCTCCGGAAGGATGCCACACTCCTTTCACGGCCCGACTTTGCTTCAGCTGCACAAACAATATGGCTGAGTATGAAGCCTGCATCTTTGGTCTTAAGGCTGCTATAGACTTGGGGATCAAATCTTTGATCGTATTCGGGGAATCGGCTTTGGTCATCAGCCAGATCAAAGGAGATTGGGATACCAAACATCCTAACCTTATTCCGTACAAAGAACATGTTCTGACATTGTTGCCTCACTTCGAGCAAATTACCTTCGAGCACTTTCCGCGAGAAGAGAATCAGCTAGCAGATGCTCTAGCCACAATGTCCTCCATGTTTAAACTCAATTGGGATAACGAGGCTCCCCAAATCACCATCGAGCGAATGGATGAACCCACGCATTGTCACGAGATTAATACCGAAGAAGTAGTGGAACAACCTTGGTTCCATGAAATCAAAAGGTATCTCGAGACCCAAGATTATCCTGAAGGAGCTTCCGTGAATGACAAGAAGTTCTTAAGGAAATTCGCTGCTAAGTTCTTCCTGAGCAACGGCATCCTTTACAAACGAAGCCATGATTGTGTATTACTTCGATGTGTGGATAAGGCTGAAGCAGAATTGATCATGACTGATATACACAGCGGCCCATTTGGCACTCACTTGAGCGGGCATACAATGGCTAAGAAGATCCTAAGGGCAGGCTATTACTGGTCTACCATGGAGGCTGACTGCCATCAACATTCCCGTGCTTGTCACAAGTGTCAAGTCTATGCTGACAAAGTTCATATCCCTCCGGTTCCCCTCAACGTCCTGACTGCTCCATGGCCCTTTGCAATGTGGGGCATTGATATGATTGGAGAGATCAAACCCACGACTTCCAACGGACATCGCTTCATCCTGGTTGCCATTGACTACTTCACTAAATGGGTCGAAGCAGCTTCCTTCGCCTCTGTCACCAAAAATGTGGTTGCCCGCTTTATCAAACATAATCTCATATGTCGGTATGGTGTTCCCGACAGGATCATCACAGACAACGGTACAAATCTGAATAATACAATGATCACTGCATTATGCGAACAGTTCAAGATTTATCATCACAATTCATCCCCCTATCGGCCGAAGATGAACGGTGTTGTTGAAGCTGCGAACAAAAACATTAAAAAGATTATTCAGAAAATGACAGTCACTTACAAAGACTGGCATGAGATGTTACCGTTTGCGCTGCATGGATACCGTACGACGATACGTACTTCAACTGGGGCAACCCCATTTTCTTTGGTTTATGGCATGGAAGCTGTTTTGCCTATGGAAGTCCAGATCCTGTCTCTAAGAATTATGAAGGATGCAGGTTTGAATGAAGATGATTGGATGCAGACCCGACTTGATCAACTCAATCTGATCGACGAAAAGCGACTTGCGGCTATATGTCATGGTCAGACATATCAAAAACGGATGATCAAGGCCTTCAATAAGAAAGTCAGACGTCAAGTGTATCAAGTCGGAGATCTAGTAGTCAAGCGGATTATCTTGCCGCAAAGTGATCCCAGGGGCAAATGGACTCCTACATATGAAGGACCATTTGTGATCAAAAACATATTTTCTGGTGGTGCGATGATTCTGACCACCATGGACGGTGACGATTTGTCGCACCCTGCGAACGCAGACATAGTCAAAAGATACTACGCATAAAATAACCCGACAAGTCGAAAACCCGAAAGGGCGGCTTGGGCAAAAATGGGCATCCCGGTGAACCGAAAACCCGAAAGGGCGGTTCAGGCAAAAATTAGGGATAAAAACAAAAAAATCTGTACACCCGGCAAGTCGAAAACCCGAAAGGGCGGCTTGGGCAAAAAGGGGTTTCCCGGTGGATCGAAAACCCGAAAGGGCGATTCAGGCAAAAGTTAGGGAATTAAAGCGTATGACTATGTCTCGTCAGATCACTTCAAAGACAGTCTCTTCATCAACCGGTTCCAGGTTTCTGATCAATCCAGCCATCGTCAAATGAAGCATTGAATGGACAGATGTTCGGAGTTGTGAAAGCTACAGCAGAATGGAATCCCATGGAATTATTTCACATAGCCATCTTTGTTTTGTATAAATTTTTCAAATATTTACGACAAGATCCTCTTACTAGGATGATTGTCTCCTTTGTACAAATATACCCAAAGAAAATCAATACAAATACTCTTCCCAAAATTTGTGTCATTTCCCTTTTTCTTTTTTCTCTTGCACTATTTGTTTTATTTTGAGAAACGTCCAATGTTTTGTTAAATAGGCATATGCATTTGAAACATGATCACTTCCTAATTGAACCTAAGAAGAGGATTACTGATAGGATAAAGTACAAACGGATATTTTGACACCCTTTCAAAGGAAATCCCTCAAGATCTGTAATCCACATCCCTGGCAAACCCTGAGGTCTATCTCCAGCAGACCCTCGAAGCTTATCCCCAGTAAGGTTCTGAAAGGTATTCCCCGCAGAGTACGGACGTCCCTTCCGAGTTTTATTCAAAGTTATTCCTCACAAAGGCTTATAACTGGGTTATCCTCAGCTAACAACCAGGGGAGATCGCGCTCGCCAAAATTCTTCCCATTCCCCAGCGGAGTTCCTCAAAATTCCCTCAACAATAACTTATCGATACTATCCCCGGAGGAGTTTATCTTTGCAAATCCCCAGCCAGAGAATCTTCCGGAAATCATTTTCCCTCAGAGTTTAAGCCTCAGTATCCCCAGCAGATCAAAAGCTTCAAATGGACAACCCCCAGCGGAGTCAGACTTTCAAACCTTCTCCCCACAGAGTTTTAGGAAGAAAATCTTGAGTTCCCCAGTAAAATCTCCAGAGATACTTCTCTCCAAGCTGAAGATTCTCAATCTGGCCTCCCCAGCATTAAGTCTACTAGTTTGGTACTCCCTAGTAGAAGACTTCAGGAATTCCCCAGAAGATTGGTATACAACCCAAGCTCCAGTTTCCCCAGCAACGACCCAGGACTTATCTTCCCCGGCAGCAGTCAGGATACTTATATCTTCCGCTATCCCGGATTCATCTATCCTGTGCAAGACAGCTCTCCAGCTTACATGCACATCCATTTACATTCATAACACAAAATATACATTGTATCATGCATCACAGCATTGCATACAACTAACTCTTTGCCTTTTCAGGTAAGATCAGTCGACGGACTAAAATCATTCAAATCTCAAGATTTCTGAAAACAGTTCACGGGTTCTCCAAGTAAACGGATGTTAACCTATCACTTGTTCAGATTCTTCTCAAGACTTCTGAAAACAGTTCATGGATTCTTCCCAAGTAACGGATGTTAATCTATCAACTTGTTCAGATGCAACCTTTTAAAGACAGTTTACGGAAGCTTCCCAACAACGGATGCTGCTCTATTGCTGATTCAATCTCAAGATTTCTGAAAACAGTTCACGGGTTCTCCAAGTAAACGGATGTTAACCTATCACTTGTTCAGATTCTTCTCAAGACTTCTGAAAACAGTTCATGGATTCTTCCCAAGTAACGGATGTTAATCTATCAACTTGTTCAGATGCAACTTCTTAAAGACAGCTTACGGAAGCTTCCCAACAACGGATGATGCTCTATTGCTGATTCAATCTCAAGATTTCTGAAAACAGTTCACGGGTTCTCCAAGTAAACGGATGTTAACCTGTCACTTGTTCAGTTTCTTCTTCCAGACTTCTGAAAACAGTTCATGGATTCTTCCCAAGTAACGGATGTTAATCTATCAACTTGTTTAGATGCGACTTCCTGAAAACAGCTTGCAGGTTCCTCCCAACAACGGATGTCAACCTATTGCTTGTTCAGACCCCCAATTCAGAAATGGTCCAAAGCTTGGACACTTTCCTAATATTCCCTTCCAGATGGCATCTTTAAGCCCATCCCCGACAAGTTTCTGTCACTCTCCCAGATGGCACCGTTAAGCCCATCTCCAAATGGCATCTCTAAGCCCATTCCCGCATCCAGTGCTTTGATGAGTGCAAATTTTCGGGCACTCTAGTGTCCAATCTCCTTTTACCCTCGAGTCACGAAAGGAAAGCTTGCCAATCTAACTCTTCAGGTCCAAGAAGATTGAACAGGGGCAACTGTTGTACCCCAAAATTTGCCCTCCCATTTCTCATTGATTTCTCCTCACAAAGCTCTTGAAGCTCAAGATCCAGTTAGGGTTTCATCTGCTCAAGACTCCTCCTTGCATTGCTAACCCCAAATTAGGGTTTGTGTTTCCACAAAGATGTTTTGACCTAAAGTGCTCAAGATGACTTTCTTGCTTCATATTGACCTCCTAAGTTTATCCATACCAAGTTTCAAGTCCTGATTCCAAATTTTGCCCAGTCAATTGGACAGTTGACCTAGAAATCAACTGTATTGGGGAAAAAGTCAAATGTGGCCAATTGACAGTCAAATCTCATGAAATTTGATCCACATCAACATTATGAACTCATATGAACCATTTGATCAAGTTTGGATCACAATTCCACAAGAAATCTGATCAGATCACTAAAAGGGTAAAATGGTCATTTTTAGGGTTTTGACTGTACAGAGGCAATTTTTGACTGTTTGACCTAGCCAATGGCAAACCAAGCTCACATATGGACTCAAGGACCCCATGGAATTATCTTGACATGCTCAACAAGTTCAAAAGATCCCAAGTACACAAGATTGACAGTTGAATTTCCCAGTCAATTGATCAGTTTTGACTGTATACTGAAAAGTCAAACTTTGACTTTTTGGTCAAAATCAAGAGTCAAGATTCATTTTTCATCAAAACATGCCAAATCATGAAACTTGTTCACCAAGAAATCACAAATTGCAAATAAGGGTTAGAAAATGGAATTTTTCATAACTTAGAATTTTTCTAAGTTATGAAAAACCCTAATTTTTTCCCAACTTTGCCCCACCTTTTCACCAAGATACATTTGGATTCAAACAAAAGTCAAAACATGAAAGTTGTAGCTTGTTGCATAATCTACAACTTTGATTCACAAAGTTTTCTCATTTGAAGCTTGTATCTCAAGTTACAATTTTTTGAATAAGGGCACTAAACCATTTTTAACTTAGTAGAATTTTAACCTATTTTTGACAAGGTTTTCTACCCCACTTCAAGGCCATTTTTCATACACTTCCACTTGGAATTTCAATTTGCATTTCAAAGATGGATTGTAGTACACATTCCAAGCTTTCCAAAATGTCTAAGAACTTCTCAAACAACCTCATGGTTAGAGAGAATCGAATTTCACAATATAGCAAAAAACCACTTTGTTCATGACCAAGTTCCATGTCCATAACTTTGCAAATTTTAACTCAGCATGCTTTAGGCTAGATTACAGGTCCTTAAACCAAGTTACACTCCATAATTTAATGCTTGTTCATTATGCCAAGGTGTTGTTCCATGAGTTCAAGCATTGTACACAAGATTGATCCATTTCTAGATAAAGCAAATTAGCCATTTTGGTAAAAGTTCACTTTATGTCAATTTAGAAATCCAACAAGTACAAACTAAATCCTTTTGGCACAAGATTATGGACAAATTGCTCTGATCAAGAGAAGATTATGCAGCACATTAGGAGGCCCCCTACATGCCTAGAAAGTCAACTTGTTTTTGTTGCTTAAGAAAGAAGAAAAGTTCCATAACTTGTAACAACTTCCATCTCAGCCTTAGAACAAAAAAGCAAATATTGTGGACACATTCCAAACATCCCAACCAAGCTTTTGCACGAATCCTTGACCCCTCAAACACTCTCCATCTCAGAAACACCATCAAACTGCTCAAACAGAGCAAGCCCTGCAGATTGAGTGCCATCTCTCAATCCCTTCAAGCTTTCTGGCCCAAACTTGTTCCTCTACCTTACTTACAACCTATGCAAGCTATCCAGAAGCTAAGGCACGATCTGTAATTGCTCTAACCACCTCCACCATTTTCACATCTTTGACTTGCAGGTGAAGTTCTACAGCTTAATTCAGAAGCTTTCAAGACAAAGTAAACATTGGAATAGTATCCCTGGACCTCAAGGAAGCTTTTCTAATCATCACCTTGCACTGAAAGTTCCTCATCCTCCAGATAGAAGTTCAACTGAATAGGTAAAATTTTGAACTCGTATCTCTCTTATTATGCATCTTTAGTCTTAAGTTTGTGAAGAAACAAGGTTCTACTCATAGCTCTGAGCATGTACATAGCTTTACATTTCATTTCTTTTGCCTGAGTTGAGAGAATTTAAGCTTTGAAAATGGCAGAAAGTTTAGGTCATGATTTGGGATTGATAAAATTCTCTCTCATTTCTGAGAGTTAGGATGAGTTTTTTATATATTTGGAATCGTGATTCAATGTTTGACATGTTTTGTGTTGAAAGTTTGTGCAAAATCTCAAAGAATCAGGATGTTTGAATCTCTGTAACAAGGCGCGCGTTTTTGGCCAAAGGTTGAAGAAGAAGTGGATTGGGCTGGGCCTGTATCATTTTGCTATCCACACCATTTTTTCTGTTTCACACCCCTGAGCCCATTTGCTTCATTTTTAATATTTTTGACTTTTTTCTTTTTTTTGTTTGCCTTGTTTATTTTTTCTCAGCATATTAAAATTTTGAAAATAATTTTCTCATCATTTTTTGATTTTATTTGGTATTTATTTGATTTTCTTTTGATTTATACATATATGTATATATATTATTATTTAGGATAAATAGAAAAGTAATGTAAATACATTTTCATTTTCATTTTTTATTTTACATTACCCTCTGAAAATATTTCATATAAAAAATACTATTTTCTAAAAAAATTGAATATTATTATTATTTGTATATAATACATATTTAAAATAATATAAGTATACATACATATATATTAATATATTTAGAGTAAAAATACCAAGAATGTATATCTTTTATATTTTAATATTTAATACTAAAAAATACCCTTTTTTACAAACATACTACATTTTATTTTATTTTTGTATGTAAATAATAAATATTAATATGAATTAAGTAATTAATATACATTTTGATTAAAATTAGGGTTTTTGCCCTAAATATGAAAATACTCAAAAATAATACCTTTTCATTTCCTTGTTTTATATTACATAAACCATACTTTTTTTCATACATATAAAAACTTTCTTTTTGCATTTTGCATATTTATTTAATTTCTATTTAATTGTGCAATTTATTTACCTTGTAAATATTCAAAACAAATGATGTAATAGCCTAGATTTAAATTCTTGTCTAAATATCCCCCATTTGTAAATTTGTACCCCCCTCCCTATATTACTATGTTGTAATAGCGTAGGAATTTAAATTTCGCACTTTATACGCTTTCTAATTATGCCATGTTAGAATTAGGGCTTGCATGCGAAAAACGATAAAAAAAAATAGTTTGACCTAATACAAGATAAATGAGCATGAAAATAAACAACACATCTCACACTTGCACCCCTAGGGTATTCCATTTTGCTGCCTTCAAATAATTGGGCCATATTGCATGTTGAATTTCTTTGGGCAAAACAAACAATTTGAATGATCATAGTCCCTCGATAAAACTTTTCAAAACAAACAAAAACAAATGATCAAGTCCCTTAAAGAAAATTGCCCAAAGGCCTTTAACACTATTACAATTATGGTCCAAACGATGACCCGCGCCTGTCCCTCTCACCTCCTAAGACAAGATTGTCCACCAAATGCAATGGTGGAACAAATTTGTCAAAAGGGCTTAAAACATGACAAAAATCTTTGAGAAAGCTTTAGGGTAGATAAACTCTTAAGTACTTGTCAATTTGCAAAGAAAACACTTGCCTAATTTCCAAACCCACTTCACAAACACTTTCAAAATCAACTTTTCAAACCCTTGAAACATCTTTTTAAAAGATAAAACACCTTTTGTAAAACATTCGAGTAAAGAATTGTTACAAGGTTAGCCTAGCACAAGGCATCTTTTCAAAACATTTTCAAAACCACACACAAAGCACCATTTCAAACAATTGAAAACTAAGGCAAGTTGATCTAAGCAAGTACCTAAGATCCCATGGATAACCATGGATAGAAGGGGTGCTAATACCTTCCCCTTCTATAATCTACTCCCCGAACCCAAGAAAAATCTCAAAGGTTTTTGCTGTGCTTTTTAAACCTTTCCTTAGGATAAAATAAAAAGTCGGTGGCGACTCTTGCTCAACCGAAACATTTGCGAAAACAAACGCAAAACCATAGTCAGTTCTCCCACCGTATCACAGTAGGGCTTGAGGTTTTTGATTGGAATACGTCCTATATTGCTCAAGGAAGCTAATGGGATAGGTTTTGTGCCTTGAAACCACCTACAAGTCAGTTTTCAGAATTGAGATTTTTTAGAAAAAGTTCAAGTTTGTCAATGGCTTTCTGGAGCAGCTGTGTGTGTGTTATGATTAGGGTTGTGATCCTAGAATATGTAGTAGTGAATTAGGTCAAGAAAAATCAATCAAATCCATTGCATTCATTTATTTTGGAAATTTGATTTCTAAGATTTTTTCATATCTTTTTCCATGTGTTTTTGGTTCAAAATCAAGCCAATCAACCCAAATCTTTCCATATTGGTACAAGCACGAAATCTTGAGGCCAAAACATGTACAAAAAGATTTGTTAGGTTAAATTAAGTATTTTTCATATATTTAAATGATTTAAGTGAATTAATATAAATAAAAATTCAAATAAATAAATAAAAAATGAAGAAATACTTCCCTTTGGGCCAAGTGGTCGTGCACATGTCATGGATGATGAATTATGGAAGAAAAATGGGTCCATTAGCAATTTTAGGTCATTTGAAGTAATGTTGACTTTTCAAAATATCCAAAAATTTCCAAACTTCCACAAGGCATAACTTGCTCAATTTTTAAGATTTTCTCATGTTCTTGGACATTTTGGAAAGGTCTTTGAGTCCTCAAACCAATGTCTTTGGTGCCATGTCATTTTGATGTACCAATATCAAGTTATGGCCTTTGACTTAAAGTCCCTTTTTGTTGACTTTTGAAAATGACCTATAATGTTGAAATTGATAACTTTTTGTGAGAGCATTTCTTGGACTTGAAGTATGAAGATGAGTTGTAGGAAATGTCTTTCTCTTCAAAATGAGCTTTGGATGGGATTTTTCTGATAATCCATGTGAAAGTTATGCCCTGGTCAATTTCAGTTGACTTTTTCAGCTGTCCAAATAAGGAAACTTTTGCATCTTGATGATTTTTGAGCCAAATTTTGAGAATCATGATCAAGCATTGATCAAATGATGTTTGTGGCTTCAAAATGATATGTTGACCAAAAATTTGAACTTTTGACTGTCAAATGACCATTTTGCCCCTACAGTTGACTGTAGTGCAATTAGGGTTTTTGACTGTGCAATTTTGAGCTGAATGCCTTGAAACTTGATATGAGGATGCTTGACCATATTTGTAGGCATATGAGACTTGATTGGACCTTTGAAAACTTCATTTTCTTGATCAGAACACAAACCCTAATCTTGACTGTATAGGAGATCTTTGACTGTGCAACCCTTGGGGAGATTTTGAAGCTTTGACTTGGCAATTTCTTGAAGAATATGGGAGGGAAAATTTTGGGGTACAACAACCATGATAGCAATATTGCCAAGTATCTTAGCATGTTTGGAGGGACCAAGATCATTTGTTTAGGCAACCTTTTGATAGCGTCATCGAGGGACTATGATCTTATTTTTGTTTTGTTTTGCCAAGATACTTCGCGTGCGTAACATGGCCATTTTTATTTAGGCAACCAAGTGGGTGGAACCCTAAGGGTGATTGTGTGCAATGTGTGTCATTTTACATGCATTTGTCTTGGATTAGGTCTTTTCTATTTGTTTTGTTTTTGGTTTTGTCATGCAAACCCTAGTTTACTAAACATGGTATAAATGCGATAAATTGCGTAAATGTAAACTAAGCTATTACAACAATTTTAATGGGAGGGGGGATGCAAGTTTTTGAATGGGGATATTGCACAAAATAAACCCTAAAAAATACTATTACAACCCAATTGAATATTGTGCGAAATAAATAAATATACAAATATTTAAATATGCAATGCAATGTATTTATGAAAAAAATGTTTTGTATTTGATTTTTGTATGAGAAAAATGATTTATTTAAGCCCTAAAAATAAGAGAAAAAATATTATTATTTTTGAAAGGGTGAAATCCTAGTTTTCAAATTAAAAGAAAATAATGCTTTATATTAATATTTTATCCATTTTTTGTACAAGAAAGTAATAAATAATATTATGTACAAATATTAAAAATTAAAATATGTATGAAAATAAAATTTTATGTATATAAAATAATAAAATAAAAATGTATAGTATATATTAAATATATTTACAATTTATATAAGAAAATAAAATTATATTCATTCTAATAAGCTATTTTCTATGCCAAAAATAATAATAAAATAAAATGCAAAAAATAAAGAAAATATTTTTCATGATTTTTATGATTCAGAAAAATAAATAAAAAACAATAAATATAAAAATATAAAAAGAAATATGAAAAATAAAACAAATATGCAAGGGGTGTATAGCAGTAAGTTAGGGGGTGCAAAAATCAAAACAGAAAGGCCCAGGCGCGCCAAGGTCCAGACAAGTCATCCATGTCCTCCAGCTTTCTCCCCGCGCGCACGTATATGCTTCAAATCTGTATCTTGCTATTGCTTGCATAAAAACAAAAACCCATAACATAAAACATGTAGCTTGTAATCTCACGATTCCAATGATAAGATTTGTAACCTAATTCTCAAAGATAAGAGAGAATTTAATCAGCCCTAATTCGTGACCTAATTATTTCATGAACTTCATGCTTCAAATTCTCCTAGCTCAGTTAATATAAATGGAAAGTATGCATATGTACAGCTTCACCATGTTAAGGACTACATTTTTGCTTCACAAATCGTGGCTTGAGGATGTCTAAATAGAGAGATAGAGTTTTGAAAAATACCTCCTTCAGCTGGATTTGGATATGGCAATGTGGGGACTTTGAGTGAGGCATGAGGATCGTGTGAGCTTCCTTAAAGTTCCTTCAACCTATTCCAATACCTAGCTTGCTTTGTGGATGGCTAAAACTCTCTGTAGAAGTCAAGCTGCAACCTCCAAATTTGAAAATGACAATGGCTGAAACAGAGCTCACAGAACCAGGACAAGGGCTTGGATAGCTTTGGTAGGATATATGGAAGGTGTTTGAAATGTTAAAAGGCAAAACGCACGAGCAAATAATGAGCTTGCTATGATTTTGCGGAAACTGGATGTTTGGGCAGAATTTTGTGTTTTTTGAGCTTGAGAGTGTTTTGGATGCTATCAATTTGTGTCCTGAGTTATGACAAGTTTGTGGATATGTATAGAATGATACAAAGTCCACTCTTCCCTTGTTGTACAAGTTCTGACTTCTTTTATAACTTTTCTTGTATTTGAAGAAAAGTGACAAGACAAATGAACCATGCTTGTACTAGCTACCTCAAGGGCTGATAAGAGTTGGTATGCTTTGCTTAATTCCTGTGGAAATTGCCTGCACCAAAGGGACAGCTCCAAGGCTCAAGAATGATAAAGTTGTAAAAGCTTACCTTTATGAAAATGGCAATGAGCCCTTTATGCCATTAATGGAATTATCTCTTGTACAATGTTCCAAAAGCAAAGATAAAGCCCTTATCCTCTGAGTTTGCATTTAATTATGGAGTTTAGAATGATTTTACGACCTGTAATGCAAGGTTCAAGCATCCAAGATCAGATTTGCAACTTGCCACTTTGTGAAAATGGCATGAACAAAAGTGATAAAATGTCAATTTCTCTTCTTCAATTCTCCCTAACCACAAATGATCTTGGAGAGTTATTGGACATTTTAGAAAGCTTGCAATGTGCTCTACAATCCATCTTTGAAATGGATTTTGAGATAGCTCTTAGAACTAGGTTAAAAATGTCCGTGAAGTTGGGTCAAAAACCTGCCTAAATTAGGGCAAAATTTCACTAAGTTAAGAAGTTCATGGACCCCTATTCACAAATTCATAAATTGAGATCCAAGCATCTTTTGGGAAAACTTTGTGAAGTAAAGTTGTAGATTTCATGGGTTACTACAACTTTCATGTTGGAAGTTTTCTTTGAATCAAATTTCATCATGGTGAAAAAGTGGTGGAAAGTTGGAAAAAATAAGAAAATTTCCATACTTAGAAAAATTCTAAGTTATGAAAATTTTCAAATTCAAAACCCTAATTTTCAAAATTGGTTTTCTTGGTCAACAAGTTTCATGTTTTGACATATCTTGATGAATTATGACCCTTGGCACTTGATTTTGACCAAAAAGTCAAAGTTTGACTTTTCAGTGTACAATTGACTTTTGATCAGTTGACTGGAAAATTCATCTGTCAATCCATGAACTTGAGATCTTTTGAACTATGTAATTAGGTTAAGATGATGCCGTTGAATCCTTGAAATCATGTTTGAACTCAATTGGCCATTGGCTAGGTTAAAAATTAGAAATTTCCCTTTCTCAGTCAAAACCTTAATTTTGACCATTTTGCCCTTTTGATGATTTGATCAAATTTCTTGAGGAGTTGTGGTTCAAACTTGATCAAATGGTACATATGAGTCTAAAATGTTGTTGTGGATCAAAAATTATGAATTTTTACTGTAAATTGGCCATGGTTGACTTTTCCCTCAATACAACTGATTTTTAGGTCAATTGTCCAATTGACTGAGCAAAAATGTGATTCAAGGCTTGAAACTTGTCATGAGCAATCTTAGGGGTACAAGATGGTGTATGAAAGTCACATGAAGCATTTATGGTCCAAAAGTCCTTGTGCAAACTCAAACCCTAATTTTAGGCCATCAGTGTAAGGTGAGGTGTCTTGAGCTGATCAAACCCTAATCCTGTCTTGAGTCCAAGAAGTCTTGTGAGAAAAGTCTTGATAAATGAGAGGGCAAATTTTAGGGTACAACACACACCAGTAAATGTGTGAATGCACGGGTATTCCACTAGTTAGTATATGTTTTAATTGGTGGTATGATATGGAATATAATAAAATGGAGTGATAATTAAAAACACTAGTACAAAAATACCTTTTTAGCAAAGGTTGTTAAGTCAGTTCACCTACCACCCGATTTAAGAAGTGGTGCGGTGGAAATTCCGTAAATATTTATAATTTAGTTAGGTCGGATGCATTTAAAATTGACTTAACAAATGTTAAATAAATAAAAAATTGCATTAAATTTCTTAAGTCGCTTGTGTTCATTAACTGATTTAAGAAATCTATTTATTAAGTCAAGTGTCACCACTCGACTTAAGAAGTTTTATTTAGTTCTAATAATGAACGAAATGGAATAAAATATGATGTTATTCATCCCATCCAATTAAATTTTTTGTTTTAATCCATTGAGGTCATTGCGAGTTTATGATAAATCATAAGAGGAATACGATTTCAACAGATGTTTGGAGCGTTGGTGCACAAGGAGAGATGAAAGACAAAATGAATATATTGAATGATGGCTACAAAAATAAGGATTAATGAATTAATTATATTAACCTACTACTAGGTTATTTATACACAAAATTAGGGTATAATAAAATACTAAAATACCCTCTAACAAACTTAGTCATTAAGACATTCCTAAAATATAAATTATTTCCAACACCATCCCTTAATTTATATTTACACAAAACTGAAAACACCAATTTCATCCCTCAAATGAAGAAATTGATCAATCTTGATAGCCTTTGTTAGAACATCCGCCAACTGCTTCTGGGTGCTACAGTGCATAACTTCTAATATTCCACTTTGAACCCGATTACTCAGAAAGTGATACTTGGTCTCAATATGCTTGCTTCTCCCATGCAGTATTGGGTTCTTGGAAAGATTGATTGCAGACTTGTTATCAATCATCAGCTTCAGAGGTTTGTTTACCTCAGTCTTCAAATCTTGCAGCAAGTTCAGAACCCACACAACTTGGCATGCAGTCAGAGCTCCTGCAATATATTCAACTTCACAGGTTGACAGCGCAACAACAGGTTGCTTCTTGGAATACCAAGAAATAATACCTCCCAGAAATTTGAATAAGTACCCAGACGTGCTTCTTCTGTCAACTTTGTCTCTACACCAATCAGAGTCTGATTAACTCAGAAGTTCTGATTTAGTCTTTCTTCCAGAAGGAAATAACACTCCATACTTCAGAGTTCCCTTCACATACCTCAGAATCTTGACAGCAGCTTGGTAATGGGACCACTTTGGTTTACTCATAAATATGCTAACCATTCCAACTGCATAACAAATATCAGGTCTGGTGTTACGCAAATACCTTAGAGAACCAACCAACTGCTTGAAGGTTGTAGCATCCACATCCTCTCCATCAGAATCAGAGTCCAACTTCTGATTCGTATCAGTAGGTGTGATAGCAGATTTGTAATTCTCTAGCTTAAATCTCTTCAGAAGCTCAATTTTATACTTCATCTGATGCAAAATGATTCCTTTCTCAGAGTACATAAACTCCATCCCTAGAAAGTAACTAATTTTTTCAAGATTTGTCATCTCAAACTCATTCATCAGAACCTTCTTGAACTTAGCTATCTCTTGTTCAGAACTTCCTGTTAGAAATATGTCATCAACATACAAACATACCAAAATCATATTACCTTCTGAAGTGTGTTGAACATAAACACCATACTCTATCTCACACTTTTGAAACCCTTGTTCCTTGAAAAATGAATCAATCTTTAGATTCCAGGCTCTGGGCGCTTGCTTCAATTCATACAAGGCTTTGTGTAATTTGAACAACATCCCTTCCTGATTCTTTTTCTCAAATCCAGGAGGTTGTGACACATATACCTCTTCTTGTAATGGACCATTCAGAAATGTAGATTTTACATCTAAATGCATTAGAGGCTAATTCCTGTTAGCAGCTATTACAATCACTAGTCTGATTGTTTCATGTCTCACTACAGGTGCAAAAATATCAGAATAATCCATACCAGGCTTCTGTAGAAAACCTCTTGCTATTAATATTGCTTTGTGTTTGCCAATTGATCCATTTGGCGTTAGATTCTTCTTAAAAACCCATCTGACGCTGATGGCTTTCTTGCCTTTTGGAAGTTCTGTCAGCTTCCAAGTCTTGTTTCTCGCTATAGCATCAAGTTCTTCTTTCATGGCCTACAACCAGATTTTCTTCTTAAGAGCATCTTCCATACTCAGGGGTTCAGAGTCTACTAACATTACACACTGAATAACTTCTCCTTCGGACTCAACTTCAGTGTCTTGTAACATGTCAAACTCTGCAAATCTTCTTGGGATGCTTCAGACTCTTTTTTGCCTCTGAACTTGAACTTCTGAACCAGAAATTTCCCCTTCAGAAACTCTTGCTTTGGAGAAAGGACTTTCTCCAGAACCTTGACTGTCTTTAGAGTCTGGAAAATTCCCAGAGTCTGAATCACCATCGGAGTTAGAGTTAGAAACATATTCACCTTCTAAATCTTCTTCAGAGTCAAAAAATTTACCAGCTTCAAAAACATGTGTTTCTGACTTTTCTTCAGGAGTTCTCTCATCAGAGTCAGGACGAGACTTTTCCCAATTCCAGACTTTTGATTCTTTTATAATGACGTCTCTGCTGAACTCAACTTTGTTAGTTTCTAGACAATAAATTTTGTACGAACTTGTACGGTGGTACCCCACCAGTAACATTACTTTACTTCTATCATCCAGCTTCTGTCTTCTGGCTTCTGAGACATGTTTGTAACATACATAACCAAACACCTTAAGATGACTAACACTTTTCTTATCTCCAGTCCACTTCTGAATATGAATTATTTCCTTCAGCTTCTTCGTTGGACATCTGTTGAGCACATAACATGCAGTGGCAACAACTTCTCCCCACAAAGTATGAGGAAGCTTCTTCTCTTTCAGCATGCTTCTCACCATATCAAGCAAAGTACATTTTCTTCTTTCAGCAAGACCATTGTGTTGAGGAGTATATGGAGCAGAAACCTCATGCTCAATTCCATTCTCCTCACAGAACCTTCTGAATTTTGTGGAGTTATACTCATCACCACCATCAATTCTAAGAATCTTCAGAGCATGGCCACTCTGATTCTCAACCTTCAGTCTGAACTTCTTGAGTTCAGCAAACACCTCGTGTTTGAATTTTATGAGAGATACCCATGTCATTCTGGTGAACTCATCAACAAATGACACAAAGTATTTATTTCCTCCAATTGATGCTACTAGAAATGGACCACACACATCAGAATGCACTACTCCCAAGGCATACTTTGCTTTTCGAGATACTTCTGATGCAAATTGAAATCTTGGTTTCTTCCCTTCCATGCACACCTTTCATGACTTCTCATGCTTCTTGATTGTAGGAATTCCATGTACCAGCTTCTTTGATTTCAGATGCCCTAAGCTTCTGAAATTCAGATGACCAAATCTTTTGTGCCAAAGCTCACTCTCCTTGACAACACTTGTTGCACTAAGACAGTCAGAGTCTACAGTTCTAACATTCACCTTGAATGTTCTGTTCCTTCCCTGTTCTGACTCCATAATCAGCTTCTGATTACAATAATACAACTTCAAAAGATTGTCCTTCATGGTAACTGAAAAATCTTTCTCAATCAGTTGTCCCACACTCATCAGATTGCTTTTCATGTCAGGTACATACCACACATTCTGGATCAATGTTACATTTCCAGTGTTTAGAATGACTCTAACATTTCCCATACCTTCTTCATTGAGGTATTTATCATCAGCACATATGATCTTTGTACTCTTCCCAGAGTCAAAATCAACCAACCATTTCTTGTTTCCAGTAAGATGGTTTGAACACCCTGTGTCCATATACCACCATTCTGATGAATTTATATCATCATATTCAAAATCCAACAGTAGCACAGGTTCATCATCAGACTCTCCTCTGACTATATTTGCTTCTTCTGACTTCCTTTCTTTGTTTGACCATCAATCTTTGGCATAATGACAAAAAATCTTGCAATAGTAACACTGAACATTCTTCTTGTCAGACTTCTCCTTTCCCTTATGGACATTCTTCTACCTATCAGAGTTTGGAGCTTCTGACCTTTGACCACCATTATTTTTCTTCCCGACTTCTGACCAAGTTTGCTTCTGATACTTCTTACCAGAAGTTGCTTTCAGAGCCTGTTGCTCTACTTCCCTCTCAGAATTTCTCTCAGTCATACGCAAATCATGAGCCTCTAGACTACTTTTCAGCTCTTCAACTCTCATGGTACTCAGATCTTTGGAATGTTCAATTGCTACAACAATGTAATCAAACTGAGAAGTTAAAGATCTCAATACTTTTTCTATGATTAATTGTTCAGAAAGAGTTTCTCCACAAGCTTTCATCTTATTATTGATCATAATCACTCTAGAGATGTAATCAGAAACCTTCTCATTGTCCTTCATGTTGAGATTCTCATATTACTTTCTGAGATACTGAAGCTTCACCTTCTTCACTGATGTGTCACCACCGTAACATATGACCAGTGTGTCCCACGCAGCCTTTGTTGTTTCAGAGTCAACAATCTTCTCAAACACGTTTGTATCCATATATTGATGGATGTAGAACAATGCATTCTGATCTTTCTTCCTTATCGCCTTCTACGTTATCTTCTGTGCCTATGTCGCGTCTGCTGCTATCAGAGCATAGCCATCGGTGACAAGATCTAACACATCTTGAGAACCAAAAAACACACGCATTTGGATCTTCCAACGATTTCAGTTTTTGCCATCAAATACTAGAAATTTGGAATTTATATCTCCGTTTCCATTCACCTTCAACCTTGTGCAATTCACTCAAAAAATCACTAAAAAACACAGTGTTTCCCAAATCCCACCGAATTAGAAAAATGTGATAGGTGAGTGTTGTACCCCAAAATTTACCCTCTTTATTTCGACCTTTTTGGCTTACATTTCATTATTACATACATGCATATCATTGGTTTTATGGTTATGGAATCAAGGTATATTTAGCAAACTTCTTCAGGTTACAAGCGACGTTTATTTCGTCAATGGATGTTCTAAGAGTATTTTTAGTGCTGAAGATCGGTTCGCCGTTTCGCAATGATCCGGGGTTCAAAGATTCACAAGTCCAATTGACCGTGTCATATTCAGGTGTTCTTTTGCCAAGATATCTCTGATAACGTATTCTAAAATTCAGGTTTGGCTCAAGAGTCAATTCTTTAAAGAAGGTCTCCGAATGTGTGAGTTTTCTCGAAGAAATATGGTGAAAAAGTGTGCTGAAAGTACAGTTTTTACGCACTAAAAAATTCATAACTTGAAGATCGTGGCTTGTTTTGAACTTGTTCCGATGGAAAAAATTCCATCTTCACGTTATCTATGTTTTCATCTCTCACGGCTGGAAGCCAATTTCGATCAGAAGGTCTTCAAAAATGCGGATTTATCAAGTATTTTCGTACAGAAAATTTGTGACAGAAGTTTATTTGCGTCATGTTCAGAAAATAATAACTTGGTCGATTTTCATCGTATCGAGCTGGTTCCAATGCCAAAATTTCAAAAATTGAGTTGTCTACATTTTCACAGGAGGTATCGAGTTCGAACGGTATCCAAAAAGCCTTCATTTTTTACTCAGAGTGCGCGTGACGCGCCGAAAATCTTGAATGCTGAATATTATTTCATTTGGGTCGAAACTTCGAAAATTCATAACTCGGTCAATTTTTATCGGATCGGGCCCATCTTTTTACACAAGGTCACTGACTCAGAGATCTACAACTTTTCTACCAAAGTCGAGACCGGGTTATGCTCCGATCGATACCAGTTTTTTATTGAAGAATGTGTCAGAGTTGACACTGGAGCCCAAAATAAGTTTGTCTGAGGCGAAACTTCAAAAATTCATAACTAATTCACCGTTTATCTGATTGAGCCTATTTTCGGACAAAAGTTATTTCTCGATATCGGATACATTTTGTTTTCATATTTTAACTTTAAAAATTACACTTAAGTCCCTGCGATTTAGCTTGGTACATGACGGACTCAAGTGAATAAAAATCTGCATTATTGCTTGTTGTTATTGGAGGCCCAATTGCACATTCAAAGCCCATATCTTTTCTCTAATTTCCATTATATAATCTCATTCTTTTCACACAAACAAGACGGGAAAAAACCTTTGCCACAACCCTGTCAAAATATCAAATTCCTTCAAGAACCCTAAAAATCTTGAAATCCTTGTTATAAACCCTCATCTCACTATAAACAAGTCGTCCTCATTACAAACCCACATCTCACTACTTTCACTACTTCTCCAGTAAGGGTAAGGCTGGTTTGATCTCCATGATCAAAAGGGCGTAGAAGCATTCATACATGCCATATCGGTTTTAACATTATAAAATTTCATATATTTATTTTCTTTGTATTTCATGGTATACTAATTTGTTTAATGTGTCTATGAGATTCAACACTACAGGTTTGATCATTATGGTCTCATGCATGTTTACTAAAAACACTGAAGTCGGATCATAACAATCACCAATGTATGGCAAGGCAGACATCCTGAGGAGGTTAAGGCAACCATCTGTCTGTTTAAAACTTTTTTCATAAAACTTAATATTTTTCAAAAACCTTTGATTTTTTATAATAAACTCGAATAATTAATTTTAGTTTTTTTTTAATTTAATTTTAGGTTTTAAATTAATTTTTGGTTCAACAACCACCCCTGACATTTACGTTATTTGTATTTTATAACCCTATTTTTTATTGATGTTTCTTCCTCTATCTATTTTTTGGCAAACTTAATCCTTTTTTGTTAATCATTAAACATAAACTTTTTTTAAAACTTTTTTTTAATTAAAATTAATTAGATTTTAGGTTTTTTTTAATTAACTTTTTTTCCTTTAAAATTAACCTTTTTTTAATTAAGATTAATTAGGTTTTAGGTTTTTTTAATGAACCTTTTCTTTTCAAAATTAACCTTTTTTTAATTAAAACTAATTACGATTTAGGTATTTTAATTAACTTTTTTTTCAAAATTAACATTTTTTTATTAATTAAAATTAATTAGGTTTTTTAGGTTTATTTAATTAATTATCATAAATTATTTCTTTCATAAAAAATCACCAAAACGTTTTCTTTGCTATTTTCATCTTATTTTTATTTTCTTAGATAAAGTGTATAGGGCGCATTCTACTGTAATAGCGTAGCTTTATTTTTCCCACTTTTTTATCATTATCATGTAATTGCTTCTTGGATGTAATAGTTTTAGGATTTCTTTTCCGCATTCTTCACTATTATGTAATTGCCCCAAAGCTCTATAATAGCTTAGGTTTACATTTCTGTCTTTATCTCCTGCTACTATATTTTATGCAATGCTTAGATTAATAGGATTGTATGGAAAGATAAAAATGAACGATAGAAAACCCTAATTGCAAGATAAATATAACTGAAAAAATACATTGTTGCACACTTGTACCCCTAGGGTACTCCCCACTTGGTTGCCTCGGAAAAAAATAGTCATGTCTCTCGAATATAGGGATATCTTAGCAAAAGACCCTCAATCTAAAAGTCATCATAAAGATCATAGTCCCTTAACGTCCCTCGAGTTGCCTACGAGAAATGATCTTGTCCCTCGATGTTGCCTATATGATGACAGTCCTTTCGAAATTCTAAGGTATCCTTACATGTTGTCTTCAATGACCATAAACGTCCCTTTCGATAGTCCCTCAACATCCAACGATAGGGCTACCTACTCATTAATAGTAGGATAACACTGTTTAAAGGTTAGGAGGAAAAGAACGACATTTTCGAGTACAAGTAGATAAGTTCTTAGATGCTTACTCAAAACAACTTTTTGCACCCACACAAAAATATTTCAAAACACTTTCAAAAACATTCACCTTGTCAACACTCTTGAGGACTGATACAAGAGTTATCACAAAGCGAATCCCCGCACTAAGGCATTTTCAAAACAATTTTCAAAACACACAAAGCACAAGTAATTTTCAAAACATGAGCTAAGCATCTAAGATCCCGTAGAAAACTACGGATGGAAAGGGTGCTAACACCTTCCCTTTCCATAATCTACCCCCCGTACTCAGAAACTCTCAAAAAAAAGGTTTTTTCTGTTCTTTTTCCTTTCCTTTGTTGGATGAAATAAAAATCGGTGACGACTCTTGCTTACCGCGACATTTTGCGAACAAAAAAATGCAAACCAGTATTAACAGTTGGTTCTGCCACCGTATCACAGTGAGTTACTAGGAACATCGATACATAGTGACTATTTGTATTTTCAAGTTTCTTCTTTGATTAGATATTGAGTAAAAACAACTTCTTTGTTTTCATTTGATGTTTCAACAACCCCTTCTTTATCTCTGGCCTTTGCGTCATTCTATTTGCATTGAAGTTTCATGTCTAAGATAATAAATAGAGGATACCTAGAAAAAAAACTCTATAATCGATCTTCCAAAACTCTCTTAAAGTCCTCAATGGTTGAAAATGAAGAAGAAAAAAAACTTACCAATAGATGTGAGAGTATCTTTTTCAAGAACTTTCTAAAGAGTATTTAACTTTGTATGCAATGACACATCTAACATAAGGATATATGTTGTACCCCAAAATTTGCCCTCCCATTTCCTCAACATTTTCTCATCACAAAACCCTTGGAGCTCAAGATCCAGTTAGGGTTTCCACTGCTCAAGACTTCTCCTTGCACTGTTGACCCAAATTAGGGTTTGTGTTTGCACAAAGATATTTTGACCCAAAATGCCTAATATGACTTTCATGCTTCATGTTGGACTCCCAAGTTTATCCATACCAAGTTTCAAGTCTTGATTCCAAATTTTACCCAGTCAATTGGACAGTTGACTTAGAAATCAACTGTATTGGGGAAAAAGTCAATTATGGCCAATTGACAGTCAAATCTCATGAAAATTGACCCACATCAACATTGTGAACTCATATGGACCATTTGATCAAGTTTGGATCACAATTCCTCAAGAAATTTGATCAGATCATCAAAAGGGCAAAATGGTCATTTTTAGGGTTTTGACTGCACAAGGTTAATTTTTGACTGTTTGACCTAGCCAATGGCAAACCAAGCTCACATATGGACTCAGGGACCCCATGGAATTGTCTTGACATGCTCAACAAGTTCAAAAGATCCCAAGTACACAAGATTGACAGTTGAATTTCTCAGTCAATTGATCAATTTTGACTGTATACTGAAAAGTCAAACTTTGACTTTTTGGTCAAAATCAAGAGTCAAGATTCATTTTTCATCAAAACATGCCAAATCATGAAACTTGTTCACCAAGAAATCAAAAATTGCAAATTAGGGTTTGAAATGAGAATTTTTCATAACTTAGAATTTTTCTAAGTTATGGAAAACCCTAATTTTTTCCCAACTTTGCCCCACTTTCTCACCAAGATTCATTTGGATTCAAACAAAAGTCAAAACATGAAAGTTGTAGCTTGTTGCATAATCTACAACTTTGATTCATAAAGTTTTCCCAAATGAGGCTTGTATCTCAAGTTACAAGTTTTTGAATAAGGGTACTAAACCATTCTTAACTTAGTGAAATTTTAACCTATTTTGGCAAGGTTTTCTACCTAACTTCAAGACCATTTTCCATACACTTCCACTTGGAATTTCAATTTGCATTTCAGAGATGGATTGTAGTACACATTCCAAGCTTTCCAAAATGTCCAAGAACTTCTCAAACAACCTCATAACTTGAGAGAATCGAATTTCACAATATGGCAAAAACTCACTTTTGAATTGATCATGTACATGTTCATAACTTAGGCCATTTTCAAGTCAGCATAGTTTGTGCTACATTACAGGTCCTAAAACCCTTTGACACTCAATAATTCAATGCCAAACCTTTGTGCCAAGACCATGTTTTGTGTGTTCAAGCATTGCCTAGAAGATTAATCCATTTATAGATAAAGCATTATTTCCATTTTGAAAAAGTAGAACTTTATGTCCATTTTGCAAATCCAAGTGGTACAGTCAAAATCTTCTAGGCACAAGTTATGAGACACATTGCACTGATCAAGGCCAAGGGTTACAGCATGTTATGGGGGCCTGCATCAGTCTAGAACAAAAACTTGCCTTTTGTTGCTTAAGAAAGAAGAAACATTGCATATCACATACCAACTCTCATATCAGCTTACAAACACTTAAGCAAACTTGCAAAACACATTCAAGAGATACCAACTGAGCTAGTACACGACCCTAACATCCCTCATACACTCCCATTCACAGAATCACCTTCAAACTGCAAGAACAGGGCAGGGCCTGCAGTTTGAGTGTCATCTTTCATTCCTCTCAAGCTTTCTTGCCCAAACCAGTTCACACACCTTCCATACCATCTATACAAGCTAACCAAAACCTAAAACACGACCTGTAATCCCTCTAACTGGTTCCACCATTTTCACTTTTCTGATTTGCAGGTGAAGTGCTCTAGCACGATTCAAAAGCTTTCAAGACAAAGTAAAGCTTGGAATAGCATCCCTGGACCTCAAGGAAACTATCCCAATCATCACCTTGCATTGAAAGCTTCTCCATTGCCAGATAGAACTTCAACTGAACAGGTAAGTTTTTGAATTCGTATCTCTCTTATTAGGCATTGTTAGCTTTAGGTTTGTGAAGAGAATATGTCACAATCATTGCCCTGAACATGCCCATATAATTAGATTTTATTTATATTGTGTGTGTTGTAAGAATTTTGAGTCTGAACATGGAAGAAAATCTAGGTCAAGATTTGGGGGAGAAGAAATTCTCTTTCATCTTAGAGAGTTAAGACAAGTTCTGCATATGGTTGGATTCGTCTCATGATGCTGAACATTTTTTATGTTATGAGTTTTCATTAAAAAGCCAGGAATCAAGATGTTTGAATCAGGGAACCAGGCGCGCGTTTTTTGACATTGTTTGGCCAGAGGTTGAAGAAAGGTCATATGGGCTGGGCCTGTTTTTGTATTTCCTTTTCACACACCCTTTTTACTTCTGAACCCCCTAAGCCCATTTTATTCATTTTAATGATTTTTTTTACTTTTATTTTTTTGGCTTGACTTATTTATTTTTCCTAATCATATAAAAAATATAAAAATAATTTTTTGTACCATTTTCTTATTTATTAGATATTTATTTGGTTAGACTAGTTATTTGAACATAAATAAGTAAATAAATATACTTTCATTTAAAAAATGTTAAAATGGTGTAAATACATTTTTATTTTTATTTTATTTCATTTTATATTCTGAATATATTTTATGTGAAATATACTTTTTTACAAAAAAATTAAATATTATTATTTTTGTGCATATTTAAAATAATTTGTAAATAATACAAATAAATACATATATATTAGTATACTTAGAATAAAATACCAAAAGTATACATATTTTTATTTTATTAATATTTAATACTCAAAATACATTTTTTACAAATATACTTTATTTTTTATTTTTGTATATATTGAATAAATAATACATTTTATTTAAATAGAATTAGGTTTTGCCCTAAACATGAAAAACTCCAAAAAATAATACTTTCCTTTTCTTTATTTTGACATGTAAAAATACCTTTTTCCATACATACAAAAACCTTTTTTTTGGCATCTTGCACATTTGTTCTATTTTATTTAATTTATGCAAATTAATCACCTTGTAAATAATTCAATATTGATGTAATAGTTTTAGGTTTAAATTCCTTGTCAAAATCCCCATTCGAACATTTGTACCCCCCTTCCCATATATGGTTTTGTAATAGCTTAGTAAATTTATTTTCGCATTTTATTGCTTTCTAATTATACCATGTTAGAATTAGGGTTTGTATGCGAAAAATAACAAAAAATAGTTTTGACCTAATTTCAAGATAAACAAGCATGAAAATGGACACACAAATCACACTTGCACCCCCTAGGGTATTCCACTTGTTGCCTTTCAAAATTGGACCATATTGCATGTTAGGTCTCTTTGGGCAAAACAAACAAATCAAATGATCATAGTCCCTCGATGACGCTTTCAAAATGTTGCTTAAACAAATGATCAAGTCCCTTAAAGAAAATTGCCCAAAGATACTTGACACCGTTGCAATTATGGCCTAAACGATGACCCACGCCCGTCCCTTTCACATCCTAACATGAGATTGTCCACCAAATGCAATGGTGGAACAAACTTATTAAAAGGGTTAAAACATAGCAATAAACTTTGAGAAATTTAGGAGTAGATAACCTCTTAGTTACTTGAATCAAACTTGCAAAAACAAAACACTTGCCTATTTTCTAAAAACCACACCTCACAACACTTTCAAAACAAACTTTCAAAAACAAAATGAAAACCTTTTCAAAAGACCCACATCTTTGTATACATCCCCACATGGATCATTACAAAGGTTGCCACCACATTGGCTTCTTTTCAAAACATTTTCAAACCCACACACACACAAGCACCATTTCAAACAGTTGAAAACAAAAGGCAAGTGATCTAAGCAAGTAACTAAGAGCCCATGGATAACCATGGATAGAAAGGGTGTTAACACCTTCCCTTTCTATAATCTACTCCCCGAACCCAAGAAAAAATCTCAAAGGTTTTTGCTGTGCTTTTTAAACCTTTCCTTAGGATAAAATAAAAAGTCGGTGGCGACTCTTGCTCAACCGAAACATTTGCGAATACAAATGCAAAACCATAGTCAGTTCTCCCACCGTATCACAGAACTGGCGACTCTGCTGGGGATATAACTTAAAAGTGGAGTAACCTTAGGGTTTAGATCACCTTTGTTTTCAATTTTTTGCTTTGATTGCTTTTATATTTGTGGGCTTTGCATCGGAGTTTCATAGATCCTAACCCGGATCTGGGAAATACCCCTTTTAGGTAGCATAATCTGTGAGGGACCTGTCCGGCGTAGACCGACATGGGTGAAGCAGTGGCTACGTTGGTGTGGCACCTTGGTCTGTACCTATATCCCTTGTGTTGCAACTGGGAGAATATAGGTCTTCTAAGGAGTCATTAAACACCAACCAACCTTAGAACCCAAAATTGACCAAACTTGGCCATTAGGACAGTAGCAGTATGCTACACTCATTGAGGCTAAACTCTCGAGATGGTTCTGGCTGCAAGAAAAGATTGCGATGCTGGAGTTATGACCGATTGAGGGTAGCCAATGATTTGAGATCCTTTAGAACCCGGTTACTTTTGATAGGACAGGTTTTAACCAACAAAACCAAAAGAGGGTAATACCTGAAATTCATGTTGGCCTGAAACCTAAGGGTGTCTTGTGTGACTTGTGTGCCTTACCATGCTTGTCTATGTGAATACTTGTGGTGTGCTTCATCATAGCATCATGCCATCATACCATTGCATGCATCCTGTATAAAGGACTAACCCATTTCAAAGACAAAAAAGTTTCATCTTTGCTCTGTTTTGTAGGACATCATGATGCCCGTGCGTAGGAATACTGTCCGGCTCAACTTTGTTCAACCCCCAACTTTGCTCAAGGATTTGGTTGGTAGGATTCCAAACACTTCTTCCTTCATCAACAGACATGGTTCTCTCCTTGGATTGATCACTGCAAAATGGGACCAACAACTGATAAGTGTTCTGACCCAGTTTTATGACCCTCTGTATCATTGTTTCACCTTTCAAGACTTCCAGCTGCTTCCTACCCTGGAAGAATTCTCTTACTTGCTTGGGATCCCTATCTTGGAACAAGCTCCATTCACTGGTTTGGAAAAGACTCCTAGGCCTAAAGAGGTTGTTGCAGTCCTCCCACTGACCAAAGAAGAGGTATTGGCTAACTGGGAAACTAGAAGTGGAGTTAAGGGCTTTTTGGTCAAATTTCTGGTTGGCAAGGCTAATGATTTCTGGAATGACTTGGACTTCAAGGCGTACGAGGATATTCTGGCTCTTCTGATCTATGGTCTGGTATTGTTTCCCAATCCTGACACCTTTATCAGTATCCATGTCATAAGGATCTTCATGTCTCGGAATCCTGTACCCACTCTTTTGGGTGATATCCTGCAACAACTCTATGCTCGTACTGCTCGAAAACGGGGAACTCCATGGTGTTGTGCTCCTTTGCTAGTGAGGTGGTTTATTTCGCACCTTCCTAAGTTCGTGCTGAAGAATGAAGAAGGAAAAGGTTGGGCTCGGAGGTTAATGTCTCTCACAGATAATGACATCACTTGGACTCTCAGAGGTTTGGATGAGGTAGCTGTTATTGATTGTTGTGGAGAATACCCTAATGTTCCATTGATGGGTATCCAAGGAGGAATCTCTTATAATCCATGCTTAGCTCTCCGTCAGTTTGGAAGAGCCAGGGGAGATGGGCCTCATGAAATGTTGGTTCCTCACTTCCATTTTGAGTTCCAGACAGACAGTGACAAACTAAGTGTTGTACCCCAAAATTTGCCCTCCCATATTCTCCAAGATTTGTCAAGTCAAGGTCACAAAATTCCCCAAGGGTTGTGCAGCTCGACTGTCTCCTATACAGTCAAAACTAGGGTTTGAGTCCTGATCAAGAATTGAAAGTTTTCAATGACCCAATCAAGTCTCATATGCCTACAAAGATGGTCAAGTATCCTCATATCAAGTTTCAAGGCATTCAGCTCAAAATTGCACAGTCAAAACCCTAGATTGCACTACAGTCAACTGTAGGGGCAAAATGGTCATTTGACAGTCAAAAGTTCAAATTTTTGGTCAACACATCATTTTGAAGCCACAAACATCATTTGATCAATGCTTGATCATGATTCTCAAAATTTGGCTCAGAAATCATCAAAGATGCAAAAGTTGCTATATTTGGACAGCTGAAAAAGTCAACTGAAATTGACTAGGGCATAACTTTCACATGGATTATCAGAAAAATTCCATCCAAAGCTCATTTTGAAGAGAAAGACATTTCCTACAATTCATCTTCATATTTCAATTCCAAGAAATGCTCCCACAAAAAGTTATCAATTTCAACATTATAGGTCATTTTCAAAAGTCAACAAAAAGTGACTTTAAGTCAAAGGCCATAACTTGAGATTGGTAAATCAAAATGACATGGGACCAAAGGCATTGGTTATAGGACTAAACGACCTTTCCAAAATGTCCAAGAACATGCGAAAAGCTTAAAAATTGACCAAGTTATGCCTTGTGGAAGTTGGGAAATTTTTGGGAATTTTGAAAAGTCAACAATGGTTCAAATGACCTAAAAATGCAAATGGGCCCATTTTTCTTCCAAGTTTCTTCATGCCAAGCCTATGCACGACCATTAGGCCCAAAAGGAAGTTTTTCTCCATTTTTATTTATTTATTTGGATTATTTATCATTTATAATTCATTTAATTAAATAAAATGCACAAAAAATACAAACCTAATGAAAACAAATCTTTTTATGTAGGTTTGGACTCAATATTTCGTGTAAGTACTAAAGGGGAAAGTTTTGGTGTGATTGGAGCATGATTGACACAAATTGCACATGGAAAAGATTTGGAAAAGATCTTACAAAATCAAAGATTGAAAACATTGAATACCATGGATTTTGTGCAATATTTTTAACCTAATAGCTTCACTATATGATCAGAATCAAAGACCTAATGCCTAAACACACAAAGCTGCGCTGAAAACTCCTTGGCAAACTTGACTTTTTTTCCATAAAACACAAAACTGATTTCAAGGTTAGAGGTGGTTTTAAGCCCTAATTCTTATACCAAAAGCTTGCTCGTGGACTCCTGATCGTATTCCAATCACAAACAATAGGCAAAGCTCCAGGAATTGGTATCAAGAACTCAAACTGTAAAGCCAAATTTTTGAAATCGCATACCATAAATCATACGTCTTTTGCATTTTTTGTTTATGAATTCTTGTTTAGCATGAAGTTTATAAGCTGATCATTGCCTTTAATTGCGTTTTTATTGACCATATGAGATTATGCCATGCTTAAGATTCTAGGGTTACAGGCCTTCAGAATTGGGGCTTTTGCATAGAGGTAAAATTAGCCCTCACGACCACCATAGTTGCATTCAGCGCATGGAGACGAAGAAGAAACACCGGTCGCGATTAATTTATGGATCGTATAGCGCTAGTCGCTATTTTCTCTAAAGTAGCCTAAAACCACACCTGGAAAACCGTTGCCTATTCGTTCTATTTTGCAGGGATGGTGAGGAAGAAGAAGGCGTGTCAAACAATGATTGATCCATTCAAATTTCGCGCGAATTTCCAAAGTCATTAACGTTTTCTTCTTATAATATTTGTTGTTTATTATTTGTTAAATGAAATATAAGCAGCTCAGTGGCCAGGACGTGTGTTGGTAACATCAAAGACCTGGGTTCAAGTCCCAGGTCTGGCAAATTTCAATGCTATTTTTCAATATGAAATCCTATGCTTTGCTAATGTCCAGGTGCACCATGTTCCATCCTCATCCAGACATACACACGTCCCACCGACCCAGATCAATGGCCAGGATTCAGAGAACACTGTAAGCACCAGTCAACGCATCACACCTAATTCAAAAGGTCAACGAATTCAAAGCTAATGGGCCAGAAATCACCAGGCCTGTACCTCCAATTTGGGGCTACCCCCCCCCCCTGGTTTGCATTTTCTTATTTATGTTTATATCTTACTTTTTTTAATTGCAATTTTATTTAATTTGTCATCTCAATTTAATTAATTAATTTTTTTACAAAAAATGCAAAAACATCATAAAAATCAGAAAAGGCAAAAAATATAATTTTTATTTTATAAATAAATGCTTGCAATTATTTAGTTTTAATTAGGTTTCTTTAAACTTTAATTCTTTTTAATAACTAAAATCCAAAAAATATAGTTTAGGTTTAATAACTTTTATTTTCTTTTTAATTTTTCCCTTTTTTTTCAGAATAATAATATTAGTTATTTATTTTCATAAATTAAAAATTGTACGTAAATAATTTAGGGTTTAATTTAGGTTTTAATTTAATTCTTTCATAATAAATAAAGAAAACATTAGAATTAGGGTTTGGACATTTTACTTTAATTATAATTAATCCTTTTTCTTATTTAATCTAAAAAATACAAAAATACCAAAAAAAGCATTCCTTTTAAATCTTTAATTTTAATTCCTCCTTAATTAATTCATTAACTTTAAATATTTTTGCAAAAGGGTCCAACGCCCATTGTTTTTAATTTAATTGCGCATATTTACTTTATGTCGTTTATTATAATTTTGTATCTCTCCCAAAGCACTGTAATTTAAACTTTTCGCACTTTTATTTACTTCGCATTATTTACTTTTCCGTCAAATCGGGTTCTGGAAATTTTGGCGATGTGGACCCGCGCCATTTGTAATAGCCTTAGATTTATTTTTCGCAAACTTTATAACTCTTAAATATGCATGCAAGAATGAATGGCCCTAATTAAAATCAAGCGTAGATCACGAATAAACATGACAAGACAAATAATTGAAACATGACACACAATTCGCACACACCACCCCTAGGGTACGCCTCATTGTTGCCTCGAAAGGTGATCGTCGAGTAGAGGATGTCTTAGTAAGTCCTCATGATCCGGGAACCTGGCATGAGGGTAGCTTCTAAGGTGTCTTCCTATTGCTCCGGTGATCACCATGTCCCGAACCCTTCGAATTGACCCGAACACCTCCAACGGTGGTGCTACCTACCTCTCAATGGTGGGATGGCACTACTTCAAGGACATTTACACAGACGAATTCCTTAGGGTAGGTAGACGACTCTAGATACTTGCTCTAATTTCAAAAACAAATCAAAAATACTTTTCACACCAACACATTTTCAAAAAGCTTTCGAAAGCATTTTTTCAAACACTCTTGAGGACCGATACAAGAGTCGAACTGAAATTTTCAAAGAAACTTTTTTAAAACCCACAGTTGAAAAGCAAACAAACCATTTTTTGAAAACACAAATGAGCAAGTATCTAAGAGCCCATGGATAACCATGGATAGAAAGGGTGTTAACACCTTCCCTTTCTATAATCTACCTCCCGAACCGAGAGCAATCTCTATAAGGAATTTTTCTGTGCTTTTGTCCTTTCCATTTGGAGAAAATAAAAGACGGTGGCGACTCTTGCTTCCGCGACATTTCGTGAACCAGCGTTAAACAGTCAGTTCCAGATCCACCGATCACACTAAGCCATGGATTCATTAAAGCTTGGGACAGAATTCACAAAGCTGACCCACACGAGTTGGGACCAAAGACCTCTCTACCATTGGAACCCTATTGCAAATGGGTCCGCATCCGTGCTCAGAGGTTAGGTATGCCGTACGAAGCTGTTAGACCTATCATTCTTGAATCTCCTGATGAAGATGGGGTTCCTCCAACTGTCCTCCCTCCTCAGATACCTACTGATTTTGACACAATGAAGAGATCTTGGGCGCAACTAAAGGAAGAACGGGATTTCTATCGGGAAAATTTCAACGAGCAGGAACGGAAGGTCCAGAGGCTGACTAAGCAATTGGAGGAAGAGCGGGTCCTGAACAACTACATCAACACTGAGAAAAGGAGGCCGTGGGAGCACTGATGGGCTTTGGATATTTCCTTTTATAGCTTTCATTTCCTTTCCAGTATTTTTCATTCCTGTAACGCCTAAGGGCAAGTTGTTGAACAATTGAAAATTTTAATCTAATGAAGTGTGTTTCCCTTTTTTTTGTCTACAAAGTTGGATCTTGTTTGTCTTTGAAAACATAAAACATACGCATTTCATTGCACCATATGCATAGCAGGTACCCTATTTCACAGGTTGCTTATTCTTCTTCGCTGTTTATTTGAACAGTCATCATGAATCCAGACTCATCCAGTGAGCAAGCAATCAAGGCCCTTCAGGCCCAAAGTGCCCAGTTTCAAGAGATGGTCCTAAGCCTGGCCCAAGGACAGCAAGAGTTGAAGACTCTACTCCTGAAGAAGAAGAAGAAAAAGAGGACTGCGTTATTCAACACTGGACGCAGATTTGGGAACACACTCCATAATGAAGCTGATCCAACTACTTCTTCTGCTGAGAAAAACAGTCCCCAAGGGGGAGGAGCTCCTAGTCTCGCAGTCTCTGACAACGAGACAGACTACAATGACGAACAGTACCCACCTGCTGCTGACAGATACAAGCAATTGGAGGACCGCTTGAGTGCCATGGAGATTCAGAATGTGCCGGGGCTGGATTTCGGAGATTTGGGGTTATCTTCTGGGGTAGTAATTCCACACAAGTTTAAGGCGCCTGCCTTCGCCAAGTATGATGGGGTCTCCTGCCCAAAGCTGCATCTAAGGTCGTACGTAAGGAAGATCCAACCTTACACGGCGGATAAGAACCTTTGGATTCACTTCTTCCAAGATAGCCTTTCGGGGTCACAGCTTGAATGGTTCTACCAACTTGATGGGACTAGCATCTGACACTGGGAAGATTTGGCAACCGCATTCTACAGACAATATCAATACAATTCTGATCTCACTCCAACGCGTACCCAACTTTAGGGTATGTCTCTAGGAACGGGTGAAGGGTTCAAAGAATATGCACAAAAATGGAGAGATTTGGCTGGCAGGGTGCAGCCTCCATTGACTGATCGTGAGCTGGTTGATATGTTCCTAGGGACTTTGTCTGGTCCATTTTTCAATCATTTGGTTGGTAACTCCTCCGCTGGGTTTACGGATTTGATTCTGACGGGAGAAAGAATTGAAGCTGGCATCAGGTCAGGAAAGATACAAAAAGCTGCCTCCACAAGTACTGAGAAAAGGCCTTTTAAGAAAGAAGCAAGTGCCGTCTATGGTCCTAGAAGACAAGTCAAGCCCGAAAGTCGCCAAGCCGTCAATGCTTTGGTCATTTCAAAACCTGTTGCTGCTCCTCAGCAGTACAATCAACAAAGAGGTGAAAGGCCCAAGAGGCAGTATACTCGGCTGAGTATGACCTTATCTCAAATTTTACCCCAACTGTTATCAACCAACTTGGTGACCATCAAAGAAGCTACTAAGGTCGTCAACACTGCGTCTCCTAAGTATAACCCAAATGCCCGGTGTGCTTATCATTCTGATAGTCCCGGGCACACTACTGATGATTATTGGGCCTTGAGAAACAAAGTGCAAGATCTTATCGACGCAAAGGAAATTCAGTTTGAAGCGCCTGAGAGACCGAATGTTGTAACTGCTCCTATGCCCCAGCATAGAGTAAATGCCATTGAGGAAGAGTTGTACGCTGTTTCGGTGAATGAAGTTGTTACCCCTCTTTTGACTGTTAAGAGGAACTTACTACTAGCCGGTTTATTTCCGGGTTGTAGCAAGGGCTGCCTCCTGTGTGCTGTTATCCCTACCGGTTGTCCACTGCTGAAATCAGGCATTCAAAGTCTGATGGATAGCAAGGAAATTCTGTTCAAGAAAATTGTTGTTCCGTTTGTTTCCGTTGAAGAAATATCTGTTGTCACAATTTACAATCCTGCCAAAGCTCCTGTGAAGAAACCAGTCCGAATTATGTCTGTTGCACCCATTACTATTACTGTTCCGGGGCCTCTCCCCTATGAGTCTGATAAAGCGGTCCCATGGCATTATGGAGCCGACGTGTATGTGCTTGGGGTGAAGCAGGAGTTCAACACCAATACCAGTATCAGTAACATCACTGGTCCCGCCAAGATTACCCGCAGTGTCAGGCTCTTCTCGCCTGATATTGCACCGCCAGTTATCCGAAAACCTCTCACCATCACACCCGCAAGTGTGCATGTTCCAATTCAAGTTCCTGTGTCTACTACTGCCGCCGAGTCCTCTGATACTCGGGGCAAAGAAGTTGCTACCGATGTGCCTGCCAGGACGGAGGCATCAAAGAAGACTGCTGTGGAAGCCTCCCAACAAGAAATGGAGGAAATTCTTAAAATCATCAAAAAGAGTGACTTTAACGTTGTTGAACAGTTGGGGCATACCCCCTCCAAAATCTCTATGCTCAGAGGCCCATGCAAAAGCCCTGATTTCATTTTTGAAAACGGCCCATGTACCGCAAGAGACCTCCGCAGATCAATTCACCGACTGTGTGGCTAATTTGACGGCTGACAACGGCTTGGGGTTCTCAGATGCTGACCTTACCGCCAAAGGGAAAAATCACAATGATGCCCTGCATGTTTCCATGGAATGCAGGGGCACTACTCTCGCACACGTGTTAGTGGATACCGGCTCTTCCCTGAATGTTTGCCCAAAAAGGCATTGGATCGCTTGGATTGTGAGGGTCTGGAGTTGAAACCTAGTAACATCATTGTTAGAGCCTTCGACGGTTCTAAGAGGATGGTGCACGGTGAAGTAGACATCCCTATTCGTGTGGGTTCCCAAGTCTTCGACTCAACGTTCTATGTAATGGATATTCGTCCCTCTTACTCCTACTTGTTGGGTCGACCCTGGATTCACAAGGCTGGGGCAGTAACCTCCACTCTACACCAAAAGCTCAAATACCCTGTCAAAGGGAAGATTGTTACTGTGCAGGGTGAGGAGGAATACATGGTAAGTCACTTGAATTCATTCCGGTATATCGAGATGGACGGGGAGTTTATTGAAACCCCCTTTCAGCATTTCGAGGAGGTACCTCCAACTTTGGCATCGGCTGAGGCAGTGGTTGAAGAGGATTTTCCGTTGAAGATGGCGTCCTTGAAGGATGCCCGGGCTGTAATCAAGAAAGGCAATTGTGCAAACTGGGGTCAGCTTCCTGACTTCACTCAAAAGAACGACAAGTTTGGGCTGGGCTTTACTGCAGAGGCTCAGAGGGCTGTGCGCAAGGAAAAGATCAGAAAGGCTCCGGTGTTTATCTCCCACCCAAGGGTGAATGCTATCGAGGAGGATGTAGAGGAAGCAGAGTTTGACAGTTGGATTTACCCGACCACCAGCAACGGACCAAGCAACTGGACGGCAAAGGATTTTACACCTATCACATTTGTCACGCAGTAATTAATTCTTTTGATTTCCAATTTGTAACAAACAATATGTTAAAACTTTGTTGGCTCGATGTCCTACCCGGGGTATCGTAGCTCCATTTGTGAGGGCTTTTTGTATGACATTTCCATATATCATCAATCAAAACATTGGACGTTTGTTGCATTTCAAATCTTGTTCTCTTTTTCTTTCTGTGTTATATATATTGCAAAACAGTTATATTTACACACACTCACTTATACAGGTTTCAATCCACTCTGGATCTCACTGGTAACGGCTCTGCTACCACCAGTTATGACTTCGAGAATCCGATCAACTTGGCCGAAGACGAAGGTGAAGATGATTGCGAAGTGCCTGGTGAACTCGCAAGACTGCTACTCCAGGAAGAGAGGGTTATTCAACCACATGAAGAGCCGGTGGAAACGGTTAACCTGGGTACTGAGACAGATAGGAAAGATGTCAAGATTGGTGCCAATCTAGAGCTCGGCGTGAAGCAACGATTGATCCAGATGCTACATGATTACATGGAGATATTTGCTTGGTCCTACGAGGACATGCCCGGTTTGGATGCCGACATTGTAGTTCATCACCTGCCAACCAAGGAAGACTGCCCTCCGGTAAAGCAAAAGGTCCGCCGTATGCGCCCAGAGATGTCCGAAAAAATCAAGGCTGAAGTTATGAAGCAATTCGATGCCGGATTCCTAGCAGTAACTTCTTATCCTCAATGGGTTGCCAACGTAGTGCCAGTACCGAAGAAGGACAGTAAAGTCAGGATGTGCGTCGACTACAGAGATCTAAACAGGGCAAGCCCCAAGGATGACTTCCCCTTACCTCACATCGACGTTCTTGTTGACAATACTGCTCAACACAAGGTGTTCTCCTTCATGGATGGTTTTTTAGGGTACAATCAGATCAAGATGGCTCCGGAAGATATGGAAAAGACTACCTTTGTGACTCAGTGGGGCACCTTCTGTTACAAGGTCATGCCATTCGGGTTGAAAAATGCTGGGGCAACCTATCAACGTGCCATGGTTGCTTTATTTCATGATATGATCCATCATGAGATTGAGGTATATGTTGATGACATGATTGCAAGGTCTCAAACTGAGGAAGAACACCTTGATCATCTGAGGAAGTTGTTTACCGACTCAAGCTGTACAAACTGAGGTTGAATCCCAACAAATGCACCTTTGGGGTAAGGTCCGAAAAATTGCTAGGTTTCATTGTGAGTGATAAAGGTATCCAGGTGGACCCTGCCAAGGTAAAAGCCATACAAGAGATGCCGACTTCAAAGACAGAGAAAGAAGTTATAGGCTTCCTGGGACGACTAAATTACATTGCCCGATTCATCTCACATCTGACTGCTACTTGTGAGCCAATCTTCAAATTACTGAAGAAAGATCAAGTAGTACGCTGGAACGATGAATGTCAGGCTGCCTTTGAGAAGATAAAGGAATATCTCCAAGAGCCACCCATTCTTATGCCGCCAGTGAAAGGGAGACCTCTGATACTATATTTGACAGTACTTGACAATTCAATGGGGTGTGTGCTGGGGCAGCATGACGAGTCTGGCCGAAAAGAGCACGCTATTTATTACTTGAGCAAAAAGTTTACCGACTGTGAGTCTCGTTACTCACTGCTTGAGAAAACTTGCTGCGCTCTAGTATGGGCTGCTCGCCGGCTGAGACAGTATATGCTGACTCACACTACTCTATTGATTTCAAAGATGGATCCCATCAAGTACATATTTGAAAAGCCTGCTCTGTCTGGAAGAATAGCAAGATGGCAAATGATCTTGACAGAATATGATATCCAGTATACAACTCAGAAAGCAATCAAAGGAAGTGTACTGGCAGATCATTTGGCACACCAACCTGTGGACGATTACCAATCATTAAACTTTGATTTTCCGAACGAAGACATCATGGTGGTAACTGACTGTGAAGTACCTGGACCGGATGAAGGACCTGAGGAAGGATCCCGATGGTTTATGAATTTTGACGGAGCCTCCAATGCTTTGGGTAACGGCGTCGGCGCTATAATCATATCTCCCAAAGGAACTCATACTCCACTCACCGCCCGATTGTGTTTCAACTGCACCAACAACATGGCAGAATATGAGGCATGTATCATGGGTCTGCAAGCTGCAATCGACTTAAGGATCAAATTTCTGAGTGTCTTCGGAGATTCCGCTCTCGTGATCAATCAGATCAAAGGCGAGTGGGATACGAAACACCCAAATCTTATTCCTTACAAGGAGTACGTGTGGACCTTGCTTCCCCACTTTGAAGAGATAACTTTTGAGCACTTCCCAAGAGAGGAGAATCAGCTAGCGGATGCACTAGCTACGATGTCTTCAATGTTCAAAGTTAAATGGGACAATGAGGCTCCCCGGATCATTATCTGGAAGTTGGACGAACCGGCATACTGCTGCGATCTTGAGGCCGAAAAAGTGACCGAAAAACCTTGGTATCATGAGGTAAAGAGATACTTGGAAGCTCAGGAATACCCTGAAGGCGCATCTGTCAATGACAAGAAGTTCATGAGGAGGTTTGCGGCAAAATTCTTCCTCAGCAACGGCATTCTCTACAAACGGAATCATGATTCAACTCTACTGCGTTGTGTGGATAAGGCTGAAGCAGAGAAGATCATGATAGAACTGCACGAAGGTACATTCGGGACACATTCCAGTGGACACACCATGGCTAAGAAAATCCTTCGGGCAGGATATTTCTGGTCCACAATGGAAGCCGATTGTTACCAACACTCTCGAACTTGTCACAAATGCCAGATCTATGCTGACAAGGTGCACATCCCTCCGGTTCCTCTGAACGTCCTGACGGCACCTTGGCCTTTTGCAATGTGGGGAATTGATATGATCGGTGAGATCCGACCGACAGCATCCAATGGGCATCGCTTCATCTTGGTGGCGATCGATTATTTCACGAAGTGGGTTGAGGCAGCTTCCTACGCCACAGTAACCAAGAGCGTCGTGGCACGTCTCATCCGGCATAATCTGATCTGTCGGTACGGCGTCCCGAAAAGAATCATTACGGACATTGGTACCAATCTCAATAACAAGATGATCACTGAGCTCTGCGAACAATTCAAAATACAGCACCATAACTCCTCTCCTTACCGGCCAAAGATGAATGGGGCTGTAGAGGCAGCTAATAAGAATATCAAGAAAATTGTGCAGAAGATGACAGTGACCTATAAAGATTGGCACGAGATGTTACCGTTCGCTCTTCATGGGTACCGTACCTCAGCAAGGACGTCAATCGGGGCAACTCCTTTCTCTTTGGTCTATGGCATGGAGGCAGTCTTGCCAATTGAAGTCCAGATACCCTCTCTCCGGATAATGAAGGATGCAGACTTGAATGAAGATGACTGGATCCAAACTCGACTTGATCAATTAAACCTTATTGACGAAAAGAGGCTCACCGCTATCTGTCATGGTCAGACGTATCAAAAACGGATGATCAGGGCATTTAACAAGAAAGTCAGACCACAAGAGTATCAAGTTGGGGACCTGGTAATCAAACGCATCATCCTTCCTCAAAGTGATCCCCGGGGCAAATGGACCCCTACATACGAAGGGCCATTTGTGGTTAAACATGTGTTCTCAAGAGGAGCCATGATCCTAACCACCATGGATGGTGACGACCTTCCTCACCCCGCCAATGCAGACATAGTAAAAAGATACTACGCATGAATAAAAGACCTGCTAGGTTGACATACCTAGGCAAAAATAAGGGCTTCCCGGCGAACCAAAAGGGTTCGGGCAAAAATAAGGGATGAAATGAAAAAAAATTGTACACCCGGCAAGTCGAAAACCTGAAAAGGCGGCTTGGGCAAAAATGGGTATCCCGGTGGACTGAAAACCCGAAAGGGCGGTCCAGGCAAAAGTTAGGGATAAAGCGTAACACTATGTCTCATTGGATCACTTTGCATCCGGAATTCGGCATCAACTATCTGGCTCAGATCTCGGCATCAATCAATCAGCTTCATCTTCAACCAAGCAGCAAAGTGATGAGACGCTTGAAGACATAAAGGCGATAGCAGAGTTGGAACCCAGTGGGATTGTTCACATAGCTGTTTTGTTTCCTTTTCAAAATTGTAAATTCTATGTTATTCGGCGGCATTCTCTTACTAGGATGTCAGCCTCTTGTACAAAAACGCCTATTCACAGGCAAAATTCAAAATCAATACAAATTCACTTGTCCATACAAATTGCCATTGTTTTTCCTTTTTTCTGTTTTGTCTTGCGAAGAACGTCCAATGTTCATTTTTGATATATGCATTTGACATTAAATTGCTGATTCATAAATATTTGCATATAAAACAAAAGATTAATTACAGGTGACATCAGAAACAGGGACAATGTGAGGTCGTCTGATGCAGTCTGGTTGCTTTGTCCGCCAAGGTACCAAGGTAGATTTAACTGAAGAATGTGACCAAATCATCTCAACTCCCCTGCAGAATACAGACGTCTCTCCCGAGCTTTATTCAAAGTTATTCCTCACAAGGGCTTATAACTGGGTTATCCTCAGCTATCTGCCACGGAAGATCGCCCTCGGCAAAGTTCTTCCTATTCCCCAGCGAAGTTTATCTTTGGTATTCCCCAGCGGAGTTTATCATTATTATCCCCAGCGGAATCCATCATTGAAGTCCTCAGCAGGCCTCTCATCAAAACTTCAGCAAAGTATCTCTTCCACAGAGCAATTCCCCGGCCGGTCGTCAAGGATTTATTTTCCTAAGACGAAAATACGTTCATAAACATTTCACATTTTCATACACCTTGCTTACATACATGATAAAGTGCATACAACACTATCTCATGTTGAACATCATGACATCATGCATATCATACATCATGACATTGCATACAACTTATGTTTTTGCCTTTTTAGGGAAAAAGACAATCCCAAAGACAACTACCTTCAACTGTCACAATTCCAGATTCGATACCTGTATCTAGCCAGGGCACATCTGAGAGTGATCAGTTTCCAGACTCGATTCCTGTATCTAGCCAGGGCACGTCTGAAGAGTTCGAAGATTCGATTCCTGTATCCAGCCAGGGCACATCTATCAGCTACAACATTTCCAAATTCGATTCCTGTATCCAGCCAGGGCATGTCTGTTGACCACATTTCCAGACTCGATTCCTGTATCTAGCCAGGGCACGTCTGAAGAGTTCGAAGATTCGATTCCTGTATCCAGCCAGGGCATATCTATTAACGACTATTTCCAGATTCGATTCCTGTATTCAGCCAGGACACATCTGTGAGCAACCGATTGTAGATTCGATTCATGTATCTAGCCAGGGCATATCTGCATAAGAAGATTGAAGATCAAACACCTGTAACAAGCCAGGAAAATATCTGTCTTTCTCAAATACACAAGTTCTCGCTAAGGAATCTCTAATGCGATCGACGCTTCCAGATGGCATCTATAAGCCCATCTCCCTATCCACCACCTCTCCAAATGGCATCTATAAGCCCATTCCCGACATCACATTGCTGATACTCCAACATGTGAGTGCAAATTTCCGGGCACTCTAGTGTCCAATCTCCTTTTACCCTCGAGTCACGAAAGGCAAGCTTGCCAATCTAACTCTTCAGGTTCAAGAAGATTGAACAGGGGCAACTGTTGTACCCCAAAATTTGCCCTCCCATTTCCTCAACATTTTCTCATCACAAAACCCTTGGAGCTCAAGATCCAGTTAGGGTTTCCACTGCTCAAGACTTCTCCTTGCACTGTTGACCCAAATTAGGGTTTGTGTTTGCACAAAGATATTTTGACCCAAAATGCCTAAGATGACTTTCATGCTTCATGTTGGACTCCCAAGTTTATCCATACCAAGTTTCAAGTCTTGATTCCAAATTTTACCCAGTCAATTGGACAGTTGACTTAGAAATCAACTGTATTGGGGAAAAAGTCAACTGTGGCCAATTGACAGTCAAATCTCATGAAAATTGACCCACATCAACATTGTGAACTCATATGGACCATTTGATCAAGTTTGGATCACAATTCCTCAAGAAATTTGATCAGATCATCAAAAGGGCAAAATGGTCATTTTTAGGGTTTTGACTGCACAAGGTTAATTTTTGACTGTTTGACCTAGCCAATGGCAAACCAAGCTCACATATGGACTCAGGGACCCCATGGAATTGTCTTTACATGCTCAACAAGTTCAAAAGATCCCAAGTACACAAGATTGACAGTTGAATTTCTCAGTCAATTGATCAATTTTGACTGTATACTGAAAAGTCAAACTTTGACTTTTTGGTCAAAATCAAGAGTCAAGATTCATTTTTCATCAAAACATGCCAAATCATGAAACTTGTTCACCAAGAAATCAAAAATTGCAAATTAGGGTTTGAAATGGGAATTTTTCATAACTTAGAATTTTTCTAAGTTATGGAAAACCCTAATTTTTTCCCAACTTTGCCCCACTTTCTCACCAAGATTCATTTGGATTCAAACAAAAGTCAAAACATGAAAGTTGTAGCTTGTTGCATAATCTACAACTTTGATTCACAAAGTTTTCCCAAATGAGGCTTGTATCTCAAGTTACAATTTTTTGAATAAGGGTACTAAACCATTCTTAACTTAGTGAAATTTTAACCTATTTTGGCAAGGTTTTCTACCTAACTTCAAGACCATTTTCCATACACTTCCACTTGGAATTTCAATTTGCATTTCAAAGATGGATTGTAGTACACATTCCAAGCTTTCCAAAATGTCCAAGAACTTCTCAAACAACCTCATAACTTGAGAGAATCGAATTTCACAATATGGCAAAAACTCACTTTTGAATTGATCATGTACATGTTCATAACTTAGGCCATTTTCAAGTCAGCATAGTTTGTGCTACATTACAGGTCCTAAAACCCTTTGACACTCAATAATTCAATGCCAAACCTTTGTGCCAAGACCATGTTTTGTGTGTTCAAGCATTGCCTAGAAGATTAATCCATTTATAGATAAAGCATTATTTCCATTTTGAAAAAGTAGAACTTTATGTCCATTTTGCAAATCCAAGTGGTACAGTCAAAATCTTCTAGGCACAAGTTATGAGACACATTGCACTGATCAAGGCCAAGGGTTACAACATGTTATGGGGGCCTGCATCAGTCTAGAACAAAAACTTGCCTTTTGTTGCTTAAGAAAGAAGAAACATTGCATATCACATACCAACTCTCATATCAGCTTACAAACACTTAAGCAAACTTGCAAAACACATTCAAGAGATACCAACTGAGCTAGTACACGACCCTAACATCCCTCATACACTCCCATTCTCAGAATCACCTTCAAACTGCAAGAACAGGGCAGGGCCTGCAGTTTGAGTGTCATCTTTCATTCCTCTCAAGCTTTCTTGCCCAAACCAGTTCACACACCTTCCATACCATCTATACAAGCTAACCAAAACCTAAAACACGACCTGTAATCCCTCTAACTGGTTCCACCATTTTCACTTTTCTGATTTGCAGGTGAAGTGCTCTAGCATGATTCAAAAGCTTTCAAGACAAAGTAAAGCTTGGAATAGCATCCCTGGACCTCAAGGAAACTATCCCAATCATCACCTTGCATTGAAAGCTTCTCCATTGCCAGATAGAACTTCAACTGAACAGGTAAGTTTTTGAATTCGTATCTCTCTTATTAGGCATTGTTAGCTTTAGGTTTGTGAAGAGAATATGTCACAATCATTGCCCTGAACATGCCCATATAATTAGATTTTATTTATATTGTGTGTGTTGTAAGAATTTTGAGTCTGAACATGGAAGAAAATCTAGGTCAGGATTTGGGGGAGAAGAAATTCTCTTTCATCTTAGAGAGTTAAGACAAGTTCTGCATATGGTTGGATTCGTCTCATGATGCTGAACATTTTTTATGTTATGAGTTTTCATTAAAAAGCCAGGAATCAAGATGTTTGAATCAGGGAACCAGGCGCGTGTTTTTTGACATTGTTTGGCCAGAGGTTGAAGAAAGGTCATCTGGGCTGGGCCTGTTTTTGTATTTCCTTTTCACACACCCTTTTTACTTCTGAACCCCCTAAGCCCATTTTCTTCATTTTAATGATTTTTTTTACTTTTCTTTTTTTGGCTTGACTTATTTATTTTTCCTAATCATATAAAAAATATAAAAATAATTTTTTGTACCATTTTCCTATTTATTAGATATTTATTTGGTTAGACTAGTTATTTGAACATAAATAAGTAAATAAATATACTTTCATTTAAAAAATGTTAAAATGGTGTAAATACATTTTTATTTTTATTTTATTTCATTTTATATTCTGAAAATATTTTATGTGAAATATACTTTTTTACAAAAAAATTAAATATTATTATTTTTGTGCATATTTAAAATAATTTGTAAATAATACAAATAAATACATATATATTAGTATACTTAGAATAAAATACCAAAAATATACATATTTTTATTTTATTAATATTTAATACTCAAAATACATTTTTTACAAATATACTTTATTTTTTATTTTTGTATATATTGAATAAATAATACATTTTATTTAAATAGAATTAGGGTTTTGCCCTAAACATGAAAAACTCCAAAAAATAATACTTTCCTTTTCTTTATTTTGACATGTAAAAATACCTTTTTCCATACATACAAAAACCTTTTTTTTGGCATCTTGCACATTTGTTCTATTTTATTTAATTTATGCAAATTAATCACCTTGTAAATAATTCAATATTGATGTAATAGTTTTAGGTTTAAATTCCTTGTCAAAATCCCCATTCGAACATTTGTACCCCCCTTCCCATATATGGTTTTGTAATAGCTTAGTAAATTTATTTTCTCATTTTATTGCTTTCTAATTATACCATGTTAGAATTAGGGTTTGTATGCGAAAAATAACAAAAAATAGTTTTGACCTAATTTCAAGATAAACAAGCATGAAAATGGACACACAAATCACACTTGCACCCCCTAGGGTATTCCACTTGTTGCCTTTCAAAATTGGGCCATATTGCATGTTAGGTCTCTTTGGGCAAAACAAACAAATCAAATGACCATAGTCCCTCGATGACGCTTTCAAAATGTTGCTTAAACAAATGATCAAGTCCCTTAAAGAAAATTGCCCAAAGATACTTGACGCCGTTGCAATTATGGCCTAAACAATGACCCACGCCTGTCCCTTTCACATCCTAACATGAGATTATCCACCAAATGCAATGGTGGAACAAACTTATTAAAAGGGTTAAAACATAGCAATAAACTTTGAGAAATTTAGGAGTAGATAACCTCTTAGTTACTTGAATCAAACTTGCAAAAACAAAACACTTGCCTATTTTCTAAAAACCACACCTCACAACACTTTCAAAACAAACTTTCAAAAACAAAATGAAAACCTTTTCAAAAGACCTACATCTTTGTATACATCCCCACATGGATCATTACAAATGTTGCCACCACATTGGCTTATTTTCAAAATATTTTCAAACCCACACACACACAAGCACCATTTCAAACAGTTGAAAACAAAAGGCAAGTGATCTAAGCAAGTAACTAAGAGTCCATGGATAACCATGGATAGAAAGGGTGCTAACACCTTCCCTTTATATAATCTACTCCCCGAACCCAAGAAAAAATCTCAAAGGTTTTTGCTGTGCTTTTTAAACCTTTCCTTAGGATAAAATAAAAAGTCGGTGGCGACTCTTGCTCAACCGAAACATTTGCAAATACAAACGCAAAACCATAGTCAGTTCTCCCACCGTATTACAATATATCACTTTTTATTTTCGCTCGTTATTGTTATTATACAGTGAACATGATGTTATTGTTGGAGGGAAATATGCACTTTTAGTGAGGAGACACACTACTTTATCCACCTAAAACTTTAAGGTGATAGATGAGTGGGTTCTCCCACTTATATATGCTTAAGTCTTTATATTTCTATCTAATGTGAGACTATTTCCCTACTTACTCACACTTTCTATATTATTTCAACAATTATTATACGTGTGTGGCATATATTTGATTATAGTACATATTTTATTTATATTTTTCTTAGGTTAGGTTTATGTTCTATATTTTTGTTATTTTTCTTTTTTTTAATCTTCTATTAGCTTTAAAAAAAGTATGAAAATTGACATTAACTTAAATTGTAAATTTGATAATTAATAAGATCATCAAATAATTTAAATTGTAAATTTGATAATCAATAAGATCATCAAATATGTATTATAGTTGATTGTTCATTTATCGTATTTTAGAGTTTTCTCAAATTTTATTTATAAAAACTCAAAAATTATAATATCATTAACTATATGTATAAAAAAACAAAATGACTTAATTGTTAGAACAAAGGATTCAAGAAATATGATTTTATGAAAACAAGAATGAAGAAGAAGAAGAAGAAGAGAAGAGAGAGAGATTGTGAGTTAGTTAAGTGTAACTAACTTTTAACTGAATGTATTATTATTGTTACATTTGATTACAAACATAATGGCCCTTTATATAGCCAAAGTGCCCAGACCCAAATACACATGCTAAAAGCCCAAATATAACTGAACAAGAATTATACAACTAACACACCCCCTAATTTATGTTCTTGAGACTTCTCATCCCGATGCATTTCTTTAACTCTTCAAACCTCACTTTCTTCAGAGGTTTGGTGAATATGTCAGCTAGTTGCACTTCTGTCTTGCAATGTTTTATTTCGAGCTTCCCTTTATTGACTTGATCCCTCAGAAAATGATACCTTCTTTCAATGTACTTACTTTGACCATAACACACTGGATGATTCGCAAAGTTTATAGCTGACTTGTTATCAACAAACAGCTTCATCTTTGATTCCATTATTTTGAGTTCATCAAGTAGAATTTTGATCCATGCTGCTTGGGATTCAGCATATGATGCAGCCACATATTCTGCTTCGCATGATGACAAAGCCACAATGCTTTTCTTCCTCAAACTCCAGGAGATTGGAGCTCCTTCGATTATGAAAATGTATCCTGCAATACTCTTCTTTTCGTCTTGATCTCCACTGAAGTCTGAGTCAGTGTACCCATGAACTTCGATATCTGAGTTGTTCTTATATTTCTTTGGTAAGAACACATCATTATCAATATTTCCCTTTATGTATCTCAACACCCTCTTCATTGCAATGAGATAACATTCTTCAGGCTTCTCCATAAATCTGCTCAACAATCCTACACTTTGGCAAATATCTGGTCTAGTATTGCAAAGATACCTCAAGGATCCAATGATTTATTTGTAAAGGGTCGAACTTATAAACTCATCATTCGATTCCTTTTTCAACTTTGCTCTAGTCTCTAATAGATTAATAACTACCTTACAGTTGCTCATATTGAACCTCTTCAGTATATCTTGAGCATGCTTCGTTTAATACAAGAAAACTTCTTCTTCAATGTCTTTGAATTCCATTCCCAGGAAATAGGAGAGATTCTCTAAATCAGACATTTCGAATTCTTGCATTAACTTCGACTTTACCTTCATTATCTCAGCTTCGTCAGCTCCTGTGATGAGTAAGTCATCAACATAGAGATATAAAATGATTTGATTGAAACTTTCGACATCATTTAAATATACCCCATGTTCAAAGACATACTTTGTGAAACCTGCTTTGATTAGGAAGCTATCTATCCTTTTATTCCAAGCTCTAGGAGCTTGCTTCAACCCATAGAGAGCCTTCCTTAATTTGTAAACTTTTGACTCCTTCCTTTTGACGTCGAAACCTGGTGGTTGAGTAACATAGACTTATTCTTCCAATGGACCATTCAAAAATGCTGACTTTACATCAAGTTGGTGCATTTTCCATCCTTTACATGCAGATATCGAAACAACAATCTTGATTGTTTCGATCCTTGCAACAGGTGCATATACTTCATCAAAGTCAATATCAGGTTTTTGTAGAAAACCTCTAGCCACCAGTATTGCCTTATACTTTGCAATCTCACCATTTAGCCTTCATTTCACCTTGTAGATCCATTTCACATCAATTGGTTTCATGTTGGTTCTTTCAACAAGCTCCCAAGTCTTGTTCTTCTCAATGGCTCTAAGTTCTTCTTTCATGGCTTCACACCAATTCGAATTGCTCAAGGCTTCACCCAAATTAATTGGTTCTGCTTCAGACATCATCATGGCTTCTTAGATTAAGTCACCATCTGCATTGATTTCTTGATCTGGAAACCTCTCATATCCAATCAGCCTAGTCGACTCAGTTCTGTTTCTTATGGATCTTCTTTCATTCTGCACAAGTGGTTCTTCATTTCGACCAGTCAAAGTATCACCTTCGTTATGTTCATCTTCTTCGAACACACTTGTGACTGTGTCTGATTCTTGTTGAACTGAACTCCGACTCTAATCCCACCCTTTTCTTTCATCTACAAGAACATCTCTATTGATCACTAGTTTATCTTTGATTGGTGAATACAACTTGTATGCACCAGTCCAATGATAACCTATGAGCATCATGACTTAACTTCGATCATCCAGCTTCTTTCTCAATTGTTCAGGTACATGCCTGAAACATATTGATCCAAAAACTCTAAGATGACTTACATTTGGCTTCGACCCTGTCCAAGCCTCATGCAGTGTCTTTTCGACCATCTTCTTCGTTGGGTATCTATTTAGAATGTATATTGCTGTCGAAGCTACTTCAGCCCAAAATCTCTTAGGAATATTCTTAGCTTTCAACATACATCTCGTCGTGTTCAATACACTTTTATTATTTCTCTCATCTATGCCATTATGTTGAGGCGTATAGGATGCAGTAACCTCATGCTCTATACCTTCCTCGTTGCAAAATCTAGTAAATTCAGCAGAAGTATATTCACCACCACCATTTGTTCTTAACTTTTCAATTTGCAGCCACTTTGTTTCTCAGCATGCAACTTGAATTTCTTGAACTGTGTGAATACCTCACTTTTCCTTTTGATAAGGTAAATCCATATATGTATGGTGAATTCATCAATGAAAGTAAGGAAATACTTGTTACTTCCATTAGAATTTACTTCAAAGGATCCACACACATCTGAATGAACCAGCTCCAGTTTTTGCCTTGATCTTATAGGCAAGTCACGTTTGAACGCCTTCCTTGCCTGTTTAGCTTTGCAGCATTCCTCACATATCTGCTTTGGTTCCTTCACATACGGCAACCCAAACACCATTCTTTTCTGATTGAGCATGCATAAACTCTTGAAGTTTAGATGTCCATACCTGTAATGCCATAGCCAGCTCTTGTCTTTTTCTGTAGTTGAAGCAAGACATTTGTGATCTGATGTGTTGAGTTCAATCTTGAACATTTTGTTCTCCTCCAATGGTGCTTTCATTATTAGCCTCCCATCAGCCATATATACTTTCATCTGATTATTCTTCAACTTCATATTGAAGCCTTTTGCAAGTAATTGACCTACACTTATCAAGTTACTTGTCATTGAAGGTACATATAGAACTTCAGTGATATTATCCTTTCGACCATCCTTTCTGATAATAGAAATATCTCCTTTACCACCTGATTTGATATGTCTGCCATCTACAAACTTTATCACCTTTACGACTGACTCATCTAACTTGGTAAACCATCTTTTATTGCCACGCATGTGATTGCTACATCCTGAATCCAGATACCACATGTTGTTTTTCTCAGTAGTCGACTGAGTGTTCACCAGCAACAACACATCATTAGAATCACTATCTCCAGCTCGTGCATATTGAGCTTCATCACTATCTTGCGATCTTGCAGCTTTCTTTCTTCGACAATCTCTAGCATAGTGGCCAAAACCTTGACAATTGTAACATTGCACCTCTTTCGTGTTAACTTTCTTCCCAGAATACTTGTTGTCCACACCTTTCGAGTCAGTATTCTTGCTTGACTTCTCATCACCAGTAAGATTCTTTTGCTGCTTCGACTTCTCTTTTCCAGCTTTCTTGCTGAATCTTGATTGCAATGCTTATTCAACTGCCTTCTCTCTTTCTGAGTTTCTCTGCTGTAGCCTCATTTCGTGTGCCTCTGATGAAGCTTAAAGTTCTTCCAACTTCATCTGAGATAGATTCTTGGCCTCTTCAATTGTCACAACAAAGTAATCAAAATCTGCGATTAGAGATCTCAATACCTTTTCTATCTTTTGCAGATTCGTACACGCTTCACACATGCCTTCATCTGGTTTGTTAGCGTCATAATTCTTGAGAAATATACAGAAATAGATTCATCCTCTTTCATCTGAAGCATCTCGTACTGCTTCCTCAATGTCTGTAACTTCACCTTCTTCAGTTTCTCATCTCCACCATACAAGGATTTCAACTTTTCCCAAGCTCCTTTTGTTGTTTCTTCTTCAATTATCTTTCCGAATATGTCACAATCCACACACTGGTGAATCAAGAACAACGCCTTGTCATCTTTCTTCTTCTGATCTTTGTGCGTAGCTTTCTGGGCTTCTGTAGCATCTACTTCCAGTTCTGATATTCCATCATTCAAGATTTCTACGACATCTTGAAATCTGAAAATAACCTTCATTTGCGCAACCCATCGTTGATAGTTTTCACTTTTGAAAACCGGTAGATTTGCTGGAAACTGTATTGATGTTGTTGATCTGTTTGCCATTAGATTCTCTCTGAATCGCAAACAAGCTCTTGATACCAATTTGTTGGAACAAATGATTCAAGAAAGATGATTTTGTGAAAACAAGAATGAAGAAGAAGAAGATAAGATAGAGAGATTGTGAGTTAGTTAAATGTAACTAACTTTTAACTGAATGTATTATTATTGTTACATTTGATTACAAACATAATGACCATTTATATAGGCAAAGTGCCCAGACCCAAATACACATGTTAAAAACTCAAATATAATTGAACAAGAATTATATAACTAACATTTCATCAAATAATACACGCAATTATAAAATAAATCAAACTCCTTGAACATTCAACATTTAAATTATTAATACATTAATAATCCTACTCTAATTTTCTTATTTGATTCTCCATTTAAAATAAAATATAATTAATATATCATTAATTTTATATTTAAAAATAATATTATAGAGTAGATAGATCACACATAACTGGTTTTCTTCATTCTTTTAGTCATGTATTTTAATTACAATTAATAATATCAATTACATGCACAACCCACAAATATATCTTGCAAAAGAATACATGTCTATTCTATTTTTCATGAACTAAATATGATTCATGGAGTCTTGTCTATTATATTTATTGTATTGAGTTTGTATCATCTATCAAATATCAATTTTTTTTTTTGAAGTATTCATATAAAATTTTGCAATGCTTCTTATTTTATGAATAAATTATAAATCATATATTGTTTAAAAATATATATTAAATTATTTACCATTTTAAACGAAGAACATCAACATTAATTATTTATTTGGTCTTATCTTCATCCTTTTATATTTATTTACCTTTTCTTTCTTCAATTTGCATACAATGTGTAAAATGGCAATAGATAAAAATAATATTTAGTAAATCTTAAAAATTTAACTTTCTATCCCAAGATAACAACTTCAAAAGAAAATATTTCATCACTGCAACACCATATTACTTATATTTTAAACTATGTACTTTATTTTACAAGAAAAAATAAAGCAGAAAACACCAAAATATGAAAACTAATGTTAACTTAAATTATAATTTGTATGATAAAAAAAACTGAAATATCAAATATGTATTATAAAATAATTTAAACTTCTTGAACATTCAACATTTAAATAAATAATAAATAATACATTAATAAATTAAAACTCTCCTATTCTAATATTTGAATCTCCATTTAAGATAATGTATTTTAATTACAATTAACAACATCAACTACATGTTGATTACACAAATATACTTTGCAAAAAAATACATATTTATTATGTTATCTATGAACAAAATATGATTCATGCAGTCCTGATGTGAAAATCTATATTACATAGAATTAACATATAATATTATAAAAGTGGGTATATATATATATATATATATATATATATATATATATATATATATATATATATATATATATATATATATATATATATATATATATATATATATATATATATATATATATATATATATATAAATATTTAAATTTAATGATTAAGTAGAAGATTTTATGAAAATAACCAACTTTTTAATTTTATTTCTATAATAATCGTTATTTCTACGTATTTTTTAAACTAACCTACTTAAAAAAAAATTTTGAACAAATAGGTGTTTTCATATAATTACAACTATTATTCCGTTCTTTTTAAATCTAGTGCTTGAAAACTGTGTATGAATATAATTTCATTTTATGGAATTGTAAGAGATAATTTATGAAAAGAAGGAAGATTAAGCAAAATGGAAGGCCAAAATGGATTATGAGATGGCCTAGAACTTACTAGCAGACGGCCTCCAACTATAGACTCACATAGTAAATCAATGTGATGAAGTAAGAAAAACAAAGATTCTACTTTCTTGATTATGGAGTTCGGAGATAACTGTTTACTAACCTTGAAATTCAGGTCCAAGAAAACCTTCTAATCCCTTGAGCTTGTTCATATCATACACAAATATTAAAATATGTTATCATCCTTGCCAATTAAGGATTGATATGCATTATTAATTTTTATAGCAAATTTAATATGGTACGACATCATTTAGAAATTATTAATCTCTTTCAAATAACTAAATATGAAATTCATTTGAATAAAATGTGATATATCCTTCCCATTTATTCATGATGGTAGAACTTCACTGTAAAAAAATTAAAATATTTCATTAAAATCATTATAATATAATTTTTAAAATATTTTATCAAATTTACAAATTAAATCAACTAATTCTCATACTTTTGTCTATAAGTTAAAAATAACAATAAAATAAAGAAAAATAGATAAAGTCTGACCCTTAAATCTAAACCCATTATAAAAAAGAATTTCAAAATTTCAAAAATATTTATGGAAATTCAAAATTTCAAAAATACTTAGGTATATAAAAGGGCAAAAGGTATGTTAATATATAGAATTATGAGATTCATCTTAAAAGAGAATGTAATAAATATTTATATGATTTATATGTTTTCGTTTAAAATCTTTTTATACTTTTAAAATATTTTGATTATGACTATCCTTCTATAGTACTGTTGATGAGATTTTTGAATTCTAATAGATCTTTAAGAATAAAAGACTATATGAGTTTGATGTAATGAATTTTTGCTTTAGTTAATAATCCTGTTTTGTATAGAAAGAATGATACTATGCCCCCAATCACATATGAAATTTAATGCATTTTTTTAATTTTTGCTCCAATAGAAATACTTAAATATGTGGAGTCTTTTAAAAGAAATAAAATTAAGATGATTTATCTAAGATTGTAATGATAGTAACCCTAAAAAAAACCTAATATAATATTAATGTATCATTTTTATAAAATTCTACTAATTAAAAAAATTATTAATAAAAAAAAAGTATGCAGATAGTTCTTCTGCCTGGTTTCAGGTATTAATCTGGAATTTGAAAATTGTCGGTCGCTGAGATAGTTTCTCCGTCCGGTTTCGCGCATTAATATGTGGCCTGCGGTATTTGTTGGTAAATTTGTCCTGCTTCGGGAGTTCATACCATTTGGTCGTATAGATAATTTTTCCGTCTGGTTTCGGGCATTAATCTTTGATCCACTGTATAAGTTGATAGTGTTTGTCTGTTGTTAATTTAACCTTAAAAAGATAAAACCATTTTCAAGGCTAGGAACTTCAGTTGTCCAAGGCTCTGGAGAGATGAGAGTTTGTTGCTTTCTGGTTGAAATCCAGGTTTTGCAGTAACTTGCTGGGGATAATGGAATTAACTGCTATCTGAGAATGTATTACAAAGAGCCTATTATCTGTTCCAGGATGAGTCCGTGTTAGTCTGCACCCGAAGATATATGAGAAAGAACCCGTATAAAATTGCTTCGTCTGATCGTGTAGATAATTTTTCTATCTAGTTTCAGGTATTAATCTATAAATCTGTTATTCTCAGATAGTTGTCCGGTTTAATTTCAGGTATTAATTATCAACGTTTAAAAAATATCTCATTTTTAAAAATATATAATGAATTATAAATTGTCAATTAATAATCACTTTCATTAATTTCTCCCTTAAATGTCATTGAATTGACAGTTTATAAAACTATTCATTTTCTAAACTTTTAATTTTACATAACCATAAATTAATTTTAATAAATCATTTACCATTATACAGTCTCACTGCTTTGGATGAGACCAAGCTCAGTAAGCAGGAAGATATTGAGGAGGAGACTCTACAGTTTTATCATAACCTGATGGGAACTAGTGCTACTAATCTTGAAGGAATTGACCTACCTGCCTTAAGGAGAGGCAGAAAATTGTCCAGGATTAGTGCTCAAAAACTCATTATGCCTATAGAGGAAAAGGAAATCTGAACTGCTCTACAAAGCATTGGCAACAACAAAGCACCATGTATCGATGGATTCAATGCCTTCTTTGGTGGAATTAATGATGAGACTCACAAGAGCATCCAAGATGAAACTGGTTTTGCTATTGGCAATCTCCCTGTTAAGTACTTAGAGGTTCCTCTTGACAGCAAGAAGTTAACTATAAACAAGTGCCATCCTCTTATTGACAAAATGCTAATAAGACTCAATCATTGGAGCACTAGAATTCTCTCTTTTGCAGGTAGAATTCAGCTTGTAAGGAGTGTCCTGTTTGCAATTGCAAACTATTGGATGCAAATATTTCCACTTCCTAAAAAAGTTATTCACCACATTGAGGAACTATGTAGATTGTTCATCTGGACAGGTAAGGATATGCCATCTAAGAAGGCTTGGATGAAGATAACCCACAAACCTCTTAGCTGGGATTTTGAACTGAAGTGGATAAGTCAACAAGCTAAAGGTAAGAGCTGCAAAAGCAAAATTTTCAAGATGGTTGTAGCAGAGATGGTGTATGAGATTTGGGCAACTAGAAACCAGAGAATCTTCCAAGGCATGCAGAACAAAGAGGTTGACAGTAAGGATATTATCTTTACTGTTACAAGAAAAGCTGAAAGTAATGAAAAATTAGCTTACTATTGTAATAGACTAGATGATTGTTAATTTGTTCTTGTCTTTTAGTCATCTAGTATTTGAGTTGCCTGGATCTTTTAGGATTGACTCTTTTTTGGAATAATATTATTCTTATTTTCTCTATAAAAAATTCAATATTTTATATAAATGATAATAATTTTAATAAAAAAGATAGCAAATTTATAAAAGAAAGTAGAAAATTTAAATTATTAGGAAATAAAATATTTGATTGACATAAAACTTGAGATTTTCTTTTAAGTGCATTTCAATGTTGCTTTGATGAATTGATAATATTTAAGTATTAATGTTTTTATATATAATTAAAATTATATTGTTATAATGTTCTTAAGATTCTTAAAAAATAAAGAAAGAAACAATTAACATGAAACAACATAAAATTCACATATTTATGAGTAAAATAATAATTTACCAAGATTACTAATTTTCTTAAAATAATAATTTAATTTTCTCATAGAACCAAAAAAAACTCATATAAATATATTATAATAAAAAATTGTGCAACACAAAGTTATATACTTAGCCTCAAAATACTATAAGTTTAATTTTTAGAAATTTTTATTACAAAATTCTTAAAATTAATATTAAAATTTTGTGTTGTTATATTAATAAAATTATGAATGATTCAATTTTTAAAGTAAATAAAAGATGAAATTATATAAGATAACAATATTAATAAAATATATTTTGATGTCACGTAAATGTTATAAGTTAACCCTAATAATATAATTTAATATGTTAATAATAAATTAAATATCAATTCTTAATAAATATTATAATTTTTAATTTTAAAATACTCGTGCATCGTACAGATCAACCATCTAAAATATATAAATTCAAGATTGTCATCGTGACAATCCTATTCACGTGTTATCTTGATAACAACGCTAGGTGAACTCTAATTCTATTATTTATTAAATTGACACTTTATAAGAATAAATAATAATAATAATAATAATAATAATAATAATAATAATAATAATAATAATAATAATAATATAATAATAGTACTAAACATAATAATAAATTAAATTTTTTTAAATTTTATATAATTAATTTATATAGAGAAGAAATAAAAAAATACAAATACGATTTTAATATATATTTTTGGAGTCAAAATATATTTAAAAATTTATTATTATTATTATTAAATTATTAATATAGAATCAATTTAATAAATAATACAATTCAATACATTAAATTTGACTGCATAAATTCAGCGCATTAAATTAATTTAATTGCATCAATTTTTTTTCTTCATTTGACTGTTTCTCTTCCTCTCTCATACTTATATAATGTCTTGGATTTATTAAACGTTTCGTATACCGGTAATAGTGCATAATATCTTTAATTCAATTCAATACTGTTAATGGTGCATAATATCTAAATCAATTCATTGAATGTTTTGTATATGGGTAACAATATTGTTTCTATTTTCTATATTTTCTCCTAATCTTATATAAGTAGTAATTGATCTCGTAGAAGTGATATCAATTGTTTTGACTCCGTTACATCATACCAAGCAAACTATACATATACTATAATAACGTCTATAACGTTGGACGCGAAAAAAATATATAATCTCAGTAACACAAGTGAGGTATAGAAGAAGTGACATGAAAACTAAGCTATCATATTTTTTCAAATTTCAAAATTGCACTACTTTTTATCTTGTATTTTAACAATAATCGAGAAATAAAGTCATGTTCACAAAACTTTAATTTATTTTTTCTCGTTTTAATTTGCAAAATATCAAATTTGTTGACAAATTATAAATCTTTCTCATCAATAACAACAACAAAAACAAATTAGTAAAATCTTTAAGCATTAAATCTCAACAATAACAATAATAATAAATTTCATGGATTTCTTAAATATTAAATCTCAACAACAACAATAAACTGCAACTAACATTAATAAGTTATTGTCATGCTTTCCTAACTAGAGAAAAGACTAAACATTAAGAAACCAACATTAAATATTTTATTGTTCTTACTTTCTTTGTCATTGTTTTAAATATGTTAAGTTTAAATTTTAACACTTTACATCCAAGATGAATAGTTGTGGCATTTAGTATTTCATGGCGGGCCGAATGTTGAAATGGTCCTTAGAGCTCTCAGAATTCGACATTCAATACGATAGCAGAAAAGCTCTTAAAGCACAAGCACTGGCCGACTTCGTCGCGGAAATGACCGCTCGCGACCCGCCCGCAGGGAAAGAGCACAAATGGACCATCTTCGTCGACGGAGCCTCCAGCTCGTCCGGAAGTGGTGCGGGGATCCTCTTGGAAAATGAGGAAGGCGTAGTAATCGAACACTCGTTAACCCTCTCCTTCCCGACATCGAATAACCAGGCAGAGTACGAGGCCCTGCTCGCAGGACTAAGGCTAGCCGAGGACCTGGGAGCCCGCGAGATACAAATTTTCACGGACTCACAACTCGTTGCCTCCCAAGTCCAGGGGAGTTATCAAGCCAAAAACGACAGCCTCGTTGAATACTTAAACTTAGTCAAAAAACACATGACAAAGTTTGGGCGAGCAGAAATATCACACGTCCCGCGCGAGCAAAACACAAGGGCGGACATATTGTATAAACTCGCAAGCACGAGAAAGAAAGGCGGAAACAAATCCGTCATACAAGAATCCCTGTCACGCCCGAGCATCGAAAGGTCCTTGACACCAATCGAGGTACACGCCATTGGTGATGCCTCGTCCTGGATGACTCTGGTGTACAATTTCCTGACGAAGGGTGAACTCCCCTCAGACCAGACATAAGCGACCACCACGAGGCGACGAGCATGCTCCTACGTGGTGCTCGAGCACAAACTATACCGCAGGGGATTCTCCATTCCCCTCTTGAAATGCATCGACGAATCCGCAGTCCCCGAGGTGCTGTGGGAGATACACGAAGGGATTAACGCCCAACACATGGGCGGTAAGTCCTTGGCGAGGAAAGCCCTTCGAGCGGGGTACTACTGGCCGACAATGCAACAGGACGCCAAGGAACACGTTAAGAAGTGTGACAAGTGTCAGAGGCACGACGACATGCACTCGCTCCCCCTCACGAGCTGAGCATACTGTCATCCCCGTGGCCATTTGCATGGTGGGGGATGGACATCCTCGGTCCTTTCGTGCAAGGAACTTACCAAAACAAGTTCCTCATTGTGGCCGTGGACTATTTCACGAAATGGATAGAGGCCGAGGCTCTCGCGAAGATCACCTCGCACAACATCCTCCGTTTCTACAAAAGAAACATCCTCGCCAGATTCGGGATCCCGAGAGCACTGGTCACCGACAACGGCACCCAATTCACCGACCACGGATTCCAAGACTTCGTCACCAAACTGGGAACAAAACAGCACTTCACCTCGGTCGAGCACCCCCAAACCAACGGGCAAGCCGAGGCCGCTAACAGAGTCATCCTCCGAGGACTCAAACGACGGCTCGGCGAAGCTAAGAGAGGCTGGGTCGAGGAGCTGCACAGCGTCTTGTGGGCATACCGCACCACGCCCCATTTGACGACGGGTGAGACCCCTTTCCGACTGACATACGACACAGAGGCCGTCATCCCAGTAGAAATCAGGGAACCCTCCAGGCGGACAGAAACTCCCCTCGACGAAGAGATGAACGACGAGGCACTCAGGGACGAGCTCGACTTAGTCGAGGAAATTCGATCGGGGGCGGCCCTGCGCGAGGCCACCCTAAAACAACGAGTGGCCCTGCGTCACAACGATAAGGTCATTAAACGCGAGTTCGAAATCGGCAGCCTGGTGTTACGAAGAAACCAGAAAGACTCCCGCAAAGGGAAATTGGCCGCGAACTGGGAAGGGCCTTATCGCGTCCACGGTACCACAGGTACTGGGGGCATACTACCTCGAGCAACTAGACGTAGAACCATTGCCACGACCCTGGAACGCTGCTAAACTAAAGCAGTACTATAGTTAAAAACCCTTAAACACGTGACTCTCGTCGTTGGACATCCACGTCCAGTCAACAGAGAGAAATGTCTCGACCATGTAGAAAGGCCAAGGTACGGGCCCAATCTACGCCCAAATGACATAATGTCGTTCAGCCAAACGAGCACAAACGGCAATGCCCGACGTGGACACCTCGATCGAGCTCCACCGTCGAAGTACCCGCATGGCAGAACACCCAGCTCGCGATGGGCAGTTCACGTCACGGGCTAGGAACCCTGATCTGAGTCATACGCCCAAGCAAGCGGCTTTACTCCGCACGCCCGACGCACCTCGAAGTACGTCGGACCACCCAATGGGTCGAAAAGAATCTCCACTCGAGGTCGTAACTTAGGCGAATTTCGCAACAAAGCAACAACCGAGCACAAGCGTGACTCAAGGATGTAACTTAGACTAATTTAGCCACAAAATGGCAAGCCGAGCACAAGCATGCCCCGAGGAAAATACTTAGGCAAATTTCGCCACAAAGTGACAGCCAAGCACAAGCGAGACTCGGGGACATGACTTAGACAAATTTTATCACAAAATATAGAAACGTAGACACGGGCAAACAATAAAGGTTGAAACAAACATTCATTCAGGGGCTCGTAAGCAAAAAGCGAATAAAAATAAACCGACCAAGAAGGACGACGATGTTCAGAAATTACAGTCATGGGCACGCAGGCCCCAAAAAATATGCATGGGCACGCAGACCCCAAAAAACAACTATCAACAAACAGGCGCGCAGACCCGACCAGAATTTCACGGCTAGACTTCCCCGGGGCTACCAGCATCGACGACAGGAGACTCGGGCGGAGGCACGACCTGGGCGTCGATGATCTGGGACATGAAGCCCGCCCCTTCAGTATTCAGACCAGGATTCAATAAAGTGAGTTGGCTAACCGTGGCCTCAAAGCCATCCGCCAAGGCGCCAACACAGTCTGTCTCGAGGAGTTGAATACGAGTGACCAATTCTGAGCGACTCCACAAGGGGGACGTCTCCTCTGACTCATCTTCGGCGGGAAGCATGGCGGCCTTCAGATCCTCGAACTCTTTGGCGATACGCCCGTTGTCGGCTTCCAAGCGTTCCCGGTCCAGTCGAAAGTAGTCCCTCTCCTCGGTAACCTTCCCCGAGTTCTCCTTCTTCGCGGCCAGCAGCTCGGCTTGCTCGCGAAACATCTCCTCAGAGCGCTCCAGGGAAGCCTTCAACTTTCGAGAGCTCACAGCAAGGGCAGCTTTCTCCTGCTCCATCTCTTTGACGCGATCAAAGTCTGCCCCCTCCTCATCCAGGACAACGGCCATCTCGGCCATCTTAACCATCCCGACCATGTTGGCGGCCAGATGCTTTCTCCGACTTTCTTTACTTAGCCGCCTAATGGTATCAGCTTCATCGGCGCTTACAGTCAAGGGAAACCCCCCGAAGAAGCCCTCCTCTTTAAAACAGGGGGGCAAGCCAAAGGACCTCACCGCGCCAGACTCATCACCGACTTTCGGCTAGCTCTCTACCTGATTCCTCTTCCTCGGTATCAGATCAATATGTTGCTCGACATCCTGGGAGTCTGGGGACCTGCCAGAAGCATCACCCGAACTAGTTGGCGGGCCCATCCTCATCGCCTGAGGAGCTCGCACCATCCTTTTGTTGACTTTCTTATCATGTGTCAACTTTAGAAGCCTCTCCTTTCGTCCGGCTATGTGACCTGCAAAAAAGAAAACCCGGGTTAGTTACGAGCAAGTAACAAACGAAGAAATTAGAACAAGACTATAAGACAAAAAGTAACCTAGCAGGTTTGCGGCCTGCTTGTAGGAATGGCACTCCACAAGCGCCTTTGTATCTATAGGACGAGCCTCGAAGGTCGGGTAACCATCCTCGTCGAGAATGTCCTTTCCCTCCCTCGTAGCCCACCGGGCAGGGAAGAAACTATCGACATATCTGCAGAGGGTACCGTAGGCCTCCTCGTCTTCGGTGCTCATCCCTCCTGCGGGCGTATGGTAATGCCCGGTGCCATGCTCATAGTGGCGCGAGTTCCAATGCAAGGGAAACTTAGCTACGTGCCCCAACACCGGGCGACCCTCATCGTCCATAAGAGGCTCCCCGTGATCATTGGTCACTGCAGTCTCTTCTTCATATACAGAATCTAGAGCGGTCTGGGTGGTCGGTCGCACGATATACCATTTGTCCTTAAACCCCTGGACAGAATCCATGTACATCCTGAACAGCCTCTTCGACTGTTTCAGGGAAACCCAATTGTGCCTACCTCCCCGAGACTGGCGTTGTAAATGAAAGACTCTGAAGAAGAGAGGTATGGTCGCCCCAATCTTTAAAAAGCGACACGTCAGCTCGAACGCCCGAAGAAAGGCAATCGAGTTGGGGTGAAGCTGCGAGGGGGCCAACTCCAGATGACTGAATACCCCGACCAGAAAATCACTAAAGGGGAGCTTGAGGCCGAGGTCCTTGAACGCGATTTCATACATGGGAAACCCATACTCGGAGAACTCCGAGCAGATCCGCGCGTTAAGAGACGGTCTGGTGACGACAAAATTTTTATGGAAGCCTGGCTGACTACCGCCGTGCTCGGCGATAATGTACGCGCTCCGACTGCGCCGACTATATGCAGAAGCAATCCCTCTGGGCTCGGCGCCCACCCACTCTAGAAAAGGATCATCAATAGTATCGATCAGAGTTACATTTTCCTCGGCACTCTGATCTTCGACCTCGTTGCGCCCCGAGGACCCCGATTCATCAGCCATTTTACCTGCAAAGCACAGGAAGCCGGTCAGTTTGGGAGCAAATCCATACGCTCGCCATAACTGACGGGAAGAAGGGCACAACAAGCCGAGTCATACTCCACACACAATTAAAACGTTGAGGATTCGAACAAGAGTCTGGTTTCACCTCCCCGACGCCAAGGTGCCACGACGAGTCGTCCTACCTACTGCCTAAATGGGCCAACATCCCGGCCAGTCACGAGTACGTCGACCTAAACTATGGATATGACGAGCAATATCATGAATCCTAAACCTAGAACTATGGGTTTACCGGGCAATATCATGGGTTAGGCGCCCAAAACCATGAAGATCCCGGGCAGCATCGCGAGTCACATGCCTAAACTATGCGTTTACCGGGCACAAACATGCATTCACCGGGCATAAACATGAATATGCCGGGCAGGAATACGAATGTACCAGGGCTAATCCCAGACGCGGATTTTCTAACATACAAATAACGGAAAAAAATCACCTACCGCAGAGAAAAACATGAGGGATAAAACGCTTACTTGGAAATTAGGAAGGATGTACGGCGGCAGGGAAGAAAATCGACGGCGGAAAGCACAGTGGTCCTATGAAATTCTGGAAAAACAGCGGCGGCGAAGGCAGAGGAAGGAGGAGAAGCGCGAATAGGAAAAACGGACTATGGGACCCAATTGTCCTATTTATAGGGATGACGTGGAATACGAAACGTCACCCCGGGGGAACCACGAGCTTCCCCTCCTCGACGTCTACTCCCCTAGGCAATGATGAACCTACTTTCACTAGGGTGGCGTCACGGTTCCCAAGGGTTGCCTCGTATACTCAACGAGCACAGCCCGTAAAGAGTCCCCCGAGCACGCCTCGAAAAGGATTATCTCACGAACGCAACACATGAGAAACTCCTCGAGCAACCACGGGGAAGCAAATATCCTGGCCGAGCGTAAGGCCCCGTGACGAATACGAACTGAGATCAAGTCATAACTCCTGCTCCAGAAGCCACGACTTGGGGGGCTACTGTTCTGGACTGGGCCCGTCCTGGCCCAAGAGCAAGAACGAAGGCCCAATCCAAGCAACTCTACAAGAGGCGCGCGCCCGAAGATTCTCGCCAGCGCGTCGACTAGAAGCTACAGTCGTGCCTGCCGCTGCCCGCGAACACGACGTCGTCGACCCCATGAAATCCAACTCGAGCCCAGCTCGAGCACCCTCCTCGTAGGGCAGACTATGATCGTTACTCCATCACCTGAACTCCGGAAAGACAGCGTCCTCGTCCCTCCGTACTTCTCGCAGAGCATCACCAGGAAGGGGACCATGTGCGGGTCTCCACTACACACGTAGAACTTGGCAGTTCCTTTATTGGGCCAGTCCTGGTCGGCTCAATGAAGGGACCTTGGCCCCGCGCTGGGGGCTATAAATACCCTCTATTCCTAGAGGGTCAGGTATTCATTCTCTTACCCATATACACACTTTTTGCCTGCTCGTACTATCACTCACTTTAGCATCGGAGTGCCTTGCAGGTACCCCCCCATCTCGTTCAACTTCTGCTCGGATCCAGTCGTGACGGTCCAAGTCTGATCAGGTAAGATCAAATATCTTGACCATTGTTACTTTATAAATGGACGGTAAAGTTTTGTTACTTAATTTGTCATCAAATGTGTCATAAATAAATAAAAAATAATAATAATAAAATGTGTTACTTTACCCTAATAGTTCATAAAAAAATTAAAAAGTGATAAAATATAATTGCAGAGATTCGAAGACGGACCCTCTAGCTACTCTACCTCTTGATTTTCAGCAAAATCGAGTAATAGGTCATAAAAAAATTCTAAATAATTAAAATATGTTAAAATATTGTTCTTGAAATTCGAATGTGTGTCATCTAAATACTTTACTCTTTGATTTTCAATAAAATTGAAAAAATATATAATATTTTTTCCAAAAAAAAATGACGCATCTTTGATTTATAGTTCAGTTTTTTTATGTGAGATCATAAAAAATATTATTTATTATAGTGATAAGTAGTGTGCCAAACAAAACTTACCATAAATATGACTAAATTTCATGATTCTGGTTTATTTAATTCTTCTTTGTGAAAGCATATATTTTCTTTGTGCTCTCTTTTACTATGCACGTCATAATGCTCAATTATATATCTCCATTCATCCTTACTATTATTACAATAAAGATTTAAAAGACTTTTAAGATAATACATCATTATTACGAATATTATATTTTCGGTTTAAAGAATAATTATATCAATTATTTTTGTTCTTTTTATAGATGATATATGTTTTTCTTACATTTTTGTTTTGTCAATATGAAATAGCAAATAAATAATTAGTGTTGATGTTGTTAGTATAGTTTTTTGAATGTATTTAGAATATTAAATAAATTTTCCTGCTTAATTTTGGTATGATCTTTAAGTTTCGAAAAGAAACTATAAAAACTTAATTATAAAACCAAGGAATCTGATTCAAACAGAGTATACCGCATAAAAACAGCTAAGAATCATTGGAGAATCCTTGTATTAAAGTAAATAATGAAAACTATTAAATTAGTGAATAACTTGAAATTATGAGCAGGTTTAACAATAGAATGCTAAACCAAATTGTATTCACTTTTGTTTATTCTTTACTTTTACATTCTGTTTATCCTTTGTAAATTCTGAATATCGAGAAATAAAGTGAAGAGAAATGATGCCAACAGTAAAAATATATCAAATGAAATTTAAAAATAAATAAAAAAACAAAATCTACCAGCTTTTTATTCTTCACAATAGACAAATAAACATTGGACATCAAATTGAAAGACTTTATGTTTGCTCCATTTATATCTCAACTTGTACCTATCAAATACTGTAGCAATAAAAATTATAATATAAAAAGAAACAAAAATGCTTATTGTTAACAATAAGAAATAAATGCTTATTGTTAAGAAAATTTGAAAACAAGAAAGACATGAATCATCTCAATCATTTATTATCACCATCACTTCCATGATCTCTATTAAAACATAAATTAAATTTAAAACAAATAAAAAATTCTCCTATAAAATATAATGACATGTGTCTATTTTTATATTTTTCTTTCATATTAAATAGTACTACTCTAACAATAAAAGTTAAGAGAATGATTAAAGTGAAGAGAGGGAAGTGAACAGAGACAAGTGGAGAGAGACAACATGAAATGGGAGCATACGGCATTTGAGTAGTGGGGAATGTGTAAAATTGAATATAAATTAGCTAATTACAGTAATGGACAAAACTTACTCAAAAAAAACTCTTTACTATAAATTAGCTAATTAAAGTGAAAATATATATATATATATATATATATATATATATATATATATATATATATATATATATATATATATATATATATATATATATATATATATATATATATATATATATATATATATATATATAAAATAAAATAAAATAAAAAGATAAAAATAGAAAATTATTTAATAAAAAAAATTATTATTTAAAAAAAAGATATATTTTGATTTATATATGCATCATAAATATATTTATTTCATATAAAAAAAATACTTGGATGAATGCTATATTTTCTTTCTGTATATTTTTTTAGTATGTAATATTATATTTGTTTTGTGATTATTTTTAAAAATATTTGAACAAAAAATTTATTTTTATTTTTAAAAAAATTAAGATTCATTCATTAATTTAAAAATAATATTTATCATTAATAATATATATTAATGAAATGATTACATGAATAATATATAATTCATTTTTTATGTATTAGTTTAAAAAATATTATATCTTAAATTAAAATAAATTCAAAATATAAATATTAATAACATAAATAATTAAAAAATAATATATCTTTTCTGTATTTAAATTTATATATTATTTTTAATATATTTATTTTTTATTTCCTTAATTATAAAAAAATGTAATAATCCATATATTCACACGAATTTTGATTTGATTATCCGTGTGTTCGCACAAATACTGATATGTTACATGCATTTATTTTTAAAATGTAATAAAAATAAAAATAAAAAGAATAATGAAAAGAAAGAAGAAAGCATACCTTTCTAAGTCCCGAAAGAAGAGAGCATATCTCAAAAAACCAATAGTGCAAATAGAATTAATCTACTACAAAATATTTATAACAAAGAACCAAAGTGCTTAAACACAATCAACACAAATCATAGTAGCAAAACACACACTACTTGTTAGGAGGTTTAAGGGAGCCTAAAAGTAAAGATGACTTAAAAATATATTATTTATAAATGGTAATTTTACTTATAAGCAAAGAAGACTTAAAAGTAAATTGTTTTTCACTATTGTCGCTATTCTTCAATCTAAACATACGTTATGTTTCTTTTGACAACATGAGACATAACACTCATAAAATGTGGAAAAAAATTATAATTTTTGTTTTGTTTTGGTGGAGTTTAAAAGAAATTAAAAGTTAACAAATAAATTTATAAAATAATTTAAAATAGTTTTTGTGGGTTTGGGGAGCCTAAAAGCTAAAGATTTTCGTCAATTGGCCAAGCAACAAACATCAAGAACATGTCATTGTATCTTCACTCAAATCCATAAGATGTTAAGTTATATGGGTCTAATTCCTTTATTAAATTTTTAAGTCCATAACTTGATTTCCCAATCACATTTGGGTAAAATTTAAATTACTGATCCTTCTCCACGTGCAATAACAACATTGTCACTATTCTTCAATCTGAACACAAGTTATGCTCCTTTTGACAACATTAGATGCAACACTCAACTAAATTCGAACTTTTATTTTGATTGTCGGAACATTATTAGTACTCACACTCGGCCAAAACCAATGGTTGATGGCAAAACAAAATATAATAACTTCATACGCTATCTTAATCTGACAGAGATCAAACTCTGGTTGTATAGTATATTGCAACACAGCAAAAAAAGTTACTACATCTTAATTTATTCACCATTTTCCATAATTAATTAATAACTTAAAGATTATCCATATTATGAATTCTAAAGAAAATTAGAGAGAATATAAAAGAATTTTTTTTATTAATAACCATGTATTAAAAAAATATTTCGCAAATAACCGGGTTTCGGAAAAAATTACGCAAATAACTATGTTTCAGATGGCTCCACAAAGGAGGAACCATCTCATTTGGCGCATGCACCTAGGGTTTTGCCCTAGGCGCCATCTCACTTGGCGCCTCCATTGGCTTTTAGCCAAGTGAGATGGCGCATGCTCCTTAAAAAGGAGAGGAGGCGCCATCTCACTTGGCGCCTATGGCAAAACTAGGGTTTTTTGCTGTTTTATAAATAATTCGTCCGTTTCTTTGAAATTTCTCACACTTTCTCGCACTGTATTTTTATTTTGTACTCCCTTATTTACGTAATGACGTCGCCTATGATTTTTAGCAGAGATGGTTACGTTATATTCTCCGCCACGAAACCTGCGATGAAAATGAAATTCTGGCACATTCACTCCATGGAGCGTCTGAAGCGGGAGTTGATGCGGTGGCTAGATGGAGACATCGCCGAGGGGAAAAAAATTCGAAGGATCCAGCGAAAACGAACAACAACCTCGCATGCGACAGGAAGACCTAATGTGTGGTTGGAGGAAGTCAAAACAGACAGTGATGTAATGCTGATGATGCATGGGTCAGATGAAATTGTGTTAACAGTTGTAATTTCCTAGATTGAATATCGTTAATCATTTTTGTACGCGAAAACCCTAATGTAATTTCCTATATTGAATTTCTTAAATTGTGTGAACAGTTTTATTAACGGAAAACCCATAATGTTTACAACACAAATATTGAAAAGATTTATTGTATTACAAAATTTATGTGGTCGAGCCAGACGCCCGATTCGGACAGTTTTTGCGATTGTGTCCGACCTGACGGCATAAACCACACTTTCTTTCCAACCTGTCAAGATCGTCCATTTCTGTTGTTATGCGACTGCTTTTGGGACGACCCTTCTTGTTCTTTCGCATTTGGTCATTGTGCCAAACTATATCACCGTTGTATTCAGGCCAATAGTTCGGTTTTGCCACCAAAGGAAAGTTGTTGTTGTAAACAGTGAGTAACGTTTCAGATTTATAAACGTTTGAGAGCAGTTTAAGCGCGTCTTGATGGGTATGAGCACAAGCGGCAATGACATGAGAGCAAGGCATACGAAAAGCTTGAAACCTGCCACAATCGCACCATTGAGAAGGTAAAATGACCCTGTATTCTTGTCTTGCCAGGCCTTCATTGTGGTCAATTGTCTCTTTCACAATGAAGTTGTGGCTATGGCGGTCAAACCGTGTAACCATGTGAGTGTTGGCTTTAGCACTTTCAGCCTTAATGTATTTCATACAGCTTTCACTCCATAGTTGTCCTGATTGCAAGACCGCATACCACATTTCACCTCTTTTGGCAAATAACGCAGCCATCCTAAAATACGTGGATTTCACCAAGGCAGTGATGGGGAGGTTTCGTATGCCCTTGAATACCCCATTCATTGATTCAATAAGATTTGTTGTCATATGCCCCCATCTTTGGCCATTGTCGTATGACCTAGTCCACTTTTCGACCGGTATATTATCGATCCACGTACCGGCTTCTGGGTTAGACAAACGGATCTCGTTGCGGTAATATTTGAATGTGGGCTGTGTCAGTGCGTATCCCGCATTCATCACCGCTTTCCTCAATGTTTTGTCCTTGACCTCCCTCGAGAAATTCTGGACGATATGCCTGACGCAATAGACATGCGTAGAAGGAGGGTCATGCCAACCATTTGCCGGATTATTATAGGCACTTTCAATGGAGGCATGCCTGTCCGAGATCAAACAGAGATCTGGTTGAGGAGCCACGTGTGTACGAAGATTTTTCAGGAAAAAGCTCCAAGCACCACCGGTCTCCCCCTCGACAAGGGCAAACGCTACGGGGAAAATGTTATTGTTGCCATCTTGTGCAACTGCCATCAAAAGCGTGCCTTTGTACTTCCCATACAACCAAGTCCCGTCTATTTGTAGAATTGGTTTGCATGATGCAAACCCTGTGATGCATGGTTGAAATGCCCAAAAGACGCGACTGAATATTCCGTTGCCATGTAGTAGACTACCATCTTGGGCGTACGCTGGCAATGTTTCCAGAACATAAACACTACCTGGAGAATATGTCTTGAGTGCATTTAGGTAGCGGGGAAGTTCTCGGTATGACTCCTCCCAGTTTCCGTACACCCTTTCAATCGCCTTAGTCTTTGCTAACCACGCCTTACGGTAAGACGGAGTGTAGTTAAAAACCATGGTGATGTGAGAGATGATTGTTTTCACCTTCAAAGAAGGGTCGTTGCTGACCAGGGGTAGGATTTCTTGACAGATTAGATCATGGTTGAGTTTTCGGTGGTCTTGTGATTGAGTGGAACTTACACAAGTATGGGTAGTCATGGAACCTATGACCCAGCAGTCACCCCTTAGTCTGTATGAAGCGGTCAGCTTGAACATACAGTCAGGGTGGACACACTTGATCTTGTACCTTTCCGGGTTTACACGATCCACCTTATAATCAACCGAGTTGAGCATGTGAAATTTTTTGATGGCCCTTATGCATTCCTCTCTATTACGAAACTTGTCCTTCTCTTTTAAATTTTCATCCGACTGCATATACGGTTGGAAAAACAAGTCCGTAGAAGGTTCATCTCCGCCCATGTTGAAGTTTGTCATGTGCGTAGGTGGTGTGTAGATTTTGTCGGTAGGAATACTTGGGATGCCATCATCGTCAGAATCGTCGTTCACCATTTCATCAAACTCTAACTCGTTATCTTCTTCTTCATCATCAACTGCATCCACCTCATCTTGCTCATTCTCCAAAGGATCAACCTCCTGTGTCACCGGAGGCTCTACCTCCTGTGTCACCGGAGGCTCTTGAAACAGAACGTACAACTCAATAGAGTCGTTTCCAGAATAGACATGGCTGGAAATCATGTTCTGGAAATCCTCGTCATCTTGAATTGCAACCTTATAAAAAATAACTTGGTTGTTTCCAAAAAAGACTGGACTCTGATAAAATATCTGGGAGATGCACCACAGCGACCGTGTGAAGATGCAGTTCGGAATGATCCAAGAGATACCAAGTGATCCAACAGATTTGTCCCCCTGGCATCTAAAAAGGGTCGACGCCCAGTTGAATCTTACCAACTGGAAAGACTTTGCTCCAGAATGGTGTAAAATGTGGCAAAGGCGTCACCGCTACATCTTGCAATCCCCGGTTTTCCTTACTCAAGGTAACATGCGACACACCGATCAATATATGTCGTGGTACAGGTCGGTTAGTAACCCAGATATGCACGTGTCTCATCCGAGGTACTTGGTTGACCCACGCACACAATGGGCACAACCCTCGATTCCCCACCAACAAACCCAAAATCCATCAACCTCAAACCAACCCCCAAGAAGAAACAGACCAACAAACACACAACCACATTCCCCACCACAACACAACTACAACCAAATGCCGTACTACCAACTACAATCACCGCCAAACTACCAATACCCGGATATGCCTCAAACCCAACCACAATACCAACCCCAATACCAGCAAACCCACATACCACATACACAATTTCAGTCTTCCACATATCCCAATATGGCGCCCTCAACATCCAGCCTTAGCCCTGATATGGGAATGTCAGAAGATTATGACCAAGCCGACCAAACCTACCATCAACCACCATATCACCAAACAACCCAACATCCACAATACCAAACACCCCAAGATCCATTTCCTTTCTACCCCCCATACTCAGACGACCAATGCTACCGACCAACCATGGAACTCCACCCACCGCCAACACGACCAAACTTCGAGGGTATGGGTAACCGACTGTACCAGAGCGGATCTTCGAGATATGGAGATCTTACTGATTTTATGGATTCGGATCGCATTGACTTCGCTGGGCCATCGACCTTGCCGCAGCAGGAAACGAGACGGCACCCAGCAAGAGAAAGGCGAGGACGGGGATGCGGAACTGGGGGTCATTACCGGGTTCCTGGGGATCACTGATGTATCTTTTTTTTTCCAGTATTTTTTGTATCCATTTTTTTACTGTTCTTTAAATGTAAAACAGTTGAATGTAATTATTTTTTTTAAATAAAAAATCCATTTTGTTTATCTCTGTCTAATACGCAACGCGCAGGAAAGAAAAAAAAAAAATTTTGACCTAATTTTCTACATAGGCGCCATCTCACTTGGCTTAGGGCTTGTCCTAAGCACTTAGGCGCCAAGTGAGATGGCGCCTCCCTTAAAAAAAGAGGAGCATGCGCCAAATGAGATGGCTCCTCCTTTGTGGAGCCATCTCAAACATAGTTATTTGTGTAATTTTTTCCGAAACCCGATTATTTGCGAAATATTTTTTTAATACATGGTTATTAATAAAAAAAATTCAATATAAAATGGTGAATACACCGCTTCATAAGTACATCCAATGCCAAATAACTTAAAGTCTGCATCAATTTATACATCAGTTTACAAATATATCCATTTCCAAATACATTCATCAAGTTAACCAAACCCATTCTCTCTCAAAATTACAGTTGGAGATATTTTGGCTTCATTCTTCAGTCACGTTTTCTTTACCGTTTATCAAACTAAGTTATATATAACTACTTTAAAACCACAAACATAATCACTATAATTGAAAAAGAAATAACAATTGCAATCTATATGGATAAAGTACTCATACATTTTATCAATAATAGTTCACAAAGATAAATAAGTCAAACCGAAACTCATTTGGAGCAATTTATAGTTTGTTTTGATGATCAGATTAAGGGATGGCATCAAAATGGAGAATACTTGCCTGATGTGTCATTATACACGTATAAACACAGTCAGTAACAGTTCAAAAACTATTTTGAGTTCATATGCCTCTTTTCTGATAAAAGCTTAAAGAGGTGGAGAAACAATTTTTATGGCGCCATCATTTGTCACGGCAGCACCGAGAATAGCTTTCGCCTTACATTCTCTCGGCGAACATTCTACCAGGAGAACGACACAATCTGTGATCCAACTCCAAACATCTGAAATTTGAATTTGACTTGATCGTCGGCTTCTTCACCTTTGTAGACTATGCAAAGTTATGATTCGTGTATCAGAGCAACAACAATCACAAATGGTCCCGGCAGAAGTTGCTTTAAGAGCTATGTTTACAAACAAAGAGTATGCTCAACATTGACGTAAGTGTACACAAGAAATTTAATCGAACATTTTACATTCATAATAAACAAATCATAAAAAACAAAGTGTAGGTTCTCTTTTGTATACAAGAAAACCAAAAACTAACTTTCAACTTATAAACTAAAACTAGAGAAACAAACAGATTGGCTACATACAATGGTTTAGTTCAGGTTGACTTCCAGTTAAATTATACTCTGCAAATTAGTTCAAGTTATGCATAATTAAAAATCAAGTGTCGTTAAGCAAGACCAGCACAACTACTGTCGTTAAGATTGATATGAGTAACCTCTACTCCTTCAGAAAGTGTCGCAACATCCACGTAGTTGTGTTGTGGTTCTTACAATTTTCATGTATAAATCAATATATTCAAATACCACAACAAAATAGATTCAAATGAATTTAAGTAACTGATATTATCATGTGGAATCCCATTGGTTTGCATACCTGGGAACTAATTTCAACGCGGCCAGTTCGAAGGTTGCGAACGGACAGATCTTCCTCCATGGTGACCAGATTTCATCTTGTAGGTTGTACGTCCTAAAACAGAAACATTTCCGATTAAATTCTTCACGGTTTCAACAACATAAGGAACAATAGACGGATCTTTGAGGCCGTTTCTGAAAAGCACACCATCTGAATTGAAAGAGTAAGAATTAAAAATCAATACTTTTGTCTTAAAATACAATAATTTGTGTATCATAATCAGTACATCAAAATCTTAATCGCCAACACAACATTTTAAAAACGGAAAATCTAATAATGTCAGTGCCGATAATTTGTTAAAAATAATTACATGTTTACAAATCTGTTTTCTTCAAATCATGTGTTCATCTACAAAGTTCAAATCTAACTTAAAATTAAACCTTACAAAGTCACTCCAAACTAAGCATTACCTGTTGTTTGAATTATCAATCAGAAGGACATATCAATCCAAATTTGAATTTCACAGTAAGAAACCCTAGAATATACACATATAAACAACATTAGAAGAAAAAAAAGAGAAAGTTGAAACTGAACCTGTTTCAGAATAGTTCATCACCCGCCGTGAACCAACACCGACAAATCATCCATAACCTAAAGTTGAGATTTTTAGTATCAAAAATAAAGAAAAAAAAATAAACAAACAGATAATGAAGAGGAAGAACTTTACAGATCGATCGTTGATGTAGTTGAGAGGGCGAAGCAAGATACATAATGAAAAACGAAAGGTTGAAAAAGCAGGAAGGTGATGTTGTAGTAGAGAAAGAGAAGTAATAGTTGAAGATGAAGATATTGTTGAAGAATTGCAATCATGGAAAGAGAGAAAGAATTTTCACAAAAGGTGGGTTGATAAAGCAGTCAATTTCAAAATTTGAAACCCTAAAAGTTAGAAAAACGGTCTACTAAAATTTGTTAATATGAATTTCAAGTTGGTATTATAATAATTTTTATTTGTGAGAGTTGATTCTAAATATGTAGGATAACTGCATATGTCATGGCATCACAGGGCATTGCACTATTTTTATGTTTGAAAATTTTAGATCAAGATGCCTCTTTGGAAATGTCTTAACCCTATGATTAGATCAAGATGTTACATTTTATTGCTTTGAATCATGCTTCAAGCCATTAGGTCATTTACTAAATTAAAAGTCAATGATTCAATTTCTTCAATCAAAACTCTAATTTGATCAAGACTTGTATTGATGAAGTTTTTTTATTTAAAATCCTGCTTGACACAAGAAGCTAATACACAAATTATCTTTGTATTTTGTTACAGATGTGATGATGCATATGAGGTGGGATCTTAGGTTAAAAATTAGGGTACAACAACATCCTTAGCTCATTTCACATGATCATTATAAGCTTTTCCAAAAAGGTAAACCGTCACGAGCACCTTTAGTGTGAGCTGCCTCCTCTGACGCTCTACTAGGGTTAGCCCCCAAAAGGGTGACCATCAGATCGACCCCTTCCTCTCGCCTGATCTTCCTTGTGGTCCAGTAATCTCCCTCTAATAGGAAGATACAGGAGGCATGAGACGTCATCCAAAGTGATGGTCATCTCACCTATAAGTAGGTTGAAAGATGACGTCTTTGAGTGTCACCTCTCTGCAAAAGTCGCCTGCATGCCATGGTTTATGGTCACCTATGTAGATGAACATTAAACCGGAAAAACTAGAATAACAGATAACATCACTAAACCAACGATCATTGGGTTATGGCAACACAAGTATCTTCCTGCAATGGTTAATCATTTCCAAACAATCACGCTCAAATATAATCAGTATGGATTTAATTAGTTGATAACATATGTATTGCAAAAGAAAAGAAATATACTTCTCCATTCTAGACATGTCTAGTAGCATGATCTATATAATTATAAAGTAAGGATGTGTCATATGGCCCTCCGAGATGATTCTCTAATGTGGCATCCTGATCGACTTTCTCTTGGGCTTCAGGATCAACAGGGGCCTCAGGATCCTCATGTTCTGCTGCATCATATGCCTGAGATTCTTGAGAGAGTTGGCTCTGAGAACTAGACGGTCGAGGTTGTGAAGTAGATATAACATCAAACGAGTTATCAGTAACTCGTGGCCTCGTGGTCCTCGATGTGGCCCTCACATCGTACTAACGCAATTTGGGACATACGAATGACTCTAATCTGATTAATGTTATTGTCAGCCATTACACCTGTGTTATAAATAGAGACAAATATAAACAACATGTCCGGAGAAATTCACTAATCCCACAAAAACATCCAAATTTTTTTCCTGAGTACAATTCGGAGATACATCTCCGAAAACAGTTCAGAGCAAATCCGGAGATGCATCTTCGAATAAACCTTTGATGGACTCCCATGGCAATAACCCGTTTTATGCTCTAACAATTCCAAAAAACTCATTGCATATTGTTATAGCCTACCTAGTACGTTTACACTACTATCTAAAGTGTCTAAAACAGTTAATGTATCTTAAAAAATTAACTATAAATCAAAATATAAAAAGGAAATAAAATTTGAAAAACTTACCAAAATGAAATTGATTGATGAGAAGAAGATGTTTCTATGTCATGAGATGATGAAAAAAAAGTAGAAAAAGTTCCACTGATGCTTCAATGTGACGAATAAATGTTTCAATGGTTGGGAGAGGGAGATCTCAAATGTATATCTTTGAGAACTTTTTTAGAAAATGAAGAAGGAGAAAGAGGGAAGGATTCAGACGTGGGATATGTATCAAAAGCGTCTAGAGATGCATCTCCGAACCATTAACATGTTTTTTTTAATAAATAGTATTTACAGAGATGCATCTTCGAACGCATTTTTTTTACATTCGAAGATGCAACTCCAAATTATATTTTAACGTCAAAGAGACGTCTCTTCAATTTAATATGAGAAATGATAAAAATAGATACGTTTAAAAATGGATCTCCGAACAATGGAGATAATACAGATTTTTTACAGTGGTATAAAAGCATAAGTAAAAAGTGAAAAGAACATTTCCCCCTTTTTATCTTAAGATATTTCTAGTGATTATTACGTTATGAAATACACTCTTCGAACACATTTATAAATAATAAAACTGTTAGTTCTTCGCCACTATTATAAGCAAACGTCAATTATTACTAAATTATTTAATGTTGGAATTTCTAATATACCCATCTATTTCATTTTCCACATTTCATTAAATTTAATAAAGAAGACATTATAATAAATTTAATTAATATTTTCACCAAAATTTTAAAAAATAACTATCCTTAATTAAATTTCTTAATAATCATGAAAATTATTTTTACTTATAAATATCTCCGGATGACCGTGAAGTGTTTACTTCTTAACAAGTGAAACATACTACTATTTCTAAAATAATTATACGTTATCTAGTAAGTTTTTTAGCAATAGTTATACAACTGGAACTAAATTATATTAAATGCGTAATTAATAAATTTAAACCGGACAATGAAAAAATTACAAAATTTAAAATTATTATTTTTTGGTCTAGAGTTTAATTCTGCAAAGCAATCTTGACCGCAGGAATTCATTGATATGAAATCAACGGATGTGGTTGAATTGACACAAAATGACAACATTTGCCTCGAATGTTACAGTCTTGAATTTGAACAAAGTTGTTGTCTGGTTTCAGATCCATCGTTGCTGAAACATTGCAAATGCTTCTCCAGATTCGAGATCGAATCTTACACTAACCTCATTTTCTCAATCTCATTTCGCAGGTAACTTTCCCTTCTTCCTCTTCGCTCGTTTCTATATTTTCCACAGTGAAATTTTCGAAATGAACGCATAGTTTTCGTTCTGCTTTGTGTTTTGTGCTTGTGTAGAATGTGGTTCCTTTTTAGATCAATTCAATGTGATGTTGTTAACCGCTGTTAGAGCAATTGGTTAGCTAGTTCTATTGGGATTTGTGTTAAGATTGTATCGAACTAATTTTGTTAATGTGTAATCTAAGACGTTTTATCTGGAATTAACGATTTAGATCATGAAACTGTGTGGAGTTGCTATTGTAGGAGAACCGGGTCTTTTGTTATGTGGTTGTTCAGTTTGTTAAATGTTAATAGTAGTGTGCCATTTCTGTTGGTGTTTTAGTTATTTTTAGCAAGTCCTTGTGTAGCCTTCGATGTGTAGAGACCTAGATTGTTAAACTAGGGCGGAACAACACAGTGGCCAAAAATGCGTTGGACTGTACCGGAACAGAACAGTTGGTGACGTGGCCGTTCCGTTTCGTTTCATTTTTTGGGATGGCCGCGCTGCGTCGTTATCCGTGTTTAACAACAAAGGTAGAGACGAGATAGATCTTTATAGTTGAGTTTTATGACTGGTTAATCAGCTGTGAAAGGAGTGTGCTCCTTTGAGATTCTTCTGTACTTTTCTTCCTCTTTTGCTGTTGAAGAAAGAGTTCTAGAGTCTTTCTTTTGCAATATTCATTCTTTTGATTACTTAATACTGTTTTGTTTGGGGAATTCCTTAGTACTACAAAAAAGGATCCTAACAGATGTAAACTTTGCATTGTAGGTGTATATAGGCCTCACTATGAGTAGAGCATTTTCATCAAAGAAAGCTTCTTGTTTGCCTCCACCACCAACACCGACAACCACAACTGCGAAGTCGAGTTCAAACAGGAGGCAAAGTCCTCGGAGTCCTTTACAGGATCTTTACCGCATTTCCAGCAGCAGCAACGGTAGTGATGCTTCTTCTTCTGTCTCCACTGAAGTCCCAAAGGGTTGCCTCGGGTTCTTGGCTTCCTCTTCATTCAAAACCCCTGTCAATAAACCTAAAAATATCACTAAAGCACCCAATTCAGGATCTCATGGACTTGTATCAAAACAATCCAAGTCCAATTCCTCAAAGGAGAATCTTCCAAATGTTGATAATATTAGGCTGCAAACCAAAACAATTGTACCGAATAAAGCTAAGAGGAATCCTCCATGTCTCTACCAGTGGCAGTCTGGTAAGAAAACTGGTTCTAGGACTGGGCAAAAGTCTAAGCTTAGTTCTGCTTTGAATGAAAACGGAAAAAATTTATCTACACCGAAGGAATCAAAGAAAAAGGAGGATAATAATGCTGTTGAGTCTGCCCATCTCAAATCATCTTACAGAGATCCTAGTTCGTCTCCTTCGAGTAAAAGAGCATCTGGGTCGGATTTGGATATTACGGTTTATGGGGAGGCGGAGGATAACCTTAACAGAAGTATTAGTAAAACACCCCCGATTCATAACTCTCTTTCCCCGGAGATACAAGGTAGTTCTTCTTTGGTTTCAACAACAACACCGGCTTGTTATGGTGCAGGCTATATTGTTTCTGGTGTCACTGACAAAAGGAAATGTAGGCCTAGAGGGATTCTAACCGTAGACGAGAACTATTCAGGCTCTGCCAGAAAGGTTGCTAATAGTATTGATGATGACGATGATGGTGATGATGATGAGAAGAAGAAAGCAAAGAATGGTATTAAGGAAGATAGCCCTTCCTTGTTGCCTTCGCCAACAGAAGCTTTAGTGTATTGGCTTTCTTCTCCACGGAAAATTCTGAATCGCAAGTCTGAAATTGGACTCATGGAATCCATAACTCTTGGTTCCAGTACTTCACCGTCAACCAGTTCAAAACAATTCTGGAATCTATGTGATAGCTCTAAAACTTTTTGGAATGTAAGTGATAGCAGTGATTTGTCCGGTGCTACTAATAATGCGACGAGGAGAAAAATGATTTCTTCAATTTCTCCAGGTAGTCTTTCTGAATTTCAAGTACCTTTTGATTCCATATTATTTTCTCCCAAATCCTCGCCCAATCGTAGGACAGACAGCTCTGAAAATCTCATTGATGAGAACTCTCCGTTCTCGCGGAATTCAATTGGCAGCGGAAACGTGATTCGAACTCCACAGTCAGATTCCAGTTCAGATTTACATGTTCAACTGTCACTGGCACATGCAGACAATCAAAAGGAAGATGATTTTAACCCTTACTTTAACTCATTCAGTGACGTTCTTCTATCAGATAACAACCTCCTTCTCAATAGTTCTGTGCCACTGGAGGATTCAGTTAATTCAAGTTTCCAATTTGATTGTTTAACTATGCCTTATGAATCAATTGAACTCGGAAAACTTCAGAAAGAATTGAACGGTCAGGAACCTTGGTTATTGAGTTCTACTATAGAGAACGGATCACAATCTCAAATGAGGATATCATGGAGGGAAGGGTTAATGAGCCAAGTTAACGAGTTAGATGAGTTTGACAGTTGTAGATGTTTGTCAGATGAAGAAGACCTTACCGATAATGGCTGTGATAGCGATAAGGTATCGGGTACTCAAGTCAATATTGAAGTAGATGACAGTAAAAAACCAAACTATGATGTAGGACTCGCTGAAACCGAGGATAAAGAATTGGAAATAGGTAGCAGCCTTGGAAAAGTCATTTTTTCTGGTGCTGAGTCGATAAGAGTAGACGAAGGTGGTGTAGTTGCTTCAAGGGATGATTCAGATTAGACTTTATATGCTCCTTGAACATGTTATTTAAAGTGTGAATTTAAATAGGGTGAAGGAAGAATCTCCTAGAAGGAAGCAATTTTTTTATCTTGTTTTCAGTATTGGAACAGTTTAGTTTACTGCTCAAGTTGTTGATTAATTCAATAATGGTTACTCTATAACCACTCTTTGAATGTCTTGAGCAATTGGTTTTTCCTGAACTAGAAACATTTTTACTGACAATTTCTTGTTCTTTTACTTTTTTTTCTTCTCATTGTTTTAAGTGAAATTTGTTTTCACTCTTCTGCAAATTAATATACATGGGAGCAATTTATAAAATATTATGCATAACTTTTGTATGGTTTTGGTCGGTCTCTAATTTGTCAATTGGCTGTATGAAATTACAAATTCAAGCTAATATCAACTTCAACTCATTTTATTAGAGAAATAATATAAAAGTTGGTAATGGATGAGTAACCTCAAATTAAGTAATTGAAGAAAATATGCAATGACACTGATAGTGTTTGAAAGCAATCCACCACAAGAAGCCAGTGTATCATAATTGGTTCTAAGATGGGTTGTTCATAATACAGTTCTGTCATAAAATCGAAATGAACCATAGTAAAAGATCATTTGATTGAACTAGTAAAAATTCATCCGAACCGAGCTAAACAGTTTGGAATTCTGAATTATACCAAACTATTAAAAGCCAGTATTTTCCAAAACCGAACAACCTAACTTATAATTTTTTTCAAACTTTTATACTATTTTTCATTTTCAGTTTCGGTTAGACTAATCAAACTATTTATATGATTCAATTCTCTAACCAAACATAACGGCTCAGTTATTTAACTTCAATTTAGTATGGTGGTTCAGTTCAATTCTAACAGTTTTTTTAACAGTCCTAGTTCTAAGAGTCCTTTCAAACATTGGTTTAATTTCTTGCTCAAAAGTAAAATAGCCAGAAAGTTATAAAGTAAGATGTGAATTGATGTTGTATGTGACCTCAAGTCATCATTTGACCATTATACATTTTTGAAGATCAACAAATAGAGAACCATTACTGAGTACCCTTTTTTAATCATAGAGATCAGACAATACTTTTGTTGGATATAACTGAACTAGACTAAAGAAAAAATTGAACTGATAAAACAATCACGAGATTAGCAAGCAAATCTAACCAAATCTTTTGCTAATAGCTATTCTTAGCCGCAATTACAACAGAACTGTGAACAAACCTCAGGCACATCCATAATCAAGTTATGCGCCAATTAACAAAAAACAACATTGTAAAAAAAGTTTAACTAACTATTCCAAAACCCGGCAACACAGCGATTCAACGGCCTGTTCATAGTAAACAGATACATATCTTTCTAATTTCTAAACTGCTTTTGTTTTTGGTTTTGTTTTAGGGGTCGTCTTCTTCCTGAACTGTTTCCTGGGAATAGAGTTCTTCATCCCTATGAAAAATAGCAATGCACCAAAAAGTGCCGCGTTCTGCCACCAAAAGTGAAAACATATATCAGATTGTTGTAAAGATAAATTCTTCATCCACATAGGGAATATCAAGAGTTTGCATGTATGTACCAGAATGAATTCATTTAGAAGTAAACCGTATTCGGGCTTAGTAGGTCTGTAGTTGTAGAAATCATATAGAATTGGAGTAGTAAGCGCCAGGTGCGAAAGCTACAAAAGTAAAGAGGAAAAACTCAGTTTGTACTATATTTTAGGACCAAAAGAATATCAAAAGATTCAAAACTTGAAAACTCTGTCTATTCATTCTTAAGCTAAGAGAGGAAGCTTTTACCAAAAGAAAGGATCCAAATGTGCTGCCGAACACGAATAGAATTCCTCCAACTCCCTTTAGAAATATGATAGTGGCAACAACTTGGCGAACCTGTATAAACATTTCAATCAGAAAGACGACTACAATTAAAAACTGAGTTCCATTCAGAAAATTCCATAACATAATAGAAGAGGAAAAGATAATCTTACATAAGTTGCACTAAAATCTGGTATCGCTACTCCTAATTTGGAGGATAAATTTTTCCTCACAATCGTGAGCTTGGGAATCAACTCCTTTGAAAATGGTCCACCAGTGGAATCAAATTCATTAAACCTAGCAACATGCATTCAATATAAATAAGAAAGAGTACTAAATGTTACTTCAATAATATCATTAGAAAATTAAAAAGTACTTCAGCAATTCAAACATTTGATTGGCTAAAAGCTCGTCAAACAAAGGTATATGATACACAGGCAAAGAACATTCATGAACATCAACACAGCAGTGTTTCCGATGGCAGTCCATGGCGGAGAGCCAAAATTCCGCCATACTGGCCGCTTTGCGGCACCATTATAGCGGAAAAATCCACAATATCAGTCAATACTTACCATTGTGGCAAATCCAAAAACCACCATGTATAATCCACCATAGGGCCACCATGGCGGATATTATAACACTGCAACACGGTGAATCACTGCTAAGCAAAATACAAAGTGAAGTAATAACCTTAACCGCAGAAAAAGCTACAGTTTACTACAAAAACACATTCCAACAAACAATTCTCCAAGACATTGTATCAGAGAAATAAAGTTTAGTATAGCCACAATCTCTGCATAAATGCATATAGAAATTTGAACCTTGAAAATGTATGTAAGAAATGCTAGGCTTCTTTCTATTAAGCTCTATGATTTTCTACTCTATTCCCCCTCAATATAGACAAAAAATGTAACATCAAAAACAGCTGAATTCATAAGTGAACACCAGGACTTTCACAATAACAATAAGCAGAACAAGAAAACTTGAAACGTTTTATATCAATAAGAAACAATATGAATAAATTAAACATAATCACAAATATCAGTGTTGGTTTCAGACATTAACACACACTTTAAAATGCATATACTTTAAAATCCTCATGGAAATGAAGGATGCAACTCATAAGGAACAACAATTAAACACAATATGAATCAATGTTGTCGAAAATCTCAGATCTCAGGTTCAAATTTCCCTATGCTACAACTCTATAGAGCTACTCTAGCAGCTATTAAACAACACTATGTGCTCAATAAAGTTGTAATTGCTATTGCATGAGAATTTTTGTTCAAGAAAACACAACAATCCCAAATAACAATGAGAGGAAACACAATTTCAAATAGGATTAGTGAAATCGAAATCTATATACGCGTCTATTAAACTGAAAGCCCAAATCTGAAAGACAAACACAGATTCACAAAACACAAAGTAAAAGGAACAAGTAATGCGAAAAAAAATAACGGATCTGGAGAGAGAGAGAGAGAGAGAGAGAGCTTACATCTGCCATGCGGAGAGGATGAAGAGGGAAGCAAAGAGAACACGGCCGAGGAAGGAGAAGAACCCCATTTTTTCTCTCTCTAGCTCTCTGCTCACTGTGTTGCGCGAGAAAAACAAAGTTGCGAGAGAAAGAGAAGAAGAAATGAGGAAGAGTGTGAGAGTTAAACGACACTGCTCAATTTGGGTTTTGTGTCGTCTTATGTTAATGTCCAATGGGAAGGAATCAAAATATGTTTTATTTGTGTACTGGATCCAAATTATGTGTTTTTTATATATATAAAAAAATATGGAGAAGAAAAAGAGTATAACTGAGAGGTTTTTACACAAATAGTCGTGTACTTTGCAAAATTATATTTTTAATTTTAAAATACTGATATGAGATAGTTAAATGTTATAATTCAATTTGATGAAGATGTAAAATTAATTTATATTGAAAATGTATTATTTTTAATCTCAATAAAGACTCTATTTTTTAAAAAATAAATTTTTTCATTTAATAAAATATTAATTTTTATTTTTTTATATCTTTCTTAAAATTTATTATTTTATGTTATTAATAAAAAATAATCATATAATAAAATAAATTATAATTCCTTTTATCCAAACAAAATCAATAGAAACAAGATATAATTTTAAATTAATGGTATATTGACATAAAATAAATTCTAAAAGTGTATTCTAATATGTTGAATATTTATAAAATATATTGAATAAATTTTTAAAATAAAACAATAAATATATTTGAAAATAAGAAATATGATTACTTAAAACGAAAGATGTTAACCTTTTAAGATAAAAATTAATAAAATTATATATGAATTAAACTTTTTAAAATAAAAAATATTTAAACATAATTGACGCAGTCGAAAATACGAAAGGAATAGTAAATGCTAAACTTAAAATAAAATACAAATTTGTAAGCGACAAATTTATGAGATAAAACTGAAATGCACTCGAAAAAAATAAAATTTTGAATTTTATTATAAATGAAAGATAATCTAATGGTCACGCCAAGGTCTTTAAATACATAAAATAAAGAAACTCTAACGGGTCTTAAGGGCCTTTAATCGAAAACATAATTAAACGAATAAAATAGAAATTGCTAAAATTGTAAAAAATGTAAGTAGTTTTTCTCTGTCTTGTACAGACCGACTCGTATTGTTTTTTGGTCATTTTTGCATATTTTTTATATTTTGAAACTTCTCTCTTTTCCCTAAAAAGTTCTCAATTATAAATATATCATTCATGCATCATTTCAACTCGATGATACCATAAAAATTTTCTGCAATTGCTCTTCACCTTTAACCTCTAACCTATACATACACACTAACAAACTATTGTAATGATCTTTTATTGGGGTGCCATCTAGACGAGATTTGATAACGTCCAATTAGGTTTTTGTGTAGCCGAAAATATTGGATTGAGATTTGCAGGGGTCTTCATCGGAAAAAACCACGGGTTTATCCTCCAAGATCATTGATTGATTTGGGGGTTTTTCGTGTAAGATGTTCAAGAGAGGACTGCGGCCTAATGAAAGTCTTTGGAGATAAAGAACACGAATGATCCTTTGGAGATAAAGAACACAAAGGAATTAGCGCGAGAACAATGAATCAAATTGACGTCTTGTGTTGCAATAGGTGTAATTGATGGCGCGCGAAATCTTTGGAGATAAAGTACATAAAGGAGTAGCAAGATCCGAATAATCAATTGGCAACTATTTTGTCTTGGTCTTGTTAAAGATCAAAAGAAGAGAAAGGATTGAATCAATATCAAACGATTATGGTTTGTGGGGCTTCTCTTGAGCACTTCTCTTGTAATCATATTTTTCGCAAAGTAAAAAATTATCCTAATTCCATTAGAATTAGGCGCAGACGTACCCACACGTGAAGACAAAAGTAGGGAACTATGAAGACAAATCCTTATGTCTCTTTTCTTTTATCGTTTTACTTGCTTTAATTTTAATATATCAATTTGTCACATAAACAATGAGTAATCCATCGATTCGTAGGAATCTTCTGGGACTGTTTTTATTTTGAGTTGTGTGTTGATTTGCTTATAATCACTTTTGATTATAAGTGCTTTTTTTATATCAACATAACTCAAAGGAAAATTCTGAAAATTCGGTTGCACACCAAATGTTCGATAAATTGTTTTATCGATTGACTCGTAAGAATTTTTCTGTAAATATTTTGTTTAAAGTGATGTGTTGATTAGCTTATAATCACTTTAATTATAAGTGGTTTTCATATCAACACAACTCAAAGGAACTTTTTTGAAAATTCGAACGCACACCAAGTGTTTGACAAATTGCAATATTCTATCTCTTACTCTCATTTACTCTTTATATGCAATTTGTTGAATGTGTTGTTTGATTGATCGATTCGTATAGAATTTCTCTTTGATTGTTAAAGTTTAAATTGATTTTTTGATTAGCTTATAATCACTTTGATTGTAAGTGCTTTTTCATATTAACAAATCTAAACAAAAAATTTGAAAAATTGATTGCGTGTCATATGTTTCATAAATTGTCAAGTTATATTTTTAATATGATTTTATTGGAAATTGGAAACAATTGTGTTTGATATTAAACTATTAATAAGATATTATTATGTTGATTGATTTTATCACTATCTTAATTCCATATGACTTGTGCATATCCGAGTTTCCAATAACTAGGTTCGTTTAGACTACTATTTTGATCTAGGCTAAAAACCTTCTGGTCAACATTGTTTTTCAAATAAGTTTTTTAAATAACAATTTTTGAAAGGTAATTTTTAATTTGGGATCTATTCACCCCCCCCCCCCTAGATAAGTCGTTGTAGTCTAACAATCATTCATACATTAGTCTCCTTCACTTCTAAAGAACTAGACCCCAAGTTCTCTTCTTAATAAAGAGCTTCATCTGGCTGCAACTTGATGTAAGTACCAACTAGAAACCTCTCCTTACAGAGAAACATCATCATATCTTCTCCCATATTGAAAACTTTAACTTTCATGCGTTTATCTCACATATGAGGAAAATATTTTGGTAGCTCATTTGTGGTCAACTCTTTGAAATCCTTTAGGACCCCTATCACTTCTTATGGAATTATTGTTTTCTCCTTTACAACCTTTATCACCCCTGTAGTCAATATTGGACATAAAAATTAAGTTTCTTTAATAGCCTCATCAAGCTCATTTTCACTCTATGTCATCACAAAGAAACTAGACTTCTTTCCTCTTGGGTTTTTATCGAAGTGTAAAACAGGAGCCATAATAATTTTATGTATGCCACATGTAAACATCATCACGTTTTTCCATCCTCGATAAGTGATATCATTATCAAACTGCCAAGGTATACCAAGTAAAATATGACAAACATCCATATCAAGATTTCCATCTTTTACATCATTGATTTACAAATCTTCCACTTTTTCATCCATGTCATAATTTCCACCATTGTTTATAGGCATATCAGAATCTAGTAGCCTTGAATCATTTAAAAGTGTTAGTACCATGCTTTTGTGGATTGACAATATTTTGCTAAAACATGGTTCTGACCTGATGTCAAACAAGATGTCATAACATCTGGTTCTGTTATGCAGCAGGCTTGTGTTGCTGTTTTTAAATCTTGACAGATTTGATTTGATTCTATTATATTTTCCTTTGAATATATATCAGAGATTTTCGCAGGCCAAGAAGATTTGTTTTGGAACAGGTTTGTATCTCCAGCTGTGCAAAATCTACTAAATTGGGCCTTGAGACAATTTAGGAAACTATGTATTGGTTGTTCAAAGATTTAAGGAGATTTGCTACACAATTGGTGCATCACTCAGCTTATGGATCAAGAAACTTCTGGACTCAGAATATCGAAGCCCATGTGTTGTACCTCAAAAATTTCCCTCTCCATTCTCAAGGCATTTTATCACAAGGATTTATCAAAGGTCAAGATTTGCACAAGTACAATTGGATTTTTAATGCCCCACATAATTTCCATGGATCATATTGGATTTCCAAGCACCGGGTCAAAGAGGAAACTATTGAAAGAGGAAAGCAGATCAATTTGATTTTTTGACAAAATTGAAGAAAAACAAGTTTGCTTCGATTCATACTAGCTTCGACTGAACATTGCTTCGGTTCATGCTCAGCTTCGACTGAATTCTCCTCTGCAAGCTAGCTTCGACTGGGCATTTGTTTCCCTTGAAACAACTTCCTTTGATTCAGAAGGCAAGGGCCTCTTATTGGTATCGTTCGATTCAGAAGTTAGTGGCTTCATACCAGCTTCCTTCGATTCAGAAGGCAAGGGCCTTCTGAAAGCTTCCTTCGATTCAGAAGTTAGTGGCTTCATGCTGGTCCCTTTCGATTCAGAGGAAAATGGCCTTCTAAAGGTGTCCTTCAATTCACAAAGCCAGGGCTTCCTTCAGGCCAGCAGACACAAGGCAATGGCCTCCTGCAGCTTTCCTTCGACTCAGAAGCCAATGGTCTTGCATGTTTTCCAAATTCACAAGGCAGAAATTTCCCTTCATGCTAGCACCCACAAATCAAGGGACCTCCTGCATATAAGCTTTGATTCCCTCTTGAAAACCTTCAACACGCATAGTCTCTACACTATGACATATCTGGGTGTCCCAATCGAAGGTTATACCTTGGTGGCCCATCCGAAGAATTGCAAGTGATACACACAAGTGATGCATGTGGTCCTTTCAAAAGAACACATACATGTTTCAAATCGAAGGACACTGTGATACAATGGCAGAACCAGACTGTTTTAGGAAAATGCTGGCTTGTGTTTTGCGTTTGTGTTTGCAAAATGTCGCGGTAAGCAAGAGTCTCCATCGACTTTTATTTTATCCAACTGGAAAGGAAAAAAACACAGAAAAATTCCTTTTTCGAGATTTTGAGTACGGGGGGTAGATTATAGAAAGGGAAGGTATTAGCACCCTTTTTATCCGTAGTTTTCTACGGGCTCTTAGGTATTTGCTCATCATTTTAAAAAAATTGCTTTCGTGTTTGTGTGTTTTGAAAAGTTTTGTTTTACTTTGTTTTAACCCTTGTTTCTATCTTCAAGAGTATTACGAACTGTTTTTGAAAACTTTGTTTGAAAAGAATGTAAGTGTGAAAAAAGTTTATTTTGAGCAAGTACCTACTAGCATCTACCTACTCGAAAAAAGAATGCTTCTATTCTTGTTTCCTTTAGACAACACTATCCCACTATTAATGAGTAGTTAGCACCGTCGTTGGAGTTGTAAGGGTCAATTCGAAAGGGACGTACGATCACTAAAGCAATGTTAGGACGTCTTAGTAATAATCCTAATGTCTTAAGATCATATTCGAGGCAACATTTCCGAGGCAACCTTTCCGAGGCAACTTTTCCGAGGCAACATTTCCGAACAGGACATTTGATCTTTGTTTAGACAAGAGGGCAACTACTAAGACACCCTATACTTAATTATCGTTTACCGAAGGCAACCGAAGTGAGAGTATACCCTAGGAGTGTGCATGTGCGAGTGATTTGATTTAAGTTATTATCTTTGCATATTTAGGGTTTCCTAGCCATTTTAAATTAACATATAGTCTTGTCATGCAATCCTATTATCATACATCTAACAGTTAATATTTTGCGAGAATTAAAATGCGAGGAATAAAACTACGCTATTACAAGGCTTCGGGGTAAGGGATTAATTACATGGCCAAAAACCCGTAAAACGATAAATAAAAGAAAATCCTAATTAAGCTATTACATACTCTGAGCAGTTACATTAATATCACAAAAATAATAAATGCGCGCGATTAATCGAGAACAAGAGAAATTAGGGTTTTGACCCCGTTTAAACCTAGTTGAAAGAAAAAACATATTTTTGTGGTTTTTATGTTATTTTGAGAAAAAATAGAATTAAAATAAAGAAAACCTAATGACTAATTAATTTTATTTAAGAAAAATAAATTAAATCAACTATTTTTGTATTTTTGTTATTTTATGAAAAGAAATAAAAATATAATCAAGAACAAACCTAATTTTCTAATTTGATTTTAATTATTTACCAAAAAGTTAGAATTAAACCTAAATTAAAAATTAATATAAAATTGATTTTGATAAAATAAAATAAAACCTAAATTCTAATTTGATGAAATTGATTTTATGATTTTTTTTTGTAAAAAAAAAAAAAGAAATTAATTTGGTTATAAAATAATTAAATAAAAGAAATTTAAATAAGAGTGTGATATGGTGGCCAGAACCGGGATTTGTTTTAGGAATTGTTGGTTTGCGTTTTGCATTTGTGTTTGCAAAATGTTGCAGTAAGCAAGAGTCACCATCGACTTTTATTTTATCCAACAAGAAAGGAAAAAAGCACAGAAAAATTCCTTTTTTCGAGATTTTGAGTACGGGGGGTAGATTATAGAAAGGGAAGGTATTAACATCCTTTCTATCCGTGGTTTTCCACGGGCTCTTAGGTATTTGCTCATCATTTTCAAAATTGCTTGTGTGTTTGATTTGAAAAAGTTTTTGACTTCGATTTAACTCTTGCTTATGTCTTCAAGAGTGTTACGAAGTGTTTTTTGAAAGCTTTGTTTAAAAGAGTGTAAGTGTGAAAAAGTTCGTTTGGATTGAGCAAGTACTTAAGATTCTACCTACTCGAAAAAAGAATTGTCCTATGTTTGCTTCCTTTAGACAGTGGTATCCTACTATTAGTGAGTAGGTAGCACCATCGTTGGAGTTTTAAGGGTCAATTCGAAAGGGACGTACGGTCACCAAAGCAATGTTAGGACGCCTTAGTAATAACCCTAATGTCTTTGATCAATTATTCGAGGCAACAATATCCGAGGCAACCATTCCGAGGCAACTTTTATGAACGGGACTTTGATTTTTGTTTAGACAAGAGAGCGACCACTAAGGCATCCTATACTTAATGACTGTTTACCAAAGGCAACCGAAGTGAGGGTGTACCCTAGGAGTGCGCATGTGCGAGTGATTTAATTTCAAGTTTATTATCTTTGTACATTTAGGGTTAGCTAACCGTTTTAAAGTTAATCATACATTCTTGTCATGCATCCCTATTATTCATACATCTAGCAGTTAATATTTTGCGGAATTTAAAGTGCGGAAAATAAGCTACGCTATTACAAGGCTTCAGGTATTTACATAGCCAAAAACAAACCCTTAAGAAAAAGCGATGAATGAAAATAAAAGATCCTAATTAATCTATTACAACTTGTGAGCAATTACATTAATATGGTAAAATAAATAATAAAGCGTGCGCGATGAAATTAAGATCGGGAGAGAACTAGGGTTTTGACCCCTTCTAACCTAATTGAAAGAAAAAATTATTTTTGTTTGTTTTTGATTATTTTTAAGAAAAGAATTAGGTTTTAAAATTAAATACACAATTAATTAGATAATTAAATTAATTAAAGAAAATAAATAAATGGCATATTTTTTGTGTTTTGTTATTCTTTTAAGAAAAATAAAATAGAATTAAGTTAAAACCCTAATTGTTCTAATTAATTTTAATTATTTATAAAAGGAATTAAAATTACCCTAAAATTAAATAACCTAATTAAATAAAATAATTTTTTTTTGATAAAAAATAAACCTAAATCTAATTGGATGAAAAATATTATTTTTATGATTTTTTTGATAAAAAGAATTATTATTTTGTTAGTAAAATAAATAAATAAACTAAATAATGGAAATTATAAAAAGAAAAGAAAATAGAAAATCGGGTCTAGAAAAGTAATTTGGAGGGGTGTATATAGCAAGCCTTGGGCCCAAAAATCTGAGGTCCATGTTGACATTTAGGCTCCCATGCTTTGTGTTGACTAGGTCCCATGATGGTCCTTCATATGCTAGCCTTCAGATCTGACTTGTTGGTGATCTGATGGTTAGGAGTTGATGCCCTATGGTAGTCTTCACGCCTTGTGGAACATGGAATCTGTAGAAAGAATTCAAGAAAAATGCAAATGTTGGAGGCAGGGGTCGAACCCCTGACCTCAAGCTCTCCAATGCCTTAGCGCTTACCTGGCCACCATTGGGCCAATTGATTCAATTGATTACTAAATGAAACAAAAATAACAAAAATAAATAAATAACACTAGCTGTAAAACACGCGCGTGAATTCAAATGCACGAATGGGATGGAGGCACGTATGTCATCTTCCTCCTTGCACCGTTGGTAAAAGTTACAGACTTTTACCTACGACACTATGTCCATAGCTACAGGTCCTGCAAATCTCAAAATTCAATACAAGCATGATAAATAAAAACTAAGGCTATAGATAGTTTCGTCTGGACCTGCTGGGCACGATGGTGCCCCTTTCATGGCCCAATTTTACCTGCACACGAAGATCCCAAATCGAAGCCACAAACCATAACAATGGTGAAATCGTATACAGTCCATAAAAATGCAATTAAACGTTCCAGATAGCTTGCAAATGTGATGGTGAACAAGAATATACAATTATTTCATGCTATAAGTGCCAGAATTATGCAAATCGATTTCAAAAATACATCAAAGTCATGGCTGACTTACAGTGGGTTTCAGGGCCTGAAAGTGTTTGTTCTTGACTGGTTTTGCTTGCTTTTGATCCCAGGAAGCGATTGGGATGGTTAAAGGGTCTTGAAATTTCCTGGAACTATGAATTCGACTCAGCACTTTGTTGTGATTTTTTCAAGTTTTGTTCTTATTCTCACGCCTCTCTCCAGCCTTGTTTTAGGCCGTCAACTGTTCAATATATATCAAGGATTGGATTAGGGTTCAAAACATGGTCTCAATTTTCCTCCATTATTGATTTTGATCTTGATTTGATTCACTTAAAAACCCTTCCAAAAATAGGCTAAATTCAATCTTTTTGTGCACACCAAGGCTTTGCACGAACTCAATCTTATGCTAGCTGGATATAGGACCTGAAACATGTACAAAATCTTGAGTTTTCAATGTTTTGGATTTTTCTATGATTTGTTTTGATTTAAATTGATTTAATTCAAATAAAAATTAAAAAAATAATAAAAATAAGATAATGACAAATGGAAAGAGCTAGGGCTCGTGGACCATGCTACCAACTCAAAACAAGTGCAAAATATTGGGCCCATTTGGCAAAAAATTGCAATTTGAGGCATAGTTGGCTTTTGACAATTTTGCAAAAAAGGTCAACTTCACCAATGCATAACTTCCTCAATTTTTACTCTTTGAAGATGTTATTGGACTTTTTAGAAAGCTTGAGATGTCCTCTAAGCAAACCTTTTGGTCTCATCTCAATTTGGTATTCCATGTTCATGTATGAAGCTTTGACAAAAAATGTGTTTTTGTCGATTTTTCAAAATGACCTATAATGTCCAAATTCATAACTTCTTGTGAGTGCATATTTTGAACTTGGGATATGAATATGGATTGTATGAAATTGTATCCTATTCAAAATGAGATTTGTATGGGTCATTTCTCATAAAGTATGAGAAAGTTATGCTTGGAAAAAATTGAGCTGACTTTTCCTACAAAACCCTAATTTAGCAACTTTTGGTTCTTGATGAATTATGAGCAATCCTTGATGAATCATGATCAACCCTTGATAAAATGATGAATAATACTTCAAAATGAGTATGTTGACCAAAAACCTTGAATTTTGACTGTATGGGGGCCACAATTGACTTTTGCCCTAGCACAATCGATTTTCAGGCCTTTGAGCAATTAACTGAGCAAACTTTCTCTGTAGGGCTTGAAACTTGACATGGATGACCTTGAGAACATATTAGGACAATGGTGAGCATTTGGGATCCCTTGGTTTCAATTATATCGATGCAACATGAAACCCTAATTTGGGATAAATTGCCTTAGGAGAGAGCTTGTTTGGTCAACCCTTGGGGCTTCCTTGAGCAACTTGAGGATCTTTCTTGAAATGTTTTAAGAAATATGGGAGGGAAAATTTTTGGGTACAACAGCTTCCCCTGTTCAATCTTCTTAAACCTGAGGATGTAGATGGGCTTTTTGCCTTTCGTGATCTGAAGGTGGAAGATGATTGAACACTAAAGTGCCCGGAAATTTGCACTCGCATGAAGTGGTATCCGTCTTGCAATGTCGGGAATGGGCTTACAGATTCCATTTGAAAATATATTACGGAGGATGGGCTTGAAGATGCCATCTGAAGGAGTTTCAATCACAAAAGAGATTCCTTAGCAAGAGTCTGTATACTTGTTGTTGAGGAAGATTTCGCTGGGGAGTGTTGATCTCTGTCTTGAGAGAAATAGAATTTTAGGAGCTTCGATCGTCCGTTATTCTACTGGGAAATCGTCTCTTGGTTGAAGAGGTGAAAGTGAACTACTATCTGGAGGTGATCTAGGCTTCATAGTGATAATACCGACTGCTATCTGGTCGTAATCCAGGCTTCATAGTGACTTACTTAGGAGATGAGATTAAACTTTCTATCCGGTCGTGATCCAGGCTTCACCATTTCTCAATTCTTATCTGGTTGTAATCCAGGCTTCAGAAGGAATTGAGTTGTTATTCAGTCGCATCCGGGCTTCAACTTGAACTTAGGGCACACTAATATCCGGTCAACTCCGGGCTTCTTAGTAACTGTCCAGGTAAACTGCTATTTGGTCGAAATCCAAGCTTCGCAGTGTCTTGTACTGTTATCTGGTCGTAATCCAGGCTTCACAATACCTTACTTCTTATCTGGTCGTAATCCAGGCTTCAGAAGAGATCAAATGGTTATCTGGTTGTAATCTGGGCTTCCCTTTGGCTTTTGGGCCTACTAATATCTGGTCGTAATCCGGGTTTCATAGTATTTGGCCGGGTAAACTACTATTTGGTCATAATCCAAGCTTCACAGTGTCTTGTACTGTTATCTGGTCGTAATCCAGGCTTCACAATACCTTACTTCTTATCTGGTCGTAACCCAGGCTTCAGAAGAGATCAAATGGTTATCCGGTCGTAATCTGGGCTTCCCTTTGGCTTTTGGGCCTACTAATATCCGGTCGTAATCCTGGTTTCGTAGTATTTGGCTGGGTAAACTGCTATTTGGTCGTAATCCAAGCTTTACAGTGTCCCTCACTGTTATCTGGTCGTAATCTAGGCTTCAGTGCTTTTTTACCGCTATCTGGTCGTAATCCAGGCTTCGCGATGTCTCATACCACTATCTGGTTGAAATCCAGGCTTCATGGTGTTCGGAGGAAATCAAGATACTATCCGGTCGTAATCCGGGCTTCATAAATTGTGTTAAAGATATACCACTATCTGGTTGTAATCCAGGCTTCGCGGTGTCTTTGGCTGCTATCTGGTTGTAATTCAGGCTTCACAGAAACTTGTATTGCTATCTGGTCGTAATCCAGGCTTCATAATAACTTGGTGAGCTGTTATCCGATCGTAATCCGGGCTTCACGGCTTATGTTTATGACATACCACTATCTGGTTGTAATCCAGGCTTCATGGTATCTCACACTGCTATCTGGTCGTAATCCAGGCTTCACAGTAACTTGTTGAGTTCTTATTCGGTCGTAATTCGGGCTTCACGACTTGCTGGGGATTAAACTATTATCTGGTCGTTCTTCGGGCTTCATAGCTTAAAGATAAACCACTATCTGGTCGAATCCAAGCTTCGCAGTGTTCGATACTACTATCCGGTCGAATTCGGGCTTCACAATATGATGTAGAAATCAAGGTACTATCCGGTTGGGTCCGGGCTTTGTAGCTTGAACTTGGTGAGAATTTGGTTGTATCTTTCCTGAAAGGTAAAGGTTAGTCGTATGCAATGCATGATATGTATCAAGAAATTATGTTCTCAAAATAAACGAGATTGTGTTGTATGATGCGTGTGCATATGTCATGATGTATGGACATGCAATGTTTTTGATGTTCTCTAGCTGGGGAAAATAAATCCCGGATTGTTGTTGGAGAGTGAAAGGAGTTGAATTCTTTGTTTCCGCTGGGGATAGTGAATGAAGATGACTGTGAGAATAATCCTGCTGGAGAATAAGCTGACGAGAAAATGATTCTGTGGGGAAGAGATACTCTGTTAGAGGACCTGTTGATTTGGAGGAACAACCTCGGCTGGGGATGAATTATCATTGCTGGCGATGATGAACTCTGTCGGGGATTGAGTTTCTGTGTGTGAAAGAAATGAACTCCACTGGGGATAATCTTTTAGTGCGGGCAATAAATAAACTCTTCTTGGGGAGAATCTTACAGCCTCATTCGCGGTTGAGAGTCTCAGTTGGGGAGAGTGGTGTCCTGTTCGGGACCGCTAATATCACTGTCTTTTTCTTACTCTGCGGGGAGTGAATGTACCTTCAATCGTTTTCTACAACTCGGTATATCCCTATACCTGGTGGATAGAGCAATTGTACAGTTCAGACATTTCTTATTTGCCCCTGTTTCTGATATTACGAGTAATCGTCTTTTGTTTCGCATGTAAATATTTATGAGCAACAATTATTGTCAAATGCATATATAAAAAATGAACCATTGGACGTTCTTGAAAAACAAAACAGAAAAAAGAAAACAATTTGAAATTTCTTTGTGAAAATGAATTGTATTGATTTTGAAGTTGGCATGTAAATAGGCGTTTTTGTACAAGAGGCTGACATCCTAGTAAGAGAATGCCGCCGAACAATAGAATTTATACAGTTTATGCAAAAAGAAAGAAAAACAGCCATGTGAATAATCCCATTGGGTTCCAACTCTGCTATTGCCTTTATATCCTCGAGCATCTCATCACTTTGCTACTTGGTTGAAGGTGGATCAGACTGATTAGCGCCATCCGAGCTTGATAGTTGATACCGAAGTCTGGTTGCAAGATGATTCAATGAGACATAGTGTTACGCTTTGATCCCTAATTTTTTCCTGGACCGCCCTTTCAGGTTTTCAGTCCACCAGGATACCCTTTTTTGCCCAAGCCACCTTTTCAGGTTTTCGACTTGCCGGGTGTACAGTTTTTTTTTCATCCCCTATTTTTTCCCGAACCCTTTTGGTTTTCCGGAAAGCCCTTATTTTTGCCTAGGCCAGTCGACCTAGCGGGTCTTTGATTATGCGTAGTATTTTTTCACTATGTCTGCATTGACAGGGTGAGGAAGTTCGTCACCATCCATGGTAGTTAGAATCATAGCTCCTCCTGAGAAAATGTTCTTAACCACAAATGGCCCTTCATACGTAGGGGTCCATTTGCCCCTGGGATTACCTTGAGGTAATATGATGCGTTTGATCACCAGATCCCCAACTTGATACTCTTGTCGTCTGACTTTCTTGTTAAATGTCTTGATCATTCACTTTTGATACGTCTGACCATGGCAAATAGTAGTAACTCTCTTTTCGTCGATTAAGTTCAGTTGATCAAGCTGGGTCTGGATCCAGTCATCCTCGCTCAAACCTGCATCTTTCATAATCCGAAGAGAGGGTATCTGGACCTCAATGGGTAAGACTGCTTCCATGCCATACACCAAAGAGTAGGGTGTTTCCCCTGTTGAAGTCCGCGCTGAGGTTCGGTACCCATGAAGAGCGAACAGTAACATCTCGTTCCAATCTTTGTATGTCACTGTCATCTTCTGCAAAATCTTCTTGATATTCTTATTAGCCGCTTCTACAGCCCCATTCATCTCCAACCGGTAAGGAGAAGAGTTGTGATGTTGTATCTTGAACTGCTTGCAGAGCTCGGTGATCATTGTATTGTTGAGATTTGTACCTTTGTCCGTAATGATCCTCTCTGGTACACCGTATCGACAAATTAAATTGTGCCAAATAAACCGTGCCACGACGTTCTTGGTCACTGTAGCAAAGGAAGCTGCCTCAACCCATTTTGTAAAGTAATCGATCGCTACCAGGATGAAACGATGCCCGTTAGATGCAGTAGGTCTGATCTCACCAATCATATTAATGCCCCACATTGCAAAAGGCCAAGGAGCTGTCAAGACGTTCAGAGGAACTGGAGGTATGTGCACCTTATCAGCATAGACTTTGCACTTATGACAGGTCCGAGAATGTTGATAACAGTCGGCTTCCATGGAGGACCAATAATATCCTGCCCGTAGGATCTTCTTTGCCATGGTGTGTCCACTGGAATGAGTCCCGAAAGTACCTTCATGTAACTCTACCATAATCCATTCTGCCTCGTTCTTATCCATACAACGCAGTAAGGTTGAATCATGATTACACTTGTAAAGGACACCATTGCTGATGAAGAACTTCGCAGCGAACCTCCTCAAAAACTTCTTATCATTAACAGATGCACCCTCGGGGTATTCCTGAGCCTCAAGATACCTCTTTACCTCGTGAAACCAGGGTTTATTTTCTACCTCTTCAGTCTCGGTGTCACAGCAATGTGCGGGTTCGTCTAACCTCTCAATGGTAATCTGGGGAGCCTCATTGTCCCACCTAACCTTGAACATAGAAGACATAGTAGCTAGCGCGTCCGCCAACTGATTCTCTTCTCTAGGGAAGTGTTCAAAGGTTATCTCCTTAAAATGAGGAAGCAACGTCAATACATACTCTTTGTAAGGAATAAGATTTGGGTGCTTCGTATCCCACTCGCCTTTAATCTGACTGATCATGAGAGCGGAATCTCCGAACACATTCAAGAACTTAATCCTTAGGTCAATAGCTGCTCGAAGGCCCATGATGCATGCTTCATACTCCGCCATGTTGTTAGTGCAGTTAAAACATAATCGGGCGGTGAACGGAGTATGACAGCCTTCAGGAGATATGATCACGGTGCCAATACCATTACCCAACACGTTCGAAGATACATCAAAATACATAGACCATCGGGATCCTTCCTCAGGTCCTTCATCCGGTCCAGGTATTTCACAGTCGGTCACTAACATGATGTTCTCATCCGGAAACTCGAAGTTCATAGACTGGTAATCGTCCACGGCCTGATGTGCCAAATGATCTGCTAACACACTCCCTTTGATTGCCTTTTGGGTTGTGTATTGGATGTCATACTCATTCAAGATCATTTGCCATCTTGCTATTCTTCAGGACAAGGCAGGCTTTTCGAAGATATACTTGATTGGATCCATCTTTGATATCAATAGGCTAGTGTGAGTCAGCATATACTGTCTCAGCCGGCGAGTAGCCCATGCCAAACGCAACAAGTTTTCTCAAGCAGTGAGTATCGGGTCTCATAGTCAGTAAACTTTTTGCTAAGGTAGTAAATAGCATGCTCTTTTCGGCCAGACTTGTCATGCTGCCCCAGTATGCACCCCACTCAATTGTCGAGTACTGTCAAGTATAAAATCAGAGGTCTTCCTTCAACTGGAGGCATCATAATAGGTGGCTCTTGGAGATATTCCTTGATCCTTTCGAAAGAGGCCTGACATTCATTATTCCAACTTACCACTTGATCTTTCTTCAGCAGTTTGAAGATCGGTTCACAAGTAGCAGTCAGGTGGGAAATAAATCGGGCAATGTAATTCAGATGTCCCAGAAAACCTCTGACTTCTTTTTCTGTTCGGGGAGCTGGCATTTCCTGTATACTCTTCACCTTTGCAGGATCCACCTGAATACCTTTATCACTAACGATGAAACCCAGCAGCTTACCAGACCTTACCCCGAAGGTGCACTTGTTCGGGTTTAACCTCAGCTTGTACATCTTCAACCTGTCGAATAGTTTCTAGAGATTATCAAGATGTTCCTCTTCAGTCTGGGATCTTGCAATCATGTCGTCAACGTATACCTCAATCTCATGATGAATCATGTCATGGAATAAAGCGACCATGGCGCGCTGATACGTTGCCCCAACATTCTTCAATCTGAACGACATGACCTTGTAGAAAAAGGTACCCCACTGCGTAACGAACGTTGTCTTCCCCATGTCCTTGGGAGCCATCTTAATCTAATTGTAACCAGAAAACCATCCATAAAGGAGAAGATCTTATGATGTGCAGTGTTGTCGACCAGAACATCGATGTGAGGTAGTGGGAAATCATCCTTGGGGCTTTCCCTGTTCAGATCCATATAGTCCACACACATCCGAACCTTACCATCTTTCTTCGGAACCGGAACCACGTTGGCAACCCACTGAGGGTAAGAAGTAACAGCTAGAAAACCGACATCAAACTGTTTCATGACCTCAACTTTTATTTTCTCAGACATCTCTGGGCGCATTCGGCGAACTTTCTATTTCACTGGAGGACAGTCTTCTTTAGTTGGCAAGCGGTGAACCACAATATCGGTATCCAACCCAGGCATATCTTCATAAGACCAAGCAAAGATCTCAACATAGTTACGCAACATTTGTATTAACCGTTGCTTGACACCAGACTCCAAATTTGCACCAATCTTAACCTCTTTCTTGTCTTCTTCTGTACCCAAATTCACTGATTCCACTGGCTCTTCATGGGGTTGTATGGCCCTCTCTTCCTGTAGTAACAATCTAGCAAGTTCCCCAGGCACTTCGCAATCATCCTCACCTTCGTCCTCGGCTTGGTTGATCGAACTTTCGAAGTCATAACTGGCAGTAGCAGAGTCGTTATCAGTGGGATCCAGAGTGGATGTGGACCTGTATTATGATATGTGAGTGTGTGTAAGACAATAGCTGTTTTGATAAGGTGCAAGATAGAAAAGAAAAACAAGGAGCGCAAAATTTGTAATGCAAGAAAACGTCCAATGCTTTATTGATGATATATGGAAATAACAAATATTAAGCCCTCACAAACAAATCCACGGTGTCTCGGGCAAGGACCGGGCTGTAAAGTTTTAAATTGTCTGTTACAAATCTCAAAATAAAAGTCTATTACTGTGTAATAAAAGAAATGGGCATGAAGTCCTTTGTCGTCCAATTGCTTAATCCACCGTCGGTAGTCGGGTAAATCCAGTTGTCGATATCTGACTCTTCCTTGTCATCCTCAATTGCATTCACTCCCTGATCATGTTTAGGCATAGGAGCAGTTATGACGTTGGGCTTTTCCGGTGCGTCAAACTCGATTTCTTTAGCTTCAATCAAACCTTGCACCTTATTCCTCAAGGCCTAGCAGTTGTTTGTATCATGCCCTGGGCTATCGGAGTGATAGGCGCAGCGGGCATTTGGATTATACAGCAGTGATGTAGTATTGGGATTCTTCGAGGCTTCCCTCAGAGTTATCAAGTTGGTCTTCAACAATTGCGGTAGAATTTGAGACAGGGTCATACTGAGCCGAGTATACTGTCTTTGCGGTCTCTCTACTCTTTACTGATTGTTGCATTGTGGGGCAACAATGGGTCTTAATATTACTACCACATTAACTGCTTGGCGGTGTTCAGGTCGATTCTGGCTCTTCGAGCTGTAAACTGCACTAGCTTCTTTTCTGAAAGGCTTCTTTTCTGTACTCGATGAAGCACCTTTCTGTATCTTGCCACTTTTGATACCAGCTTCCACTCTCTCCCCAGTCAAAATTAATTCAGTAAACCCGGATGATGAACTTCCGATCAAATGATTGAAGAATGGACCAGACAAAGTCCCAAGAAACATGTCCACCAACTCCCTATCAGACAGAGGGGGTTGGACTCTTTCAGCCATATCTCTCCACTTCTGAGCATAGTTCTTAAAGCCTTCGTCTGCACCCATTGACATACCCTGAAGCTGAGTACGCGTGGGAGCAAGGTCAGCTTTATACTGGTATTGCTTGTAAAAAGCAGCAACAAGGTCCTCCCAGTTGCGGACATTAGCTCCTTCCAATTGATAGAACCATTCAAGTTGAGTCCCTGATAGACTATCTTGAAAGAAATGAACCCATAGGTTTCTATCAGCAGTGTAGGGTTGAATTTTTCTGACATATGAGCAGAGATGAAGCTTTGGATAAGATACTCCATCATACTTAGCAAAGATAGTTGCTTTAAACTTGTTAGGGATCACCACCCCAGATGCCAATCCCAGATCTCCGAAGTCCAACCCAAGGACCTTCTGAATCTCCATTGCACTCAAACGGTCTTCAAGTTGCTTATACCTATCCTTAGCAAGAGGATACTGTTCTTCATCAAAATCAGTGTCATTATCAGAGACCACAGGACTAGGACCCTTTCCTTCCTCTAGATTCTCCCCTCCTCCAGATGAATGAGACAGGTCAGTTTCCTGTCGCAACCTATTCCCAAATCTGTGACCCATATTCAGGAGGACCACCTTCTTCTTCTTCTTCTTTTTCTCCTTTAGGATGAGAGTCTTCAAATCTTGCTGCCCTTTGGCCAGGTTCAGGAACATCTCTTGGAACTGAGCATTATGTGCTTGAAGAGCCTTGATGGCTTGATCGGTAGGTGTTTCAGAAGACATTTTGTGCTGAAATAAGCAGTGAAGAAGATAAGAAACCTATAATGGTACCTGTGATGAGGTGCATGATGATAAAATGCGTATGAAATGATTTCAAAGACTTTGGGAGATTTAAATTTGTGAACCAAGAAATAAACAAACTTTATTAGATTCAAACTTGTAAAAATGTTTAACAATGCCTTTAAGGCGTTACAAAAGAAATAACTGAAAATAAATCTAAACTAGAAACAAGCAGAAATCAGAAATCCCATGGTCTCTTTCCCTTCGTGCTGACATAATCATTTATTGTCCTTTCATTCTCAAGCTGCCTCGTGAGCTTCAAGATCTTCCTCTCCTGCTCATGATACTTCTCTCTGTAGGTATCCCTTTCTTCCTTCAACTGAATCCAGGATCTCTTCAATGCCCCAAGATCAGTAGGCATGTATGGATGGAGGACCGTATAAGGAACACCTTCTTCATTAGTATGCTCCACAATTACCGGAAAAACAGCTTCGTAAGGCATCCCTAGCTTTTGAGCACGGGCTCGAACCCAATGGAGATAAGGTTGCATAGGGAGAGAAGTCTTTAGACCTAGCTCTTGAGGGTCAGACTTGTTTACCATGCCCCAGGCTCGTATAAACCTTCGGCGATGCTCATTCACGTCCCCCTTGTAGTCAAAGACAATGTCTGGAAGAAGCAGCTCATGAGGACCGTCTCTCCGAGCGCACCCAAACTGTCGTAAAGCCAAACAAGGATTGTAGGTTATTCCCCCTCTAATTCCAAGCAACGAAACATTATGGTATTCCCCACATCGATCAATGATATCTACTTTTTCCATATCCTTAGAACTCCAAAGAATATCCGTATGAGTGAGGGACATGATTCTATAAGCCCAACCTACACCTTCCTCATTCTTCAATACATATTTGGGGAGGTGCGAAATAAACCACCTCGCCAGCAATGGCGTGAAACACATGAGGGTCCCCCTTCTTCGCACAGTACGAGTATAGAGAGCATGTAAAATATCACCCAGAAGAGTAGGCACTGGATTACGAGACAAGAAGATCTTGACCGCATTCACATCTATGAAGGAATCTAGGTTCAGGAAAAGAACCAAGCCGTAGATGAGGAGAGCCAAGATTTCTTCAAATGCTTGAAAGTCCAAGTCATCCCAGAACTGTCGAGCTTGATCCATTAGAAACTTAGCCAAGAAACCTTTAACCCTGCTCCGTGTCTCCCAATTAGACACTACATCAGCTTTTTTCAAGTGTAAAGCCGAAGCAATGTCCTCTGGCCTAGGAACCTCCTCCAAACCTGTGAAGGGTGTCTGCTCGAGAATGGATATACCCAACAAATCAGAAAACTCCTCCAAAGTAGGGACTAGCTGATAATCTGGGAAGGTGAAACAATGATGCAATGGATCAAAGAACTGGAAGAGGACACTCATCATTTGCTCATCCAACTTTGAAGTTACCAGGCTAAGGAGATGACCATGTCTTCTGACAAATGAAGAAGTATCAGGAACCTTTGAAACTAAATCTCTGAGCTGAGCAGGGATTTGCACGAAGTTGACTCGAATGGTATTTCTGTGCATAGAAGTCATGATTTGCAAAACAGAATAAAGATAAATCCCCTTGGTCTTTGAAATGGTTAGTATAATGAAATATGCATGCGATGTTATGATGCATGATGTCATGATAAAAACATACAACAGGTATCACAAATAGCAGACATGGTAAAGGCAAACAAGTCACACAATAGCCCTTAAGTTTCAAGCTTGCATGGAGTCTAGGTACTACCCTCTTGAAGTTCAGTTGGTTCAACCTGTCCTAATAATAGTAACAGGGTTCTAGAGGTTCTCAATATCACTGACCATCCTCCATTGGTCATGGTTTCAGCTCACACAATCTTTTCTTGTGGCTGGAACTATCTCGAGAGTATGGTCTCAATGAGTGTAGTATCGAGTATCAACCAGTTCCCAGCTCTATGTCGAGGCCGGCTATCTCACTACTTCCTATGGCCAAGTTGGTCAATTATAGGTTCTAAGGTAAGTTGATGCTTAACGATCCATATAGCAACCCCATATTCTCCTTGTTTCTCCATAAGGGATATTGGTACCAACAAATGTGCCACCTCAACGTAGCTACTGCTTCAACCGTATCGGTCTATGTCGTACAATTCCCTCACATTTTATTGCTACTTACCTAAAAGGTGTCCCCCAGATCCAGGTTAGGATCTATAGTAACTCCAATACAAAGCCCACAAAGATAAAGCAATCAAATCAAACAAGAGAAGAAATATGATGAACTAATCCTAAGGTATAACCCACTTATTATCTTCCCCAGCAGAGTCGTCAGTTATGTGATATGGTGGCCAGAACCGGGACTATTTTAGGAATTGTTGGTTTGCGTTTGTGTTTGCAAAATTTTGCGGTAAGCAAGAGTCGCCACCGACTTTTATTTTATCCAACAGGAAAGGAAAAAAGCACAGAAAAATTCTTTTTTTCGAGATTTTGAGTACGGGGGGTAGATTATAGAAAGGGAAGGTGTTAGCACCCTTTCTATCCGTGGTTTTCCATGGGCTCTTAGGTACTTGCTCATCATTTTCAAAATTTATTGTGTGTTTCATTTGAAAAAGTTTTTGACTTCGATTTAACTCTTGCTTCTATCTTCAAGAGTGTTACGAAGTGTTTTTTGAAAGCTTTGTTTAAAAGAGTGTAAGTGTGAAAAAGTTCGTTTGGATTGAGCAAGTACTTAAGATTCTACCTACTCGAAAAAAATAATTGTTCTATGTTTGCTTCCTTTAGACAGTGCTATCCTACTATTAGTGAGTAGGTAGCACCGTCGTTGGAGTTTTAAGGGTCAATTCGAAAGGGACGTACGGTCACCAAAGCAATGTTAGGACGCCTTAGTAATAACCCTAATGTCTTTGATCAATTATTCGAGGCAACAATATCCGAGGCAACCATTCCGAGGAAACTTTTCTGAACGGGACTTTGATCTTTGTTTAGATAAGAGAGCGACCAATAAGGCATCCTATACTTAATGACCGTTTACCGAAGGCAACCGAAGTGAGGGTGTACCCTAGGAGTGCGCATGTGCGAGTGATTTAATTTCAAGTTTATTATCTTTGTACATTTAGGGTTAGCTAACCGTTTTAAAGTTAATCATACATTCTTGTCATGCATCCCTATTATTCATACATCTAGCAGTTAATATGTTGCGGAATTTAAAGTGCGGAAAATAAGCTACGCTATTACAAGGCTTCAGGTATTTACATAGCCAAAAACAAACCCTTAAGAAAAAGCGATGAATGAAAATAAAAGATCCTAATTAATGTATTACAACTTGTGAGCAATTACATTAATATGGTAAAATAAATAATAAAGCGCGCACGATGAAATTAAGATCGGGAGAGAACTAGGGTTTTGACCCCTTCTAACCTAATTGAAAGAAAAAATTATTTTTGTTTGTTTTTGATTATTTTTAAGAAAATAATTAGGTTTTAAAATTAAATACACAATTAATTAGCTAATTAAATTAATTAAAGAAAATAAATGAATGACCTATTTTTTGTGTTTTGTTATTCTTTTAAGAAAAATAAAATAGAATTAAGTTAAAACCCTAACTGTTCTAATTAATTTTAATTATTTACAAAAGGAATTAATATTACCCTAAAATTAAATAACCTAATTAAATTAAATAATTTTTTTTTGATAAAAAATAAACCTAAATTTAATTGGATGAAAAATATTATTTTTATGATTTTTTTGATAAAAAGAATTATTATTATTTAAGTTAAATAAATAAATAAACTAAATAATGGAAATTATAAAAAGAAAAGAAAATAGAAAACTGGGCCTGGAAAAGTAATTTGGAGGGGTGTATATAGCAAGCCTTGGGCCCAAAAATCTGAGGTCCATGTTGACTTCCAGGCTCCCATGCTTTATGTTGACTAGGTCCCATGATGGTCCTTCATATGCTAGCCTTCAGATCTGACTTGTTGGTGATCTGATGGTTAGGAGTTGATGCCCTATGATAGTCTTCACGCCTTGTGGAACATGGAATCTGTAGAAAGAATTCAAGAAAAATGCAAACGTTGGAGGCAGGGGTCGAACCCCTGACCTCAAGCTCTCCGATGCCTTAGCGCTTACCTGGCCACCATTGGGCCAATTGATTCAATTGATTACTAAATGAAACAAAAATAATAAAAAGAAATAAATAACACTAGCTGTAAAACACGCGTGCGAATTCAAATGCACGAATGGGATGGAGGCACGTATGTCATCTTCCTTCTTGCATCGTTGGTAAAAGTTACAGACTTTTACCTACGGCACTATGTCTATATCTACAGGTCCTGCAAATCTCAAAATTCAATACAAGCATGACAAATAAAAACCAAGGCCATGGATAGATTCGTATGGACCTACTAGGCACGAGGGTGCCCCTTTCATGGCCCAATTTTACCTGCACACGAAGATCCCAAATCGAAGCCACAAACCCTAACAATGGTGAAATCTTATACAGTCCATAAAAATGCAATTAAACGTTCCAGATAGCTTGCAAATGTGATGATGAATGAGAATATACAATTATTTCATGCTATAAGTGCCAAAATTATGCAAATCGATTTCAAAAATACATCAAAGTCGTGGCTGACTCACAGTGGGTTTCAGGGCCTGAAAGTGCTTATTCTTGATTGGTTTTGATTGCTTGTGATCCTAGGAAGCGATTGGGATGGTTAAAGGGTCTTGAAATTTCCTGGAACTATGAATTCGACTCAGCACTTTGTTGTGATTTTTCATGTTTTGTTCTTGTTCTCACGCCTCTCTCCAGCCTTGTTTTAGGTCTGCAAATGTTCAATATATATATCAAGGATTGAATTAGGGTTCAAAACATGATCTCAATCTTCCTCCATTATTGATTTTGATCTTGATTTGATTCACTTAAAAACCCTTCCAAAAATAGTCTAAATTCAATCTTTTTATGCACACTAAGGCTTTGCACGAATTCAATCTTATGCTAGCTGGATATAGGACCTGAAACATGTACAAAATCTTGAGTTTTCAATGTTTTGGATTTTTCTATGACTTGTTTTGATTTAAATTGATTTAATTCAAATAAAAATAAAAATAAATAACAAAAATAAGATAATGACAAATGTAAAGAGCTAGGGCTCGTGGACCATGCTACCAACTCAAAACAAGTGCAAAAGATTGGGCCCATTTGGCAAAAATTGCAATTTGAGGCATAGTTGACTTTTGACAATTTTGCAAAAAAGGTCAACTTCACTAATGCATAACTTCCTCAATTTTGACTCTTTGAATGTGTTCTTGGACTTTTTAGAAATATTGAGATGTCCTATAAGCAACCCTTTTGGTCTCATCTCAATTTGGTATTCCATGTTCATGTATGAAGCTTTGACAAAAAAGGTGTTTTGTCGACTTTTCAAAATGACCTATAATGTCCAAATTCATAACTTCTTGTGAGTGCATATTTTGAACTTGGGAGATGAATATGGATTTCAGGGAATTGTATTCTCTTCAAAATGAGCTTTGGATGGGTCATTTCTCGTAAAGTATGTGAATGTTATGCTTGGTCAAAGTTGAGCTGACTTTTCCTGCAAAACCCTAATTTAACAACTTTTGGTTCTTGATGAATTATGGGCAATCCTTGATGAATCATGATCAACCCTTGATCAAATGATGAATAATACTTCAAAATGAGGATATTGACCAAAAATCTTGTAGTTTGACTGTGTGGGGGCCACAGTTGACTTTTGCCTTAACACAGTCGATTTTTAGGCCTTTGAGCAATTGACTGAGAAAACTTTCTCTGTAGGGCTTGAAAATTGACATGGATGACCTTGAGAACATATTAGGAAAATGGTAAGCATTTGGGATCCCTTGGTCTCAAGTATCCTGATGCAACATGAAACCCTAATTTGGGGTAGACTGCCTTAGGAGAGAGCTTGTCTGGTCAACCCTTGGGGCTTCCTTGAGCAACTCGAGGATCTTTCTTGAAATGTTTTGAGATATATGGGAGGAAAAATTTTGGGGTACAACAAAGAGAAAAAATTATAAAAGAAATAAGAGAGGGCTTGGTTTTGTAGCAAGAAGGGGGGTGCCAATCTGACTTCTAGGCCCAACAATTTCTGGCCTTTATTGACTTTTCCAAATCCTGTGCATTGGCTTGACTCACGCCCATGATAGGCCATCATGTGAGAAGCCTTGGATTTGGCTTGTTGTGGATCTGATGGTTGAAAGCTGATGGCGCATGGTGGTCTCCTTGTATGCACGTGTGCCTGATTATGCAAGAAAAAATATCATGAAATAATATGGGGACCTGGGGATCGAACCCAGGCCCTTTGGTATTTTCCATTGCATGCTGACCATCTGAGCTAGCTTAGCTTTTTGTATATGGAACAACAAAAAATCATTATATTGGAAAAACAAAATAATATATTATAAAATGCGTGAATTTTGAACTGGCCAGTCAGGGAGGGCCACGTTGTCATCTTCTTCCTCCCTCCGTTGGTAAAAGTTTTTTTACTTATACCTACAGTCATCTGGGCGTAGGTACAAACCTATGCATCTCCAAAATCTTATCCCTGCATGATAAATCAATACCAGTGGTGCCAATCAACTTGTTGCAATCTCACGAGCATCATGGTACCACTATCCATGGCTAATTGTTCCTGCAAGCAAAACCCCTAAAAACGAAACTAAAACCCTAAACATGGCAACTTGTTGTATAGCCAATAAAAATACAATTGGATATTACCATTAACTTGTAAACACCATAAGGATTAAGAATATGTCCATAAAATACGCTAACAATGCCATAATTATGATATACGATTTCAAGAAAACATGGAAGTCATGGGGTACTTACAGCGCGTTTCTGGGCTTGAGGGAGCTTGCTAAGGATTGCAATATGATCATAGGATGTCCAGGAAGCGATTAGTGTGACTGGAATGGCTTGAGGAAGCCTAGAACTGAGAAAACAGTTTGTAACTTTTCTTGATTTTTGTGAAAGTTGTTTTCACCTTTGCACGCCTCCAATCCTCCTTCTTTTGATCTGCACTTGTTCTATATGTACCCTAGAATGAATTAGGGTTTCAATTTGGTTTCAAATCTTCTCCAATGATGACCATTGATTCAAGATTTTATCCTTTGTGCAAATCTTTCCAAATTGAGAAAATCCAATCTTTTTGTGTCCATTTGAAGCTTGCACGATTTGATTCTTCTTCCAGCTGTATAAGAGGCCTAAACATGAACAAAATCTCAAGCTTTGATTAGTTTTGATATTTTCATGATTTTATTCTGATTTTATTTGATTTAATTGAAATGAAAATTAAAATAAATGATAAAAATAAAATAAAGACAAGTGGGAGAGATCATGGTTCGTGGGTCATGTTACAAACTCAATGCAAGCATAAAAAATTGGGCCCATTTGACAAAAATTGCAATTTTGGCCACATTTGACTTTTGGCAATTTTGCAAAAAAGGTCAACTTTGCCAATGCATAACTCCTTCAATTTTGACCCTAGATATGCGTTCTTGGACTTTTTAGAAAGATTAGGATGTCCTCTAAGCAACCATTTTTGTCTCATCTCAATTGAGTCTTCCATGTTCATGTATGAAGCTTTGACAAAAAAGGTGTTTTTGTTAACTTTTCAAAATGACCTATAATATCCAAATTTATATCTTCTCGTGAGTGTATATTTTGAACTTGGGAGTTGAAGATGAATTGTAGGGGATTTCATCCTCTTCAAAATTATCTTTGGATGGATCATTTTTGATAAAGTATGAGAAAGTTATGCTTGGTCAAAGTTGAGTTGACTTTTCCTACAAAACCCTAATTTAGCAACTTTTGGGTTTTGATGAATTATGAGCAATCCTTGAGGAATCATGATCAATCATTGATCAAATGATGAATAATACTTCAAAATGAGTATGTTGACCAAAAATCTTGAAGTTTGACTGTATGTAGGACACAATTGACTTTTGCCCTAACACAGTCGATTTTCAGGCCTTTGAGCAATTGACTGGGCAAATTTCCTCTGTAAGGCTTGAAAATTGACATGGATGATCTTGAGAACATATTAGGACAATGGTGAGAATTTGGGATCATTTGGACTCAAACATCTTGATGCAAACTGAAACCCTAATTTGAGGTAGACTGCCTTAGGAGAGAGTTTGTCTGGTCAACCCTTGGACTTCCTTGAGCAATTTGAGGACCTCACTTGAAATGTATTGAAAAATATGGGAGGGAAAATTTGGGGGTACAACAGCTGCCCCTGTTCAATCTTATTAAACCCGAGGATGTAGATATTGGCTTGTCTGCCTTTCGTGATCCGAAGGTGGAAGATGATTGAACACTAGAGTGCCTAGAAATTTGCACTCGCATGAAGTGGTATTTGTCTTGTGATGTCGGGAATGGGCTTATAGATTCCATTTGGAGGTTAATGTCGGAAGATGGGCTTGAAGATGCCATCAGAAGAAGTGTCGATCACATAAGAGATTCCTTTGTGAGAGCCCGTATACCCGTTGTTGAGGAGGACTTCGTTGGGGAATGCTGGTCTCTGTCTTGGTAAAAGTAGAATTTTAGGAGCTTCAATCGTCCGTTATTCTACTGGGGAATAATCTCTTGGTCGATGAGGTGAAAATGAACTGCTATCTGGTCGTGATCCAGGCTTTATGGTGATAAGATCGACTATTATCTGGTCGTGCTCCAGGCTTCACAGCGACTTACTGGGGGATGAGATTAAACTTGCTATCTGGTCGTTCTCCAGGCTTCGTAACTTCTTACTTCTTATCTGGTCGTATTCCAGGCTTCAGAAGAAATCAAGTGGTTATCCGGTCGCATCTGGGCTTCCATTTGATTTTAAGGCCTACTAGTATCCGGTCGATTTCTGGGCTTCATAGTAATTGGCCGGGTAGACTGCTATTTGGTCGAAATCCAAGCTTTACAATGTCTTTTACTGTTATCTGGTCATGATCCAGGCTTCAGTATCCTTTACCTCTATCTAGTCGTTATCCAGGCTTCACGGTGTCTTATACCATTAGCTGGTCGAGTCCAGGCTTCATGGTATCTTGTATTGCTATTTGGTCAATTTCCAGGCTTCACAATAACTTGCTGAGGGTTAAGCTGTTTTCTGGTCGATCTCCAGGCTTCATAGCTTGTGTTTATGATATACTATTATCTGGTCGATTCCAAGCTTCATGGTGTCTTGTACTGCTATCTGGTCAATTTCCAGGCTTCACAGTAACTTGCTGGGGATTCAACTATTTTCCGATCGATTTCCGGGCTCCATAGCTTTGAATTTGGGATATACCACTATCTGGTCGATTCCAGGCTTCGTAGTATTTTGGTACTGTTATCCGGTTGTTCTCCACGCTTCACAGTATGATGGAGAAATCAAGATATTATTCGGTCGGATCCGGGCTTCATAGCTTAAACTGGAATAGAAATCTTAGTATTGATTTGACTGAACCAGAGAAAACTTGTGAGAATTTGATTGCATCTTTCCCTGAAAGGTAAAGAGTTAGTCATATGTAATGTCATGATGTATGATATGTATGGAGTAATGATGTTCTCAAAATAAATGAGATTGTGATGTATGATGCGTATGCGTATGCCATGATGTATGGATATGCAATATTCTTGTGATACTCTCTAGCTGGGGGAAATGAATCCTGGACTGATGTTGGAGAGTACAAGGAGTTGAGTTCTTCGTTCTCGTTAGGGGTAACGACCGAAGATTATTTGAGAATAAATTGGCGAAAGAATGACTCTATGGGGAAGAGAGATATTCTGCTAGAAGATCTGATGATTTGGAGAAATATCCTCAGCTGGGGATGAATTACTGTTGCTGGTGATAATGAACCCTGCCAGGGACTGAGTTTCCGCTTGTGGAAGAACTAAACTTAGCTGATGGTGAACTTCTATTGTTGGTGATAGATAAACTCTGCTTAAGGAGAATTAATATCACTGTCTTTGGGTACTTCCACCTCTGCGTGGAGTGTATGCACCTTTAGTCATATTCTCAAGCTGGTTCTATCCATGTACCTGGTGGGTAGAGCAACTGTAAGGTTTGGACATTTCTTGTTTGCCCCTATTCCTGGAATTATAAGTAATTGTCTTTTGTTTCGCATGTAAATATTTATGAGCAGCAATTATTGTCAAATGCATATATAAAAAATGAACCATTGGACGTTCTTACAAAACAAAACAGAAAAAGAAAAACAATTTTGGAATTTATTGTAAAAGGAATTGTATTTATTTTGAAGTTGGCCTATAATAGTGTTTTGTACAAGAGGCTGACGTCCTAGTAAGAGAACGCCGCCGAAGGAACAACATTTATACAATTGGCGTAAAAGAAAGAAAAACAGCTATATGAACAATCCCATTGGGTTCCAACTCTGCTAGTTCCTTTATATCTTCGAGCATCTCATCACTTTTCTACTTGGTCGAAGGTAGATCAAATTGATTGGCACCGTCCGAGCTTGATAATCAATACCGAAGTCTGGTTGCAAGGTGATCCAATGAGACATAGTGTTACACTTTGATCCCTAATTTTTGCCTGGACCGCCCTTTCGGGTTTTCAATCCACCAGGATATTCTTTTTTGCCTAAGACGCCTTTTCAGGTTTTCGACTTGCCGGGTGTACAGTTTTTTTTCATTTTCATCCCTTAGTTTTGCCCGAACCCTTTTGGTTCGTCGGGAAGCCCTTATTTTCTCCTAGGCCAGTTAACCTAGCGGGTCTTTGATTATGCATAGTATTTTTTCACTATGTCTGCATTGACGGGGTGAGGAAGGTCGTCACCATCCATGGTGGTTAGAATCATAGCTCCTTTTGAGAAGATGTTCTTAACCACAAATGGCCCTTCATAAGTGGGGGTCCATTTGCCCCTGGGATCACCTTGTGGCAGTATGATGTGATTGATCACTAGATCCCTGACTTGATATTCTTGTCGTCTAACTTTCTTGTTAAATGCCTTGATCATTCACTTTTGATATGTCTGACCATGACAAATAGCAATAAGTCTCTTTTCATCAATTAAGTTCAGCTGATCAAGTCGGGTCTGGATCCAGTCGTCTTTGCTCAAACTTGCATCCTTCATAATCCAGAGAGAGGGTATCTGGACCTCAATGGGTAAGACTTCTTCCATGCCATACACCAGAGAGTAGGATGTTTCCCCTGTCGACGTCCGTGCTGAGGTGAGATACCCATGAAGAGCGAATGGTAGCATCTCGTGCCAGTCTTTGTATGTCACTGTCATCTTCTGCGTAATCTTCTTGATGTTCTTATTAGCCGCTTCAACAACCCCATTCATCTTCGGCCGGTAGGGAGAAGAGTTATGATGTTGTATCTTGAACTGTTTGTAGAGCTCGGTGATCATTGTATTGTTGATATTTGTACCATTATCCGTAATGATCCTCTCTGGTACACCGTATCGACAAATCAGATTGTGTCGGATGAATCACGCCACGACGTTCTTGGTTACTATAGCAAAAGAAGATGCCTCAACCCACTTTGTAAAGTAATCAATAGCCACCAGAATGAAACGATGCCCGTTGGATGCAGTAGGTATGATCTCGCCAATCATAACGATGTCCGACATTGCGAAAGGCCAAGGAGTCGTCAAGACATTCAGAGGAACTGGAGGTACATGCACCTTATCAGTATAGACTTGGCACTTATGGCAGGTCCGAGAGTGCTGATAACAGTCGGCTTCCATAGTAGACCAACAATATCCTGCCCGTAGGATTTTCTTTGCCATGGTATGTCCACTGGAATGAGTTCTGAAAGTACCTTCATGTAACTCTGCCATAATCCTTTCTGCCTCGTTCTTGTCCATACATCGCAGTAAGGTTGAATCATGGTTACACTTGTAAAGGATACCATTACTGATGAAGAACTTCACAGCGAATCTCCTCAGAAACTTATTATCATTAACAGATGCACCCTCGGGGTACTCTTGAGCCTCAAGATACCTCTTTACCTCGTGAAACCAGGGTTTATCTGCTACCTCTTCATTCTCAATATCACAGCAATGTGCGGGTTCGTCCAATCTCTCAATGGTAATCTAGGGAGCTTCATTGTCCCACCTGACTTTGAACATAGAAGACATGGTAGCTAGCGCGTCCGCTAACTGATTCTCCTATCTTGGAAAGTGTTCAAAGGTTATCTCCTCAAAGTGTGGGAGCAACTTCAGTATATACTCTTTGTAAGGAATAAGATTTGGGTGTTTCGTATCCCACTCGCCTTTGATTTGACTGATCACTAGAGCAGAATCTCCGAATACACTCAAGAACTTAATCCTCAGGTCGATAGCAGCTCGAAGGCCCAGGATACATGCTTCATACTCTGCCATATTGTTGGTGCATTTAAAACATAATAAGGCGGTGAATGGAGTATGACAACCCTCAGGAGATATGATCACAGCTCCAATGCCATTACCCAACGCGTTTGAGGCTCCGTCAAAATACATGGACCATCGGGATCCTTCCTCGGGTCCTTCATCCGGTCCAGGTTCTTCACATTCAGTCACCAACATGATGTTCTCATCCGGGAACTCGAAATCCATGGATTGGTAGTCGTCCACGGCCTGATGCGCCAAATGATATGCCAATACACCCCCCGTGATTGCTTTCTGGGTTGTGTATTGGATGTCATACTCAGTTAAGATCATCTGCCATCTTGCTATTTGTGATCGGTGGAAATAGAACTGACTGTTTTGGAATGCTGGTTTGCGAAATGTCGCGGTAAGCAAGAGTCGCCACCGCCTTTTATTTTCTTCAACATGGAAAGGACAAAAGCACAGCAAAATTCCTTTTCGAGATGTTTCTCGGTTCGGGAGGTAGATTATAGAAAGGGAAGATGTTAGCACCCTTTCTATCCGTGGTTATCCACGGGCTCTTAGGTACTTGCTCACTATGTTTTCAAAAAAGTTTGCTTTTCTTGTGTTTGTGGGTTTTGAAAAAAGTTTGTTTGAAAACTTCGTTTGACTCTTGTATCAGTCCTCAAGAGTGTATGAAGTGTTTGTTTGAAAACTTTTGTTTGAAAGTGTAAGTGCGAAAAGTTGTTTTTGTTTTTTTTGAAAGAGCAAGTACCCAGGAGAAATCTACCTACTCAAAAGAAATTAAGCTGTGTAAATGTCCTTTAGACAGTACTATCCCACTATTGAGAAGTAGGTAGCACCGTCGTTGGAGTTATTCGGGTCAATTCGATTATAGGGACATGTGGTCACCAAAGCAATAGTAGGACGCCTTAGCGGTAACCCTAATTTCTTAGATCATTTTTTATCTGAGGCAACCGTTTCGAGGCAACTTGGATCTTTAGACAGGAGGGAGACCTCTAAAACATCCTATACTCAATGACCACATCGAGGCAACCAAGTGAGGTGTATCCTAGGAGTGGCATGTGCGAGTGTGTCAGGTTTCATGTTAAGTTATCTTTGTACATGTTATTGTGAGCTACGATTGATTTTAATTTTCAGGCAAGTCTTGTCATGCATAGCCTAATTAACATACATCTAACAGTTAATAGTTGTGCGGAAAGTAAATCTACGCTATTACAAGGCGTCGGGTATTTACATCGTCAAAAACAAACCCTTGAAAAGTAAATTGCGAGAAATTAAAGAAAGCGATAAAAGGTCCTAATTAAAGCTATTACATCCTCGGAGCAATTACATAAATATGATCAAAAATTAATCAAGAATAATCGCACGCGAGAAGAATTGAATCGGAAAAGTCCTTAGGGTTTTGACCCTTTTTTGAGAAAGAAAGAAGTTTTGTTATTATTTTGCAATTAATTAAATTAAACCTAAAACTAATTAATTAATTAATAGGAAAAAAAGTATTTTTTAGTTTTTTAATGTTTTTAATGAAAATAAAATAAAATAAAAAGATGATTAAAATTGTCAAAGCCCTAATTCTATGTTAATTTTATTTATTGTGAAAAAAAGTCAAAATTAACCTAATTAACTAAATTAATTACATTAGAATTTATTTACAAAAATAATAAATTAAAGGTGAAATTAATAATAATAAAAATATTTTAGTTTTTCTGATTTTATTATAAAAATAATTAATTAAGTTAATTAAATAATAATAATAATAATTAGTAAAATAGTCAAAAGAAAAAAAATAAAATAAGAAGAATAAACCAGGGGGTGTTGGCCCAATGAGGAGGTAAGTTAGCAATTTTCAAGCCCATTTGCACACAAGCCTGTTTGACTTCTAAGATCGTCCACATGTGCATTGACTGGGAGTATGATGGTCCTTCATCTTTGGCCTTCAGATTTGCTTTGCAAGCCAGTTGGCGTGTGGACAATTGAGATGCATGGTAGACCACAAGGCATAAGGCATACTGGATAAGCTGCAAGAAAATAGCAATAATAATTTTGGGGGACCTGGGATTCGAACCCAGGTCCCAATGATCAATACTCCAATGCCTTAACCACTCCAACTGCGCGCTTTATTCGTTAGTAAAAGAAAAATCAATTATCATATTAACAAACACACAAATATGTTGTAACACAAAAACACGCGCGCCCTTTTTTAAACTGACCAATAGTATATCAACAACTCATCATCTTCTTCCTTCGCCTGCATAAAAACACATTAGATAGCGGGGGTTTTTAACCCCCACTATATGACACAAGGAATAATAGTGATTAGGGCTGTGATTAATATAAATATTTCACGAATAGTCCAATGTGTTCGTCTGGTTCTCATGAATCCAACCATATGCCTTACAAGTCCTGATTTTTCTGGGTTTAGAAAGCCCCAATTTCAGAATTCAAGAACCCTAGAAATCGTCCATGGCAACTTTTGATTCGGTGCATTATAATTCAATTAACTTATACCATTAGCTTCATATGGATTCAGGCAATGCAAAACAAGCAATAAATCATGTTAAATGCGCATGAAATAACCAATACGATTCTGAAAATAACAAGCAAACCGTGGTTCTGTTCTTGATGATTCCTTGAGTTTTAACGCTTGATTTTGATTGCTACACGTTCCTCACACTTCCTGCAAGGTGTTTGAATCAATAAAAAGCTTTGAATTGGCCTGGAATGTGAAAATCAGTTTCAAGTTTTCTTGGAAATTTCTTGAATTGGTTATGGCTTTTTCTGCAGAAATTTCACATGTGCATGATTAGGGTTAGCTTGCATATTTATAGAGGAATGGAATTAGGTCAGAATCTTGCAAAGAAATCCATGGAATGATGATTTGAATATTTGATTGGAAATCACATATTTTTGAATCTTCATGATTGGAAAAAGTTGTCGATTTTGGAGATATTGTATCTTTGACTTGGTGCACGAAATTACCAGCCTTTTTAGGTCATTCTTGCTTCACAAAAAGATTGAAAAACCATATCTTTATATTTTCCTACAATTTAAATTAATTAAATGAATTAATATTGATTAAAAATCCAATTAATTAATAAAAAATAAGAAAATAAATTCAATTAAGCTTGATGGGTCGTGCATAGGCCATGGATAAAGTTTCAAGGAGAAATTTGAGGCCCATTAGCAAAAATAAGGTGTTTTGAGCAAAGTTGACTTTTGCAAATTCACAAAAATTTCCCAACTTCTCCAATGCATATCTTGCTCAATTTTGATCCTATGACCATGTTCTTGGACATTTTGGAAAGGTCTTGAAGTCATCTAACCAATGCCTTTGGTAACATGTCATTTGGATTTACCAATCTCAAGTTATGGTCTTTGACTTAAAAGGTACTTTTGTTGACTTTTGAATTTGACCTATAATGTAGAAATTGATAACTTTTTGTGAGAGCATTTCTTGGACTTGGAATGTGAAGATGGATTGTAGGAAATGGCATCCCCTTCAAAATGAGCATTGGATGGGATTTTACTGATGAACCATGAAAAAGTTATGCCCTGGTCAAGATACAGTTGACTTTTCTACTGTCCAAAAATAGTAACTTTTGCATCTTGATGATTTTTGGGCCATCCTTGTGGAATCATGATCAAGACTTGATCAAATGATGATTGTGAACTCAAAATGAGATGTTGACCAAAAATTCTGACTTTTGACTGCAAAATGACCATTTTGCCCTTGCAGTTGACTGTAGAGCAAATGGAGCTTTTGACTGTGCAAATTGGCACTGTGAATCTTGAAACTTGGTATGTAGATGCTTGAGGATGTATATGGGCCTATGAGACTTGATTGAGCCATTGAAAACCTCAAATTCCTTGAAAGAACCAAAACCCTAATTTCAGTTGGCTTAGGAGGTGGTTTGACTGTGCAATCCTTGAGCAATTTTGAACCATTTGAAGATGATTCTTGTTAAATCTTGAGGAATATGGGAGGGCAAATTTTGGGGTACAACACTATTCTTCCAGACAAGGTAGGCTTTTCGAAGATATACTTGATTGGATCCATTTTTTATATCAATAGGGTAGTGTGAGTCAGCATATACTGTCTCAGCCGGCGAGCAGCCCATGCCAAAGCATAGCAAGTTTTCTCGAGCAACGAGTATCGGGTCTCACAGTCGGTAAACTTTTTTCTAAGGTAGTAAATAGCGTGCTCTTTTCGGCCAGACTCGTCATGCTGCCCCAGCACGCACCCCATTGAATTATCTAGTACTGTCAAGTATAAGATCAAAGGTCTTCCTTCCACTGGAGGCATCAGGATAGGTGGCTCTTGGAGGTATTCCTTGACCCTTTCTAAGGCGGTCTGACATTCATCATTCCATTTTACTACTTGATCTTTCTTCAGCAGCTTAAAGATTGGCTCACAAGTAGCAGTCAGATGTGAAATGAATCTTGCAATGTAATTTAGACATCCTAAAAAGCCTTTAACTTCCTTTTCCGTTCAGGGTGCTGGCATCTCCTGTATAGCCTTCACCTTTGCAGGATCCACTTGAATACCTTTATCACTAACAACGAAACCCAACAGCTTACCACACCTTACCCCGAAGGTACACTTGTTCGGGTTCAACCTTAGCTTATACATCTTCAACCTGTCGAATAGTTTCTGGAGATGGTCAAGGTGCTCTTCCTCAGTCTGGAACATTGCGATCATGTCATCAACGTAAACCTCAATCCCATGGTGAATCATGTCGTGGAACAAAGCGACCATGGCGTGCTGATAAGTTTCCCCAGCATTCTTCAACCCGAAGGGAATTACCTTGTAACAGAAGGTGCCCCACTGCGTAACGAAGGTTGTCTTCTCCATGTCTTCGGGAGCCATCTTGATCTGATTGTAACCAGAAAAACCATCCATAAAGGAGAAGATCTTATGCTGCACGGTGTTGTCGACCAGAACATCGATGTGAGGAAGTGGGAAATCATCTTTAAGGATCGCCCTATTCAGATCTCTATAGTTCACACACATCCGTACCTTACCATCCTTCTTAGGTACTGGAACAACGTTGGCAACCCACTATGGGTAAGAAGTGACAGCTAGAAATCCGGTGTCAAACTGTTTCATGACTTCAGCTTTGATTTTCTCAGACATCTCAGGGCGCATATAACGAACCTTCTGCTTTACCGGAGGACAGTCTTCTTTAGTTGGCAGGCGGTGTACCACAATATCAATGTCTAAACCAGGCAAATCTTCATAAGACCAAGCGAAGATCTCAACATAGTCGCGTAGCATCTGTATCAACCGTTGCTTGACGCTAATTTCCAGATTTTCACCTATCTTGACCTCTTTCATGTCTTCCTCTGTACCCAAATTCACTGATTCCACTGGCTCTTCATGAGGTTGTATGGCCCTATCTTCCTGCAGTAACAGTCTATCAAGCTCTCCAGGCACCTCACAATCATCCTCACCTTCATCCTCGGCTTGGTTGATCGGATTTTCGAAGTCATAACTGGAAATAACAGAGTCGTTATCAATGGTATCCAAAGTGGATATGGATCTGCATTATGATACGTGAGTGTGTGTAGGACAATAGCTATTTTGATAAAGTGCGAGATAGACAGGAAAAACAAGGAGCGCAAAATTTGTAATGCAAGAAAACATCCAATGCTTTATTGATGATATATGAAAAAAATAAATAATAAGCCCTCACAAACAAAGCCAAGGTGCCTCGGGAAAGGCACCAGGCTGTAAAGTTTCAAACTGTCTGTTACAAATCTCAAAACAAAAGTCAATTACTGTGTAATAAAAGAAATAGGTATGAAGTCTTTCGCCATCCAGTTATTCAAGCCACCATTGGTTGTAGGGTAGATCCAACTGTCGATATCTGAATCTTCTTCACCATCTTCAATTACATTAACTCCTTGATTACTGATATGCAGAAGAGGTCTTCCAATCTGCGCGCATCGAACAAACCTTTGATCCTCTGCAGTAAATCCCAAACTAAACTTGTCAGTTTTGTGTGTGAAATCAGGGAGCTGACCCCAATTTGCACATCCACCTTTTTCATTTACAGCCCTGGCATTCTTGAGGGAAGCCATCTTCATCGGAGGTTTGTCAATAGCAACTTCAGTCGACGCTAAAGTATGGGGGACCTCTTCAAAGTTCTGACAAGGGGTTTCGATGAACTCCCCATCCATCTCCACATAGCGAAAGAAATTGAGATGACTTACCATGTACTCCTCCTCACCTTGTACCGTGACGATCTTCCCCTTTACTGGATATTTCAACATCTGATGGAGCGTAAAAGTCACTGCCTCAGCCTTATGAATCCAAGGGCGACCCAACAAGCAAGAATATGATGGTCTGATATCCATCACATAGAACGTAGATGCAAAAGTCTGAGAGCCAACTTTAACAGGGACGTCCACTTCCCCGTGCACCATCCTTTTTGACCCGTTGAAAGCCCTAACCACAATATTGCTCGGCTTCAGAATCAAACCTTCACTGTCCATACGGTCTAATGCTTTCTTTGGTAAAACATTCAATGAGGACCCGGTATCCACCAGTACATGGGCCATAGTAGTGCCCCTACACTCGATCGAGACGTGCAGAGCATCATTGTGATTTCTTCCTTTAGCAGTCAGATTTGCGTCTGAGAAACCCAACCCGTTGTCGGCAGTCAAACTAGTTACGCAATCTTTGAATTGATCGGCAGAAGTTTCCTGTGGCACATGCACAATTTTGAGGAAAGCAATTAAAGCCTTTGCATGGGCTTCAGAGCACAATAAAAATGACAACATGGAGATTTTTGACGGGGTCTGCCCCAGCTGCTCGACTACGTTGTAGTCGCTCTTCTTGATAATCTTCAGAATTTCCTCTATCTCCTACTTAGAGGTTTCTACAATGATCTTCTTAGGTGCCTCCATCCAAGCAGGCTCACCTATGATTTCCTTGCCCCGAGTCTCAGATGGTTCGACAACAAGGGTGATAACCGGAATAGGAACTGGGACAGTAGCTGATGTACTAGCAAATGGAATGACAACAGGTTTGTGGACAGTCGGAGGGGAAATATCGAGAGAAAAGAGTCTTCCACTTCTGGTGACCTTGCTAGCCCCGACAATAATGTTGATATTAGCATCAGCTTCTTCAATCTTTAAGTCTTGCTTAACTCCATGGTAATACACATCAGCCCCATAGTGCCAAGGGACAGCCTTATCCGAAGTGTATGGGATAGGACCAGGGATAGTAATGATTAACGAAGTGATTCTTGGAATGGGTGTAATCCTAACAGGCTTTCTCGAGGAAGCCTTGGAAGGATTGGCGGAAATGGTTATGATGGCAACATCTTCAATTGGAACTAACGGAATCATAGTCTTCTCGAACAGGATCTCTCTATTATCCATCAGGCGTTGAACACCTGATTTCAATAAGTTGCAACCAGTAGGCAGAAATTTCTTCCACAACAATGTGTCATCAAAGGAGTAGAAATTTCTTCCACAGAGGTCACAAATAAATCATCGTCCACATCATTCACTCCATGACCATGTTTGGGCATATGGGCAGTTATGACGTTGGGTTTCTCTGGAGCGTCAAAATCAATCTCTTTAGCTTCGATCAAGTCTTGCACCTTATTCTTCAAGGCCCAACAATTGTTTGTATCATGACCTGGGCCATCATAGTGATAGGCGCAGCGGGAATTCGGGTTATACAACGGAGATGTGGTGTTGGGATTCTTCGGGGCCTCCCTCAGAGTTACCAGGTTAGTCTTCAATAATTGTGGTAGAATTTGAGACAAGGTCATATTGAGCCGAGTGAACTGTCTTTATGGTCTCTCCACCCTTTGTTAATTGTTGCATTGTGGAGCAACTGTGGGTCTTGATATCACTACCGCATTCACTGCTTGACGGTTTTCAAGTCTGCTTTGGCCCCTTGGGCCGTAAACTGCACTAGCTTCTTTCTTACCGGTGAAATGCTTCTTTACTGCACTTGACGATGTATCCTTCTGTATCTTACCACTTCAGATACCAACTTCTACTTTATCGCCAGTCAAAATCAATTCAGTAAACCCAGATGACGAAATGCCGATCAAATGATTGAAAAATGGACCAAATAGCGTCCCCAGAAACATGTCAACCAACTCCCTGTCCGACAAAGGGGGTTGGACTCTTCCAGGCAAGTCTCTCCACTTCTGAGCACAGTCCTTAAAGCCTTCACTTGCACCCATAGACATACCCTGAAGCTGAGTACGAGTGAGAGCAAGGTCGGAGTTATACTGATACTGCCTGTAGAAAGCAGCAGCAAGGTCCTCCCAGTTTCGGACATTAGCTCCTTCCAATTGATAAAACCATTCAAGCTGAGTCCCTGACAGACTATATTGAAAGAAATGTACCCACAAATTTCTATCAGCAGTGTGAGGTTGGATTTTTCGGACGTACGAGCGGAGATGGAGTTTTGGATAGGATACTCCATCGTACTTGGCAAAAACCGGAGCTTTAAACTTATGAGAGATCACCACTCCAGATACCAGTCCCAAATCTCCAAAATCCAAACCAGGGATCTTCTGAATCTCCATAGCACTCAGATGGTCTTCAAGTTGTTTGTACCTATCCTCAGTAGGAGGATACTGTTCCTCATCATAATCTGTATCATTATCAGACACTGCAGGACTGAGGCCCTTTTATTCTTCTTGGTCCTCCCTTCCCTTGGTTGAAAAGGACAGATCATCTTGTTGTTTAAACCTATCCCCAAACCTTTTACCCATACTCAGAAGAACGACCTTCTTCTTCTTCTTCTTCTTCTTCTTCTTCTTCTTCTTCTTCTTCTCTTTCTCTTTCAGAATGAGAGCTTTCAAGTCCTCTTGGCCTTTAGCCAAGCTTAAGAAGATCTCTTGGAATTGGGCATTTTATGCCTGAAGATCTTTGATTGCTTGATCGGAAGACATTTCTGCTGAAATAAACAGCGAAGAAGATGAGAAACCTGTAATGGTACCTGTAATGGTGTGCATGATAATGGGATGCGTATGTAATGATTTCAAAGACTTTGGGAGATTTAAATTTGCAAACCAAGAAATAAACAAGCTTCATTAGATTAAACTTGTAAAAAGGTTCAACAATGCCTTTAAGGCGTTTACAAAGAAGTAAATGAAAAACAAATCTAACCTAGAAAAAGCGAAATCAGAAATCCCATGGACGCTTCCCCTTGGTGTTGACGTAGTCATTGATTGTTCTTTCATTCTCAAGTTGCCTGGTGAGCTTCAAGATCTTCCTTTCTTGCTCATGGTACTTTTCCCGGTAGGTATCCCTCTCTTCTTTCAGCTGAATCCAGGATCTCTTCAATGCCCCAAGATCAGTGGGTATGTAGGGATAAAGGACTATATAAGGAATTCCCTCTTCATTGGTGGGCTCCACAATCACTGGCAACACGGCTTCATAAGGCATCCCAAGCTTCTGAGCACGAGCTCGGACCCACTGGAGGTAAGGCTGCATAGGGAGAGAAGTCCTTGGTCCTAGTTCTTGAGGGTCAGATCTATTTACCATGCCCCAAGCTCGTATAAACCTTCGGAGATTCTCGTCAACGTCCTCCTTGTAGTCAAATACAATATCTGTAAGAAGTAACTCATGAGGACCGTCTCTCCGAGCCCGACTGACTTGTCGCAAAGCTAAACAAGGACTGTAGGTTATCCCTCCTCTGATTTCAAGCAACGGGACATTAGGGTATCCCCCACAACGACCAATGACAACAGTGCTTTCCATAACTCGGGAGCTCTAAAGAATGTCTGTATGGGCAAGTGACATTATCCTGTAAGACCATTCTAAACCTTCTTCATTCTTCAACACGGACTTAGGGAGGTTCGAAATAAACCACCTCGACAACAATGGCATACAACACATGAGATTCCCTCTTATTCGCATAGTACGAGTATATAGGGCATGCAAAATATCACCCAGAAGAGTAGGCACAGGATTGCGAGATAGGAAGATCTTAACCGCATTCACATCTATGAAGGAATCTGGATTCGGGAAAAGAACCAAACCGTAGATAAGGAGAGCCAAGATATCTTCAAAAGCCTGAAAGTCCAAACTGTCCCAGAATAGCTAAGCTTGATCTATCAAAAACTTAGCTAAGAAACCTTCAACCCCGCTTCGTGTCTCCCAATTGGATATTACATCAGCCCGTGTCAGATGCAGAGCTGAAGCAGTGTCTTCTGGTCTAGGAGTCTCTTCTAAACCTGTGAAGGGAATCTGCTCAAGGATGGATATGCCCAATAAGTGAGAAAACAGTGTGAACTAGCTGATAATCCGGGAAAGTGAAGCAATGATGCACTGGATCGAAGAACTGGAAAAGCACACTCATCATCTGCTCATCAAACTTTGAGGTAACCAAGCTAAGAAGCTGACCATGTCTCCTAATGAATGAAGAAGTATCAGAAACTCTCGAGGCTAAATCTTTGAGTTGAGCAAGTATTTGCACAAAGTTAACTAGGATGGTGTTTCTGCGTATGGAAGCCATAATCTGCAAAACGGAACAAAGATAAATCCCCTCGGTCTTTGAAATGGTTAGTATAATGAAGTATGCATGCTATGTTATGATGCATGATGTCATGATAAAAACAAACAACAGGTATAGCAGATAACAGACATGGTAAAGGCAAACAAGTCACACAAAAGCCCTTAAGTTTAAGGCTTGCATGGGGTCTAGGTATTACCCTATTGAAGTTCAGTTGGTTTCAACCTGTCCTAATAATAGTAACCGGGTTCTAGAGGTTCTCAATATCACTGACCATCCTCCATCGGTCATGGTTTCAGCTCACGTAATCTTTTCTTGCGGCCGGAACTATCTCGAGAGTATGGTCTCAACGAGTGTAGCATCGAGTATCAACCAGTTCTCAGCTTTACACCGAGGTCGACTATCTCACTACTTCCTACTGGCCAAGTTGGTCAATTGTGGGTTCTAAGGTCAATTGATGCTTAACGACACACATAGCAGTCCCATATTCTCCTTGTTTCTCCACAAGGGATACCGGTACCAACCAATGCTTCAACCGTATCGGTCTACGCCGTATAGTTCCCTCACAGTTTATTGCTACTTACCTAAAAGGTGCCCCTCAGATTCGGGTTAGGATCTATAGTAACTCCCAATACAAAACCCTCAAAAGTAAAGCAATCAAAACAAACAAGAGAAGCAATTTATGATGAACTAGATCCTAAGGTATACCCCACTTATAATGTCCCCAACAGAGTCGCCAGTTCTGTGATACGGTGGCAGAATTGGACTGTTTTAGGAAAATGCTGGTTTACGTTTTGCGTTTGTGTTCACAAAATGTCGCGGTAAGCAAGAGTCACCACCGACTTTTATTTTATCCAACTGGAAAGGAAAAAAGCACAGAAAAATTCCTTTTTCGAGATTTTAAGTACAGGGGGTAGATTCTAGAAAGGGAAGGTATTAGCACCCTTTCTATCCGTAGTTTTCTACGAGCTCTTAGGTATTTTATCATCATTTTAAAAAAATTGCTTCTGTTTTTGTGTGTTTTAAAAAGTTTTGTTTTACTTTGTTTTAACCCTTGTTTCTGTCTTCAAGAGTGTTACGAAGTGTTTTTGAAAACTTTGTTTGAAAAGAGTTAAGTGTGAAAACAATTTATTTTGAGCAAGTACCTACTAGCATCTACCTACTCGAAAAAAGAATGTTTTTGTTCTTGTTTCCTTTAGATAATGTTATCCTACTATTAATGAGTAGGTAGCACCGTCGTTGGAGTTGTAAGGGTCGATTCGAAAGGGACGTACGATCACTAAAGCAATGTTAGGACGTCTTAGTAATAACCCTAATGTCTTAAGATCATATTCGAGGCAACATTTCCGAGGCAACTTTTCCAAGGCAACATTTCCGAACAGGACATTTGATCTTTGTTTAGACAAGAGGGAAACTACTAAGACACCCTATACTTAATGATTGTTTACCGAAGGCAACCGAAGTGAGAGTATACCCTAGGAGTGCGCATGTGCGAGTGATTTGATTTTAGTTATTATCTTTGCACATTTAGGGTTTTCTAGCCATTTTAAATTAACATACAGTCTTGTCATGCAATCCTATTATCATACATCTAACATTTAATATTTTGCGAGAATTAAAATGCGAGGAATAAAACTACGTTATTACAAGGCATCGGGGTAGGGGATTAATTACATAGCCAAAAACCCAAAAAATGATAAATAAAAGAAAATCCTAATTAAGCTATTACATACTCTGAGCAGTTACATTAATATCACAAAAATAATAAATGCGCGCGATGAATCGAGAACGAGAGAAATTAGGGTTTTGACCCCGTCTAAACCTAGTTGAAAGAAAAAACATATTTTTGTGGTTTTTATGTTATTTTGAGAAAAATAGAATTAAAATAAAGAAAACCTAATGACTAATTAATTTTATTTAAGAAAAATAAATTAAATTAACTATTTTTGTATTTTTGTTATTTTATGAAAAGAAATAAAAATATAATCAAGAACAAACCTAATTTTATAATTTGATTTTAATTATTTACCAAAAAGTTAGAATTAAACCTAAATTAAAAACTAATATAAAATTGATTTTGATAAAATAAAATAAAACCTAAACTCTAATTTGATGAAATTGATTTTATGATTTTTTTGTAAAAAAAAAAAAGAAATTAATTTGGTTAGAAAATAATTAAATAAAAGAAATTTAAATAAGAGAAAAAATTAGAAAAGAAATAAGAGAGGGTCTGGTTTCGTAGCAAGAAGGGGGGGTGCCAATCTGACTTCTAGGCCCAACAATATCTGGCCTTTATTGACTTTTCCAAATCCTATGCATTGGCTTGACTCACGCCCATGATAGGCCCTCATGTGAGAAGCCTTGAATTTAGCTTGTTGTGGATCTGATGGTTGAAAGCTGATGGTGCATGGTGATTTCCTTGTATGCACGTGTGCCTGATTATGCAAGAAAAAATATCATGAAATAATATGGGGACCTGGGGATCGAACCCAGGCTCTTTGGTATTTTGCATTGCACGTTGATCATCTGAGCTAGCTTGGATTTTTGTATATGGAACAACAAACAATCATTATATTGGAAAAACAAAATAATATATTATAAAACGCGCAAATTTTAAACTGGCCAGTCAGGGAAGGCCACGTTGTCATCTTCTTCCTCCCTCCGTTGGTAAATTTTTTTGACTTATACCTACAGTCATCTGGGCGTAGGTACAAACCTATGCATCTCCAAAATCTTATCCCTGCATGATAAATCAATACAAATGGTACCAATCAACTCGTTGCAACCTCACGAGCGTCATGGTACCACTATCCATGGCTAATTGTTCCTGCAAGCAAAACCCCTAAAAACGAAACTAAAACCCTAAACATGGCAACTTGCTGTATAGCCAATAAAAATAAAATTGGATATTACCATTAGCTTGCAAACACCATAAGGATTAAGAATATATCCATAAAACATGCTAACAATGCCAGAATTATGATATACGATTTCAAGAAAACATGGAAGTCGTGGGGTACTTACAACGCGTTTCTGGGCTTGAGGGAGCTTGCTAAGGGTTGCAATGTGATCCTAGGATGTCCAGGAAGCGATTTGTGTGACTGGAATGGCTTGAGGAAGCCTGGAACTGAGAAAACAGTTTGCAACTTTTCTTGAGTTTTTTGAAAGTTGTTTTCACCTTTGCACGCCTCCAATCCTCCCTATTTTGATCTGCACTTGTTCTATATGTACCCTAGAATGAATTAGGGTTTCAATTTGGTTTCAAATCTTCTCCAATAATGATAATTGATTCAAGATTTGATCCTTTGTGCAAATCTTTCAAAATTGAGAAAATCCAATATTTTTGTGTCCATTTGAAGCTTGCACGATTTGATTCTTCTTCCAGCTGTATAAGAGGCCTAAACATGCACAAAATCTCAAGCTTTGATTAGTTTTGATATTTTCATGATTTTATTTTGATTTAATTTGATTTAATTGAAATAAAAATCAAAATAAATTACAAAAATAAAATAAATACAAGTGTGAGAGATCATGGGTCGTAGGTCATGTTACAAACTCAATGCAAGCATAAAAAATTGGGCCCATTTGACAAAAAATGCAATTCTGGCCACATTTGACTTTTGGCAATTTTGCAAAAAAGGTCAACTTTGCCAATGCATAACTCCTTCAATTTTTACCCTAGAGATATGTTCTTGGACTTTTTAGAAATCTTAGGATGTCCTATAAGCAACCCTTTTGATCTCATCTCAATTGAGTCTTCCATGTTCATGTATGAAGCTTTGACAAAAAAGGTGTTTTTGTTGACTTTTCAAAATGACCTATAATGTCCAATTTTATATCTTCTTGTGAGTGAATATTTTGAACTTGGGAGATGAAGATGAATTGTAAGGGATTGCATACTATTCAAAATGAGATTTGGATGGGTCATTTTTTATAAAGTATGAGAAAGTTATGCTTGGTCAAAGTTGAGTTGACTTTTCCTACAAAACCCTAATTTAGCAACTTTTGGGTTTTGATGAATTGTGAGCAATCCTTGAGGAATCATGATCAACCCTTGATCAAATGATGAATAATACTTCAAAATGAGTATGTTGACCAAAAATATTGAAGTTTTACTGTATGTAGGACACAATTTACTTTTGCCATAGCACAATCGATTTTCAGGCCTTTGAGCAATTGACTGAGCAAATTTCCTCTGTAAGGCTTGAAACTTGACATGGATGATCTTGAGAACATATTAGGACAATGGTGAGAATTTGGGATCCTTTAGACTCAAACATCTTGATGAAAACTGAAACCCTAATTTGAGGTAGACTGCCTTAGGAGAGAGTTTGTCTGGTCAACCCTTGGACTTCCTTGAGCAATTTGAGGACCTCACTTGAAATGTATTGAAAAATATGGGAGGGCAAATTTTGGGGTACAATATACACCCATTTGGGCACCTTCAAAAAATACACATATGATCCATTCGAAGGACACTTTGATTGGAAAGAAGCGTTGTTGTCTGAAAAGGAGTTTGGTCGAAGGATAGGGCTAGTTGGTCAAAACAAAAGAGAAGTATTTAACATGCTAGTGGTGCCAAGTATAAGCCTGATGCACTGACCCCAAATACAGATTTTGATCCACACTGGTTACAAAGACAAAAATGCATGCAATCAAACACACTATTCACACACATGCACCTCTAGGGTAATCTCACTTGTTGCCTCGGAAAATAGTCGTGTCCCTCAAATATGGGTGTTTTAGCAAAGACCCTCGATAAAATATTGTAGTCCCTTGATGTTGCCTTCGGTAAACGATCTAGTCCCTAACGAAATTGCTAAAATGTTCCATAGGTTGTCTTCTATGACTATACAAATGACCCACGCCTGTCCCTTTACATCCAACGATGGGGCTTCTTATCAATCAATGGTAAGATAACAACATTTAAAGGAGGAGGAAAAGAACAAAGACCTTTTGAGTAGGTAGGATGCTCGTAGTTGCTTGCTTGCTCACAACTAAAAACCATTTTCACACCAACACTTTCAATTGAAACATTTTCAAAAGTCAAAACACTTTGTACGCATTCTTATAGAGACGAGAATCATTACAAATACACTTTTCTAAATCACTTTCAAAAATATCTTCCACAACAAACATCTCTTTGAACTATTTTCAAAACCAACACTTTATACGCATTCTTATAGAGACGAGAATCATTACAAAGACACTTTTTAAAAATATTTTCAAACCCACACCACAAAGCATATTTTCAAACAAAGCAAGTGATCTAGCAAGAAACTAAGAGCCCGTAGATAAGTATGGATGAAAAGGGTGCTAATACCTCACCTTTTCATAACCTACCCCCCGAACTCAAGAAATCATCTCTAAAGGTCTTTCATGTTCTTTTCACCCTTTCCTATTTGGATAAAAGAAAAGTCAGTGACGACTCTTGCTATCTGCAACAATTGCGATCAAATGAAAAACATACCAAGTCAGTTCTCTCACCATATTACGGAACTGGCGACTCTGCTGGGGATAAAAACTTAAAAGTGGGGTTACTTAGGGCTAGATAACCTTTACTTGATTTCCTTGTTTGACTTGCTTGCTTTACATTATGGTTCCTTGTTTGGGTTTGTGTTGATCCTCCACCCGGATCTGGGGCACCTTTTAGGTAAGTAGCAATAGATTGTGGAAACTGTGCGGCATAGACCCATATGGTTGAAGCAATGGCTACATTAGTGTGGCGCATTTGTTGGTACCGGTATCCCTTGTGTTGAATCGAGGAGAATACGGGGCCGCTGAGTAGTGTCATGAAGCACTAACTAACCTTAGAACCTTAATACTTGGCCATTAGGAAGTAGTGGGATAGTCGACTTTGGTGAAAAGCTGAAGATTGGTTGATACTCGATGCTACACTCATTGAAATCATACTTTTGGGATATCTTGGCTGCAAGAAAAGATTGATTGAGCTGAGACAATACCTAAAAGAAAGGTCAATGATATTGAGATCCCCTAGAACCCGATTACTTTCTAGGACAGGTTGAGCCAACTAAACTTCAAGAGGGTACTTACCTATAAACCTCATTGCAAGCCTAAACCTAAGGACTTTCCTGCTTTGTGTGTGTATGCTTTGTTCACATGTACATAACATCATAAACATCATAACATCATAATCATTCTCACTAACCATTTCAAGGATTTAGGAATTTATCTTTGCTTTGTTTTGTAGGCCATGAATCCCATTCGAAGGAATACCATCCGAGTCATCTTCATGAAAGCACATCCTCAACTCCAAGAATTAACATCAAGGGTGCTTGGAGATTCTCCCTTCACCAAGAAATATGGTCAACTTCTCAGCTTGGCTACCTCAAATTTCCAATAATAAATGACGTGTGTACTCTTCCAATTCTTTGATCCCATGCATCATTGCTTCACCTTTTCTGACTATCGGTTGGTGCCTACATTAGAAGAGTTCTCTCAACTGTTAGGAGTGCATGTGCTTGATTAAATACCATTCACTGGTTTAGAGGAGACTCCAAAGCCTGAAGTCATTTCCGAAGCCTTGCATCTGAAGAGAACCGATATTATAACAAATTGGGAGACAAGAAGTGGAGTTAAGGGTTTCCTAGCCAAGTTTCTGTTGGAGAAGGCTCGTCCATTTTGGGAGGATGTGGATTTTCAAGCTTTTGAAGATGTCTCGGCCCTTCTAATCTATGGTTTGGTTCTATTTCACAATCCGAACCAACTCATAGATGTGAATGCCATCAAGGTTTTCCTCTCTCGTAATCCTATACCTACTTTGCTTGGAGACATTTTACATTGTTTCCACACTCGCACCATGAAGAAAAGAGGTACTCTTTTGTGTTGCATTCCCTTAATATCTATGTGTTTTACTTCGCACCTACCTCGATCAATGTTGAAGAACGAGCAAGGCTTGATATAGCCTCAAAGGATGATGTCACTCACACACTCTGACATTTATTGGTGTTCTTGAACCTTAGAGGACACTACCATTATTGACTGTTGAGGGGAATTCCATAATGTCCCTTTGCTTGGCATTAGGGGAGGTATTACTTACAACCCTTGCTTAGCTTTACGATAGTTTGGGTATGCATGAAAAGATGGTCCCCATGAGGCGCTGGTCTAAGGCGTGGTATTCGACTACGAGAGCAATGACCAAGGTTATCGTCAAAGGTTCATACAAGCTTGGAGAATGGTAAACAAAGTTTATAGTAAGACATTGGGACACAAAATTTCTATTCTCCTTGAGCCTTACCTTAAGTGGGTACAAAATCGTGCTCAGAGTCTCATAATACCCTACCCCTCCATCCTACCTATCATCATGGAGCCTTTTGCTGAAGGAGATGTTCCGTATACTGTCCTTTATCCTAACATGCCTACCTCTCTTAAATATTTGCAAAAGGATTGAATTCAACTAAAGGAAGAGTGAGACACCTTCGAAGCCCAGTTCCACGCAAGTGAAAAGAAATTTTTGGAGCTTACGAGACAACTTCATGAAGGCGCGAAGTTTAAATGCCTACATCGCGCTGAAAAGGATGCACTCAACCTTTTTATCTTAGGAGTTTATTTTGTGTTATTTTCCTCCATTATAATCCCAAGAGGCGTATTGTAATCAATTTGGACTTATTAATACAATGTGTGTTTCCTTTTGTCTAAATAAATTTAAATCTCTTATTTTCCTTGAAATCATTTGCATATGCATTTTCATTCATCATAACACAAACAGGTTTTTCACAACAAGTTTCCTTATCTTTCTATTGTTTATTTCAGTGAGATGGATATTGAACAGTTAGTAAAGGATCTTCAAGCATATAATGCTCAATTCCAACAGATGTTCCTGGCTCTGGCTAAAGGACAGAGGTCCTGAAGGCTCTCATGATCAAAGACAAGAAGAAGAAGACGAAGAAAATGGTGGGTGTTCTGAATATGGGTAGAAGGTTCAGAGAACCAGCAAAGCGAGCTCTAGAATTCGCAACTCGGTCAAATGAGGAAGACAATCAATAAGAGAAGGCAAAGGAAGGAGACCACTGTCTGGGGTCTAATGAAGAGGAGGCTGACTATGCTGAAGAACAATATCCTCATGCTGATGAAAAATTTAAAGAGTTGGAGGATCGTCTCAATGCCATAGAAGTTCAGAAAGTACCTGGTCTGGATTTTGAAGAACTAGGTTTGGTCCCTGGGGTGGTCATTCCACCAAAGTTCAAAGTTCTCACATTTTCTAAATATGACGGTGCCTCATGTCCTAAGTTGCACTTAAGGTCGTATGTCAGGAAGATCTAACCTTATACTGTTGATAGGAACCTATGGATACATTTCTACCAGGAAAGTTTGTCAGGGACGCAATTGGGTTGGTTATATCAGTTGGAAGGAACCAACATTCCCAATTGGGAAGATCTGGCTGCTGATTTTTACAAACACTACCAGTATAATGTTGACCTCGCTCCAACTCGTACACAACTGCAAAGTATGTATATGGTTTCTGGTAAAGGTTTCAAAAATTATGCCAAAAATGGAGGGATCTTGCGGGAAGAGCCCAACCCCTCTATCAGATAGAGAGCTGGTGGATATGTTCTTGGGCACATTGTCTGATCCATTCTTCAACCATCTAATTGGAAGCTCTTCAGTTGGGTTTACTGAGCTGATCTTAACTGGTGAGCGGGTAGAAGCTGGTATTAAGAGTGGCGAGATTCAGAGGGATGCATCCTCAAGTATGATGAAGAAACCCTTTACTGGAAAGAAGGAGGTTGTGATCGGTGGGAATGAGAACTGACTGTTTTGGAATACTGGTTCGCGTTTGCGTTTGTGTTTGCAAAATGTCGCGGTAAGCAAGAGTCGCCACTGTCTTTTATTTTATCCAACAAGGAAAGGACAAAAGCACCAAAAAAATTCCTTTTTGAGATGTTTCTCGGGTTCGGGAGGTAGATTATAGAAAGGGAAGGTGTTAGCACCCTTTCTATCCATGGTTATCCACGGGCTCTTAGGTACTTGCTCACTATGTTTTCAAAAGTTTGCTTTTCTTTGTGTTTGTGGGTTTGAAAGAAGTTTTGTTTTGAAAGGAGTGTAAGTGCGAAAAGTTTTGTTTTGTTTTAAAAGGAGCAAGTACTTAAGAACATCTACCTACTCAAAAAGGAATTAAACTGTGCAAGTGTCCTTTAGACAATGCTATCCCACTATTGAGGAGTAGGTAGCATCTTCGTTGGAGTTTTTCGGGTCAATTCGATTAAGGGACGTGTGGTCACTAAAGCAATGTTAGGACGCCTTAGCGGTAACCCTAATGTCTTAGATCATTTTATCTGAGGCAACCGTTTCGAGGCAACTTATGATCTTTGGACAAGAGGGCGACCTCTAAAACTTCCTATACTCAATGACCACGTTCGAGGCAACCAAATGAGGTATACCCTAAGAGTGGCATGTGCAAGTGTGTTGTTTTTCAGTTATGTTATCTTTGTACATGTCATGGGTGAGCTACTGTTGATTTTAAATTAAGATTGATCTTATCATGCATAGCCTATTATTCAAACATCTAACAGTTAATAGTTGCGGAATATAAATTGCGGAAGATAAATCTAAGCTATTACAAGGCGTCGGGTATTTACATCGCCAAAAACAAACCCTTGAAAATTAAATTGCGAAAAGTAAATAAAAGCGGTAAATAAAATCCTAAGTTAAAACTATTACATCCTCGGAGCAAATACACAAATATAGATCAAAGATAATACGCGCGAGGAAAATTGAATCGGAGCGTCCTAGGGTTTTGACCCTTTTTATCAAATAAAACATTTTTTTTGTTCTTTTTGAATTTAAAAATTAAGTCTAAATTAATAATTTGAATTAATTAATTAAAAATAAAATATTTTTGAGTTTTATTTTAATTAAGGAAATAAAAAATGGGTAACAAATATTAAAAACCCTAATTCTATGTTGATTTTAATTTAATGCAAAATATACTGACATTGAACCTAATTAAAACTAAATTAATTGGTTAATTTTATTTACAAAAATAAATAATAACATTAATGGAATTTAAATAAAAATATTTTTTTGTTTTCTGATTTTTTTTATGAAAAAAGTTAATTAGTTAACTGGTTAATTAAAATATTAATAATAATAAAATAGAAAATAGAAAATAATGAAAAGAAAAAATAAAATAAACAAACCCAGGGGGGGTGCTGGGCCTGAAGAAGGGGTTTGAGTGGCAATTTTCAGGCCCATCAAGCTTCAGCCTCGTTGGACTTTTTGGATTCCCATGGGTGCTTGTTGACTGGAGACCATGATGGTCCATCAGTCTGGTTCATTGGATCTTGGCTTGCAGCCACTTGTCAATTGGGATCTGGGGGTATTTGGTGGACCACGCTTAAACCGTTGTACCTGAATACCTGAAAAGCAAAACCAAATAATGTTTTTGGGGGACCTGGGATTCGAACCCAGGTCCCATTGGTTTTCCATCCACTTGCCTGCCAACTCAACTAGCGCGTTCATTCGTTAATAGAATAGAAGTCAAATATTATATTCAAAACAATGCCTCATTCCTGAAATAAAAAAAAATATGGCGTGCTGGTTTAAACCAGCCAATAGGAAGAGGACGCGTAGTCGTCTTCTTCATAATTTCCTGGTTTTTTTCCTACGGATTTAGGTCCGTAGAAAAATTCGCAGGGGGCATCCAAACATGAGCTAAAGGTTGTATAAACGCAAATGGAGAACATCAATGTGTTCGTCCCTCCTTCCTGATCAAACCTATGCCCATCATTATCCTTAATTTAACCTGTATAAAAAATACCCAAAAACAAGAACAAGAACCCTAGGTTCTGGATATCATGATACAGGGCCTAAGAATGAAATTGAATAATGCAGAAACTTTGCAAATGATGTCAAGAGTTCAAATATGCAATTATTTTAAAGAATGGATGCAAGATTGAAGCTTCACGATTCCATGAATATGGCGGTTCAGAGCAATACTTACAGGGCTTTTGGAGGCAGGAGAGCACGCGATAATGATTGGTACTGCTTTAGTGAGATCCAAGGAAGCGATTAGTGTTGTGATTTTGGTCTGAAAGTGCCTCCAATGTGGTTTTAGGTCTCACACTTTTCAAGTTTTTTTCTCAAATTGGTATGGCCGTTTCTGCAAGGTTTTGTGCGTGAATTTGATTTGTGAGGCTTGCTTGCATATAATGGAATGGTTTTAGGTCAAAACATGGGCCAATATCTTGGTGTATTGAAGAGTTAGGATTTGATTTTGATCACCATAACCATGTTTCCAAATATAGGCAAGATCTGATTTTTTGTGCACCAAATGCCAAGATACGAATTTGATTAGGTGTTATATGATATATGCAAGCTGTACAAATCACAAAGATATCATTTCATTAATTTTTGGATTTTATTTGAATTTATATAAATTTAAAATGAATTAAATCAATAAAAATTAAATAAAATTGAAAAATAAATGTTTGGTCATGAAATTAAAGATGGGACACGTGTGTGGCATGATCAGACCAAATCAAGTGGAAAAAAGTGGGCCCTTTTGTCAAAAATTGGAGTTTTGAGGTTAGTTGACTTTTGGCAATTTTGAAAAAATGCCCAACTTCAACAATGCATAACTTCTTCAATTTTGAACTTTTGGAAGTGTTCTTCGACTTTTTAGAAACTTTGAGATGTCCTCTAACCAACCCTTTTGGTCTCATATAATTTTGATGTGCCATTATCAAGTTATAAGCTTTGGCAAAAAAGGTGTTTTTGTTGACTTTCAAAAATGACCCATAATGTCCAAATTTGTAACTTTTTGTGAGAGCATTTCTTGATCTTGGGGTGTGAAGATGGATTGTAGGTAATTTCATCCTCTTTAAAATGAGCTTTATATGGGTCATTTCTCATAAAGTATGAGAAAGTTATGCTTGGTCAAAGTTGAGTTAACTTTTCCTACAAAACCCTAATTTAGCAACTTTTGAATCTTGATGAATCTTGAGCAATCCTTGTTGAATCATGATCAACCCTTGATCAAATGATGAATTATCCTTCAAAATGAGAATGTTGACAAAAATTCTTGAGGTTTGACTGTATTTGGGACACAGTTGACTTTTGTCCTAGCACAATCGATTTTTGGGCCTCTTGAGCAATTGACTGACCAAACTTTCTCTGCAAGGCTTGAAATTTGACATGGATGAAATTAAGAACATATTAGGACATTTGGGGAACACTTGAGGTCATTTGGATGTGAGGACCTTGATGCAACACAAAACCCTAATTTTGACTTGATTGCCTTAGGAGGTGATTTGATTGTCCAACCCTTGAGCCATCTTGAGCAATTTGAAGATTAATCTTGGCAAATCTTGAAGAATATGGGAGGGAAAATTTTGTGGTACAACAGTTTCCCCTGTTCAATTTTCTTAAACCTGAGGATATAGATTGGCTTTGGAGCCTTTCATGATCCGAAGGTGGAAGATAGTTGAACACTAGAGTCCCCAGAAATTTGCACTCGCATGGTGTAGTATCAGCATTGTGATGTTAGGAATGGGCTTACAGATGCCATTTGGATATTGTTGGTAGGAGGATGGGCTTATAGATGCCATCTGCAGGAGTATCGATCACATAAGAGATTCCTTAGCGAGAACTTGCATACCTGTTGTTGTAGAAAATTCCACTGGGGAAGTCTAACTTTTGTTGAGATTTAGGAACTGTCCATAATTCAACTGGGGGGTAATCTTCATCAAGATCTAGGAACTGTCTCGTGCTCACTGGGAGTATACCGTTGAGGTTATAGAACTTGTCCATACTATGACGGAGGAAAACATCAAGATCTAGGAGTTGACTCGTGCTCACCGGGAGTATACCGTTGAGATTATAATACTCGTCCACACTATGACGTAGGGAAGCATCTTCATCAAGATCTAGGAACTGTCTCGTGCTCACCGGGAGTATACCGTTGAGGTTATAGAACTCGTCCACACTATGACAGAGGAAAACATCAAGATCTATGAACTGACTCGTGCTCACCGGGAGTATACCGTGAGGTTATAGTACTTGTCCACACTATGACGTAGGGAAGCATCTTCATCAAGATCTAGGAATTGTCTCGTGCTCACCGGGAGTATACCGTTGAGGTTATAGAACTCGTCCACACTTATGATGGAGGAAAACATCAAGATCTAGGAACTGACTCGTGCTCACCGGGAGTATACCGTTGAGGTTATAGTACTCGTCCACACTATGACATAGGGAAGCATCTTCATCAAGATCTAGGAACTGTCTCGTGCTCATCGGGAGTATATCGTTGAGGTTATAAAACTTGTCCACACTATGACGGAGGAAAACATCAAGATCTAGGAACTGACTCGTGCTCACCGGGAGTATACCGTTTAGGTTATAGTACTTGTCCACACTATGACATAGAGAAGCATCTTCATCAAGATCTAGGAACTGTCTCGTGCTCACTGAGAGTATACCATTGAGGTTATAGAACCTGTCCACACTATGACGGAGGAAAACATCAAGATCTAGGAACTGACTCGTGCTCACCGGGAGTATACCGTTGAGGTTATAGTACTTGTCCATACTATGACATAGAGAAGCATCTTCATCAAGATCTAGAAACTGTCTCGTGCTCACCGGGAGTATACCGTTGAGGTTATAGAACTTGTCCACACTATGACAGAGGAAAACATCAAGATCTAGGAACTGACTCGTGCTCACCGGGAGTATACCGTTGAGGTTATAGTACTCGTCCACCCTATGACGTAGGGAAGCATCTTCATCAAGATCTAGGAACTGTCTCGTGCTCACCGGGAGTATACCGTTGAGGTTATATAACTCGTCCACACTTATGACAGAGGAAAACATCAAGATCTAGGAACTGACTCGTGCTCACCGGGAGTATACCGTTGAGGTTATAGTACTCGTCCACACTATGACGTAGAGAAACTGTCGAGATTGAGAACCTTATCTGAAATTCAACCGAGGATAATTCAATTGAGATTTAAGAACTGGTCAGATCTTCGACTAAGCTGAGAACTTTAACTGTATCTTTCCTGAAAGGTAAAGGTCAGTCATATGCAATGCATGATATGGATCAGACAATGATGTTCTCAAAATAAATGGAATTGTATGTTATGATGCGTATATGCATGTATCATGGTGTATGAGAATATGATGCTTTAGCTGGGGAAAATAAATCCCGGAGCTGCTGGAGAATAAAGTTGAGTTCTTCGTTTCCGCTGGGGATGGTGAACGAAGATGATAAACCTGTAGGAGAGAAAAACTCCGTTGGGAAATAAACTGATGAAGAGATTATTCCGAGGGGAATTACTCTATGGGGAGAGATGTTCTGCTGAAGATTTTAACGATAATTCCACTGGGGATTCTGTTGATAAGCTCTGTCGGGGATTTTAATGATGAACTCCGCTAGGGATAGAAAGAACTTTGCTGGGGATGATCTTTCCGTTTCAAGTTGCTGAGGATAAACCAGTTAGACTCTTGTGAGGATAACCTTCTGAATTTGGTTGGGGAGATTTATTTGTGCTCTGCAGGGGATAATCTTCCAGAATCTACTGGGTAAGATGATTCAACTCTGGCGGAGAAGCCTTTTTAGACCGTGTTGGGGAAATGATTCCACTGTGGTATCTTGTATTCCACCGGGGAACATTCTTATATTCTGTTGAAGAATATTAAGACTGTCGGGGACACTCTTATACTTACTGGGGAATACCTTTATACTCCGCTGGGGAATATTAAGATCTTCTGGGGATACCAAGCCTTTTCGGGGCTGATGGTAGACTAACTCTGCTTGGGGGAGAGTAATGCTGATTCATTCATGGTTGCAAGTCTCGGTGGGGAGAGCTACCATTACTGTTTTTCTCTGCGGGGAGTGACGATATCTTGGTCGCATTCTTCAGTTGAACCTATCTTGGTACTTTGGTGGACAAAGTAACTACACAGTCTGGACATTTCTTATGCCCCTATTTCTGATATTACCGTAATCCGTCCTTTGTTTCGCATGTAAATATTATGAGCAGCAATTAATGTCAAATGCACATATCAAAAATGAACATTGGACGTTCTTTGCAAAACAAAACAGATAAAGGAAAAACAATTTGAAATTTGTCTGTAAATGAATTTGCATTGATTTTGAAGTTTGGCCTGTAAATAAGCATTTTTGTACAAGAGGCTGACGTCCTAGTAAGAAAACTCCGCCGAACAAATATAGTCTATACAACTTGTGAAAAGAAAAAAAACAGCTATGTGAATAATCCCACTGGGTTCCAACTCTGCTATTGCCTTTATATCTTCAAGCGTCTCATCACTTTGCTGCTTAGTTGAAGATGAATCTGATTTATTGGTGCCGTCCGAGCCTGATAGTTGATACCGAAGTCTGGATGCAGGGTGATCCAATGAGACATAGTGTTACGCTTATCCCTAACTTTTGCCTGGACCGCCCTTTCGGTTTTTCAGTCCACCGGGATACCCATTTTTGCCCAAGCCGCCTTTTCAGGTTTCCGACTTGTCGGGTGTATATATTTTTTCATTTTCATCCCTTATTTTTGCCCGAACCCTTTTGGTTCATCGGGAAGCCCTTATTTTTGCCTAGGCCAGTCAACCTAGCAGGTATTTGATTATGCGTAGTATCTTTTTACTATGTCTGCATTGACGGGGTGAGGAAGGTCGTCACCATCCATAATGGTTAGAATCATAGCTCCTCCTGAGAAGATGTTCTTAACCACAAATGGCCCTTCGTAAGTAGGGGTCCATTTTCCCCTGGGATCACCTTGTGGTAGAATAATGCGCTTGATTACCAGGTCCCCAACTTGATACTCTTGCCGTCTGACTTTCTTATTAAATGCCTTGATCATCCATTTTTGGTACGTCTGACCATGACAAATAGCAGTAAGTCTCTTTTTTTCGATTAGATTCAGTTGATCAAGTTGGGTTTGAATCCAGTCATCTTCGCTCAAACCTGCATCCTTCATGATCCGAAGAGAGGGTATCTGGACTTCAATCGGCAAGACTGCCTCTATGCCATAAACCAAGGAATAGGGTGTTGCCCCTATTGACGTTCGTGCTGAGGTACGATACCCATGAAGAGCAAATGGTAACATCTTGTGCCAGTCTTTGTATGTCAATGTCATCTTCTGCACGATCTTCTTAATATTCTTATTAGCTGCTTCTACAGCCCCATTCATCTTCGGCTGGTAGGGAGAAGAGTTATGATGATGTATCTTGAATTGCTCGCAGAGTTCAGTGATCATCTTGTTGTTAAGATTGGTACCATTGTCCGTAATGATTCTCTCTGGTACACCGTATCGACAAATCAGGTTGTGCCGAATGAATCGTGCCACGACGTTCTTGGTTACGGTAGCAAAGGAAGCGGCTTCAACCCACTTCGTAAAGTAATCAATCGCTACCAGGATGAAACGATGCCCGTTGGATGCCGCAGGTCTGATCTCGCCGATCATATCAATGCCCTACATTGCAAAAGGCCAAGGTGCCGTCTGTGACACTCCAAATAATCCGATTATTAAATAATTAGAATTTTTAATTATTAATTTAATTGGAAATTTAATTATTGGTATTTTTGGATTATTGGAATTAATTTAATTAATTAAAGGAAAGAAGTATTGGTGGTGTGAAGAGTGATTAGAGGGTGTGAGGGGTAAAATACTCTACTCTTACTAATTACTAATTTAATTATTTTATTGGAATAATAAAAGGAGTATTAAAAGGAAAAAGAAGAGAAAGAGAGTTATTTTGGAATATTCATCATACGTGCATTTGAGAAGAGGAAAAACAAGGAGAAAACCGGAAGCGTTAGAATTCAAAGAACCCACAAGGTAAGGGGTGATTTCGATTAGTTAATTTGTATTATTGGTTTAGATATTCAATAGTATGGATCATAGTATGTTAGGGAATCCCGGTTTGGAATTCTAGGGTTCCGTAGAATTGTCCCTATTGCGTCGAATTGTAGGTTGAAAACCATTAGGGTGTCAGATGATAAAAAGGAATGATGAAATAATGTTGTTTGATGTTATAATAGTGCAAAATGGGTGTGTTTTGGTGTTTCTCATGTTGCAATTCGTATGGGTATGTTTGGAATTGGTTTAGAATGAATAAATGTTGTCAAAAGTGCAGAATTTGACTCTGCAGGTCGTGGGAACCGGTTCCCAGTGGGGAGGAACCGGGTTCCACTGTGTGAATTTATAAAAACTGGCAAAAATGCACGTAGGAACCGGTTCCTGTATAGGTAGGAACCGGGTTCCCATACATTTTTCCAGAAGCGTGATTTTTGAACTTCGCAGGAACCGGTTCCTGCATATGTAGGAACCGGGTTCTGCTGTAACTTTTGAAAAATATTAAACTTTGAAAATTCATAACTTTCAAACCGTAAGTCCGTTTTGAGTGCCGTTTTAGACGTTATTTCTTAAATTTAATGCTCTATTTTATAAAATGAAAAGATTTCCTAAAACCTGAAATTATTTTGAAAATGAGTCAAATCCCGGAATAAGTGATTATTGGCTAACGCACATGGGTGTGTATGTAGCAGTGAACCTGTGATGGATGGATGCATTAGTATTGTATGAATGAAAGGCATGTTTATGTTGCTAATGATGGTGTGCATGATCGTTGAGATATCATGTTTTTGGTTTTGGTTCAGTTATGATAAATTGATGTATTTCATAGACTGATTTGATGTTGCATGCTAGTGATGTGCGTGCATATGCATTGTTTTGGTGAAGTTAATTCACATTGTGTGGAATTTGACTTGTATTGCCGTTAACCGATACCCGAGTGATGATGGGTGGTTAGGCTGGATTCGTGTCCGGGTGTTTATGGACGAATCGATGGTTGCTGTATCCGGTTGATGATGGATCAGTGTTGGGTGACTTGGTCACGTGTTGGTACCACATGCATTGTGTCTGCATTTGTGTTTGCATGGAATTGTAACATGTTAGGATGTCTTCCAGTGTTACAATTCTTTGGTTGATTATTGATTTGTGCATAATGACTTGTATGATTGGAACTGCGTGTTGAACCTGAATTTATGCTAAAATGGGTGAAATAATATGCTTGTGATATAATGTTGATTGAGAAGCTTATAATGCATGTTAATTATGAGAAATCTCACCCTTACTTTAACAATTTCAGATTAAAGTTAGCAGCTCAGAAGTTGGTGAGGATGGCTCTAGAGCTATGTTACTTTAAGTCCGCGTGTTAGTGTTGTGCTCTGATAGGTTGTAACACTGGGGAACGTTTAGTTGAGGAATTAGTTATTATTCAATTGTTTCTTTGAATTTCATTGGGAATAATTATGTTTTGGTTTATTCCGTTTTGGTTATGGTATTTTTCCGCTGTGTAAGACATGGTCTTAAGTTGATTGAATTATTTGAATAATGACCCTCAGTGTAGCATGACTACTGTTTTATTAGAAGTTTTATTTATTTCATAATTGTGACATCCCTTGTTCCGTGTTAACTCTGATGAAATATGTCTTTAATCATTGATATAATTAATATTATTCAGGGTATTTTAGAAGGGGTGTTACAATAGTGGTATCAGAGCATAGTCGGTCTTGTCTTGTGTTGTTATCCCTTTTGTATGCGACTAGTGTAAGATGACACTATCGATACTTGTGTGCTGATGAGGTTGTTTTGTAATGTTACAAGAACAATGGCCGGAAGAGGTAACAGAAGAAACGACGATGCTATTGCTGAAGCATTGGGAATGTTGGCTGGAGTACTCGGAGGGAACCAGCAGGGAGCTGTGATTGGTACTGACCGACAATAGGGGAATTTTCAGAGGAATAATCCTCCGTTGTTCAAGGGTGCACATGATCCTGAATGTGCTCAGAAGTGGTTAAAGGAGATCGAGAGAATCTTCAGAGTAATTGACTGTGCTGAAGGGCTGAAGGTGAGATACGGAACTCACATGTTAGCAGAGGAAGCTGATGACTGGTGGGTTGCTACCAGAACTGAAATGGAAGAAGATGGTATTGCGTTGACTTGGGTTGTGTTCAGGAGGGCTTTTCTGAGGAGGTACTTTCCTGAGGACATCAGAGGCAAGAAGGAGATTGAGTTTCTGGAACTCAAGCAGGGTAACAAGACTGTCAGTGAGTATGCTTCGAAGTTTACTGAGTTAGCGAAGTATTATGCTCATTATACTAACGATGCAGATGGAGAATTTTCCAAATGTATCAAGTTTGAGAATGGTCTTCGTGATGAGATTAAGCAGGGTATTCGGTATCAGCGTATCCGAAGATTTCCTGATCTGGTTGACTGTAGTAGGATTTTAGAGGAGGATCTTGCTAGCACTAAGTCGAATGCTCGAGGGTATGTTGATAGGAAGGGTAAGAAACAGATGGATCGTGGTAAGCCTTATGATAAAAGTAATCAGAGACCCTGTGGTTGTAAGAAGTTTGGTGGAGGAGATTCTAGTTCTTCCATTAAGTGCTACAAGTGTGGTGAGACAGGACATCGTATGGTGGATTGCAAAAGTAATGATAAGAAGTGTTTCAAGTGTGGGAAACTCGGCCATGTGGCCAATGATTGCATAGTAAGAGTGGTGACTTGTTACAACTGTGGTGAAGAAGGTCATACTCGTCCTTAGTGTACAAAACCCAAGAAGGAGCAAGCTGGTGGTAAAGTGTTTGCATTGTCTGGGTCAAAGACTAAGCCAGATGATCGGCTGATTAAAGGTACATGTTTTATTAATGACATACCTTTGATTGCGATTATTGATACTGGAGCTACGCATTCTTTTATTGCTTTGGATTGTGCTAAAAGATTGAATTTGGAAATTTCTAATATGGATGGAAGTATGGTTATTGATACTCCTGCATCGGGTTCAGTGACTACTTCGTATGTTTGTAGGAATTATCCTATTGTGATTTTTGGTAGGGGTTTCGGTATGGATTTAGTGTGCCTACCATTAGAACAACTTGATATCATCCTTGGAATGAACTGGTTGGAATTCAACCAGGTTCATATCAACTGTTTCGCGAAGACGGTTATTTTTCCTGAAGAGGTTGGTGTCGAAGATGTGACTATGTCGGTTAAACAGATGAACCTAGCTGTGAAAGATGGTGATGTGGTATTTATGTTGTATTCTGCAATAAAAGCGGAGGGAAAAGCAAAGAGTGATGGATGCCAGTGGTGAATGAATTTCCAGAGGTGTTTCCGGAAGACGTTAGTGAATTGCCACCTGAGAGGGAGGTAGAATTTACTATAGATTTGATTCCTGGAACTAGTCCGGTGTCGATGGCGCCTTACCGTATGTCGGCATCTGAATTAGCGGAGTTAAAGAAACAGTTGGTGGAGTTACTTGAGAAGAAGTTTATTCGTCCGAGTGTTTCGCCGTGGGGTGCTCCGGTGTTGTTGGTTAAGAAGAAAGAAGGTTCAATGAGATTATGTGTTGATTACAAACAGTTGAATAAAGTTACAATCAAGAATCGGTATCCTTTGCCGAGGATCGATGATTTAATGGATCAACTAGTTGGAGCTTGTGTATTTAGTAAGATTGATCTGAGATCGGGATATCATCAGATTCGTGTGAAGTCGGAAGATATTCAGAAAACTGCATTTAGAACGAGGTATGGACATTACGAGTATTCTGTTATTCCGTTTGGAGTTACTAATGCACCTGGTGTTTTCATGGAGTATATGAAAAGGATATTTCATCTGTATCTTGATAAGTTTGTGGTGGTGTTCATTGATGATATTCTAATTTATTCGAAGAGCGATGAAGAGCATGCAGAACATCTCAGAGTTGTGTTGGAATTGTTGAAAGAGAAGAAGCTTTATGCGAAGTTGTCCAAGTGTGAATTCTGGTTAAGTGAAGTAAGTTTTCTTGGCCATGTAATTTCCAAGAATGGAATTGCTGTGGATCCTACGAAGGTAGAAGCAGTATCTCAGTGGGAAGCGCCGAAGAATGCTTCTGAGATCCGTAGTTTTCTGGGTCTTGCAAGTTATTACAGGAAGTTTATAGAAGGATTTTCCAAATTAGCGTTACCGTTGACTAAGTTGACCAGGAAGGGTCAGATGTTTGTTTGGGATGTTGAATGTGAGAAAGGATTTCAAGAGCTGAAGAGGAGGTTGACAAGTGCTTCGATCTTGATTTTGCCAAATCCGACTAAGTCTTTTGTTGTGTATTGTGACACATCATTAATGGGATTAGGTGGTGTATTGATGCAAGATAAGCAGGTGGTGGCTTATGCTTCAAGACAATTGAAAGTACATGAAAGGAATTATCCGACTCATGATTTGGAGTTGGCAGCTGAAAATTCTGGCTACAGATACTCAATGTCACGTCCAATGTTATGACACCGTATCTGACTTACTATATGACAGCAAATACAAAAGCAGTAAATAACACAGTCAATTGTTTACCCAGTTCAGTGTGCAACAACACCTACTCTGGGGGCTACCAAGCCAGGGAGAGAATCCACTATAAGAGATGTTAATTCAGGAATAAACCAACCAGTTTATCTCCTTCACTTAAGACCTACCCAATGCAATTCTAATCTAAGTACAACTTAAACCTGAGTTCCTACTCACTCCCCCTCAATCACAGCAGTGATACATAAACAAATTTGACTTGAGAATTGTTGAAGACACTCTTCAAAACACACACTTGATTAAGCTTCACAGCTTTTTAATCAAGTAACACAATCACTCGTGCTTCACAGCTTTGAGTGATGTACACAACTAACTTGACTCTGCTTCACAGCTTTAGTCAAGCAACATTCAAACACTCTTGCTTCAAAGCTTTGAGTGCTACACAACCCTTACAATTGAAACCTATTCCAAGACACTTATCACAACGATAACTGCTTGGAGTACAATAAACAAATCTATACAGATTACAAACTTGATCTTCTAATCAATCAGCAGGGATGCCTTCAAAAACCGCAGCTCTGTTGAATATATAGCAGCTGCAACTTCAGTTAGGGTTTCCAAAAACCTAGGGTTGATTCCTTTTGACCTAATGACCAGGTCACAGTACTTTGTTGATCAGGTTAGGATTGAGCGAGGTTACTCCTCAGAAAACGCAGGATTCTGTTTAAGAAGGGCTGAGTTATTTCCTGAAAAAACTCAGACTTATCCAATCCTGTAATCCTGCTAGTTCAGAACAGGATGTCATAACATCTGTTATGACATCTGAGAAAACCTGTCTACTGATTAGCTAAATGTGATCATTTTGCAAACATGCTCAGATACACACTTATGAACATCAGTATTTGAGTTACAATATTTTTCTGCATATGTACCTAAAGAGTTAGTACAACCTGAACTAGAATGTTGTGACATCAGTCATGACATTCACACATACACTTGGAATTTACCAAAAATGCAAGCCAATACCTAAACACCTACAAACTCCCCCTTTGGCAGATTTTTGGCTAAAGTCCCTAAACAATCAGAGATAGCAGCAGAAATAAATGATGACAGCAGAAAAATATAGTGTTAAGTACTAATTAAGCAGTACCAAATATTCTCCCCCACTTTAGCCACAAATGGGCCAAAGATTACATGTTTATAAAGTAATACAGTTATCCAAGACAAAATAATGATATCAGCAGCAGACAATAGCAGAACATACTTCCAAACTTCACCAGCAACACCACCACGCAGCAATCATCCTTCAAGTACTGTCATCAGACTCAGAGGAGTCAGGCTTCTTTCTTTTCTTGTGAGTAATGTCAGCATTTCTCTCTTTGTTTGATGTCTCAACATTCTTAGAGACATTTGGATTTGTTTCAGCATTTGAGTTTTCTTGGTGCAGAGGAACAGAAATGCCAGGAACTGAGTGGTTCTCGTTCAGAATTCGGGAAACAATTTTTGCTATTGCTTGATTAACATAGGCTGTCCCTTCCCTATTTGCAATTTCAGGGGGTACTGAAGAGGAAGGATGAGATGGATTACCTGTATGTCTTGTTCGCACCTCTTTGGCCTTGGTGGAGTTAATTCTATGAGAACAGATCTCCAGAACATCAGAGTCCAGACAGGAAGAGATTGTCCCAGAATCTTGATCAGATGAAGAGGTTGAGATGGTCGTATTGGATGATGATGGCGTTTGAGACATTTTGTCAGTTTTGAAGGACAAACAGCAAATGAGAAGAATTTCTGATTGATGAGAAGACGAGAGAGGAACAAAGCAAAGGAGTGCCTATTCAACTTCTTAAAACAGTGGTAGGAAATGAGTAAATACAATTTTAAACCAATCAGAACAGGCAGAAGTCCTTTGGTCTTTGTTTTAAGCAAAATTAATTGCTACAATTCCTCATGTTGGCAAATACCCAACTTACCCCTTAAGTTTTCAAATTGATTTGCATCCAAAGCCTTGGTAAAAATGTCAGCCAGCTGTAGCTCAGTGGCAACATGTTCCAATTTGATGGTCTTTTCTTCTACAAGGTCTCTAATAAAGTGATGTCGTATGTCAATATGTTTGGTCCTGCTATGCTGAATGGGATTCTTGGATATGTTGATTGTACTCAGATTGTCACAGTATAATGTCATAACATCTTGTGTGACGTTATACTCAGTGAGCATCTGTTTCATCCATAACATTTGAGAGCAGCTACTGCCAGCTGCAATATATTCAGCTTCAGCGGTGGAAAGAGACACACAATTCTGTTTCTTGCTGAACCAAGAAACCAGATTACTTCCCAAGAAGAAACATCCTCCAGAAGTGCTTTTTCTATCATCAGCACTACCAGCCCAATCAGCATCACAGTAGCCAGTCAGAGTTGGTTCACAGCCATGAGTATACAGCAATCCATAGTTGTAAGTACCACTTACATACTTCAAAATTCTCTTCACTTGATTGATATGACTGACTTTGGGATCAGCTTGGTATCTAGCACAAACTCCAACTGCAAAGGCAATATCAGGTCTGCTGGCAGTTAAGTACAGCAGGCTTCCTATCATGCTTCTGTACAGACTTTGATCCACCTTAACCCCACTTGAATCTTTGGAGAGCTTTAGATGAGTAGGAGCAGGAGTCCTTTTGTGACTTGCATTCTCCATTCCAAACTTCTTTACAATATTCTTAGCATACTTGCTTTGAGATAAGAAGATTGAGTCCTCCATCTGTGAGACTTGTAGTCCAAGAAAATAAGTTAGTTCTCCCATGAGACTCATTTCAAATTCAGCCTGCATCTGGTCAGCAAAGTGTTTAACCATATGTTCTGACATTCCGCCAAACACTATATCATCAACATATATTTGGGCAACCATCAACTTCCCTCCTTCAGTTTTGACAAATAGAGTTTTGTCCAAGCCTCCTTTTCTGTAGCCTTTGTCTGAGAGAAACTTTGTTAACCTGTCATACCATGCTCTAGGAGCTTGTTTCAGCCCATATAGAGCTTTTCTCAATTTGTAGACATGATCAGGATGGGTTGGATCCACAAAACCTTTAGGTTGTTCCACATAAGCTTCCTCATTTAAGTACCCATTTAGAAAGGCACTTTTCACATCCATCTGAAATAACTTGAACTTCAGAAGACAAGCAATTGACAACAAGAGTCTGATTGATTCCAACCTGGCTACAGGTGCAAAGGTTTCATCAAAGTCAACCCCTTCAACTTGGGTGTATCCTTGAGCAACAAGTCTCGCCTTATTTCTGGTGACAACTCCTTCAGCATCTGACTTGTTCTTGAATATCCATTTTGTCCCAATGATGTTAGTTCCTTCAGGTCTAGGAACCAGTTCCCAAACTTCATGCTGCTTGAATTGGTTCAGTTCATCTTGCATTGCACCAATCCAATATTCATCAGTCAAGGCTTCCTTGACATTTTTTGGTTCTATTTTGGACACAAAACAAGAATTTGAGATGATTTCTCTTGATCTTGTGATGACTCCACTATTAGGATCTCCTATGATGAGCTCTTTTGGATGATCCTTCTGAATTCTGATGGAAGGAGTTCTAGAACCTTAGTGGTGGTCAGATGTCTTGACTTTGGATGTGACATCCTTGTCTGCTTGCCCACCTGACATTCACCGCAAACTCTTCCTTCATCAATTAGCAGTTTTGGAATTCCTCTGACTGCCTCCAAGGAGATGATCCTCTTCATACCCCTTAGGTGAAGATGGCCAAGTTTTTGGTGCCACAGTTTCACCTCTTTCTCTTCTTTTGCAATGCAACACACAGATGAGAAATTAGTGTTCTCAGCCTCCCATAAGTAACAGTTGTCTTTGGATCTGACTCCTTTCATTACTGTCTCTTGTTTGTCATTGATTACAAGGCATTCAGATTTTGAGAAATTGACCTTGAATCCTAGATCACACAGTTGACTGATACTAATGAGATTAGCAGTCAGTCCTTTCACCAGCAGTACTTCATTTAGACTTGGAACTCCAGGGCAGTTCAAATCACCAACTCCTTTGATTTCACCTTTAGCCCCATCTCCAAAGGTCACAAAACTGGTGGTGTGAGGCTTAACATTATTGAGGAGGTTCTTGATTCCAGTCATATGTCTGGAACATCCACTGTCAAAATACCAGTCTTCTTTTGCAGAGACCCTCAGGGAAGTGTGAGCTATCAGTGCAGTAGCCTTTTTCTTCCATTGAGGAGCATGTGGTACCTTTTTAGACTTAGGTTTGACACCTGAATTCTGATTAGGGTATCCATGTAATCTGAAGCAAAAACGCTTTATGTGGCCATATCTACCACAATGATGACATTTCCATCTTTGGTACCTTTTCCTCATATGTTTCTGTTCCTGATGTCGAGAGTTGTGTTGAGACATCTGTTTTGGCATTTGCCTACCAGAACCAGATTTCGTTGCTTTCATAAATCCTAGACCAGATTTATTTCCCACATTTTGTCCAATCTGTAGGATCTCTTCCAATTTGTCAGTTCCATTTGTCAACATCTTGACAGATTTTGTCATTTGATCCAGTTGTGAGTTCAGCAATTGAACTTCTCCTTCTAGAAGTCTTATAGTTTCAAGGTTTTCCCGTTTTTCAGCCTCCATCTTTATGATGAGTTTTGATTGTTTCTTATTCTGCACACAGACTTCAGTACTTCTGATACACAATTCCTTGTATGTTTCAGCCAGTTCTTCAAAAGTCACCTCTTCATCACTTTCAGAGGTACAAACACCAGTTAAAGCAGTAACTCGTTTGGCAGTCTCTTCTTCAGAATTACTTTCTGAATCACAGTCGGACCAAGTAACTGTCATTCCTTTTTGTTTCTTAAGAAAGGTAGGACATTCAGCTCGAATATGCCCATATCCTTCACAACCATGGCATTGAATTCCTCTGCCTTGAACTCCCTTCCCATCTGACCTTGATCTTTTGCTGGAACTGTCAATGTCAGAGGAAATGTTATGAACATTAGACCTTGACTTTGGATCTATTCTTTTGATGAGTTTGTTGAATTGTCTTCCTAGCATGGCTATAGCTTCTGAAATGTTTTCTTCAACATCAGTGTTGGACATAAGTGCTATGCTCTTGTTCTTTTTGACATCATCATTAGTGATTCCCATCTCAAAAGTCTGAAGAGACCCAATAAGTTCATCTACTTTCAACTTGCTAATGTCCTGGGCTTCCTCTATGGCAGTCACCTTCATTGCAAATCTTTTAGGCAAGGATCTGAGAATCTTCCTCACCAGTTTTTCTTCTGACATTTTTTCTCCCAGTGCTCCTGAGGTGTTGGCAATCTCCAAGATGTTCATGTGAAACTCATGAATGGTTTCATCTTCCATCATTTTTAGATTCTCAAACTTAGTGGTCAACATCTGAAGCATTGACATTTTTACTTTGGAAGTTCCCTCATGAGTAGTTTTGAGAGTGTCCCAAACTTCCTTGGCCAGTTCATATTGATGAACTAATCTGAAAATATTTCTATCAATCCCATTGAACAAGGCATTTAGAGCTTTGGAATTTCCCAGGGCTAGCTCATCTTCTTCTTTACTCCAATCTTCCTCAGGCTTCAGACTGATTGTCCCATCTTCCTCAGTTATGGTGGGATGAATCCATCCTTTGTCAGCAGCTCTCCAAGCCTTTTTGTCCAGAGATTTTAGGAAGGCAATCATACGAGGTTTCCAGTAGTCATAATTAGTTCCATCCAGAATGGGTGGTCTATTTCCAAAAACTCCTTCTTTGTCCATAGTGCCAGAAAGTGATATCCCTAGATCTCACCCAGTAATACAGGCAGGGTGCCTGCTCTGATACCAATTGAAAATTCTGGCTACAGATACTCAATGTCACGTCCAATGTTATGACACCGTATCTGACTTACTATATGACAGCAAATACAAAAGCAGTAAATAACACAGTCAATTGTTTACCCAGTTCAGTGTGCAACAACACCTACTCTGGGGGCTACCAAGCCAGGGAGAGAATCCACTATAAGAGATGTTAATTCAGGAATAAACCAACCAGTTTATCTCCTTCACTTAAGACCTACCCAATGCAATTCTAATCTAAGTACAACTTAAACCTGAGTTCCTACTCACTCCCCCTCAATCACAGCAGTGATACATAAACAAATTTGACTTGAGAATTGTTGAAGACACTCTTCAAAACACACACTTGATTAAGCTTCACAGCTTTTTAATCAAGTAACACAATCACTCGTGCTTCACAGCTTTGAGTGATGTACACAACTAACTTGACTCTGCTTCACAGCTTTAGTCAAGCAACATTCAAACACTCTTGCTTCAAAGCTTTGAGTGCTACACAACCCTTACAATTGAAACCTATTCCAAGACACTTATCACAACGATAACTGCTTGGAGTATAATAAACAAATCTATACAGATTACAAACTTGATCTTCTAATCAATCAGCAGGGATGCCTTCAAAAACCGCAGCTCTGTTGAATATATAGCAGCTGCAACTTCAGTTAGGGTTTCCAAAAACCTAGGGTTGATTCCTTTTGACCTAATGACCAGGTCACAGTACTTTGTTGATCAGGTTAGGATTGAGCGAGGTTACTCCTCAGAAAACGCAGGATTCTGTTTAAGAAGGGCTGAGTTATTTCCTGAAAAAACTCAGACTTATCCAATCCTGTAATCCTGCTAGTTCAGAACAGGATGTCATAACATCTGTTATGACATCTGAGAAAACCTGTCTACTGATTAGCTAAATGTGATCATTTTGCAAACATGCTCAGATACACACTTATGAACATCAGTATTTGAGTTACAATATTTTTCTGCATATGTACCTAAAGAGTTAGTACAACCTGAACTAGAATGTTGTGACATCAGTCATGACATTCACACATACACTTGGAATTTACCAAAAATGCAAGCCAATACCTAAACACCTACAGCAGCTGTTGTGTTTGTTTTGAAGTTGTGGAGGCATTATTTATATGGTTCTCGGTTTGAGGTGTTCAGTGATCACAAAAGTCTGAGGTATCTCTTTGATCAGAAAGAGTTGAATATGAGGCAGAGGAGATGGTTAGAATTTCTAAAGGATTATGATTTCGGTTTGAATTACTATTCTGGTAAGGCAAACTTTGTTGCGGATGCCTTGAGTAGGAAGTCCTTGCATATGTCTATGTTAATGGTCCGTGAGTTAGATTTGGTTGAGCAGTTCAGAGATTTAAGTTTGGTATGTGAAACTACTCCGAATAGTGTGAAATTGGGTATGTTGAAACTGACTAGTGGTATTCTGGAAGAAATTCGGAATGGACAGAAGTCTGATGTTGGGTTAGTTGATAAATTGACATTGATCAACCAAGGTCAATGAGGCGAGTTCCAGATTGATGAGAATGGTGTTATGAGATTTGGTAATAGGGTGTGTGTTCCGGATGTTGCAGAGATTAGGAAGAGTATTTTGGAAGAAGGACATCGTAGTGGATTGAGTATTCATCCTGGTGCTACTAAAATGTACCATGATTTGAAGAAGTTGTTTTGGTGGCCGGGAATGAAAAAGGAAATTGCTGAGTTTGTGTATGCTTGTTTGGTTTGTCAGAAGTCGAAGATTGAGCATCAGAAACCGTTAGATTGATGGAACCGTTGTTTGTTCCGGAATGGAAATGGGATGGAATCTCTATGGATTTTGTGTCTGGTTTGCCAAGGACATCGAAGAATTGTGATTCTATCTGGGTTATTGTTGATCGGTTGACGAAATCTACTCACTTTATTCCGATAAGAATGGATTATCCGATGGAAAGGTTGGCAGAATTGTATGTTGAGAAGATTGTGAGTTTGCACGGTATTCCTTCTAGTATTGTGTCGGATCGAGATCCGAGGTTTACATCTAAATTCTGGACGGGATTGCAAGAAGCTTTGCGTACTAAGTTGCGTTTGAGTTCCGCTTATCATCCACAGACAGATGGTCAGACGGAGAGAACGATTCAGGCGTTGGAATATTTGTTAAGAGCTTGTGTGTTGGAGAAAGGTGGAGCTTGGGATAGTTATCTACCATTGATTGAGTTTACCTACAACAATAGTTTTCATTCGAGCATTGGTATGGCTCCGTTTGAGGCATTGTATGGTAGGAGGTGTCGGACACCGTTGTGTTGGTATGAATCTGGAGAGAGTGTTGTGATTGGACCGGAAATTGTCTAACAGACTTCGGAAAAGATTAAGATGATTCAGGAGAAGATGAGGACTTCTCAGAGTCGTCAGAAAAGTTATCACGATAAGAGGAGGAAAGATCTTGAGTTTAGCGAAGGAGAACATGTTTTTATGCGAGTTACTCCGATGACTGGTATTGGTCGAGCTTTGAAGTCAAAGAAGTTGACTCCATGTTTTATTGGTCCATTTCAGATTACCAAGAGAGTTGGAAAAGTTGCTTATCAGATTGCTTTTCCTCCGTCACTTGCAAATTTGCATGATGTTTTTCATGTATCTCAGCTAAGGAAGTACATTGCTGATCCGTCTCATGAGATTCGGGTAGACGATATACAGGTACGAGAGAATTTGACTGTGGAAGCGGTACCTGCGAGAATTGAGGATCGGAAGTTGAAACAGTTGCGAGGCAAGGAGACCGCGTTGGTAAGAGTGGCTTGGGGAGGACCAGTAGATGGAAATGTCACTTGGGAGCTGGAGAGTCAGATGAAGGACTCGTATCCCGAACTGTTCGTCTAAGGTATGTTTTCGAGGACGAAAACTCTTTTAGTTGGGGAGAGTTGTGACACCCTAAATAATCCGATTATTAAATAATTAGAATTTTTAATTATTAATTTAATTGGAAATTTAATTATTGGTATTTTTGGATTATTGGAATTAATTTAATTAATTAAAGGAAAGAAGTATTGGTGGTGTGAAGAGTGATTAGAGGGTGTGAGGGGTAAAATACTCTACTCTTACTAATTACTAATTTAATTATTTTATTGGAATAATAAAAGGAGTATTAAAAGGAAAAAGAAGAGAAAGAGAGTTATTTTGGAATATTCATCATACGTGCATTTGAGAAGAGGAAAAAGAAGGAGAAAACCGGAAGCGTCAGAATTCGAAGAACCCACAAGGTAAGGGGTGATTTCGATTAGTTAATTCGTATTATCGGTTTAGATATTCAATAGTATGGATCATAGTATGTTAGAGAATCCCGGTTTGGAATTCTAGGGTTCCGTAGAATTGTCCCTATTGCGTCGAATTGTAGGTTGAAAACCATTAGGGTGTCATATGATAAAAAGGAATGATGAAATAATGTTGTTTGATGTTATAATGGTGCAAATGGGTGTGTTTTGGTGTTTCTCATGTTGCAATTCGTATGGGTATGTTTGGAATTGGTTTAGAATGAATAAATGCTGTCAAAAGTGCAGAATTTGACTCTGCAGGTCGTGGGAACCGGTTCCCAGTGGGGAGGAACCGGGTTCCACTGTGTGAATTTATAAAAACTGGCAAAAATGCACGTAGGAACCGGTTCCTGTATAGGTAGGAACTGGGTTCCCATACATTTTTCCAGAAGCGTGATTTTTGAACTTCGCAGGAACCGGTTCCTGCATATGTAGGAACCGGGTTCTGCTGTAACTTTTGAAAAATATTAAACTTTGAAAATTCATAACTTTCAAACCGTAAGTCCGTTTTGAGTGCCGTTTTGGACGTTATTTCTTAAATTTAATGCTCTATTTTATAAAATGAAAAGATTTCCTAAAACCTGAAATTATTTTGAAAATGAGTCAAATCCCGGAATAAGTGATTATTGGCTAACGCACATGGGTGTGTATGTAGCAGTGAACCTGTGATGGATGGATGCATTAGTATTGTGTGAATGAAAGGCATGTTTATGTTGCTAATGATGGTGTGCATGATCGTTGAGATGTCATGTTTTTGGTTTTGGTTCAGTTATGATAAATTTATGTATTTCATAGACTGATTTGATGTTGCATGCTAGTGATGTGTGTGCATATGCATTGTTTTGGTGAAGTTAATTCCCATTGTGTGGAATTTGACTTGTATTGCCGTTAACCGATACCCGGGTGATGATGGGTGGTTAGGATGGATTCGTGTCCGGGTGTTTATGGACGAATCGATGGTTGATGTATCCGGTTGATGATGGATCAGTGTTGGGTGACTTGGTCACATGTTGGTACCACATGCATTGTGTCTGCATTTGTGTTTGCATGGAATTATAACATGTTAGGATGTCTTCCAGTGTTACAATTCTTTGGTTGATTATTGATTTGTGCATAATGACTTGTATGATTGGAACTGCGTGTTGAACCTGAATTTATGCTAAAATGGGTGAAATAATATGCTTGTGATATAATGTTGATTGAGAAGCTTATAATGCATGTTAATTATGAGAAATCTCACCCTTACTTTAACAATTTCAGATTAAAGTTAGAAGCTCAGGAGTTGGTGAGGATGGCTCTAGAGCTATGTTACTTTAAGTCCGCGTGTCAGTGTCGTGCTCTGATAGGTTGTAACACTGGGGAACGTTTAGTTGAGGAATTAGTTATTATTCAATTGTTTCTTTGAATTTCATTGGGAATAATTATGTTTTGGTTTATTCCGTTTTGGTTATGGTATTTTTCCGCTGTGTAAGACATGGTCTTAAGTTGATTGAATTATTTGAATAATGACCCTCAGTGTAGCATGACTACTGTTTTATTGGAAGTTTTATTTATTTCATAATTGTGACATCCCTTGTTCCGTGTTAACTCTGATGGAATATGTCTTTAATCATTGATATAATTAATATTATTCAGGGTATTTTAGAAGGGGTGTTACACCGTCAAGACGTTTAGAGGAACTGGAGGTACGTGCACCTTATCAGCATAGACTTGGCACTTGTGACATGTCCGAGAGTGCTGATAACAGTCAACTTCCATTGTGGACCAGTAATACCCTGCCCGTAGGATTTTCTTTGCCATGGTATGTCCACTGGAATGAGTTCCAAAAGTACCTTCATGCAGCTCTGCCATGATCCTTTCTGCTTCAATCTTATCTACACAACGTAGCAAGGTTGAATCATGGTTACGCTTGTAAAGAATGTCATTGCTATGAAGAACTTCGCTGCGAACTTCCTCAAAAACTTCTTGTCATTAACATATGCACCCTCGGGGTATTCTTGAGCTTCAAGGTATCTCTTCACCTCATGATACCAGGGCTTTTCTATTACCTCTTCAGTCTCAAGATCACAGCAATGTGCAGGTTCATCCAATTTCCAAATAATGATCCGGGGAGCCTCGTTGTCCCATTTGACTTTGAACATAGAAGACATCGTAGCTAGCGCGTCCGCTAACTGATTCTCCTCTCTAGGAAAGTGTTCAAAGGTTATCTCCTTAAAATGGGGAAGCAACGTCACCACATACTCCTTATAAGGGATAAGATTCAGGTGTTTCGTATACCACTCGCCTTTGATCTGACTGATCACGAGAGAGGAATCTCCGAAGACACTTAGAAACTTAATCCTTAGGTCGATTGCAACTCGAAGACCCATGATGCATGCTTCATACTCCGCCATGTTGTTGGTGCAGTTGAAACATAGTCGGGCGGTAAACGGAGTATGAGTGCCTTTATGAGATATGATCACATTGCCAATGCCATTACCCAAAGCGTTTGAAGCTCCATCAAAGTGCATAGACCATCGGGATCCTTCCTCAGGTCCTTCATCCGGTCCAGGTGTCTCACAATCAGTTATCAACATGATATTCTCGTTCGGGAATTCAAAGTTCATGGACTGGTAGTCATCCACTGCCTGATGTGCCAAATGGTTTGCCAATACACTTCCTTTGATTGCTTTTTGAGTTGTGTACTGGATGTCATACTCAGTCAGAATCATCTGCCATCTTGCTATTCTTCCGGACAAGGCATGCTTTTCGAAGATGTACTTGATTGGATCCATTTTTGAAATCAACAGAGTAGTGTGAGTCAGCATATACTGTCTCAGCCGGTGAGCAGCCCATGCCAAAGCGCATCAAGTTTTCTTAAGCAGTGAGTATTGAGTCTCACAGTCGGTAAACTTTTTGCTAAGGTAATAAATAGCATGCTCTTTTCGGCCAGACTCGTCATGCTGCCCCAGCACATACCCCATTGAGTTGTCAAGTACTGTCAAGTATAAAATCAGAGGTCTCCCTTCAACTGGTGGCATAAGAATGGGTGGCTCCTGGAGATACTCTTTGATTCTTTCGAAAGAGGCCTGGCATTCCTCATTCCAACGTACCACTTGATCTTTCTTCAGTAACTTGAAGATTGGCTCACAAGTAGCAGTTAGGTGCGAGATGAATTGAGCAATGTAGTTCAGTCGTCCTAGAAAGCCTCTGACCTCCTTCTCTGTCCTGGGAGCTGGCATCTCTTGTATGGATTTCACTTTGGAAGGGTCCACTTGAATACCTTTGTCGCTCACGACGAAACCTAGTAGCTTACCAGACCTCACCCCGAAGGTGCACTTGTTCGGGTTCAATCTTTGCTTGTACAACTTCAACCTGTCAAACAACTTTTGTAGATGGTCAAGGTGTTCCTCCTCAGTCTGGGACCTTGCAATCATATCGTCGATGTAAAATTCAATCTCATGGTGGATCATGTCATGAAACAAAGCAACCATGGCGCGCTGATATGTTGCCCCAACATTTTTCAACCCAAAAGGCATGACCTTGTAGCAAAAGGTACCCCACTGAGTAACAAAAGTGGTCTTCTCCATGTCTTCGGGAGCCATCTTAATTTTATTATAACTGGAGAAACCATCTATAAAGGAGAACACCTTGTGCTGAGAAGTATTGTCAACCAGAACGTTAATATGAGGCAGAGGGTAGTCATCCTTAGGGCTCGCCCTGTTTAAATCCCTGTAGTCGACACACATTCGAACCTTACCATCCTTCTTTGGTACTGGAACCACATTGGCCACCCATTGAGGGTAAGAAGTCACTGCTAGAAAACCGGCGTCAAATTGTTTCATAACTCCGGCCTTGATTTTCTCAGACATCTCTAGGCGCATACGGTGAACCTTCTGCTTTACGGGAGGACAGTCTTCCTTGGTAGGCAGGCGATGAACCACGATGTCAGTATCCAACTCAAGCATATCTTCGTAAGACAATGCAAAGACTTCAACATAGTCATGCAACATCTGAATCAACCGCTGTTTCACACTAAGCTCCAAGTTTGCACTGATCTTGACTTCTTTCTTGTCTGCTTCAGTACCCAGATTCACTGTTTCCACTGGCTCTTCATGTGGCTGAATGGCCCTCTCTTCCTGGAGTAGCAGTCTTGCAAGTTCACCAGGCACTTCGCAATCATCTTCACCTTCATCTTCGGCTAAGTTGATCGGATTATCGAAGTCATAACTGGCAGTAGCAGAGTCGTTACCAGTGAGATCCAGAGTGGATTGAGACCTGTATGTGTGAGTGTGTGTAAAATAGCTGTTTTGCAATATATAATAAAGAAAAACAAGGAGCGCAAAATTTGAAATATAAAAACGTCCAATGCTTTTATTAATGATATATGAAAATGGTACACAAAAGCCCTCACAAATGAAGCCACGGTGCCCCGGGCAAGACACCGGGCCATAAAGTTTCAAAACATTGTCTGTTACAAATTCAAAACAAAGGGTTCATTACTGGGTAATAAAATTAACAAGGATGAAGTCCTTTGCTATCCAGTTGCTTGGTCCACCATTGGTCGTAGGATAGATCTAGCTGTTGAATTCAGACTCTTCCACGTCATCTTCAATGGCATTTACTCCCGAGTTGCTGATGAACACAGGAGGTTTTCCAATCCTTGAACTTCGAACAGCCCTTTGGGCTTCTGCAGTGAAACCCAAACCAAACTTGTTAGTCTTCTGAGTGAAATCAGGAAGTCGGCCCCAGTTTGCATACTCACCCTTCTCAATAACAGCCCGAGCATCCTTTAAGGAAGCCATCTTCATAGGAGAATCTTCAACCACAGTCTCAGTTGATGCCAGTGTCTGAGGAACCTCTTCAAAGTGCTGAAATGGGGTCTCAATGAACTCCCCATCCATCTCCACATATCTGAACGAATTGAGGTGGCTGACCATGTACTCTTCCTCTCCCTGTACTGTCACGATCTTCCCTCTGACCGGGTACTTCAGCTTCTGGTGAAGTGTTGAGGTTACAGCTCCAGCTTTGTGGATCCATGGGCGACCCAGCAAATAAGAATAGGACGGCCGAATTTCCATCACTTAGAATATAGAATTGAATACCTGAGAACCAACTTTAATTGGAATATCAACCTCACCATGCACCATCCTTTTAGACCCGTCAAAGGCCCTGACTACGATGTTACTTGGTTTTAGCTCCAACCCTTCGCAATCTAACCTGTCTAGAGCTTTCTTGGGCAATACGTTCAATGAGGAACCAGTATCAACCAACACATGTGCAAGAGTAGTGCCCCTGCATTCAATGGAGACATATAGGGCGTCGTTGTGGTTCTTCCCTTTAGCAGTCAGATCAGCGTCGGAGAAACCAAAACCATTATCAGCAGTTAAATTGGCCACACAATCGGTAAACTGATCAACTGATGTCTCTTGTGGCACGTGGGCAGTTTTCAGGAAGGTAATCAGGGCCTCATAATGGGCCTCTGAACACAACAGCAATGACAACATAGAAATCTTGGATGGGGTTTGCCCAAGCTGCTCAACTACGTTATAATCACTCTTCTTAATAATCTTCAAAATCTCTTCCATCTCCTGTTTGGAAGCTTCAACAGTAATCGTCTTCGGTGCCTCCGTCTGGGCAGGCACATCAGTGGTGATCCCTTTGCCCAGAGTGTTAGATGACTCGGCGACAGGGGTAGGACTAAGAACTTGATCAGGAATGGCAGTAGGTACACTTGCAGGTGTAATGACAACAGGTCTTCGGACAGTTGGTGGAGCAATATCAGGTGACAAAAGTCTGCCGCTGCGGGTGACTTTAGCAGGCCCAGTAATGTTGCTGACGTCGGTATCAGCATCCAACTCTTGCTTAACTCCAAGAACATAAACATCTGCCCCATAGTTCCAAGGGACAACTTTGTCAGAGGTGTAGGGGATGGGCCCCGGAACAGTGATAACCACAGGTGCGATCTTCGGAACGGATGTAATTCTAACAGGCTTCCTCGAGGGAACCTTGGAAGAATTGTCGAAAATGGTAATAATGGAAACTTCTTCAGAAGGAATGGATGGAACATCAGCTTTTTCAAACAGGATCTCTTTACTATCCATCAGGTTTTGGGTACGTGACTTCAGAGATGAGCAACCGGTAGGTAAAACAGAACACATATAGCAACCTTCACCACAGCCCGGAAATAAACCGGCTAGCAACAGGTTCTTCTTGACAGTCATCAGAGGAGTAACAATTTCATCCACGGAAACCACAAACAAGTCTTCCTCTACAGCATTCACTCCATGCTTGGGCATGGGAGCAATCACAATATTAGGCCTCTCGGGCGCCTCAAACTCAATCTCCTTTGCATCAATCAAGTCTTGGACCTTGTTCTTCAAAACCCAACAATCATCCGTATTATGCCCCGGGCTCTCAGAGTAATAAGCGCAGCGGGCGTTAGGGTTATACCTTGGTGACGTTGTATTTGAATTCTTTGGAGCTTCTTTTATAGTCACCAGATTGGTCTTCAGCAACTGTGGCAGAATCTGAGACAAAGTCATGCTGAGACGGGTGAATTGCCTTCGAGGTCTCTTGTCCCTTTGTTGATTGTGATGCTGAGGAGCACCAGCAGGTTTTGAAATAACAACCGCATTGACAGCTTGGCGATGTTCAGGTCTATTCTGTCTTCTCGAACTGTAGACAACACTGGACTCTTTCTTGAACGGCTTCTTCTCGGTGCTCGAGGAGGCACCCTTCTGTATCTTCCCAGCTTTAATATCAGCTTCAATCCTCTCACCAGTCAAAATAAGGTATGTAAACCCAGCTGAAGAGCTTCCAATTAGATGGTTAAAGAATGGACCAGACAGGGTCCCCAAAAACATGTCAACAAGTTCACGATCAGCCAAAGGTGGTTGCACCCTTCCGACAAGGTCTCTCCATTTCTGAGCATACTCTTTAAATCCTTCACCCGTTCCTATTGACATACCCTGGAGTTGGGTACGCGTAGGAGTGAGGTCGGAGTTGTATTGATACTGCCTATAGAATGCAGTAGCCAAATCTTCCCAGCTACGGATACTGGCTCCATCCAGCTGATAGAACCACTCAAGCTGAGTCCCTGAGAGACTGTCTTGAAAGAAATGGATCCATAAGTTCTTATCAGCAGTGTAAGGCTGGATCTTCCTCACATATGACCAGAGGTGCAACTTTGGACAGGAAGCTCCGTCATACTTGGAAAAGGCATGTGCCTTAAACTTATGGGGAATCACCACCCCAGATGATAGACCCAGATCTCCGAAGTCCAGACCGGGCACCTTCTGTATTTCCATAGCGCTCAAACGGTCTTCCAGCTGTTTGTACTTATCCTCAGCAGGAGGATACTGTTCTTCATCATAGTCCGTCTCGTTGTCGGAGACGACAGGGCTAGGAGCCCTCCTTTCTTATGGACTATCCTTCCCTCCCGATGAGGTGGTTAGATCAACTTCATTCTGTAGCCCGTTTCCAAACCTACGTCCAGTGTTGAACAAGATGGTCCTCTTCTTCTTCTTCTTCTTTTTCTCCTTCAGAATCAAGGTCTTCAGGTCTTGCTGACCCTTAGCTAGATTCATGAATAACTCTTGAAATTGGGCATTCTGGGCCTGGAGGGCCTTGATAGCTTGCTCAGTGGAAGGTTCAGCAAACATGATGATTGCTGAAATAAACAGTGAAGAAGATAAGAGACCTGTAATGGGGTACCTGTTTATGAAGTGCATGGGATGAAATGCGTATGACTTATGATTTCAAAGACAATTGAGATTCAAATTTGTAAACAAGAAAGGAAACACACTTTATTAGTTTTAAATTTCAAAATTTAAATTGTTCAACAAACTGCCTTTAGGCGTTACAAGAAATGGAAATACTGAAAGGTAAATGAAAACTATAAAGAAATCATCAAAGATCCATCAATGCTCCCATGGTCTCTTCTTCTCAGTGCTGACATAATCATTCAGGATCCGTTTGTTCTCCAACTGTCTGGTCAGCTTCTGGATCTTCTGCTCCTGTTCATTGAACCTCTCTCGGTAGGAATCCCGTTCATTCCTCAACTGCAACCAAGATCTCTTCAGTGTCCCAATATCAGTGGGCATATAGGGTTGGAGGATAGTTAGAGGAACCCCCTCTTCATCAGCAACTTGAAGAGTAACAGGTCTGACAGCTTCGTATGGCATACCTAACTTCTAGGCACGGATGCGGACCCATCTGAGATATGGCTCCATTGGCAGCATAGTCTTAGGTCCCAACTCATGTGGGTCAGATTTGTGAACTCTGTCCCAAGCCCTTATGACTCTACGACGCAGCTCGTCACTATCTCCCTGAAAATCAAAGATGATATGAGGCATCAACATCTCATGAGGCCCCTCTCTTCTGTCTCTTCCAAACTGACAGAGAGCTAAGCATGGGTTGTAAGAAATCCCGCCATGAAGTCCGATCAATGGGACATTAGGATACTCTCCACAGCGATCAATGACAGTCACTTCATCCATACCTTTGAGAGTCCAGATAATGTCGTCACTAGAAAGAGACATCATCCTATAAGCCCAGCCCATTCCCTCTTTGTTTTTCAGCACGGACTTAGGGAGGTGTGAAATAAACCACCTCGACAATAAAGGAACACAGCACATCAAAGTTCCCCGTTTTCGGGTAGTACGAGCATAGAGCTGATGAAGCATATCACCCAAGAGAGTGGGTACCGGATTCTGAGAGATGAAGATCTTTATAGAATTAATACCAACAAAAGTGTCAGGATTCGGAAACAATACCAGACCATAAATCAAGAGAGCCAGAATGTCCTCGTATGCCTAGAAGTCTAAGCTGTCCCAGAAGTAATTAGCTTTGTCAACCAAAAACTTAGTCAGAAAACCCTTAGCTCCGCTTCTAGTTTCCCAGTTAGCCATTACCTCCTCTTTGGTCAAGTGAAGGGCTGCAGCAATTTCCTCGGGCCTATGAGTCTTTTCCCAACCAGTAAACGGAGTTTGCTCCAAAACAGAGATACCAAGCAACTCATAGAATTCTTCCAGGGTAGAGACCAACTGGAAGTCTTGAAAGGTGAAACAATGGTATAACGGATCATAAAACTGGACTAGGACGCTCATCATTTGTTCTTCCAACTTCGAGGTGACCAAACTGAGAAGAGAGCCATGCCTTCTGATGAAGGAAGTAGTGTCTGGAATCCTGACAACCAACTCCTTAAGCAGGATAGGTACTTGGACAAAGTTGATCCGGATAGTATTCCTATGCATGGGCATCATGATGACCTACAAAACAGAGCAAAGATGAAACCCTCTTGTCCTTGAAATAGGTTAATCCTTATGCAGAATGTATGAAATGTTATGATGTCATGATGTCATGGTAAAGGCACACCACCAGTATTCACAAAAAGCAAACATGGTAAAGGCACACAAGTCACACAAAAGAGCCCTTATATTTCAGGCTGGCATGGAGCTTAGGTACTACCCTCTTTCAGTTAAGTTGGTTAAGACCTGTCCTAAAGAATAGTAACCGGGTTCTAGAGGATCTCAATATCACTGACTATCCTCAATCGGTCATAATTCCAGTTTAGCAACCTTTTCTTGCGGCCGGAATCATCGCGAGAGTTTAGTCTCAATGAGTGTAGCATACTGCTACTGTTCTATGGCCAAGTTGGTCAATTTAAGGTTCTAAGGTCAGTTGGTGCTTAATGACCCCTTAGAAGACCCATATTCTCCTCGTTCCAACACAAGGGATATCGGTACAGACTAAAGTGCCACACCAACGTAGCTACTTCTTCATCCATATCGGTCTACGCCGTACAGATCCCTCACAATTTATTGTTACTTACCTAAAGGGTATCCCCAGATCCAGGTTAAGATCTATAGAACTCCGATACAAGCCCACAAAATTAAAGCATACAAAGCATACAATTGAAAACATAGTGATCTAATCCTAAGGTACACCTCACTTATAAGATATGTCCCTAGCAGAGTCGCCAGTTCTGTGATCGGTGGGAATGAGAACTGACTGTTTTAGAATGCTGGTTCGCGTTTGTGTTCGCAAAATGTCGCGGTAAGCAAGAGTCGCCACCGTCTTTTATTTTATCCAACAAGGAAAGGAAAAAAGCACAGAAAAATTCCTTTTTGAGATATTTCTTGGGTTCGGGAGGTAGATTATAGAAAGGGAAGGTGTTAGCACCCTTTCTATCCGTGGTTATCTACGGGCTCTTAGGTACTTTCTCACTATGTTTTCAAAAGTTTGCTTTTCTTTGTGTTTGTGGGTTTGAAAGAAGTTTTGTTTTGAAAGGAGTGTAAGTGCGAAAAGTTTTGTTTTGTTTTAAAAGGAGCAAGTACTTAAGAACATCTACCTACTAAAAAAGGAATTAAACTGTGCAAGTGTCCTTTAGACAATGCTATCCCACTATTGAGGAGTAGGTAGCATCGTCGTTGGAGTTTTTTGGGTCAATTCGATTAAGGGACGTGTGGTCACTAAAGCAATGTTAGGACGCCTTAGCGGTAACCCTAATGTCTTAGATCATTTTATCCGAGGCAACCGTTTCGAGGCAACTTATGATCTTTGGACAAGAGGGCGACCTCTAAAACTTCCTATACTCAATGACCATGTTCGAGGCAACCAAGTGAGGTATACTCTAAGAGTGGCATGTGCAAGTGTGTTGTTTTTCAGTTATGTTATCTTTGTACATGTCATGGGTGAGCTACTGTTGATTTTAAATTAAGATTGATCTTATCATGCATAAACTATTATTCAAACATCTAACAGTTAATAGTTGCGGAATATAAATTGCGAAAGATATATCTAAGCTATTACAAGGCGTCGGGTGTTTACATCGCCAAAAACAAACCCTTGAAAATTAAATTGCGAAAAGTAAATAAAAGCGGTAAATAAAATCCTAAGTTAAAACTATTACATCCTCGGAGCAAATACACAAATATAGATCAAAGATAATACGCGCGAGAAAAATTGAATCGGAGCGTCCTAGGGTTTTGACCCTTTTTATCAAATAAAACATATTTTTTTTGTTCTTTTTGAATTTAAAAATTAAGTCTAAATTAATAATTTGAATTAATTAATTAAAAAGAAAATATTTTTGAGTTTTATTTTAATTAAGGAAATAAAAAATGGGTAACAAATATTAAAAACCCTAATTCTATGTTGATTTTAATTTAATACAAAATATACTGACATTGAACCTAATTAAAACTAAATTAATTGGTTAATTTTATTAACAAAAATAAATAATAACATTAATGGAATTTAAATAAAAATATTTTTTTGTTTTCTGATTTTTTTAATGAAAAAAGTTAATTAGTTAATTGGTTAATTAAAATATTAATAATAATAAAATAGAAAATAGAAAATAATGAAAAGAAAAAATAAAATAAACAAACCCAGGGGGGGTGCTGGGCCTGAAGAAGGGGTTTGAGTGGCAATTTTCAGGCCCATCAAGCTTCAGCCTCGTTGGACTTTTTGGATTCCCATGGGTGCTTGTTGACTGGAGACCATGATGGTCCATCAGTCTGGTTCATTGGATCTTGGCTTGCAGCCACTTGTCAATTGGGATCTGGGGGTATTTGGTGGACCACACTTAGACCGTTGTACCTGAATACCTGAAAAGCAAAACCAAATAATGTTTTTGGGGGACCTGGGATTCGAACCCAGGTCCCATTGGTTTTCCATCCACTTTCCTGCCAACTCAACTAGCGCGTTCATTCGTTAATAGAATAGAAGTCAAATATTATATTCAAAACAATGCCTCATTCGTGAAATAAAAAAAATATATGGCGCGCTGGTTTAAACCAACCAATAGGAAGAGGACGCGTAGTCGTCTTCTTCATAATTTCCTGGTTTGTTTCCTGCGGATTTAGGTCCGTAGCAAAATTCGCAGGGGGCATCCAAACATGAGCTATAGGCTGTATAAACGCAAATGGAGAACATCAATGTGTTCGTCCCTCCTTCCTGATCAAACATATGCCTATCATTGTCCTTAATTTAACCTGTATAAAAAATACCCAAAAACAAGAACAAGAACCCTAGGTTCTGGATATCGTGATACGGGGCCTAAGAATGAAATTGAATAATGCAGAAACTTTGCAAATGATGTCAAGAGTTCAAATATGCAATTATTTTAAAGAATGGATGCAAGATTGGAGCTTCACGATTCCATGAATATGGCGGTCCAGAGCGATACTTACAGGGCTTTTGGAGGTAGGAGAGCACGCGATAATGATTGGTACTGCTTCAGCGAGATCCAAGGAAACGGTTAGTGTTGTGATTTTGGTCTGAAAGTGCCTCCAATGTGGTTTTAGGTCTCACACTTTTCAAGTTTTTTTCTCAAATTGGTATGGCCGTTTCTGCAAGGTTTTGTGTGTGAATTTGATTTGTGAGGCTTGCTTGCATATAATGGAATGGTTTTAGGTCAAAACATGGGCCAATATCTTGGTGTATTGAAGAGTTAGGATTTGGTTTTGATCACCATAACCATGTTTCCAAATATAGGCAAGATCTGATTTTTTGTCCACCAAATGCCAAGATACGAATTTGATTAGGTGTTATATGATATATGCAAGCTGTACAAATCACAAAGACACCATTTCATTAATTTTTGGATTTTATTTGAATTAATATAGATTTAAAATGAATTAAATCAATAAAAATTAAATAAAATTGAAAAATAAATGTTTGGTCATGAAATTAAAGATGGGACACGTGTGTGGCATGACCAGACCAAATCAAGTGGAAAAAAGTGGGCCCTTTTGTCAAAAATTGGAGTTTTGAGGTTAGTTGACTTTTGGCAATTTTGGAAAAATGCCCAACTTCAACAATGCATAACTTCTTCAATTTTGAACTTTTGGAAGTGTTCTTGGACTTTTTAGAAACCTTGAGATATCCTCTAACCAACCCTTTTGGTATCATCTCATTTTGATGTTCCGTTATCAATTTATAAGCTTTGGCAAAAGAGGTGTTTTTGTTGACTTTCAAAAATGACCCATAATGTCCAAAATTGTAACTTTTTGTGAGAGCATTTCTTAATCTTGGGGTGTGAAGATGGATTGTAGGTAATTTCATCCTCTTTAAAAGCTTTAGATGGGTCATTTCTCAAAAAGTATGAGAAAGGTATGCTTGGTCAAAGTTGAGTTGACTTTTCCTGCAAAACCCTAATTTAGCAACTTTTGAATCTTGATGAATCTTGAGCAATCCTTGTTGAATCATGATCAACCCTTGTTAAAATGATGAATTATACTTTAAAATGAGAATGTTGACAAAAATTCTTGAGGTTTGACTGTATTTGGGACACAGTTGACTTTTGCCCTAACATAGTCGATTTTTGGGCCTCTTGAGCAATTGACTGACCAAACTTTCTCTGCAAGGCTTGAAATTTGACATGGATGAACTTAAGAACATATTAGGACATTGGGGAAAACTTGAGGTCATTTGGATGTGAGGACCTTGATGCAACACAAAACCCTAATTTTGACTTGACTGCCTTAGGAGGTGATTTGACTGTCCAACCCTTGAGCCATCTTGAGCAATTTGAAGATTAATCTTGGCAAATCTTGAAGAATATGGGAGGGAAAATTTTGGGTTACAACATAGGTCAGTGCTACTTATGGCCAGAGAAATCAAAACAAAATTGAACATCGTCCGATGGTAGGGGCTGTTATGATCTCTAATCATGTATCAAACCAACAACGAAACAATCAACGCATACCGGATGCGCCCAGAAGACAGTTTACCCGGATCAACATGACCTTATCTCAGGTATTGCCACACTTGTTGAAGTCTAATATGGTTACTTTAAAGGAGGCTCCTAAAAATCCCAATACTACATCTCCCTTCTACAACCCAAACACTCGACGTACCTATCATTCTGAGAGTCCGGGACATGATACAAACGATTGTTGGGCTCTGAAAAATAAGGTGCAAGATCTTATCGAGGCAAAAGAGATTGAGTTTGACCTTCTAGAGACACCTAATGTAATAATTGCGCCAATGCCCAAACATGGCCAGGGTGTCAATTTCGTTGAAGATGACCTATTTGTTTCCTCTATAGGTGAATTAGCCACTCCTCTTCTGATGGTTAAAGAAAATCTGTTGTGAGCCAGTTTATTTCCGGGTTGTGGTGAAGGTTTCCACTTATGTATGTCCCTACCAGATGGTTGTTTATCGTTAAAAATGGGTGTCCAGCGCCTGATGATTAATAAAGAAATTTTGTTTGAGAAAGTTCCCCTTGCAAGAAATTTGCGTGAAGATGTCTCAATAATTACTATTTTCGACAATTCTCCCAGGGTCTCCACCAAAAGACCCGTCAGGATTACACCCGTTCCCAAGTTTTCACCTCTGATTATCACTCTTCCTGGGCCGATACCATATTCTTATGATAAAGTTGTTCCCTGGAATTATGGGGCTAACGTCTATTACCATGGCGTCAAGCAATACCTGTTGGTTGTTGAAGATAAAGTTGCCAAAGATATTGATCCTAGCATCGACAACATCGTTGGGACTAGTAAAATTACGAGAAGCGGAAGGGTTTTCTCTCCCAAAATATCTCCGAAGACCGTTTCTATTCCTATGATTATTCCAGTTGTTACTCCTGTTAGTACTCCTATTGCTACTCCTACTGTTATCCCTGTTGTTATCCCTGCTACTGAGTCAGCTGAGACTCGGGGCAAAAAAGTACTGGTTGAGCCTGTCCAGATGGAGGCACACAAAGAAATCATTCCTGAGGCTTCTAAAAAGGAAATGGAAGAAATACTAAAGATCATAAGGAAAAGTGACTACAACATTGTGGAGCAGTTGGGACAAACCCCTTTGAAAATCTCAATGTTGGCCTTACTCTTATGCTCTGAAGCCCATGCTAAAGCTTTGGTAAAATTCCTGAAGTCTGCCCATGTACCCCAAGAGACCTCCGCTGATCAATTCGAGAATTGCATGGGCAGCCTGACTGCTGATAATGGATTGGGTTTTTCTGACGCTAATCTAACTCCCAAGGGAAGGAAACATAATGATGCCTTGCATGTCTCCATTGAGTGCAGGGGCACTACCCTAGCTCATGTTCTTGTGGATACAGGTTCGTCGCTTAATGTCTTACCCAAGAATGCTCTCGACAGGTTAGATTGCGAAGGACTCACGTTAAAGCCCAGTAACATTGTGGTGAGGACCTTCGATGGTTCCAAAAGAATGGTGCACGAGAAAGTGGACATCCCTATTAAAGTTGGTACTCATACTTTTGACTCAACTTTCTACGTGATGGACATCCGCCCATCTTATTCTTGTTTATTGGGTCGACCCTGGATCCATGGGGATGATGCTGTTACTTCTACCATGCATCAGATGTTGAAGTACCCAGTTAACGGAAATATTATCATGGTCCACGGTGAGGAGGAATACATGGTGAGCCACCTGAACTCTTTCAGGTATGTTGAAATGGATGGTGAGTTCAATGAGACCCCCTGTCAGAACTTTGAGGACGTTCCACAGATAGTTACTGTAACCAAGACTGCTACTAAGGTTCGGAAGATTACCAGACTTCCGTTGAAGATGAATTCTCTGATGGATGCTAAAGTAGTATTTGAAGAAGGTAGATGTACCATTTGGGGCCAATTTCCGGATATTCCCTACAAATCTGACAAGTTTGGTTTGGGTTTTACTTCAGAGGCCCAAAGAGCTGTTCGTCGTGCTCGCGCTGGGAGACCGCCACTACGCATCAGCAACCATGGAGTCAACGCGTTGGAGGACAGTGATAGCGACTGTGACACGGACAAGTGGATCTTCCCAACTATCAGCGGTGGACTCAACAATTTGGAGGCCAAAGATTTTGTTCCTATTACTTTTATTCAAGAGTAATTGTCTTTTAATTTTTGGATATGTAATATTTAAACAATTAAAACTCTAAAACCTTGTGTCTTACCCGAGGCACAATGGTCTATCTGTGAGGGTTATTGCTTTATATTCATATGTCATTAATAAATTATTAGACGTTTTGCATGCAAATTTTACTCTTTTTGTTTCTCTTTTCTATTTTTTACTTTATCAAAAATAGCTATGCTCTTACACACACTCACATATCAAAATGCAGATCCATATCCACTCTGGGTCCCATTGGTAATGGTTCTGCTATTTCCAATTATGACTTTGAAAATCCGATCTACCAAGCCAAGGACGAAGGTAAGGAAGATTGTGAAGTACCAGGGGAACTTGCCAGACTGTTACAACAGGAAGAAAGGGTAATACACCCTCATGAAGAGCCAGTTGAGACAGTAAACTTGGATACTAAAGAGGACAAGAAGGAAGTCAAGATAGGTGCCAATCTGGAGCATAACATCAAGGAGCGTTTAATTCAGATGCTACATAACTATGTTAAGGTCTTTGCCTGGTCATACGAAGACATGCCAGGATGCGACACTGATATCATGGTCCATCGTCTGCCGATAAAAGCAGACTTCACTCCAGTAAAATAGAAGGTTCGCTGTATGCGGCCAGAGATGTTAGAAAAGATCAAGGCTGAAGTCATGAAGCAGTTCAATACCGATTTCTTAGTTGTTACCTTTTATCCACAATGGGTTACTAATGTAGTTCTGATACCTAATGTGATCGGTGGATTTAGAACTAACTGTTTTTTAGCTGGTTTCGCGAAATGTCGCGGAAGCAAGAGTCGCCACCGTCTTTTATGTTCTCCAACAAGGAAAGGACAAAAGCACAGCAAAATTCCTTATGAGATATGTTTCTCGGTTCGGGAGGTAGATTTATAGAAAGGGAAGGTGTTAGCACCCTTTCTATCCATGGTTATCCATGGGCTCTTAGATACTTGCTCTTATATTTTCAAAGTGTTTGTTTGCTTTTCAAAATGTGAGTGAGTTTTGCAAAAGTTTCGTTGAAAGATTTCTGAATAACTCTTGTATCAGTCTTCAAGAGTGTTTGAAAAATTGTTTTGAAAGCTTTTTGAAAAGTGTCGGTGTGAAAAGATGTTTTGTTTTGTTTTTGAAAAGAGCAAGTATCTATGAGTCATCTACCTACCCTAAGGAATTAAGCTGTGTAAATGTCCTTAAGGTAGTGCCATCCCACCATTGAGAGGTATGTAGCACCACCGTTGGAGGTGTTCGAGTCAATTCGATTGTAGGGACAGTGTGGTCACCGAAGCAACAGTTAAGACACCTTAGAAGCTACCCTTATGTCCTTGATCCTTTTTTAATCCGAGGCAACCGTTTCGAGGCAACTGTTCCGAGGCAACTGTTTCGAGGCAACTGTTCCGAGGCAACTGTTTCGAGGCAACTAGATCATAGACATAAGGACCGCTAAGACGTCCTATACTTGACGAGCACGTTTCGAAGGCAACAAGTGAGGTGTACCCTAGAAGTGGTGTGTGTATTTGTGTGTTGTATTCGGTTAATGTTTGTCTGGTTAATTAGTGAGCTACGGATTGTTTTTATTTACATACATTCTTTCATGCAAGTTAACAGTTAAGGGGTGCGGAAAGTAAATTGCGGAAACGTAAATCCTACGCTATTACAAGGCGCGAGTCTATACATCGCCAAAAATTACAAAGACCCGTTTTTTAGTAAATGAGTACGGAAATTAAATAAAGCGATAAACCTATTTAACTATTACATTCTTGGAGGCAATTACATAATAATCAAATAGAGTAAATGCGCGCGAATAAATTAATCGGGAATGTCTAAGGGTGTTGACCCTTTTAAGAAAAGAAATTGATTTTTTTGGCTTTTTTGTAATTAAAATGAAATTAAAGCTAATTAATGACTAATTAATTAATTTAATTAAAAAGAAATATTTTTTGTTTTTTATGTTTTTATGAAATAAAAGAAATGGAATAAAATTAAAAGTTAAATTTTACCTAATTCTAGATTTATTTTAATTATTTAAGAAAAGGAATTAAAATTGCCTAATTAAACTATTTTGGTTAATATTTATTTACAAAATAAAATAATAATAATAATAATGTTAATTCTATTTTTTGGTTTTTTATGAAAATGCGTTAATTAAGTTAATTGTTAATAATAAAAATAATTAAAAGGTTAGCAATTAAAAATAAGAGAAAATGACAAAACAAAATAAAAAAAGAAAGTAAAAACCAAGGGGGGTGTGGGCCAAATAGGAGGTTTATTGAAGCAATCCAAGCCCACTGAAATCTAAGCCACGTTTGACTTTCATGATTGCCTGCAGCACGCTTGACTCCAGAGTATGGTGTGCTACACTTTTTGTCCTTTGGATCTGCGTTGATGACACTTGGAGCGCTGGGATATGAGGTTTATGGTGTTCCTCCTTTGAGAATCTGCACATGAAAGTAATGAAAAAAATGATATGGAAATTATAGGGGACCTGGGAAGAACTTACAGCGCGGTATGAGCCTCAGGACTTGGCAAAGGTTGCTTTAGCTTCAGGGTGTGGCAAGGAATAGAACCACGTGCTTGTTTTGATCTGAAGATGCTCGCAACTATGTTTTAGAACTCTCACTTTTTGAATAATTTTTGGTTTTGCTCTTGGCCGTTTCTGCACACACTCTTTTTTGAATGAGGTTGGGAAGGCTTGTATATATAGTAATGAATGAGAATCAGTCACATGATGAGCCTTTAACCATTGCAATTATGCTTGAGATTTTGCCATAACCAACATTGAAACAACTTGCCTTTTGTGTCAAAATTTGAATTTCTATGCCCATAATAGGCCTTGCACGAATTTGGAAGGTATTTCAAGGTGATTCAAAGCTATTCAACACAAAATATATCCCTCCATTAATTTCTTTGATTTTTATTTGAATTTTAAAGATTTAAAATGAATTAAATCAAATAAAATTAAATAAAAATGGAAAAATTAATTTTAAATCTTGAAATAAATTGTGGGACACGTGGGAGGCATGGCCAAGCTGAATCAAGTGGAAAAAGTGGGCCCCTTTTGTCAAAAATGAAGTTTCAAGGATAATTGACTTTGGCCATTTCATAAACATTTCCCAACTTCTCCAATGCATATCTTGCTCAATTTTGAGGCTATGAACATGTTCTTGGACATTTTGGAAAGGTCTTAAAGTCCTCTAACCAATGTCTTTGGTCCCATGTCATTTTGATTTACCAATCTCAAGTTATTGTCTTTGACTTAAAGTCCCTTTTGTTGACTTTTGAAAATGACCTATAATGTTGAAATTGATAACTTTTTGTGAGAGTATTTCTTGGACTTGGAATGTGAAGATGAGTTGTAGGAAATGTCTTCCCCTTCAAGATGAGCATTGGATGGGATTTTTCTGATGAACCATGAAAATGTTATGCCTTGGTCAAGTTACAGTTGACTTTTTCAGCTGTCCAAAAATAGAAACTTTTGACACCTTGATGATTTTTGAGCCATTCTTGTGAAATCATGGTCAAGACTTGACCAAATGATGATTGTGGCTTCAAAATAAGATGTTGACCAAAAATTTTGACTTTTGACTGCCAAATGACCATTTTGCCCCTACATTTGACTGTGGAGCAATTAGGGTTTTTGACTGTGCAACCTGACCTTGTGAGCCTTGAAACTTGACATGCAGATGCTTGACAATGTATATGAGCATATGGTACTTGATTGAGCCCTTGAAAACCTCAACTTCCTTGCAAGAACCAAAACCCTAGTTTGACTGGCCTAGGAGAGTGGTTGACTGTGTAGCCCCTTGAGTAGATTTTGAACCCTTTGAGGTGATGCTTGTCAAAAACTTTGAAGAATATGGGAGGGAAAATTTTGGGGTACAAAAGTTTCCCCTGTTCAATCTTCTTAGACCTGAGGATGTAGATTGGCTTGTGTGCCTTTCGTGATCCGAGGGTGGGAGATGATTGAACACTAGAGTGCCCAGAAATTTGCACTCACATAGTAGAGTATCAGCAGTGTGACAGCGGGAATGGGCTTACAGATGCCATTTGGAGAGATGATGGATGGGAGGATGGGCTTAAAGATGCCATATGAAAGCGTGACAGAACCTTGTCGGGAATGGGCTTATAGATGCCATTTGGAAAGATGGTGGATAGGTGAATCTGAATAAGAAATAGAATAGCTTCCGTGTCTGGAGCATATCTAGTCTGTGCCTGATTGCTGATGTCTGAATAAATGGTAGAATGACCGCCGTGTCTGGGGTATATCCATACTGCATGAGTAACAAAATGTCATCCGAATCTGGATCGTATCTGGACTGAACAATAGAATAGCATCCAGGATGGAGCATCTCTAAGTTGTCTTTTAGAAGTTTGAATCTGAATAAGCAATAGAATAGCGTCCGGATCTGGAGCATCTCTAGGCTATATCTAAAAAGAAATCTGAATAAGTATCAGAACGTCGCCATGCCTGGGTCACATCTGAACTATCTCTAGAAGGAGTCTTGAATAAGCAAAAGAACAGCATCCATATCTGGAGAATTTCCAAGCTATCTCTGAAAGGAAATCCGGAATGAGTATCAAAACGTCGCCATGCCTGGGTCACATCTGAACTATCTCTAGAAGGAGTCTTGAATAAGCAAAAGAATAGCATCCATATCTGGAGCATTTCCAAGCTATCTCTGAAAGGAAATCTGGAATGAGTATCAGAACGTTGCCATGCCTGGGTCACATCTGAACTATCTCTAGAAGGAGTCTTGAATAAGCAAAAGAACAACATCCATATCTGGAGCATTTCCAAGCTATCTCTAAAAAGAAATCTGGAATGAGTATCAGAACGTCGCCATGCCTGGGTCACATCTGAACTATATCTAGAAGGAGTCTTGAATAAGCAAAAGAACAGCATCCATATCTGGAGCATTTCCAAGCTATCTCTGAAAGGAAATCTGGAATAAGTATCAGAACGTCGCCATGCCTGGGTCACATCTGAACTATATCTAGAAGGAATCTTGAATAAGAAAAAGAACAGCATCCATATCTGGAGCATTTCCAAGCTATCTCTGAAAGGAAATCTGGAATAAGTATCAAAATGTCGCCATGCCTGGGTCACATCTGAACTATATCTAGAAGGAGTCTTAAATAAGCAAAAGAACAGCATCCATATCTGGAGCATTTCCAAGCTATCTCTGAAAGGAAATCTGGAATAAGTATCAGAACGTCGCCATGCCTGGGTCACATCTGAACCATATCTAGAAGGAGTCTTGAATAAGCAAAAGAACAGCATCCATATTTGGAGCATTTCCAAGCTATCTCTGAAAGGAAATCTGGAATAAGTATCAGAACGTCGCCATGCCTGGGTCACATCTGAACCATATCTAGAAGGAGTCTTGAATAAGCAAAAGAACAACATCCATATCTGGAGCATTTCCAAGCTATCTCTGAAAGGAAATCTGGAATAAGTATCAGAACGTCGTCATGCCTGGGTCACATCTGAACCATATCTAGAAGGAGTCTTGAATAAGCAAAAGAACAACATCCATATCTGGAGCATTTCCAAGCTATCTCTGAAAGGAAATCTGGAATGAGTATCAGAATGTCGCCATGCCTGGATCACATCTGAACCATCTCTAGAAAGAATCTCTGAATAAACAATAAAATAGCATCCGTGGTTGGAGCATCTCTAAGTTATCTCTAAAAAGAATCCCTGAATAAGCAACAGAATATCGTCCATATGGAGCATCTCTGAACTATTTCTGAACAAGTAACTCTGAATAAGCAACATAATAGCATCCATCTCTGGAGCATTTCTAAGCCATCTCTGAAATGTAGATATGCCCTGGCTAGATACAGGTATCGAATCTGGAATTGCGACAGTTGATAGTAACCGTCTTTGGATTGACCTTTTTCCTGAAAAGGCAAAACATCAGTTGTATGCAATGTCATGATGCATGAACTGCATGATTTTAAGATGTTCTCAAAAATAAATGAGACTTGTGTGATATGATGCGTATGTGCATGCATTGTGTATGTAAGCAAGATGTATGAAAGGTGATATGTTTATGAATGTATTTTCGTCTAGGAAAATAAATCCTTGACGAATGCCGGGAAGTTGAATCCTGGACTGATGTTGAAGAACAGAGTTCTTCGTTTTCGCTGGGGATGATGGTTGCAAGAATAAACCGGTAGGAGAAGATGACTCCGTTGGGGAATAAACTTGGCGAATAGATTACTCTGCGGGGAATTACTCTGCGGGGAAGAGATACTTCACTGAGGTTTTGATGAGAACTCCGCTGAGAATTCCGTTGATATGTTATGTTGGAAGCTTTGATGAACTCCGCTGGGGGGTAGGAAGAACTTCGCCGAGGACGATCTTTTCGTGGCAATTAACTGAGGATAACCCAGTTATAAGCCCTGGTGGGGAATAACCTTTTGAATAGAGCCGGGGAGATGCGTTCGTACTCTGCAGGGGATAAGCTTCCAGAATCTAACTGGGGATAAGCTTCAAGAATCTACTGGGGAGGTTGATTCAACTCTCCTGGGGAGATTTTGGACTGCACTGGGAAGTGGCTCCACTGGATGTCTGGTGTTTCGCCGGGGAAAAATCTTATATTAAGACTGCCGGGGATGCTTGTTAGGAATGTTTGTATACTCCGCTGGGGAATGTTGAGACTTTCTGGGGATACCCATCTTCCTTAAGGCTGACAGTAGGTTAACTCTGATTGGGGAGAGCGTTGCTGACTTGCTAGAGATACTGTGCCTTGTCAGGGCTGCTGGGAGATCAACTCTGCTCGGGGGAGAGTATGGCTGAATCTGGTCTTACTCTTGGGGAGTGGAGGTATCTTGGTTACGTTCTTCAGCCGAACCTGCCTTGGTACCTTGGTGGACAGAGCAACTAGATTGCTTGGACAACTCATTATTGCCCCTGTTTCTGATGTGAGAGAAGAAGATACCTTGTGAGGTGTTAGACGACTATCGATTCGACAAATCTTCTTTTGGTAGGCGAGTGACGAGATGACGGGACATAGTCGTACGCTTTTGATCCCTAATTTTTGCCTGGACCGCCCTTTCGGGTTTTCAGTCCACCGGGATACCCATTTTTGCCCAAGCCGCCTTTTCAGGTTTTCGACTTGCCGGGTGTACAGATTTTTTCATTTTATCCCTTATTTTTGCCCGAACCCTTTTGATTCGCCGGGAAGCCCTTATTTTTGCCTAGGTGTGTCAACCTAGCGGGTCTTTGATTATGCGCAGTATTTTTCGACTATGTCCGCGCTCTCAGGATGTAGGGGGGTGCCCCTGTTGTTGTGTTGCCATGCCACCAGAAGATCTTCGTTTGATCGTCCAATGCCCCAAGTGACTCAGACGGAGATTTGCCCCAAGCTGGTTGGCCTTTTAAGAGATTCTCTGAATCTTGACTTAACTGCCTCAGATGACGGACAATGATCATGTCATGCCCCTTGGTTGGAAGTGCTTTTGTTCATTAGGCATTCGTCGTGCGAACTTCTATGTTGTTCAAACAAATAGTCATATGCAAGCAATGTTATATTAAAAATGAAAAGCTTATGTCTGTCTTGAAGATTTTGAAAATGCATTTTTCTGTAAAAACAAGTGAATTTTGTAAACTGTGACGTCAACTCGTTATTTTACCGCAAACCTTAAGGAGTCAGGATACCTTTCGTAACAGTATGCTTTCGAACTAACCCATGCTTCAGCTAGGACTTTTTAGGGTTGTAACGTGGCCTGGTTCACGGTTTAAGAAACAGATGATAAAGGCTCAAAATTATATTTGTACCCACCTGCTCTTCGTGATGTTCTTTAAACCTAAACTCAGTTGATCGTGCGTTAGACCTTGTTTGAGTATTTGTCCTGATATTCTGGTGATGGTTCGGATATTGACAGTTTATTTTGAATAGGCAGTCATTCCTTTTTGGTTGCTTGCAGGTCCTCTTTTCTTTTTGATTTTGTTATCCCTGTTTTTTGCCTGAACTGTTTCTTTTGTGATTAAAGTCAGCGGGATGCCCCAGTTTTCGTAAGTCTCCTTTATAGGTTTTGACTTATTTTGAGAAATGATGACTGCCTATCTTTATGATTATTCGGAACCATCACTGTCTTTTGTTTTGTAAGGACTTTTTTGGTGCCATTCGTTGTGCACTTGGATCAACTGAGAGAACTACCCTGCCCCAGGTTATGATTAAGGGTTTTAATTTTCGAAAAGAAAAACTCCTACTTCTTTGGCTCAGAGGGGTTGACGAGGGATTATCTTCCTTATAACTCCAGTGTTTAGGAATTGAAACAATGCATGTACCTCATCAGCGGGGTTCGTTCAAAAGCATACTGTAGATTATGGTATCATTTTCGTCATCCTCCCTCAAGAGGCTTAGAATTATTAATTGAGAGTTGACATCAAAAAATGAAAGCAGTTTGAATATAGCGAATGAGAATATATTGATTCAAAACAGACATATGCGATGCATTGATAAAGTAAAAGAGTTTGACATGAACAAATGTTTGAACAATCAGAGAAAAATACAACTTGAACATTCGAATGAACAAAAGCTTCTTAGTTTGCACCAGTCATTTCAGATGGAAGATTCTCAGCAGAAGATTTTCATTTTCCCTTCCGGCATGAACTCCAGCATCCTTCCGTCGATCAAGCCTTGGATCTTGTTCCTCAGGCTCCAACAGTCGTCAGTGTCATGTCCAGGACTGTCAGAATGGTAGGCACACCTTTCATCAGGATTGTACTTTAGGGAGGTTATGTTGAGCTTCTTAGGAGGATCCTTTAAAGAAATTAGCTTGACCTCCAACAAGCGTTTCAGTATTAGTGAGGATGGCACACCAGTCTCCGAGAAATGTCTTCCAGACGTATTTTGCTTGCGCCAATTACCCTGTTGACGCTGGTGAGGTTGATGCTGGGCTTGTGACCCCGAAGCAAACTGAGGAGCTTTTCCCTTGTCTTCTTGCCCCACAGATGGTTGAATGATGGCTTGCTCTTCAACCTTAGATGTTTGCCCCAGTTGGTTATCCCGAAGCAGTTGATTGACGAGAACCCTGAGCTCTCCTTGTCTTTGAGATAAGTCTTGGATAAGAGCCATTTGCCCCAGCATCTGGGTTCTCATTACATCCACCTCAGCTTGCAGATGTTTCAGCCGTTCGTCCTTGTCGTCTTCGGGACTCTTCCTGACCAAATTCCCCATGAGGAGTGTTCTCAGCTCTTCCCGCCCCTTGGATAGATTTAGGAGGATCTCCCTGAACCGAGTCTCTTGAGCATGAAGATCCTGGTTGTTTTGTTGGGAAGCCATTGCTGAAATAAACAACGAAGATGGTAAGTGACCTGTCAAAGGAGTACCTGTAATGCCATGATATGTATGTATGCATGCAATATTTTCAAGGATCTCGCGGGGTAAACAAGAAAATTGTTAGAATTTGAACTTCGTAGCTTGATTGAAGGAACTTCCTGTTGTTGAGAGTCCTTCTTCAAGAGTCAAGGCTCACCATATCGAGTGGGTCATAGCCCCCGACTCAAGTTATCAACCTTGGCTGGAGGAAAATAAATCCCCTTTGCCCCTTTCTAGACAGTTGGTACATCATGACCTGCATCACAAACCCTTGAGATCCTTGAAACGGGTTAGTCCTTATGTAGGATGTATGCAATGGTATGATGTTATGCTATGCGTGGAGTAATGTAGGTAAACCCTGTTATGAGTCTAGATTAAGGACTGTAAACAAAACCTGCAAGAAACTCAAGTGTCAGATAACAAGTATGCAAGTAGTCAAGTTTGAAGGCACACAAGTCACACAAGACAACCCTTAGAGTTTAGGCCAGCATGAAGTTTGGGTACTACCCTCTTGAAGTTGGTGGGCTTAAAACCTGTCCTATCAAAAGTAACTGGGTTCTAAGGAGCTCAATATCATTGGGTTGTTTTCTGTGTTCATTGTTTTGATTTAGCCACTGAACTGGCGATCAAAATATTCCAAGAAAACAACCCTCAATGAGTGTAGTATCGAGTATCAACCAACTTCGGACTGCACCAAAGTCGGTCATCTCACTACCCTAAAGAGGCCAGGATGGTCAAGTAAGGTTCCTAAGGTCAGTTGATGCTTCACGACACCACGCAGCGGCCCTGTACTCTCCTTGACTTGACTCAAGGGTTACCGGTACTCACCAAAGTGCCACATCAACATAGCAAACTGCTTCAACCGTGTCGGTATACCCCGCACAGTTCCCTCACAGTTTGTTGCTACTTTCTAAGAAGGTATCCCCCAGATCCGGGTTAGGATCTATGAAACTCCCAAAACAGGCCCACAATATTAAGTCAAGCAAAGCAAGCAATTGAAAACATGATGAGTGGTCTAATCCTAAGGTACACCTCACTTATTCTCTCCCCAGCAGAGTCGCCAGTTCTGTGATCGGTGGATTTAGAACTGTTGTACCCTAAAATTTGCCCTCCCATATTCTTCAAAGTTTTGACAAGCATCATCTCAATTTGCTCAAGTCTTCTCAAGGGCTACACAGTCAACCACTCTCCTAAGCCAGTCAAACTAGGGTTTTGGTTCTTGCAAAGAAAGTTGAGGTTTTCAAGGGCTCAATCAAGTCCCACATGCTCATACACTTTGTCAAGCACCTACATGTCAAGTTTTAAGGCTCACAAAGTCAAGTTGCACAGTAAAAAACCCTAATTGCTCCACAGTCAACTGCAGGGGCAAAATGGTCATTTGGCAGTCAAAAGTCAAATTTTTTGGTCAACATCTTATTTTGAAGCCACAATAATCATTTGATCAATTCTTGATCATGATTCCTCAAGAATGGCTCAAAAATCATCAAGGTGTCAAAAGTTTCTATTTTTGGACAGTTGAAAAGTCAATTGTAACTTGACCAAGCATAACTTTTTCATGGTTCATCAGAAAAATCCCATCCAATGCTCATCTTGAAGGGGAAGACATTTCCTACAAATCATCTTCACATTCCAAGTCCAAGAAATGCTCTCACAAAAAGTTACCAATTTCAACATTATAGGTCATTTTCAAAAGTCAACAAAAAGGCACTTTAAGTCAAAGACCATAACTTGAGATTGGTAAATCAAAATGACATGGGACCAAAGACATTGGTTAGAGGACTTTAAGACCTTTCCAAAATGTCCAAGAACATGTTCATAGCTTCAAAATTGAGCAAGATATGTATTGGAGAAGTTGGGAAATTTTTGTGAAATGGCCAAAGTCAATTATCCTTGAAATTTCATTTTTGACAAAAGGGGCCCACTTTTTCCACTTGTTTCAGCTTGGCCATGCCTCCCACGTGTCCCACAATTTATTTCAAGATTAAAAATTAATTTTCCCATTTTTATTTAATTTTATTTGATTTAATGCATTTTAAATCTTTAAAATTCAAATAAAAATCAAAGAAATTAATGGAGGGATATTTTGTGGTTTGAATAGCTTTGATACACCATAAAACATATATCAAATTCATTCAAGACCTATTATGGGCATAAAAATTCAAATTTTCACAAGAATGGCAAGTTGTTTAAATGGTGTTCATGGCATAATCTCAAACTTCATTGCAAGGGTTAATGGCTCACATTATTGCTTGATTCTCATTCAAAGACATATATGCAAGCCTCTCATACCATTTACAAGGGCTAAGCATCTCTAAAACGAAAAAAACCATATTCAAACCATATTCAAAAAAATCAAGCAAAAAGTCAAAGCTGAAATCCACCTTCCAAGGCAATTCAAAGCCTTTTCTCGTTTCTAACACTTTGCAGGAACTCTCAGGAGTCTTTTGGAATCAAAACCAAGCGCTCAGGCCTAAGGAATCGCCCCACACGAACTCACGGTTTGCACAATTTTCTTGGAATCGAATTTCATTTGTTCATGCATCATTAACATAATTTGTTGCTTGTTTTGTGTTGTATGAGTCCACAGGAAACTAATGGTATGGTTCAATTGCTTTGAGATGCCCCAAAACTCAATATTATTTTTTCTAAGGTATTCCTATGCAGGCTTCCAAACAGCGTCCATCATGCATCTCAAGTGATCATCCTGCCAAGTGGCTACTAACGCCAATCTGATGGCTATGAGGCGTGGACCATGGTGTTCCCAGTCAATGCTTGCACACTTGATTCCAGTTTCAACAACACACCCCCATTCCTGGCCCAATACCCCCTCCATTTGGGTTCATTTTTCTTTCTTTTCATTTTATTTCTTTAATTTAATTTCTAACCCCTTTTATTTTATTGGTTATTAGTAATTAATTTAATTAATCATTTTCATAAAAAACAAAAAAATATAATTAACACTTTTATTATTATTTTTATTTTGTAAATAAATCATAATTGAACTAGTTTTTAATTAGACCATTTAAACATTTTAATAATTAAAATAGATTTAGATTTAGGTTAATCTTTAACTTTGTTTCTTTTTATTTCTATTTTATTTCATAAAAAATATAAAAAAACAAAAATATTTTCTTGTAATTAAAATAATTAATTAGTTTTCAATTTCATTTAATTACCAAAAAAAGACAAAAAAATTAATTCCCTTTTCTTTATTCGCGCATATTTAATTTGTTCGATTATTATGTAATTGCTCCGGATATGTAATAGTAAATAGGACCTTTTACTGTTTTCTTTTATTTTTCGCACTTATTTACTTAAAACGGGTCTTTGTAAAGATTTGGCGATGTATAGACCCACGCCTTGTAATAGCGTAGGATTTACGTTTTCCGCAATTTACTTTCTGCACCCTTAAACTGCTGATCACATGAAAGAATGAATGGCCCAAATAAAATCAAAGCGTAGATCACTAAAAGCATGACAAGATAAAACATAACTGAAAACAATACACAAATTCACACACCACTCTTAGGGTACGCCTCACTGTTGCCTTGCCCCTCGAAACGTGGTCGTCGAGTACATGACGTTTTAGTAAGTCCTTATGTCCATGAACATGGCATAAGGGTAGCTTCTAAGGTGTCCTACTGTTGCTCTGGTGACCATATTGTTGCCTTGCCCCTCGAAACGTGGTCGTCGAGTACATGACGTTTTAGTAAGTCCTTATGTCCATGATCCAGTTGCCTCGGAAAAGTTGCCTCGGAATAAAAAAAGGATCAATGGCATAAGGGTAGCTTCTAATGTGTCCTACTGTTACTCTGGTGACCACACTGTCCCTACAAACGAATTGACCCGAACACCTCCAACGGTGGTGCTACCTATCTCTCAATGGTGGGATGGCACTACCTTAAGGTCATTTACACAACTTAATTCCTTAGGGTAGGTGGATGACTCATGGATACTTGCTCTAATTCAAAACAAATCAAAAACTCTTTTCACACCGACACTTTCAAAAAAGATTTCAAAACAATTTTTCAAACACTCTTGAGGACTGATACAAGAGTCGATCTGAAATCTTTAAAACGAAACTTTTTTAAACCCACTCACACTTGAAAAGCAAACAAACATTTTGAAAACAAAAATGAGCAAGTATCTAAGAGCCCATGGATAACCATGGATAGAAAGGGTGCTAACACCTTCCCTTTCTATAAATCTACCTCCCGAAGCGAGAACAATCTCATAAGGAATTTTTCTGTGCTTTTGTCCTTTCCTTGTTGGAGAAAATAAAAGACGGTGGCGAATCTTGCTTCCGCGACATTTCGCGAACCAGCGTTAAACAGTCAGTTCCAGATCCACCGATCACAGAACTGGCGACTCTGCTGGGGAAACTCTTATAAAGTGAGGTGTACCTTTGGATAGTTCATAACTGTGTTTTCAATTGTTGTGCTTTGTTTTCTTTATTATTATGGGTTGCATCGGAGTTACATAGATCCTAACCCGGATCTGGGGATACCCTGTTAGGTAGCATAAGCTGTGAGGGACCTGTCCGGCGTAGACCGACATGGGTGAAACAGTGGCTACATTGGTGTGGCACCTTAGTCTGTACCCATATCCCTTGTGTTGCAACGAGGAGAATATGGGTCTTCTGAGGAGTCATTAAGCACCAACCGACCTTAGAACCTTAAATGACCCAACTTGGCCAATAGAACGGTAGCAGTATGCTACGCCCATTGAGGCTAAACTCTCGTGATGGTTTTGGCTGCAAGAAAAGGTTGCGATGCTGGAGTTATGACCGATTGAGGGTAGTCAGTGATATTGGGATCCTCTAGAACCCGGTTACTTCTGATAGGACAGGTCCTAACCAACAAACTAAAATAGGGTAATACCTAGACCCTATGCTGGCCTAAGCTCTAAGGGCTTCTCTTGTGTGACTTGTGTGCCTTCCAACTTGACTATTTGCATACTTGTTATCTAACACTTGAGTTTCTTGCAGGTTTTGTTTACAGTCCTTAATCTGGACTCATAACAGGGTTTATCCATATTACTCCATGCATAGCATACCATCATACTATTGCATACATCCTGCATAAGGACTAATCCATTTCAAGGATCTCAAGGGTTTGTGATGCAGGTCATGATGCCTAGCAAGGGGCAAAAGGGGATTTATTTTCCTCTAGCCAGGTTGATGACCCGAGTCAGGGGCTATGACCCACTTGATATGGTGAGCTTTGACTCTTGAAGAAGGTTCCCCTAGCCAAGGTTGTCTGGAAATCAAAACAAGGTTGATAACTCGAGTCAGGGGCTATGACCCACTGGATATGGTGAGCCTTGACTCTTGAAGAAGGACTCTCAACAACATGATGTTCCCTCAATCAAGCTACCCAAGTTCTAACCATATTCTTGTTTACCCCGCGAGATCCTTGAAAACATTGCATGCATACATACATATCATTGCATTACAGGTACCCTTGGTACATGTCACTTACCTTCTTCGCTGTTTATTTCAGCAGTCATCATGAATCCTGAATCATCCAATGGACAAGCTATCAAGGCCCTCCAGGCCCAGAACGCCCAGTTCTAGGAGCTGGTCATGAGCTTAGCACAAGGACAACAGAAATTGAAGACCCTGCTCTTGAAAAAGAAGAAGAAGAGGATTGTTTTGTTCAACCCTAGACGCAGATCTGGGAATACACTGCATAATGAAGCTGAGCGGACTACTCCATCTGTTGGGGAAGGCAGTCACCAAGAGGGAAGGGTTCCTAGTCCATTGGTCTCCGACACCGAGACGGATTACAATGATGAGCAGTACCCTCCAGCTGAGGACAGGTATAAGCAACTAGAGGACCGTCTAAATGCCATGGAGATTCAACAGGTGCCCGGGTTGGACTTCGGAGACCAAGGCTTATCTTTTGGGGTGGTGATCCCTCACAAGTTCAAGGCACCTGCCTTTGCAAAATACGACGGGGCCTCTTGTCCTAAGTTGCACCTCCATTCATACGCAAGGAAGATCCAGCCCTACACGGCAGACAAGAATCTATGGATCCATTTCTTCCAGGAGAGTCTTTCAGGGACTCAGCTCGAATGGTTCTATCAACTGGATGGAACCAGTATTCGTAATTGGGAGGACTTGGCAACTGCTTTTTATAAGCAGTATCAGTATAATGCCGACCTCGCTCCTACGCGTACCCAACTCCAGGGTATGTCACTGGGGACGGGTGAAGGTTTTAAGGAGTACGCCCAAAAATGGAGAGACCTTGCTGGAAGGGTACAACCACCTCTGACTGACCGTGAGCTCGTTGACATGTTCTTGGGAACTTTGTCTGGTCCATTCTACAACCATCTGATTGGGAATTCTTCTGCTGGGTTCATAGATCTTATCTTGACTGGGGAGAGAATTGAAGCTGGTATCAAGTCGGGGAAGATTCAAGAAACCGCACCTGCTGATGCTCAGAAAAAGCCCCACAGTGGGAAGAAAGAGTCCAATGCTATACATGGTAAAAAGGGTCGTCATGATGTAGGGGCAATCCAGATCTCTGATCCCACGACCGTTCAACTAAGAAAGAGCAATAGGCGTAGGATAAAGTATCAAGATAGGAAGTATACTGACATCAACATGTCTTTGTCTCAGGCATTACAACAATTGCTGAAGGCAAAACTGATCACACTAAAGGATCCTCCTCAAAATCCCGATACTTCCTCTTCCAAGTACAACCCGGGTGTGAGATGTGCCTACCATTCTGACAGTCCTGGACATGACACCGACAACTGTTGGACCTTGAATAACAAGATCCAAGACTTGATTGATGCCAATGAGGTCAAGTTTGAACACTGATCCTACACCAAATCATCGAGAATGTCTTTTGTTCATTAGAATTTTCAATTTGTAATTTTCTTTTGATTGTTCAAACATTTATTCATGTTAAACTTTATTATTTCATTAATGCATTAGACGTGTCTGTTTTGAAGTAATTGTGTTTACTATGCTTAAAATTGATTTTATTGATGCTCAACTCTCAATTAATAATTCTAAGCCTCTTGAGGGAGGATGACGAAAACGATACCACGATCTACAGTATGCTTTTGAACAGACCCCGCTGATGAGGTACATGCATTGTTTCCATTCCTAAACACTGGAGTTATAAGGAAGATAATACCTAGTCAACCCCTTTGAGCCAAAGAAGTAGGACTTTCTCTTTTCAAAAAAAATTAAAACCCTTTAATCATAACCTGGGGCAGGGTAGTCCTCTCAGTTGATCCAAGTGCACAACGAATAGCACCAACGGAGTTCTTACAAAACAAAAGACAGTGATGGTTCCGAATAATCATAAAGACAGGCAGTCATTATCTCTCAAAATAAAAAGCCCAATAAGTCAAAAAACCTATGAAGGAGACTTACGAAGCTGGGGCATCCCGCTGACTGTAATTCCAAAAAAGGAAACAGTTCAGGCAAAAAACAGGGATAACAAAATCAAAAAAGAAAGAGGTCCTACAAACCCTCGACAAAAAAAGGAAATGACTGCCTATTCCCAATAAACTGTCAATATCCGAACCATCACTGGAATATCAGAGCAAAGACTCAGACAAGGTCTAACGCACGATCGGCTGAGTTTAGGGTCGAAGAACATCACGAAGAGCGGGTGGGTACAAATAAATTTGAGCCTTTATCCTTTGTTTCTTAAACCGTGAACCAGGCCACATTATAACCCTTAAAAGTCCTAGCTGAAGCATGGGTTAGTTCGAAAGCATACTGTTACAAAAGGTATCCTGACTCCTTAAGGCTTACTGTAAAATACTGAGTTGACGTCATATCATTACAAAACTCACTTGCTTTTACAAAAAATGCATTTTTCAAAATTTCAAGACAGACATAAGCTTTTGCATTCTTAAAATAACATTGTTTACATATGACTAGTTATTTGAACAGCAGAGAAATTCGCACGACGAATATCCTATGAACAAAAATCTTCTCAACAAAAGAGTCACCTCCAGTGGAAGAAACACTTCCAATCAAGGGGCATGGCATGATCAGTGTCCATCATCTGGGGCAGTCCAGTCAAGATTCGGAGAATCTCTCAAAAGGCCAACCAGCTTGGGGCAAATCTCCATCTGGATCACCTGGGGCATTCCGACAACGAATCTTGCCTGATCAGGCATCTTCTAGTGGTACGGCGACACGACACTACTAACAGTGACAACTCCCCGCTCTTTGAGAACACGGACATAGTCGAAAAAATACTACGCCTAATCAAAGACCCGCTAGGTTGACACACCTAGGAAAAAATAAGGGCTTCCCGGCGAACCAAAAGGGTTCGGGCAAAAGTAAGGGATGAAATGAAAAAATTTGTACACTCGACAAGTCGAAAACCTGAAAAGGAGGCTTGGGCAAAAAAGGGTTATCCCGGTGGACTGAAAACCCGAAAAGACGGTCCAGGCAAAAGTTAGGGATCACAGCGTACGACTATGTCCCGGCATCTCATCACTTACCTGCCAGAAGAAGATTTGTCAAGTCGACAGTCATCAAGCACCTCTACAGGTACCTTCTTCTCCCGCAGAAACTGGGGCAATGGGAATTGTCCGAACGGTACAAGCTGCTCTGTCCACCGAGGTACCAAGGTAAGTTCAGCTGAAGAACATGACCAAGTTACCTCCACTCCCCCATAGAGTAAGATAGGTTTCAGCAATACTCTCCCTGATCAGAGTTGGTCTCCCATCAGCCCTAAAAAGGCACAGTATCTCCAGCAAGTCATCAACACTCTCCCCAAGCAGCGTTAATCTACTGTCAGCCTTAAGGAAGTTGGGTATCCCCAGAAAATCTCAACATTCCCCAGCGGAGTACAGATATTCCTTAGCAAGCATCCCCGGCAGTCTTAATATAAGATTATTCCCCGGCGGAATACCAGACACCCCAGTGGAGCCATTCCCCAGTACAGTCTCAAAAGTCTCCCCAGGAGAGTTGAACCGTCTCCCCAGTAGATTCTTGAAGCTTACCCCCAGTAGATTCTGGAAGCTTATCCCCTGTCGAGCAAACGCGTCTCCCCGACTTTATTCAGAAGGTTACTCCTCACCAGAGCTTATAAATGGGTTATCCTCATCTAATTACCACGGAAAGATCGTCCTCGGCGAAATTCTTCCTATTCCTAGCGGAGTTCATCAAAACTTCCAACAAAGCTTATCAACAGTATCCCCAGCAGAGTTATCCTCAACATCTGAGCAAAGTATCTCTTCCTACAGAGTAGATTCCCCGCAGAGTAATCTCTCCAACAAGTTTATTCCCCAACGGAGTCATCTTCTCCTACCGGTTTATTCTTGCAATCATCGTCCCCAACGGAAACAAAGAACTCTCTTCAACATCAGCCCAGGATTCAACAAACTTCCCGGCATTCGTCAAAGGATTCATTTTCCCAGACGAAAATACATTCATAAACATCACATTGTCATACATCATAATACATGCATACACGCATCATATCACCCCAATCTCATCTATTTTTTAGAACGTCATGACATCATGCATGTCATACATTATGACATTGCATACAACTAAATCGTTACTTTTTCAGGAAAGAACGATCAACAGATAAAAGTCTTTACCGTTTGAGGTAGAAGACATCCAAGATTCCTTCATCATTCTTCGGAGGTAGTAATCGCCCAAGGTTCTCTCATCGTCCCGTTGAGGTAGTAATCGCCCAAGGTTCTCTCATCGTCCCGTTGAGGTAGTAATCTCCCAAGGTTCTCTCATCGTCCCGTTGAGGTAGTAATTGCCCAAGGTTCTCTCATCGTCCCGTTGAGGTAGTGATCGCCCAAGGTTCTCTCATCGTCCCGTTGAGGTAGTAATCGTCCAAGGTTCTCTCATCGTCCCGTTGAGGTAGTAATCGTCCAAGGTTCTCTCATCGTCCCGTTGAGGTAGTAATTGTCCAAGGTTCTCTCATCGTCCCGTTGAGGTAGTAATCGTCCAAGGTTCTCTCATCGTCCCGTTGAGGTAGTAATCGTCCAAGGTTCTCTCATCGTCCCGTTGAGGTAGTAATCGTCCAAGGTTCTCTCATCGTCCCGTTGAGGTAGTAATCATCCAAGGTTCTCTCATCGTCCCGTTGAGGTAGTAATCGTCCAAGGTTCTCTCATCGTCCCGTTGAGGTAGTAATCGTCCAAGGTTCTCTCATCGTCCCGTTGAGGTAGTAATCGTCCAAGGTTCTCTCATCGTCCCGTTGAGGGTGTATCTGTTGACAACTATTCTCCGGACTCGATTTCTGTATCTTGCCAGGGCACGTCTGAAGAGTTTAAAGATTCGATACATGTATCCGGCCAGGGCACATCTACATAAAGAGTTTGAAGATCAACACCTGTAACGGGCCAGGTAATTATCTTTATTTCTCAGGTACGCAAGTTCTCGCTAAGGAATCTCTTACGCGATCGACACCTTGATGGCATCTATAAGCCCATCCACTTACCAACAGTTCCAAATGGCATCTATAAGCCCATTCCCGACAAGGTTCTGTCACATCTCTAGATGGCATCTACAAGCCCATCCTCCTATCCACCATCTCTCCAAATGGCATCTGTAAGCCCATTCCCGCTGTCACACTGCTGATACTCAACTATGTGAGTGCAAATTTCTGGGCACTCTAGTGTTCAATCATTTTCCACCTTCGGATCACGAAAGGCACACACGCCAATCTACATCCTCAGGTCTAAGAAGATTGAACAGGGGCAATTGTTGTACCCTAAAATTTTCCCTCCCATATTCTTCAAAGTTTTGACAAGCATCATCTCAATTTGCTCAAGTCTTCTCAAGGGCTACACAGTCAAACACTCTCCTAAGCCAGTCAAACTAGGGTTTTGGTTCTTTCAAAGAAAATTGAGGTTTTCAAGGGCTCAATCAAGTCCCACATGCTCATACACTTTGTCAAGCACCTACATGTCAAGTTTTAAGGCTCACAAAGTCAAGTTGCACAGTCAAAAACCCTAATTGCTCCACAGTCAACTGCAGGGGCAAAATGGTCATTTGGCAGTCAAAAGTCAAATTTTTTGGTCAACATCTTATTTTGAAGCCACAATCATCATTTGATCAATTCTTGATCATGATTCCTCAAGAATGGCTCAAAAATCATCAAGGTGTCAAAAGTTTCTATTTTTGGACAGTTGAAAAGTCAACTGTAACTTGACCAAGGCATAACTTTTTCATGGTTCATCAGAAAAATCCCATCCAATGCTCATCTTGAAGGGGAAGACATTTCCTACAACTCATCTTCACATTCCAAGTCCAAGAAATGCTCTCACAAAAAGTTATCAATTTCAACATTATAGGTCATTTTCAAAAGTCAACAAAAAGGCACTTTAAGTCAAAGACCATAACTTGAGATTGGTAAATCAAAATGACATGGGACCAAAGACATTGGTTAGAGGACTTCAAGACCTTTCCAAAATGTCCAAGAACATGTTCATAGCTTCAACATTGAGCAAGATATGCATTGGAGAAGTTGGGAAATTTTTGTGAAATGGCCAAAGTCAATTATCCTTGAAATTTCATTTTTGACAAAAGGGGCCCACTTTTTCCACTTGTTTCAGCTTGGCCATGCCTCCCACGTGTCCCACAATTTATTTCAAGATTAAAAATTAATTTTCCCATTTTTATTTAATTTTATTTGATTTAATGCATTTTAAATCTTTAAAATTCAAATAAAAATCAAAGAAATTAATGGAGGGATATTTTGTGGTTTGAATAGCTTTGATACACCATAAAACATATATCAAATTCGTTCAAGACCTATTATGGGCATAAAAATTCAAATTTTCACAAGAATGGCAAGTTGTTTAAATGGTGTTCATGGCATAATCTCAAACTTCATTACAAGGGTTAATGGCTCACATTATTGCTTGATTCTCATTCAAAGACATATATGCAAGCCTCTCATACCATTTACAAGGGCTAAGCATCTCTAAAACGAAAAAAACCATATTCAAACCATATTCAAAAAAATCAAGCAAAAAGTCAAAGCTGAAATCCACCTTCCAAGGCAATTCAAAGCCTTTTCTCGTTTCTAACACTTTGCAGGAACTCTCAGGAGTCTTTTGGAATCAAAACCAAGCGCTCAGGCCTAAGGAATCGCCCCACACGAACTCACGGTTTGCACAATTTTCTTGGAATCGAATTTCATTTGTTCATGCATCATTAACATAATTTGTTGCTTGTTTTGTGTTGTATGAGTCCACAGGAAACTAATGGTATGGTTCAATTGCTTTGAGATGCCCCAAAACTCAATATTATTTTTTCTAAGGTATTCCTATGCAGGCTTCCAAACAGCGTCCATCATGCATCTCAAGTGATCATCCTGCCAAGTGGCTACTAACGCCAATCTGATGGCTATGAGGCGTGGACCATGGTGTTCCCAGTCAATGCTTGCACACTTGATTCCAGTTTCAACAACACACCCCCATTCCTGGCCCAATACCCCCTCCATTTGGGTTCATTTTTCTTTCTTTTCATTTTATTTCTTTAATTTAATTTCTAACCCCTTTTATTTTATTGGTTATTAGTAATTAATTTAATTAATCATTTTCATAAAAAACAAAAAATATAATTAACACTTTTATTATTATTTTTATTTTGTAAATAAATCATAATTGAACTAGTTTTTAATTAGACCATTTAAACATTTTAATAATTAAAATAGATTTAGATTTAGGTTAATCTTTAACTTTGTTTCTTTTTATTTCTATTTTATTTCATAAAAAATATAAAAAAACAAAAATATTTTCTTGTAATTAAAATAATTAATTAGTTTTCAATTTCATTTAATTACCAAAAAAAGACAAAAAAATTAATTCCCTTTTCTTTATTCGCGCATATTTAATTTGTTCGATTATTATGTAATTGCTCCGGATATGTAATAGTAAATAGGACCTTTTACTGTTTTCTTTTATTTTTCGCACTTATTTACTTAAAACGGGTCTTTGTAAAGATTTGGCGATGTATAGACCCACGCCTTGTAATAGCGTAGGATTTACGTTTTCTGCAATTTACTTTCCGCACCCTTAAACTGCTGATCACATGAAAGAATGAATGGCCCAAATAAAATCAAAGCGTAGATCACTAAAAGCATGACAAGATAAAACATAACTGAAAACAATACACAAATTCACACACCACTCTTAGGGTACGCCTCACTGTTGCCTTGCCCCTCGAAACGTGGTCGTCGAGTACATGACGTTTTAGTAAGTCCTTATGTCCATGAACATGGCATAAGGGTAGCTTCTAAGGTGTCCTACTGTTGCTCTGGTGACCATATTGTTGCCTTGCCCCTCGAAACGTGGTCGTCGAGTACATGACGTTTTAGTAAGTCCTTATGTCCATGATCCAGTTGCCTCGGAAAAGTTGCCTCGGAATAAAAAAAGGATCAATGGCATAAGGGTAGCTTCTAATGTGTCCTACTGTTACTCTGGTGACCACACTGTCCCTACAAACGAATTGACCCGAACACCTCCAACGGTGGTGCTACCTATCTCTCAATGGTGGGATGGCACTACCTTAAGGTCATTTACACAACTTTATTCCTTAGGGTAGGTGGATGACTCATGGATACTTGCTCTAATTAAAAACAAATCAAAAACTCTTTTCACACCGACACTTTCAAAAAAGCTTTCAAAACAATTTTTCAAACACTCTTGAGGACTGATACAAGAGTCGATCTGAAATCTTTAAAACGAAACTTTTTTAAACCCACTCACACTTGAAAAGCAAACAAACATTTTGAAAACAAAAATGAGCAAGTATCTAAGAGCCCATGGATAACCATGGATAGAAAGGGTGCTAACACCTTCCCTTTCTATAAATCTACCTCCCGAAGCGAGAACAATCTCATAAGGAATTTTTTTGTGCTTTTGTCCTTTCCTTGTTGGAGAAAATAAAAGACGGTGGCGAATCTTGCTTCCGCGACATTTCGCGAACCAGCGTTAAACAGTCAGTTCCAGATCCACCGATCACAGAACTGGCGACTCTGCTGGGGAAACTCTTATAAAGTGAGGTGTACCTTTGGATAGTTCATAACTGTGTTTTCAATTGTTGTGCTTTGTTTGCTTTATTATTATGGGTTGCATCGGAGTTACATAGATCCTAACCCGGATCTGGGGATACCCTGTTAGGTAGCATAAGCTGTGAGGGACCTGTCCGGCGTAGACCGACATGGGTGAAACAGTGGCTACATTGGTGTGGCACCTTGGTCTGTACCCATATCCCTTGTGTTGCAACGAGGAGAATATGGGTCTTCTGAGGAGTCATTAAGCACCAACCGACCTTAGAACCTTAAATGACCCAACTTGGCCAATAGAACGGTAGCAGTATGCTACGCCCATTGAGGATAAACTCTCGTGATGGTTTTGGCTGCAAGAAAAGGTTGCGATGCTGGAGTTATGACCGATTGAGGGTAGTCAGTGATATTGGGATCCTCTAGAACCCGGTTACTTCTGATAGGACAGGTCCTAACCAACAAACTAAAATAGGGTAATACCTAGACCCCATGCTGGCCTAAGCTCTAAGGGCTTCTCTTGTGTGACTTGTGTGCCTTCCAACTTGACTATTTGCATACTTGTTATCTAACACTTGAGTTTCTTGCAGGTTTTGTTTACAGTCCTTAATCTGGACTCATAACAGGGTTTATCCATATTACTCCATGCATAGCATACCATCATACCATTGCATACATCCTGCATAAGGACTAATCCATTTCAAGGATCTCAAGGGTTTGTGATGCAGGTCATGATGCCTAGCAAGGGGCAAAAGGGGATTTATTTTCCTCTAGCCAGGTTGATGACCCGAGTCAGGGGCTATGACCCACTTGATATGGTGAGCTTTGACTCTTGAAGAAGGTTCCCCTAGCCAAGGTTGTCTGGAAATCAAAACAAGGTTGATAACTCGAGTCAGGGGCTATGACCCACTGGATATGGTGAGCCTTGACTCTTGAAGAAGGACTCTCAACAACATGAAGTTCCCTCAATAAAGCTACCCAAGTTCTAACCATATTCTTGTTTACCCCGCGAGATCCTTGAAAACATCGCATGCATACATACATATCATTACATTACAGGTACCCTTGGTACAGGTCACTTACCTTCTTCGCTGTTTATTTCAGCAGTCATCATGAATCCTGAATCATCCAATGGACAAGCTATCAAGGCCCTCCAGGCCCAGAACGCCCAGTTCCAGGAGCTGGTCATGAGCTTAGCACGAGGACAACAGGAATTGAAGACTCTGCTCTTGAAAAAGAAGAAGAAGAGGATTGTTTTGTTCAACCCTAGACGCAGATCTGGGAATACACTGCATAATGAAGGTGAGCGGACTACTCCATCTGTTGGGGAAGGCAGTCACCAAGAGGGAAGGGTTCCTAGTCCATTGGTATCCGACACCGAGACAGATTACAATGATGAGCAGTACCCTCCAGCTGAGGACAGGTATAAGCAACTAGAGGACCGTCTAAATGCCATGGAGATTCAACAGGTGCCCGGGTTGGACTTCGGAGACCTAGGCTTATCTTCTGGGGTGGTGATCCCTCACAAGTTCAAGGCACCTGCCTTTGCAAAATACGACGGGGCCTCTTGTCCTAAGTTGCACCTCCATTCATACGCAAGGAAGATCCAGCCCTACACGGCAGACAAGAATCTATGGATCCATTTCTTCCAGGAGAGTCTTTCAGGGACTCAGCTCGAATGGTTCTATCAACTGGATGGAACCAGTATTCGTAATTGGGAGGACTTGGCAACTACTTTTTATAAGCAGTATCAGTATAATGCCGACCTCGCTCCAACGCGTACCCAACTCCAGGGTATGTCACTGGGGACGGGTGAAGGTTTTAAGGAGTACGCCCAAAAATGGAGAGACCTTGCTGGAAGGGTACAACCACCTCTGACTGACCATGAGCTCGTTGATATGTTCTTGGGAACTTTATCTGGTCTATTCTACAACCATCTGATTGGGAATTCTTCTGCTGGGTTCACAGATCTTATCTTGACTGGGGAGAGAATTGAAGCTGGTATCAAGTCGGGGAAGATTCAAGAAACCACACCTGTTGATGCTCAGAAAAAGCCCCACAGTGGGAAGAAAGAGTCCAATGCTATACATGGTAAAAAGGGTCGTCATGATGTAGGGGCAATCCAGATCTCTGATCCCACGCCCGTTCAACTAAGAAAGAGCAATAGCCGTAGGATAAAGTATCAAGATAGGAAGTATACTGACATCAACATGTCTTTGTCTCAGGCATTACAACAATTGCTGAAGGCAAAACTGATCACACTAAAGGATCCTCCTCAAAATCCCGATACTTCCTCTTCCAAGTACAACTCGGGTGTGAGATGTGCCTACCATTCTGACAGTCCTGGACATGACACCGACGACTGTTGGACCTTGAAGAACAAGATCCAAGACTTGATTAATGCCAAGGAGGTCAAGTTTGAACACTGATCCTACACCAAATCATCGAGAATGTCTTTTGTTCATTAGAATTTTCAATTTGTAATTTTCTTTTGATTGTTCAAACATTTATTCATGTTAAACTTTATTATTTCATTAATGCATTAGACGTGTCTGTTTTGAAGTAATTGTGTTTACTATGCTTAAAATTGCTTTTATTGATGCTCAACTCTCAATTAATAATTCTAAGCCTCTTGAGGGAGGATGACGAAAACGATACCACGATCTACAGTATGCTTTTGAACAGACCCCGCTGATGAGGTACATGCATTGTTTCCATTCCTAAACACTGGAGTTATAAGGAAGATAATCCCTAGTCAACCCCTTTGAGCCAAAGAAGTAGGAGTTTCTATTTTCAAAAAAAATTAAAACCCTTTAATCATAACCTGGGGCAGGGTAGTCCTCTCAGTTGGTCCAAGTGCACAACGAATAGCACCAACGGAGTTCTTACAAAACAAAAGACAGTGATGGTTCCGAATAATCATAAAGACAGGCAGTCATTATCTCTCAAAATAAAAAGCCCAATAAGTCAAAAAACCTATGAAGGAGACTTACGAAGCTGGGGCATCCCGCTGACTGTAATTCCAAAAAAGGAAACAGTTCAGGCAAAAAACAGGGATAACAAAATCAAAAAAGAAAGAGGTCCTACAAACCCTCGACAAAAAAAGGAAATGACTGCCTATTCCCAATAAACTGTCAATATCCGAACCATCACTGGAATATCAGAGCAAAGACTCAGACAAGGTCTAACGCACGATCGGCTGAGTTTAGGGTCGAAGAACATCACAAAGAGCGGGTGGGTACAAATAAATTTGAGCCTTTATCCTTTGTTTCTTAAACCGTGAACCAGGCCACATTATAACCCTTAAAAGTCCTAGCTGAAGCATGGGTTAGTTCGAAAGCATACTGTTACGAAAGGTATCCTGACTCCTTAAGGCTTACTGTAAAATACTGAGTTGACGTCATATCTTTACAAAACTCACTTGCTTTTACAAAAAATGCATTTTTCAAAATTTCAAGACAGACATAAGCTTTTGCATTCTTAAAATAACATTGTTTACATATGACTAGTTATTTGAACAGCAGAGAAATTCGCACGACGAATATCCTATGAACAAAAATCTTCTCAACAAAAGAGTCACCTCCAGTGGAAGAAACACTTCCAATCAAGGGGCATGGCATGATCAGTGTCCAACATCTGGGGCAGTCCAGTCAAGATTCAGAGAATCTCTCAAAAGGCCAACCAGCTTGGGGCAAATCTCCATCTGGATCACCTGGGGCATTCCGACAACGAATTTTGCCTGATCAGGCATCTTCTAGTGGTACGGCGACACGACACTACTAACAGTGACAACTCCCCGCTCTTTGAGAACACGGACATAGTCGAAAAAATACTACGCCTAATCAAAGACCCGCTAGGTTGACACACCTAGGCAAAAATAAGGGCTTCCCGGCGAACCAAAAGGGTTCGGGCAAAAGTAAGGGATGAAATGAAAAAATTTGTACACTCGACAAGTCGAAAACCTGAAAAGGAGGCTTGGGCAAAAAAGGGTTATCCCGGTGGACTGAAAACCCGAAAGGGCGGTCCAGGCAAAAGTTAGGGATCACAGCGTACGACTATGTCCCGGCATCTCATCACTTGCCTGCCAGAAGAAGATTTGTCAAGTCGACAGTCATCAAGCACCTCTACAGGTACCTTCTTCTCCCGCAGAAACTGGGGCAATGGGAATTGTCTGAACGGTACAAGCTGCTCTGTCCACCGAGGTACCAAGGTAAGTTCAGCTGAAGAACATGACCAAGTTACCTCCACTCCCCCACAGAGTAAGACAGGTTTCAGCAATACTCTCCCCGAGCAGAGTTGGTCTCCCATCAGCCCTGAAAAGGCACAGTATCTCCAGCAAGTCATCAACACTCTCCCCAAGCAGCGTTAATCTACTGTCAGCCTTAAGGAAGTTGGGTATCCCCAGAAAATCTCAACATTCCCTAGCGGAGTACAGATATTCCTTAGCAAGCATCCCCGGCAGTCTTAATATAAGATTATTCCCCGGCGGAATACCAGACACCCCAGTGGAGCCATTCCCCAGTACAGTCTCAAAAGTCTCCCCAGGAGAGTTGAACCGTCTCCCCAGTAGATTCTTGAAGCTTACCCCCAGTATATTCTGGAAGCTTATCCCCTGCCGAGCAAACGCGTCTCCTCGGCTTTATTCAGAAGGTTACTCCTCACCAGAGCTTATAACTGGGTTATCCTCATCTAATTACCACGGAAAGATCGTCCTCGGCGAAATTCTTCCTATTCCTAGCGGAGTTCATCAAAACTTCCAACAAAGCTTATCAACGGTATCCCCAGCAGAGTTATCCTCAACATCTGAGCAAAGTATCTCTTCCTACAGAGTAGATTCCCCGCAGAGTAATCTCTCCAACAAGTTTATTCCCCAACGGAGTCATCTTCTCCTACCGGTTTATTCTTGCAATCATCGTCCCCAGCGGAAACGAAGAACTCTCTTCAACATCAGCCCAGGATTCAACAAACTTCCCGGCATTCGTCAAAGGATTCATTTTCCCAGACGAAAATACATTCATAAACATCACATTGTCATACATCATAATACATGCATACACGCATCATATCACCCCAATCTCATCTATTTTTTAGAACGCCATGACATCATGCATGTCATACATTATGACATTGCATACAACTAAATCGTTACTTTTTCAGGAAAGAACGATCAACAGATAAAAGTCTTTACCGTTTGAGGTAGAAGACATCCAAGATTCCTTCATCATTCTACGGAGGTAGTAATCGCCCAAGGTTCTCTCATCGTCCCGTTGAGGTAGTAATCGCCCAAGGTTCTCTCATCGTCCCGTTGAGGTAGTAATCTCCCAAGGTTCTCTCATCGTCCCGTTGAGGTAGTAATTGCCCAAGGTTCTCTCATCGTCCCGTTGAGGTAGTAATCGCCCAAGGTTCTCTCATCGTCCCGTTGAGGTAGTAATCGTCCAAGGTTCTCTCATCGTCCCGTTGAGGTAGTAATCGTCCAAGGTTCTCTCATCGTCCCGTTGAGGTAGTAATCGTCCAAGGTTCTCTCATCGTCCCGTTGAGGTAGTAATCGTCCAAGGTTCTCTCATCGTCCCGTTGAGGTAGTAATCGCCCAAGGTTCTCTCATCGTCCTGTTAAGGTAGTAATCGCCCAAGGTTCTCTCATCGTCCCATTGAGGTAGTAATCGCCCAAGGTTCTCTCATCGTCCCGTTGAGGTAGTAATCGCCCAAGGTTCTCTCATCGTCCCGTTGAGGTAGTAATCGCCCAAGGTTCTCTCATCGTCCCGTTGAGGCAGTAATCGTCCAAGGTTCTCTCATCGTCCCGTTGAGGTAGTAATCGCCCAAGGTTCTCTCATCGTCCCGTTGAGGCAGTAATCGTCCAAGGTTCTCTCATCGTCCCGTTGAGGTAGTAATCGTCCAAGGTTCTCTCATCATCCCGTTGAGGTAGTAATCGTCCAAGGTTCTCTCATCGTACCATTGAGGTAGTAATCGTCCAAGGTTCTCTCATCGTCCCGTTGAGGTAGTAATCGTCCAAGGTTCTCTCATCGTCTCGTTGAGGTAGTAATCGCCCAAGGTTCTCTCATCGTCCCGTTGAGGTAGTAATCGCCCAAGGTTCTCTCATCGTCCCGTTGAGGTAGTAATCGCCCAAGGTTCTCTCATCGTCCCGTTGAGGTAGTAATCGTCCAAGGTTCTCTCATCGTCCCGTTGAGGTAGTAATCGCCCAAGGTTCTCTCATCGTCCCGTTGAGGTAGTAATCGCCCAAGGTTCTCTCATCGTCCCGTTAAGGTAGTAATCGCCCAAGGTTCTCTCATCGTCCCGTTGAGGTAGTAATCGTCCAAGGTTCTCTCATCGTCCCGTTGAGGTAGTAATCGCCCAAGGTTCTCTCATCGTCCCGTTGAGGTAGTAATCGTCCAAGGTTCTCTCATCGTCCCGTTGAGGTAGTAATCGTCCAAGGTTCTCTCATCGTCCCGTTGAGGTAGTAATCATCCAAGGTTCTCTCATCGTCCCGTTGAGGTAGTAATCGTCCAAGGTTCTCTCATCGTCCCATTGAGGTAGTAATCGTCCAAGGTTCTCTCATCGTCTCGTTGAGGTAGTAATCGTCCAAGGTTCTCTCATCGTCCCGTTGAGGGTGTATCTGTTGACAACTATTCTCCGGACTCGATTCCTGTATCTTGCCAGGGCACGTCTGAAGAGTTTAAAGATTCGATACCTGTATCCGGCCAGGGCACATCTACATAAAGAGTTTGAAGATCAACACTTGTAACGGGCCAGGTAATTATCTTTATTTCTCAGGTACGCAAGTTCTCGCTAAGGAATCTCTTACGCGATCGACACCTTGATGGCATCTATAAGCCCATCCACTTACCAACAGTTCCAAATGGCATCTATAAGCCCATTCCCGACAAGGTTCTGTCACATCTCCAGATGGCATCTACAAGCCCATCCTCCTATCCACCATCTCTCCAAATGGCATCTGTAAGCCCATTCCCGCTGTCACACTGCTGATACTCAACTATGTGAGTGCAAATTTCTGGGCACTCTAGTGTTCAATCATCTTCCACCTTCGGATCACGAAAGGCACACACACGCCAATCTACATCCTCAGGTCTAACAAGATTGAGCAGGGGCAATTGTTGTACCCTAAAATTTTCCCTCCCATATTCTTCAAAGTTTTGACAAGCATCATCTCAATTTGCTCAAGTCTTCTCAAGGGCTACACAGTCAACCACTCTCCTAAGCCAGTCAAACTAGGGTTTTGGTTCTTGCAAAGAAAGTTGAGGTTTTCAAGGGCTCAATCAAGTCCCACATGCTCATACACTTTGTCAAGCACCTACATGTCAAGTTTTAAGGCTCACAAAGTCAAGTTGCACAGTCAAAAACCCTAATTGCTCCACAGTCAACTGCAGGGGCAAAATGGTCATTTGGCAGTCAAAAGTCAAATTTTTTGGTCAACATCTTATTTTGAAGCCACAATCATCATTTGATCAATTCTTGATCATGATTCCTCAAGAATGGCTCAAAAATCATCAAGGTGTCAAAAGTTTCTATTTTTGGACAGTTGAAAAGTCAACTGTAACTTGACCAAGGCATAACTTTTTCATGGTTCATCAGAAAAATCCCATCCAATGCTCATCTTGAAGGGGAAGACATTTCCTACAACTCATCTTCACATTCCAAGTCCAAGAAATGCTCTCACAAAAAGTTATCAATTTCAACATTATAGGTCATTTTCAAAAGTCAACAAAAAGGCACTTTAAGTCAAAGACCATAACTTGAGATTGGTAAATCAAAATGACATGGGACCAAAGACATTGGTTAGAGGACTTCAATACCTTTCCAAAATGTCCAAGAACATGTTCATAGCTTCAAAATTGAGCAAGATATGCATTGGAGAAGTTGGGAAATTTTTGTGAAATGGCCAAAGTCAATTATCCTTGAAATTTCATTTTTTACAAAAGGGGCCCACTTTTTCCACTTGTTTCAGCTTGGCCATGCCTCCCACGTGTCCCACAATTTATTTCAAGATTAAAAATTAATTTTCCCATTTTTATTTAATTTTATTTGATTTAATGCATTTTAAATCTTTAAAATTCAAATAAAAATCAAAGAAATTAATGGAGGGATATTTTGTGGTTTGAATAGCTTTGATACACCATAAAACATATACCAAATTCGTTCAAGACCTATTATGGGCATAAAAATTCAAATTTTCACAAGAATGGCAAGTTGTTTAAATGGTGTTCATGGCATAATCTCAAACTTCATTGCAAGGGTTAATGGCTCACATTATTGCTTGATTCTCATTCAAAGACATATATGCAAGCCTCTCATACCATTATAAGGGCTAAGCATCTCTAAAACGAAAAAAACCATATTCAAACCATATTCAAAAAAATCAAGCAAAAAGTCAAAGCTGAAATCCACCTTCCAAGGCAATTCAAAGCCTTTTCTCGTTTGTAACACTTTGCAGGAACTCTCAGGAGTCTTTTGGAATCAAAACCAAGCGCTCAGGCCTAAGGAATCGCCCCACACGAACTCACGGTTTGCACAATTTTCTTGGAATCGAATTTCATTTGTTCATGCATCATTAACATAATTTGTTGCTTGTTTTGTGTTGTATGAGTCCACAGGAAACTAATGGTATGGTTCAATTGCTTTGAGATGCCCCAAAACTCAATATTATTTTTTCTAAGGTATTCCTATGCAGGCTTCCAAACAGCGTCCATCATGCATCTCAAGTGATCATCCTGCCAAGTGGCCACTAACGCCAATCTGATGGCTATGAGGCGTGGACCATGGTGTTCCCAATCAATGCTTGCACACTTGATTCCAGTTTCAACAACACACCCCCATTCTTGGCCCAATACCCCCTCCATTTGGGTTCATTTTTCTTTCTTTTTATTTTATTTCTTTAATTTAATTTCTAACCCCTTTTATTTTATTGGTTATTAGTAATTAATTTAATTAATCATTTTCATAAAAAACAAAAAATATAATTAACACTTTTATTATTATTTTTATTTTGTAAATAAATCATAATTGAACTAGTTTTTAATTAGGCCATTTAAACATTTTAATAATTAAAATAGATTTAGATTTAGGTTAATCTTTAACTTTGTTTCTTTTTATTTCTATTTTATTTCATAAAAAATATAAAAAAACAAAAATATTTTCTTGTAATTAAAATAATTAATTAGTTTTCAATTTCATTTAATTACCAAAAAAAGACAAAAAAATTAATTCCCTTTTCTTTATTCGCGCATATTTAATTTGTTCGATTATTATGTAATTGCTCCGGATATGTAATAGTAAATATGACCTTTTACTGTTTTCTTTTATTTTTCGCACTTATTTACTTAAAACGGGTCTTTGTAAAGATTTGGCAATGTATAGACCCACGCCTTGTAATAGCGTAGGATTTACGTTTTCCGCAATTTACTTTCCGCACCCTTAAACTGCTGATCACATGAAAGAATGAATGGCCCAAATAAAATCAAAGCGTAGATCACCAAAAGCATGACAAGATAAAACATAACTGAAAACAATACACAAATTCACACACCACTCTTAGGGTACGCCTCACTGTTGCCTTGCCCCTCGAAACGTGGTCGTCGAGTACATGACGTTTTAGTAAGTCCTTATGTCCATGAACATGGCATAAGGGTAGCTTCTAAGGTGTCCTACTGTTGCTCTGGTGACCACACTGTTGCCTTGCCCCTCGAAACGTGGTCGTCGAGTACAGGACGTTTTAGTAAGTCCTTATGTCGATGATCCAGTTGCCTCGGAAAAGTTGCATCGGAATAAAAAAGGATCAATGGCATAAGGGTAGCTTCTAAGGTGTCCTACTGTTACTCTGGTGACCACACTGTCCCTACAAACGAATTGACCCGAACACCTCCAACGGTGGTGCTACCTATCTCTCAATGGTGGGATGGCACTACCTTAAGGTCATTTATACAGCTTAATTCCTTAGGGTAGGTGGATGACTCATGGATACTCGCTCTAATTCAAAACAAATCAAAAACTCTTTTCACACCGACACTTTCAAAAAAGCTTTCAAAACAATTTTTCAAACACTCTTGAGGACTGATACAAGAGCCCATGGATAACCATGGATAGAAAGGGTGCTAACACCTTCCCTTTCTATAAATCTACCTCCCGAACCGAGAACAATCTCATAAGGAATTTTTCTGTGCTTTTGTCCTTTCCTTGTTGGAGAAAATAAAAGACGGTGGCGACTCTTGCTTCCGCGACATTTCGCGAACCAGCATTAAACAGTCAGTTCCAGATCCACCGATCACAAGAACTGACTGTTTTTTAGCTGGTTTCGCGAAATGTCGCGGAAGCAAGAGTCACCACCGTCTTTTATGTTCTCCAACAAGGAAAGGACAAAAGCACAGCAAAATTCCTTATGAGATATGTTTCTCGGTTCGGGAGGTAGATTTATAGAAAGGGAAGGTGTTAACACCCTTTCTATCCATGGTTATCCATGGGCTCTTAGATACTTGCTCTTATGTTTTCAAAATGTTTGTTTGCTTTTCAAAATGTGAGTGGGTTTTGCAAAAGTTTCGTTGAAAGATTTCTGAATAACTCTTGTATCAGTCCTCAAGAGTGTTTGAAAAATTATTTTGAAAGCTTTTTGAAAAGTGTCGGTGTGAAAAGATGTCTTGTTTTGTTTTTGAAAAGAGCAAGTATCTATGAGTCATCTACCTACCCTAAGGAATTAAGCTGTGTAAATGTCCTTAAGGTAGTGCCATCCCACCATTGAGAGGTAGGTAGCACCACCGTTGGAGGTGTTCGGGTCAATTCGATTGTAGGGACAATGTGGTCACCGAAGCAACAGTTAGGACACCTTAGAAGCCACCCTTATGTCCTTGATCCTTTTTTAATCCGAGGCAACCGTTTCGAGGCAACTGTTTCGAGGCAACTGTTCTGAGGCAACTGTTTCGAGGCAACTGGATCATAGACATAAGGACCGCTAAGACGTCCTATACTTAACGACCACGTTTCGAAGGCAACAAGTGAGGTGTACCCTAGAAGTGGTGTGTGTATTTGTGTGTTGTATTCGGTTAATGTTTGTCTGGTTAATTAGTGAGCTACGGGTTGTTTTCATTTACATACATTCTTTCATGCAAGTTAACAGTTAAGGGGTGCGGAAAGTAAATTGCGGAAACGTAAATCCTACGCTATTACAAGGCGCGGGTCTATACATCGCCAAAAATTACAAAGACCCGTTTTTTAGTAAATGAGTACGGAAATTAAATAAAGCGATAAACCTATTTAACTATTACATTCTTGGAGGCAATTACATAATAATCAAATAGAGTAAATGCGCGCGAATAAATTAATCAGGAATGTCTAAGGGTGTTGACCCTTTTAAGAAAAGAAATTGATTTTTTGGCTTTTTTGTAATTAAAATGAAATTAAAGCTAATTAATGACTAATTAATTAATTTAATTAAAAAGAAATATTTTTTGTTTTTTATGTTTTTATGAAATAAAAGAAATGGAATAAAATTAAAAGTTAACTTTTACCTAATTCTAGATTTATTTTAATTATTTAAGAAAATGAATTAAAATTGCCTAATTAAACTATTTTGGTTAATATTTATTTACAAAATAAAATAATAATAATAATAATAATGTTAATTCTATTTTTTGGTTTTTTATGAAAATGCGTTAATTAAGTTAATTGTTAATAATAAAAATAATTAAAAGGTTAGCAATTAAAAACAAGAGAAAATGACAAAACAAAATAAAAAAAGAAAGTAAAAACCAAGGGGGGTGTGGGCAAAATAGGAGGTTTATTGAAGCAATCCAAGCCCACTGAAATCTAAGCCACGTTTGACTTTCATGATTGCCTGCAGCACGCTTGACTCCAGAGTATGGTGTGCTACACTTTTTGTCCTTTAGATCTGCGTTGATGACACTTGGAGCGCTGGGATATGAGGTTTATGGTGTTCCTCCTTTGAGAATCTGCACATGAAAGTAATGAAAAAAATGATATGGAAATTATAGGGGACCTGGGAAGAACTTACAGCGCGGTATGAGCCTCAGGACTTGGCAAAGGTTGCTTTAGCTTCAGGGTGTGGCAAGGAATAGAACCACGTGCTTGTTTTGATCTGAAGATGCTCGCGACTATGTTTTAGAACTCTCACTTTTTGAATAATTTTTGGTTTTGCTCTTGGCCATTTCTGCACACACTCTTTTTTGAATGAGGTTGGGAAGGCTTGTATATATAGTAATGAATGAGAATCAGTCACATGATGAGCCTTTAACCATTGCAATTATGCTTGAGATTTTGCCATAACCAACATTGAAACAACTTGCCTTTTGTGTCAAAATTTGAATTTCTATGCCCATAATAGGCCTTGCACGAATTTGGAAGGTATTTCAAGGTGATTCAAAGCTATTCAACACAAAATATATCCCTCCATAATTTCTTTGATTTTTATTTGAATTTTAAAGATTTAAAATGAATTAAATCAAATAAAATTAAATAAAAATGGAAAAATTAATTTTAAATCTTGAAATAAATTGTGGGACACGTGGGAGGCATGGCCAAGCTGAATCAAGTGGAAAAAGTGGGCCCCTTTTGTCAAAAATGAAGTTTCAAGGATAATTGACTTTGGCCATTTCACAAAAATTTCCCAACTTCTCCAATGCATATCTTGCTCAATTTTGAGGCTATGAACATGTTCTTGGACATTTTGGAAATGTCTTGAAGTCCTCTAACCAATGTATTGGGTCCTATGTCATTTTTACTTACCAATCTCAAGTTATGGTCTTTGACTTAAAGTCCCTTTTTGTTGACTTTTGAAAATGACCTATAATGTTGAAATTGATAACTTTTTGTGAGAGCATTTCTTGGACTTGGAATGTGAAGATGAGTTGTAGGAAATGTCTTCCCCTTCAAGATGAGAATTGGATGGGATTTTTCTGATGAACCATGAAAAAGTTATGCCTTAGTCAAGTTACAGTTGACTTTTTCAGCTGTCCAAAAATAGAAACTTTTGACACCTTGATGATTTTTGAGCCATTCTTGTGAAATCATGGTCAAGACTTGACCAAATGATGATTGTGGCTTCAAAATAAGATGTTGACCAATAATTTTGACTTTTGACTACCAAATGACCATTTTGCCCCTATAGTTGACTGTGGAGCAATTAGGGTTTTTGATTGTGCAGCTTGACCTTGTGAGCCTTGAAACTTGACATGCAGATGCTTGACAATGTATATGAGCATATGGTACTTGATTGAGCCCTTGAAAACCTCAACTTCCTTGCAAGAACCAAAACCCTAGTTTGACTGGCCTAGGAGAGTGGTTGACTGTGTAGCCCCTTGAGTAGATTTTGAACCCTTTGAGGTGATGCTTGTCAAAAACTTTGAAGAATATGGGAGGGAAAATTTTGGGGTACAACACCTAAGAAGGAAGGTACGGTACATATGTGTGTGGATTACAAAGACCTGAATAGGGTAAGCCCCAACGATAACTTTCCGCTTCCCCATATTGATGTTCTGGTTGACAACACCGCACAACAAAAGGTATTCTCCTTCATGGACGGTTTGTCCGGGTACAATCAGATTAAAATGGCACTTGAGGACATGGAGAAAACGATCTTCGTCACGCAGTGGGGCACTTTCTGCTGCAAAGTTATGCCATTTGTTTCATGATATGATCCATCACGAGATAGAGGTCTATGTTGATGATATGATAGCCATATCTCAAACTGAAGAGGAACACCTTGACCACCTGCAGAAGCTGTTTGAAAGACTGAAGAAATATAAACTAAGGCTGAACCCGAATAAGTGCACCTTTGGAGTAAGATCCAGTAAGCTCTTAGGCTTCGTTGTCAATGACAAAGGTATTAAAGTAGACCATGCAAAGGTAAAAGCCATACAATAAATGCCAACTCCTCGCACTGAGAAGAAGGTTAGGGGATTCTTGGAACATCTAAACTATATTGCCATATTAATTTCCCATCTAACCACTACTTGTGAGCCAATCTTCAAATTACTGAAGAAAGATCAAGAAATGAAATGGAATGACGATTGCCAGACCGCCTTTGACAAAATCAAAGAATATCTTTGAGAGCCTCCAATGTTGATGGCGTCGGTCGAAGGGAGACCTTTGATCATGTACTTAATGGTATTAGAGAATTCAATGGGGTGTGTGTTGGGGAAACATGACAAGTCTGGTCGAAAAGAGCATGCAATATACTACCTGAGTAAAAAGTTTACCGACTGTGAAACCAAATATTCACTGCTCGAAAAAACTTGTTGCGCTCTGGCATGGGCTGCTCATCGGCTAAGACAGTATATGCTGACTCACACTACCTTATTGATATCTTTTGTACCCCAAAATTTTCCCTCTTATTTATCAAGACTTTTCTCACAAGATCTCTTTGACTCAAGATTGGATTAGGGTTTGATCAGCTCAAGACATATCATCTTACACGGATGACCCAAAATTAGGGTTTGAGTTTTCCCAAGGATTTTGGACTATCAATGCTTCATATGACTTTCAAACATCATTATGGACTCCTAAGATTACTCATGACAAGTTTCAAGCCTTAAACCACATTTTTGATCAGTCAATTGGACAGTTGACCTAAAAGTCAATTGTATTGGGGAAAAGTCAACCATGGCCAATTTATAGTCAAACTTCATAATTTTTGATCCACATCAACATTTTAGACTCATATGTATCATTTGATCAAGTTTGGACCATAATTCCTCAAGAAATTTGATCAAATCATCAAAAGGGCAAAATGGTCAAAATTAGGGTTTTGACTGAGAAAGGGAAATTTCTGATTTTTGACCTAACAAATAACTAATTGGTTTGGAGCATTATTTCAAGGGTTCATTTGTATAATCTTGACCTAATTACATGGTTCAAAACATTGCAAATCCATTGGATAGACATATGAAATTTACAGTCAACTGATCAAAAGTCAACCGTATACTGAAAAGTCAAACGTTGACTTTTTGGTCAAAATCAAGTGTCAAGGATTACAATTCATTAAAACATGTCAAAATGTGAAACTTGTTCATCAAGAAACTAAAGATTGAAGTTTTGATTTTGAAATTTGAAATTTTCCTTAACTTAGAAATTTTTCTAAGTATGGAAAATTTCTTATTTTTTCTCAATTTTAAGCCATTTTTTCACCATGATACAAGATGATTCAAAGGAAATTCCCAACATGAAAGTTGTAGATCTCCATGAAATCTACAACTCTGCTTCACACATTTTTCCCTAAAGATACTTGGATCTCAAGATACAATTTTATGAATACATGCCCATGAACTAAAATGACTTGGTGAAACTTTGCCCTAATTTAGGCAGATTTTTGACCTAACTTCATGGAAATTTTTCACCTAGTTCCAAGAAGAATCTTGAAATGAATTTCAAATATGAGTTATATATCATATTGCAAGCTTTCCAAAATTTCCAAGAACTCCTTGAGATCATTTTTGAGTAGGGAGAATCGAAGAGATGAAATTGGCAATTTCTCACTTTGTTTTCAAGCCATTTCATGAAGAACAAAATTCAAATCTAAACCTATGCTGCCTAATTCTTGCTTTACAGGTCTCAAACTTGTTTCTCACTTCATAATTTAATGCCTTAATCCAAGCCCAAGGGTCTTTGTCCAAGCTTTAATTCCATAAATGGCACAAAGTTGCCATTACCATTTTGGAAAAGCTCCACTTTTGCAACTTTTCAATTCTTGAGCATTGGACCTATCTTCTCTGCACACACAAGTCCTACAAACCTAAAGAAATTTGTATAGAGCTTATACCAACTCCAAGCAGGCCAATACAAGCATGTGGAGACTTGTCTCTTCACTTTGCTTCAAAAGCAAGAAAGTGTGCAAAAAGCCTACAACTCAAAAATCTGTTGAAGAGCTGACTTGAAACCTTTTCCATACTAATACAAAAACATATTACAGTTGAGAACACGATTTCTCAAGGCCAGAAATACTCCAAAACTCCATATCACCAAAAAACTGTCAAAACTTGCAGTTTGTGTCCAAGCATAGCAATCCATCAATTTGCTCGTGCGTTTCAAGTTTTAATCATTCAAACACTTTACCTACCTCATATCTAAGTGAACCAGACCATCATCCTTGTACTATAACTCCTCCTTCTTCTTCTGCCATTTTTGTTTTTCAAGCTTGCAGGTTGACTTGGATAGAGAGTTCCAGGCACTTCCAAAGCAAGGCAAGGATTGGAACACACTCAGGGAGGTTCAAGCAAGCTAAAGCAACCTCCAGGCCTTCCTAAATCTCACTCAAACTCCATTCACGATCTCAGCTGAAAGAGGTAAGAATTCCAACTTCTATCTCTTCATACATGCATCCATTGGCCACGATTTGTGAAAGAAAAATGTAGATATTATAGTGCTGAAGCCAACCATGTGCATAGATTTCATTTCTGATCATTATGTATAGAGAATTTTAGCATTCAAATTTCTGTAAAAATTAGGTTTAAAATTAGGGCTTTTAAAATTCGTTTTAATCTTTGATTGTTAGTTTCCATAAGTTACATGGTTGAAATCGTGGGGATGAGTACTATCATTTTCATGTTGGAAGTTTTCATTTTCATGGAGAAATGAGAAAGATACAGGAGTTCTGGCCAGCTTGAGGAAGAAGATGAAGTACAGGGCAAGGAAATTTCTTATGTTATGTTTTTATTGTTTCATATAAACCAACGGATGTACAGCCACCCCAGTGGCAAGGTAGTGCACTGGCAAGGTCCAGGTCATGGGTTCGAACCTTGGCGCTACCTTTTACATTTTTTCCATTTTTTCAGTTTCAGTTTTGGCCAGATGGGCTTGGTTCTTGGGCTTTCTATTTTTTTTCTAACACATTAATCCCTGTTTGCTTGCAGCACCCCTGGCCCAATCTTTTTATTATTTATTTTATTTTCATATTTGTTTTATTAAAATATTTTCTCTAACACATAAAAATCATAAAAAATATAAACATGATAAATTTTTCATTTTGTTTATTTTATTTTATTTTCACATAAAAAAATATTTTTTTATTAAACTATATATTAATTATTTCTTTCTTAAATAAACTTGTAAATATAATAGAATTAGGTTATCTATTTTATTCCTTTTTTATTCGTACTTGTAAAATATTTATTTTTGATATATAAAAACTAAATATTTTCATAAGATATTATTTATTATTTTTTAATACAAAAATACACAAAAAAATAATACCTAAAGAGCTTTATTTTCCCTTTAATTAGAAATTAGGGTTAACCATTTTTCTCAAGAAATAATTTCCTTTTTTTAAATATTTTTAGGATTAGGTTAAAACTCCTTTTCACATAAAAATAAAACAAAATCCTTTTCTTGCATATACATAGCATTACATTTAATTTATAGTGTATCTTATTTATTCAAATATTCGTGCAAATTCGATTTGGTTGTAATAGCTTAATTATATTTACATTATTGCAAAACCCCATTCATAATTTATATTCCCCCCTCCCATAAAAATGTTGTAATAGCGTAGTAATCTTTAAATTGTGCAATTTACCGCTTTTTATATACCATGCTAGTAATTAGGGTTTGTATGGCAAGATAAAAACAAATCAAATAGAAAACCCTAAATCCAAGACAAAATTAAAGCATGAAAATAGCACACTTGCACACATGCATCCTTAGGGTTTCTCCACTTAGTTGCCTTATACAAAAATGGCCATATTACGCATGTGAAGTATCTTGGCAAAACAAACAAATATGAGATCATAGTCCCTCGATGATGCTATTCAAAGTTGCCTTACTAAATGATCTTGGTCCCTCAAAAAATGCCAAAGATACTTTGTAACATTGCTAATCATGGTTATACGATGACCCGCGCCCGTCTCGTTTACATCCAAAGATAGGGTTGCTTACCAAATCAATGGTAAGACAACAATGTCAAAGGAATAGAAAATGAACAAGAAAGACATTTGAGTAGGTAGATTACTTCTAGTTACTTGCTCTATTTTCAAACAACTATACTTGCTATTTTCTAAACAAACACACACATTTCCAAACATTTTAAAACATTGAAAACATTTTCAAAAAGACAAACATCTTTGTATACATTCTTACGAATGAGAATCATTACAAAGATTGCCTAAACAATGGCCTCTTTTACAAAATACTTTCAAAACTACACCAAACACAATTTCAAACAACAAAAGCAAGTGATCTAGCAAGTAGCTAAGAGCCCATAGAAAACCATGGATGAAAAGGGTGCTAATACCTTCCCTTTTCATAATCTACCCCCAAACTCAAGAAATAATCTCAAAGGTCTTTCCTGTGCTTTTTCACCTTTCCTTTTAGATAAAAGAAAAGTCAGTGGCGACTCTTGCTAACCGCAACATTTGCGATAAAACGTAAAAACCCTCAAGTCAGTTCTCCCACCGTATCGCCAGAACTGGCGACTCTGCTGGAGAATTTATAAAAGTGGGGTTTACCTTAGGGTCTAGATCATTTTAAAATGCTTACATTGTTTGACTTGTTTGCTTTACATTATGGTTCTTTGTTTGGGTTTGAAATCCTCTACCCGGATTTAGGATACATTATAGGTAAATAGCAATACGTTGTGGAAACTGTGCGGGGTATACCGACATGGTCTAAGCAATAAGTATGTTACTGCGACATATTTATGGGTACCAGTAGCCTTTGAGTCAATCAAAGAGAATACGGGGCCGCTGAGTGATGTCATGAAGCACTAATGAACTTCTAGAATCCTTTACTTGACCAACTTAGCCTTTAGGATGTAGTGAGATGACCGACTTTGGTGCAGTCCGAAGTTGGTAGATACTCGATACTACACTTATTAAAGGTTGGTTTCTTGGGATATTTAGGTCGCCATTAAAGAGGCTTGAGCTGAAACAATGACCAAGGAAACAATCCGGTGATATTGAGCTCCTTAGAACCCGATTACTAATACTAGGACAGGTTTAAGCCAACTAAACTTCAAGAGGGTACTTACCTATAAAACCCCATGCAAGCCTAAACTAAGAACTTGTTTGCTTTGCTTGTATATGCATACTTGTACATAACATCATGAACATCATGAACATCATATACATCTACTAACCATTTCAAGGATTTTGGAGATTCATCTTTGTTCTTGTTTTGTAGGATATGGATTCACTTCGCAGGAAAACTATCAAAGTCAACCTTGTAAGAATTCCTCCACAACTAAAGGAGCTAGCTTCAAGGATCCATGAGAACTCTCCATTCACCGAGAGACATGGTCGTCTACTCAACTTGGTCACCTCCAACACAGATGAGGATATGATGAAGGTTCTCTTCCAGTTATTTGATCCTTTGCACCATTGCTTCACATTTCCCGACTATCAGCTTGTGCCTACTTTGGAAGAATTCTCACACAGGCTTACAAGGAAAAGAAAAAAGGGTCTCAAGGAGACAAAAATGTAAACTCCTAAAACCTAATACTCGAGTCTCCCACAGACGCTTCCTCTTTGTGTCGATGTAGGCATTAAGGCTTTGCTCCTTGTGAAGTTGCTTTGTGAACTCCAACGCTCTCTTTTCACTTGCATATAATTGAGTCTTGAAGCTGTCTCTTTCTTCTTTGAGTTGAATCCAGGACTTCTACAATTCTTCAAGGTCGGTGGGTATGTCTAGATGGAGAATGATATAAGGAATATCCCCCTTGAAAACAGGCTACACAGTTACTGGTAAGATAGCGGGATATGGCATCATAAGGTTTTGAGCACGAGATCGTACCCACTTGAGATATGGCTCCAAAGGGATAGAATTATTATGTCCTAAAGTCTTGCTATCAACCTTGTTTACCATGCCCCAAGCACGTATAAACCTTTGACGATAACCTTGAAAATCGCTCTCGTAGTCCAACACAATACCCTGGATAAGTGCGTCATGAGGACCATCTCTTCGAGCATAACCAAATTGTCGTAGAGCCAGAGAAGGGTTGTAAGTAATACCTTCCCTAATGCCAAGGAGTGGAACATTAGGGAATTACCCACAACGGTCAATGATAGTAACATCTCCCAGAGATCGGAAACACCAATAAATATCTGAATGAGAAAGCGACATCATCCTTTGAGACCACCTTAAACCTTATTCATTCTTCAATACTGATCGAGGAAGGTGCGAAATAAAACACCTGGATAGCAAAGGTATGCAACACAAAAGAGTCCCTCGCTTCCTCGTAGTACGAGTGTGAAGAGAATGAAAAATGTCTCTGAGCAAGGTAGGCACATGGTTACGAGAAGAAATATTTTGATGGCGTTCACATCTATGAGTTGGTCTGGATTAGGGAATAGCACCAAACCATAGATCAACAAAGCCAATATTTCTTCGAAATCTTGAAAACTCATAGTATCCAAAAGCAGTCGAGCATTCTCTAACAGAAATTTAGCTAGAAAACCCTTGACTCCACTCCTTGTTTCCTAATTTGATGCAATGTCAGACTGCTTTAGGTGTAAGGCTGCTGCAATTTATTTAGGTTGTGGATCTTTCTCTAAACCAGTAAAAGATATTTAATTAAGAATAGACACTCTCAGTAATTGAGTAAACTCCTCCATTGTGGGTACCAACTGATAATCGGGAAAGGTGAAGCAAAGATGTACAGGGTCAAAGAAATGGAATAGAACACTCATCATATCTTCTTCAAAACCCGAGGTAACAAAACTGAGTAGTCGGCCATTCCTTTTAATGAATGGAGAGCTTTCAGGAACTTTTAAGACTAGCTCCTTAAGTTGAGAAGGTATCTTCATAAAACTGATTCAGATAGTGTTTCTACGAGCAGAAGCTATAACCTACAAAATAGGACAACGATAAATCCCTAGGTCCTTGAAATGGTTAGTGAAAATGATATGGTATGATGTCATGATGTTATGATGTCATGTTAGAACAATTAATTAAACAAAAACAAAACACACAAGGCCTTGGGTTTAAGCTTGCATGGAGTTTGTAGGTAAGTACCCTATTGAAGTTTCAGTTGTCTCAACCTATCCTAAAAGAAGTAATTGGGCTCTATGAGCCTCAATATCACTGATCTTTCTTTCAGGCATTGTTTCAACACAAGCATCTAAATTGAAACCGAAATATCGCAAAAGTCCAATCTCAATGAGTGTAGCATCGAGTATCAAACAACTTTAGTTTGCACCAAATCCAGCCATCTCACTACTTTCTAATGGCTAAGTTGTGTCACCATGCGGCAACCCAATATTCCCCTTGACTTACTCAAGGGACACCAGCGCAAACCAATGTGTTGCACTAACATAGCCATCATTTTCAACCATATCGGTCTTAGCCGTACATTTTCCATGATCTATTGCTACTTACCTAAAAATTCCTCCAGATTCGGATATATGATCTATACAAGAAATAAACCCAAGTATATCCCCAAATATAAAGCATACAAAGCAATCAAGTAAAATAATAAAGGTGATATAGGGTCTCCAGTTCTGTAATACGGTGGGAGACTTGTCTTTAGGGTTTTGCGTTTTATAGCAAACGTTGCGGATAGTAAGAGCCGCCACCGACTTTTCTCTTATCCAATAAAGGAAAGGGTGAAAAGAACGGGAAAGATCTTTGAGACTTTTCTTGAGTTTGGGGATCAGTTTATGAAAATGGAAGGTTTTAGCACCCTTTTCATCTATAGTTATCTATGTGCTCTTAATTTTCTAGCTCACTTTAAAAATGCTTTGTGTTTGTGTATGTTTGAAAATATTTTGAAAATGCCTAAGTGCGGCAATTTTGTAATGATTCTTGTATCGTTGAGAATGTATACAAAAATGTTTGTTTTGAAAATATTTATTGGAAAGAAGTGTTGGTTTTGGAAAGTGTTTTGAAAATGCCAATGTAAAGCGGTTTGCTTTATAATAACCCTTGTATTAGTCCTCAAGAGTGTTTATAAAGTGTTTTGAAAGTAGTTGTTTTGAAAGTGTGAAGTGTGGAAATTGTTTTAGTTTGTGAGCAAGCGATTACGAGAGATCTACCTACTCAAAAAGTCTTTGTTATTTTCCTCCTCCTTTAGATAGTGCTAACCTTCCATTAGTTAGTAGAGATCCCTATCATTAGATGTGAGGGACATGCGTGAGTCATCGTACAGTTATAGAAGACAACTTGTAAGACACTTTAGCAATTATCGTAAGAGACTACGATCTTTTAACCGAGGATCTTTGCTAAAGCATCTCACGTTCGAGGGACATGATTGTTTTATCCGAAGGCAACAAGTGAAGTTACCCTAAAGGTGTATGTGTGCGAAGTGTTTTAATTTCAAGTATTTTGTCTTGAGATTAGGTTTTCTAACGTTTGCTTTTATGTCTTGCCATACAATCCTATTAAACTAACAATAATAAGAAAAATAGTAAATTGCGAAAATTAAATGTTCTACGCTATTACAAGGCTTCAGGAATGAGGGTACAAATTTATGAATGGGAATGAAAAAAGTAAAGTAAACCCTATTTTATCTATTACGTCAATAGTTGCAACTTATATAATTGATCTTAGAATTTAAATAAGAAATAAGGAAAAATAAGAAATTTGAATGTTCTTGTGTTCTTAAAAAAATGGTTTTAGTTGGTGTGTTTGAAACAAGTGTATGCATCACAATCAAGATGAAAGTCATAGAGCATAGCTTTTGATTTTTACACGTATTTCATGCTTCAATGTTAACTTAGTTGAGAAAAATCCTAAGCAGGCTCAAGCTATCATAAAATACTTACTCAAGTGTCAAGATATCTCATGAGAATCAAGACTTATCATAGTAAAATCAAGCTTGGTGAGTAAAGGTTGAAAATTTGATCAAAAGATCATAAAAAATCTCTTTTAAAAAAATCCCAAAAAAAGTAATATCTTGATTTAATTAAAAAAATAATGAAATACAATTTTTTTTTGTGATATTTTTTTATATTCATAAAATAGAATAGATAAATAAGGAGTGTGCAAAAAATCATCTTAAAAGGAAAAATTTTGATTTGTCAAAAAAATGTTTGAAGTTTGATATAAAATCAAAGAAGAACAAGTGATAAAAAATTAAGTTTGCTTCCACCAAGGCTTGAACTCAAGACCTTAGGGTCACAGTTTCAAAATCTTACCACCAGACCACGTGCATGTATTTGTCAAAGGAGTGCCTTAGGATAAATATATGTGAAAAAAACTTCAGAAAGTCAAAAAACAGAAGATAAAAATATGAAAAAATGCAAAAGGGGGGTTAACTTTGGTTCGAACCCGCGCCCTTAAGGTGAAAGTGACATGAAACGTCTGCTGCTTAACACTGGGATGGCTGTTACATCCGGTTGTAAAAGAACAATCATTAAATATAATATGAACTCAATTTTGAAAAATGTCATTTCCTTCTTCTTTCTCCTTCGAGCGCTAGCAGTAACAATAACAACATATAATTTCCATTTTTTCAAAAATTCTAACTTCCTCATTTCTCAACCATTTTTAAAAATATAAAAACCAAACTTGCTTAGAATTTCAGAAGGAATCTAATGGTATTATTTTCTGAAGCTATAACTCAAATATTTTCACGAATTTTCTATTGGTACCAAACGAAAACCTAAGTGTTCAGAAAATCCAGTTTCAAAATTCTCACCCCACAGTCAATTAAATGAAAAATAAAGACATGGTTAGCTTCATAGACGTGATATCTACATTTTTCCTTTAGAAAATAAATACAAATGATGCTTGTACAGAGATTTCAAAGTTTGAAAAACTTACCTCTTGATGCAAAAATTTAATGTCTTCTACACGATTTCCATAAGTAATACGATGCTTGCTTTAGCTTCCTTGGACCTTGGTGAGTATGTTGCAACTCTTACTTTGCTTTGAGAGGGCGTGGATCAGTCTACCCAAGTCAAGTTGCAAAGTTGGATTTTGAAAATGGTGGATGTTGATAATGGAGTTACAGTGGCAAAATGGGTGTTTGGATCATTTATACATGATGTATATGAAGTGTTTGGATGATTTGTTTGAATACAAGTTGTAGGTTTGAGAGATTCTAATATTTGGATTTCAAAGCTCAAAAATTGAGTTTTGAGACCAATTCGGATTTGGGAGAGTTTAAGGGGTGTTTTCGAGCTGTTAATTCGTGTTATGGCTTGCAAATGAGCTCTATATTTATAGGCAAAGGTTAGAGATAATGAGATGGTCAGATTTGCAAGTGATAGAGTTTTGGTTTAGTTGAGGTGAAACAACCAAGTTTGTGTGAAAATTGTTGTTCCAATGTGAACGTAGTGGAAGAACTAACTTGGTTGTTTTTCGTTTGATAGAAAATATTGCAGTTAGCAAGAGTCACCACTGACTTTTCTTTTATCCAAAAGGAAAGGCTGAAAAGAACAGGAAAGACCTTTGAGATTATTTCTTGAGTTCGAGGGGTAGATTATGAAAAGGGAATGTATTAGCACCCTTTTCATCCATAGTTATCTATGGGCTCTTAGTTACTTGCTAGATCACTTGCTTTTGTTTGAAAATGTGCTTTTTGTAGTTTTTGAAAGTATTTTGAAAAGGGCGCCATCGTTTAGGCAAACTTTATAATGATTCTCGTTCGTAAGAATGTATACAAAGTGTTGATCTTTTGAAAATGTTTTCAAGTTTTGAAAAATGTTTTTGGTGTTTGTTTTGAAAATAGCAAGTATGTTTTGGTTGGAAAAATGAGCAAGCAACTTAAGAACATTCTACCTACTCAAAATTCTTTCATGTTTATTTCCTCTTTCCTTTGACATTGTTATCTTACCATTGATTTGGTAAGTAACCCTGTCTTTGGATATAAAAGGGACGGGCATGGGTCATCGTATATCCATGATTAGCAATATTGTAAGATATCTTAGAATTTTCTTTAAGGGACTAAGATCATTTTTGAAAGGCAACTTTGATAGCGTCATCGAGGGACTATGATCTTGTATTTTGTTTGTTTTTACTAAGATACCCCACATGCATAATATGGCCATTTTATAAGGCAACCAAGTGGATTTACCCTAAGGGTGAAAGTGTGCAAGTGTATTGGTTTACATGCTTGATTTGTCTTGATTAGGGTTTGCTATTTTTTGGTTTTAATCTTTCCATACAAACCTTAATTACTAGCATTTGTATATAAAGCATTAAATTGCGGAAAATAAAAATACTAAGCTATTAGATCATTAGGGGAGAGGGTGTACAAATTACAAATGAGGAATTACAAGAAATTAAAACCCTAATTATCTATTACAACCATATTGAATTTGAATAAATGTACAAGAAATGAAATGAATATAATGTACAAGTATGGATGGATAAGGAATGTATTTTTGTATTAAAGGTTTTGACCTAATTAAATTAAAATAAGATAACTGACTAGAATAAGAAAATTAAAATTAAGTTGATAAAAGGAATTAATTTATTAAAGAAAACAAGTTTTTTAGGGTTTTTGTGAATTTAATTAAACTAGTATAAAAATTAATTAAATAAAAGTCCTAAGTTCTAAATTGATTTTAATTTACAAGAAAATAATATAATATAATAACTAAACCTAAAATATTAATTATTAAGAAAGAAATTAATTTATTAAGAAATGTTTTTGTTCTTTTCATTTTATAAAACAAAATAAAATAAATAAGTGTAAAAAATAATAAATAAAATATTTTTGGATTTTTTATTAATAAAAATAAAAATAAAAATAAAATAATAAAGAAAAAATAAAATATAATAAAATATAAAAGTCAGGGGGAGTTTGGAAATGGTTAAAAGGGTTAGAAAGTTAGCAAAACGAAGCAAAGGCCCAATGTTTGGAGCCCAGGCACTGCAAAAATATAAAAAAAAAGTGTGAAAATGTGAAAAAGAGCAAAAGGCAGCGTGTTGGGTGTTGAACCCATGCCCTCTTGGTTACCAGCACGCTGCCTTACCACTGGGGTGACTATACATCCGTTTATTAAAATGAAATGATAAATACATAATGTAACATGCTTCCAAGGCCTGTACTCCGTCTTCAACCTTCAGCCAGCCATAGTACCTGTAACTTCTTCATCTCTCAACAAAAATGGAAAGTACATACATGAAAGTTGTGGTATTTCTTCCCACGAATCCAACCATATAAATAAATCAAGCTAAAAGTCAAAGATGAGTGAGAATTTTTCTGGCCCTAATTTTAAACCTAAAAATTTCAGAAACTTCAACTTTAAAATTCTCTAAGCTCAGGCCATATAAATGCAAACTATCGATATGTATAACTTTGTGGAAATAGCATCTACATTTTATCTTCACAAATCAGAATCAAATGATGCTTGTATGAAAAGATAGAAGTTTGAAAACTTACCTCTTGCAGTTGGAGTCGTGTATGGAGTTTAAGCAACCTTTGAGATGGCCTGGTGATTTCTGTAGCTTGCCTTGACCTCCTTGAATGTGTTTCAACTCCTACTTTGCTTTGAGGATGGCTGAAACCCCTAACTCAAGTCAAGTTGCAAGCTTCAAATTTGGAAATGGTGGATTGTGATGGAGGAGTTACAGTCTTGAAACAAGGGTTTGGATCACTTATATATGATGTAAGTAAGGTGTCTGGATGGTTAAGAATCAAAACGCACGAGTGGAAACAGAGATGGAGAGTTTTTGCTCAAAACTGTCAAGTGGGACAGTTCTATGCAGCAAGGGTGTTTTAGAGAGTTCTTGGGGGATTGAAATTGTGTGTTTTGATGCAAACAACTTGTGCATAAGTAAGGAGAAGGTTAGAGTACTTGAGAGGGTCAGAAGCACAAGATATAGACTGATTGCTATGTGTGATACGGTGGGAGAACTGACTTGAGGTTTTGCGTTTGTATTCGCACTTATTCGGTTTAGCAAGAGTCTCCACCGACTTTTTATTTTATCCTAAAGGAAAGGTTAAAAAGCACAGGAAAAACCTTTTGAGATGTTTCGTGGGTTCGGGGGGTAGATTATGAAAAGGGAAGGTATTAGCACCCTTTTCATCCATGGTTATCCATGGGCTCTTAGTTACTTGTTTTAGATCACTTGCCTTTGATTTTCAATTGCTTGAAATGGTGGTGTGTGTGTTTGAAAATGTTTTGAAAAAGATGCCTTGTCTAGGCAACCGTTGTAACAATTCTTTACTCGAATGTTTTACAAAGGTGTGTGTCTTTTCGAAAAGATATTTCAATGTTTTTGGAAGTTGTTTTGAAAGTGTTTTGTGGAGTGGGTTTTGAAAAGTAGGCAAGTGTGTTTTGCAAGTTTGATCAAGTAACTAAGAGTTGTCTACCCCTAAATTTACTCAAAGATTTTTCCTATGTCTTAACCCTTTTAACAGTTTTGTTCCACTATTGTATTTGGTGGACAATCTTGTGTTAGGATGTTAACGGGACGGGCGTGGGTCATCGTATGGACCATGAATGCAATGGTGTCAAGTGTATTTGGAAATTTGCTTGAAGGGACTATGATCATTTTGTTTAGGCGACTTCGAAAGCGTCATCGAGGGACTATGATCATTTGAATTGTTTTGCCCAAGAAACTCAACATGCAAGCATGGCCCATTTTGGAAGGCAACGAGTGGGATTACCCTAGGGGTGCAAGTGTGAATGGTGTATTGATTGTCATGCTTTTTTGTCTTTGAATTAGGTTATCTAGCGGTTGGTTTTGAATCTTCGCATGCAAACCCTAATTACTATACAGTATATGAAAAGCGATAAATTGCGGGAATTTAAAGTCTAGGTTATTACAAATAAGTATCCGAGAGTGGGGGTACAAATATTTACAAATGGGGATGAGACTTATTAGGAGAGTGGTGTCCAAATATATTTACAACCAAATCAAATCGCAATCGCAATGTAACATGTATCAATGTACAAGAATAAAAGCAATGTATCAAAAGTACTTGTGTAAGTGTATATGATTATTTACAAGTGAGAAAGATGTTTAACTTAATGCAAAATTAAGTAATTATTAAGTATTATTATCTTTTTTGGATTTTTTTGTTAATTAGGTACAAAACAAAAGATTTAATAAAAGAAAAGAAAATGTTTAAGAAATTCTATTTTTATGTATTAATGTTTTTATGTACAAGAGTTTTAATTAAAGAAAAGAGAAATGTTTTAAGTTTAAAAATTTATGTATTTATATATAAACAAATGTTTAATAAAAAAATCTATTTTTAGGTATTTATTGATATCTTATATACAAAGATTTTATTTAACTCAAAATAAAATATTATTATGTATTTTTAATTATACTAATAAAAAAGTAATTTAAGAAAAATTTATATAAAAAAAGAGTTTAACGTATTATTTTAGTTACAAACAAAAACGAAATATATTAGTTTAAATTATAAAAAGAAAAATAAAATGATAAGTAAAAAAAAGATGTTAGTTTATAAGTATTAAAAAAAGAATAAGAATATAAGAAAAGATTGAATGGGCCTAAAGGGGATGCTTGGCCCAAACAAAAACAGATAGGATTAGGAAAAGGAGGGGGTACGCGCCAGATTGGAAATGGGCTTAAGCAGCTTCGTTGGGGACAGGCCCAATGTGCTTTAACAATTGTTTTAGGGTTTCATTGTTTCATTTCATTTTAGGAAATAGGGTTACAGCCTTGAGCGGCGCTTCCATTCATCGTCTTCTTCGCTTCGTCCCTCCAGGCTTTCTGAACGCCTCCGCCTGTGGCCACCAGGGTACCGCCTCCATCGTTTCCTCTTCCCTCCATGGATTACTCAGGCAGTGATGTTGTAAGGTTCGATTTCTGTCTTATTAAGGTTTCAAGCTTTGCATGTTTTAATTTCATGTGTTCTGATTTTATGTGTTGTTGTTTGTTTCTGTTTGAGGTGCGTGAAAAGAAAAAGGGAAGAGATACTACCTTTGGCTTTTGGAGACGGAGGATAGGTGGACTGGAGGCGCCCTAGGACGACCATGCGGAGGGAGCAGTGATGTTGAGCTAGCTCTGGAAATATGGTACCTTTATCTTTGCTTTTTATGGTTTAATGATGATTGTCTCTGAAAACCCTAGCCTTAATCGCTTCTTTTCCTCTTCTGCTTCTTTGGACGCTTGCCTCTTTGCTCTGAGACCCTTGATTCGTGTTACTCGATGATGAACTTTTTTAGTTCTGAGAGCTTGGGTGTTGTTGATATGTTGGTTCTGATAACTTGATGATGTTGCCTTATTTTGATATCTGAGTTGTTTGCCTTTGTTTTTTGTTAGACCCTGTGATGAGCCTAGCTCTGAGGGCTTTGTTTGTTTGAATGCTATTCTGATTCTGAGTTGCCTCTTGTTTCACTTCTGGCTGCTTGAATGTTTGCCTGTTTGCTTCTTAACACTTCTTTTCCTCTTCCACTGTCTGCTTGCTGAGATGCTCGTTGAAGTGTCAATGTTGATTTTGAGTATTGTTTTTGTTGGGCCCAGTGATGAGGCTGCTCTGAGGGCTTTGTTGGTGATTTTGGCTATGATTGGATATAGATGATGGTTGTTATTTTTGACTGGTTTGAATAAGGGCTATGGCTTGTGTTTGACAGTTTGTTTGAATAAAGGCTTGGTATGCTATGTATGGCTTTTAGGCAGGTTGAAACAGGTTTATGATTGCAACAGGTTTCTGGGCCATGCTTGTAACTTGTTTGTTTTTGATGAACAAACTTATCAGTATAGGCAGGCTTCTGGATAGTTTAGCAGGATGAGGTTTGTGTAGTTTGACAGGTTATGAGTTTATATGTTTGATATGCTGGCTTTTGAAACTGAGTTTAGGTTTTGGAAGGCTTTGGTTGAAGTTTGAATCACAGGTTTGGAGGGTTTGACAGGATGCAAGGCAGGTTTTTGAGGCTAGCTGTTTTGAGGTGGTTTGAATGTTTGACAGGCCTTGAGGTGTTTTTATGTTAAGGCAGGTCAAGGCTTGTATTATGTAACAGGTTTGAGATAGTTTGTTTTTTGTGATCTTCTACCTCCTCCTTTTCTTGTTCTGATAACTTGTTTATATCTCTTCCTAAGCCTAAAGCATGTAAGCCTCTTCTCTCTCTCTCTCTCTTTTTCTCTCTCTCTTTTTCTCTCTCTCTCTCTCTACAAATTAAAAAGCATTTGTTTATTGCTTAAAACTGTACTATGCTTCTGAAAAAGTAACTGGCTGAAAATGATGAATTTTTGAATGTTGCTTGCATTGTGGTTTTGCCCTGCATATCTCTTATCTTCTTTTCCAGATTTTCTGCATTTGTGTACTTTTTGATATCTTCATATCTTTGACAGTTTGGTTAGTTTGAAACTGTAACTTTGGCTTAGTTTCTTTGACAGTGTGACTTGGGCAACTTGTTTTGTTTATTCACTTGGTTGTTCAATTCAGTTTGCCTTTTGGACTTGGGTTTAGATTTTTGGAATTATGCAGCCTGTTTGATATTTTGAATTTGTGCAATATTGTAGCTTTGTGCATTTCATGTTTTTGCAAGCATATTTCTATCCCTCTTTGTGAACCAAGAGTTTTCTTGTGATTTGCAGAGAGGGTGAGTAAACTGATTCCGGCCAGTTACTTTTAATGATGAATTTTAAAATATCTGTCTGCCTTTTTATTCAATTCATCTGCATTTGACTTTTTCCCTTTCTTTGTTTTTGCAGATGAAAATCAATTGAGCAATGGGGAGCAGCAAATAGAAGACGAAGACTTAGGAAACTTAGGATGCAATTTTATTTCACTTTTAATCATTGTAACAAATATTATTATAAATACTTGTAAATAATTACTGTATTTAAATAACACTTGTACAAATAAATAAAAGTCTTTTTATTGATATTCCTTTTAATTCTTCTTCAATTGTTTATTTAATTATTCATATTTCTTAAATTATAATAACTGGAAATAAATCCCAACTATTCTAACTCAGAAATGATAAATAATCAATAAACGTCCGGCGTTCCGAATAATCAAAGCATTGCACAGCTAAACAACAAACGTCCACATGTCCTTTTTTTCTCACTGATTTAAATCCAACACTGCAAACTCTCAATCAGAAACCTCAATCCATATCTCAGAGTAATTGAAAAGAACTGTAGAATTAATTCTTTCTGAGAATGCGCGCACAAAACCCTGATTCTTGATTTAATGTCAAATAAGCGCCTGCCTGATCAAAACCTGAGCCAAACTCAGCCAAACCCTAACAATCTGCTTGAACTGTTCCAGAGCCATGAAAACCCTAAATTGGATAGACTGATAAGAAAAAGTCTGTTTGACTGATTCTTATGCCAATCTGAAAAAGTCAGGGAAAACCCGAAGCTGTGATTTCTTATGAAAAGGAGGAGGGCAAATTTTGGGGTACAACACTATGTTACTTGATTTTGAAGAAAAGTGGGAATATGGTTTCAAGGCATAGTACAAGCATGGGCTGACTTGTTAAAGGCTTGAGACAAGTTTCTTTTGGGTTATATGTTGTGTGTGATCAGAAAAAAACAGTTGCAAAGCTCAAGAACTGATTTTGTGCATAAAGTTACTTTTCCAAAATGGCAATGTGCACTTTCTTCCCAAAATGGTATTAAGCATGGGCAATGCATTGAATGCTTGAGTTGAAGCCTCTAACAGATGTGCAAAACATTAATTATGGAGTTCCAAACAAGTTTGAGTTCTGCAAAGCAAATATTGTTCAGCCTAGCATGAATTTGAATTCTTGTTCATCACAAAATTCTGCCTTGTAAAACAACTTGAAACCTTAACTTCTAACCTTCGATTCTCCTTGATCACAAATGATCTCAAGGAGTTCTTGGACTTTTTAGAAATATTGTAATGTTCTCTACAATCCATCTTTGAATCACTTTTGCAAAATCCAAATGGAACTATGTGAAACTTGGCTCAAAAGTTAGGTCAAAATCCTGACCAAAATGCTTAAAATTTCACTAAGTGTTTTAGTTTCAAGACCATGATTTCATGGATTAATAACTTGAAATCCAAGCATTTCTAGGATTAGTTGTGTAAATAAATGTTTTATATCTCATTGAGATCTACAACTTTCATGTTGAAAGTTTCCTTTGAATCATCTTGCATCATGGTGAAAAAATGGCTCAAAGTTGTGAAAAAATATGAAGTTTTCAACACTTAGAAAAATTTCTAAGTTTGAAAACTTTGACTTTTCAAAATGAAATATTAAATTTTTGATTTCTTGATGAAAAAGTTTCATATTTTGACATGTTTTGATGAATTGTGATCTTTGATACTTGATTTTGACCAAAAAGTCAAAGTTTGACTTTTCAGTGTGCAATTGACTTTTGATCAGTTGACTGAAAATCAACTATCAATCAATTGATCTTGAGGGTTGTTTTGAGTCATTCCATTAGGTAAAAATTATGCAATTGAATCCTTGAGATCATGTTTCCAACCAATCAACCATTTGCTAGGTCAAAAATTATAAATTGCCTTTTCTCAATCAAAACCCTAATTTTTGACCATTTTGCCCTTTTGATGATCTGATCATATTTCTTGAGGAAATGTAGTCCAAACTTGATCAAATGGTACATATGAGTTCATAATGTTGATATGGATGAAAAATTATGAAGTTTGACTGTAAATTGGCCACATTTGACTTTTCCCCTAATACATCTGATTTTTAGGTCAACTGCTCAATTGACTGGGCATAAATGTGATCCAAGACTTAAAACTTGACGTGAGCAATCTTAGGGTCCATAATTATCTATGAAAGTAATATGAGGCATTAAAAGTCCAATTATCCTTGTGCAATATCAAACCCTAATTTCAATCATCAATGCTTAAGGAGGTGTCTTGAGCTGATCAATCCTTGTGTAGTCTTGAACCAAAGGAGATTTTGTGAGAAAAATGTTTGATAAATGAGAGGGCAAATTTTGGGGTACAACTGTTGCCCCTGTTTAATCTTCTTTAACCTGAAGAGTTAGATTGGCGGATCCGTCACTCGTGACTTGAAGGTGGAAGATGATTGGACACTAGAGTACCCAGAAATTTGCACTCGAAGATGAATTGTGGATGGGCTTATAGATGCCATTTGGAGGAATGATGGAGATTTGCCGGAGATGGGCTTGTAGATCCATCCAAAGGTGACTATTGACAAAAAATGGACTAATTCTGAACTTGATTTCAACTGGAAAAGAATAAGAATAAATATTTGGAGCGACTTATCTGAACCAGAAGAAGTCTTATATGTTATTTGACTGGGAAGAATCAGAATAAATCTTGGAGAGATTTATCTGAACCAGAAGTGTTCCTTTAGAAAGTATCAGGATAAACTGTTGAGGGGTTTAAACTAAACCAAAAGAGATCTTGAATATTCTTTAACTGGAAAGAATCAGAGTAAATCTTTGAGCGATTTATCTGAACCAGAGAAAGCGCATGCGGGAAAGAATCAGAATAAATCATTGAGAGATTTAAACTGAACTGGCAGGGATCTGGAGAAGAATCAGAACAAATCATTGAGAGATTTATCTGAACAAGAGAAGACGTATGCAGGAAAGAATCAGAATAAACCATTGAGAGGTTTAAACTGAACCGACGGGGATCTGGAGAAGAATCAGAATAAATCGTTGGGAGATTTATCTGAACTAGAAATGTTTCTTTTGGAAAGTATCAGGATAAATTGTTGAGAGATTTAAACTGAACTGACAGGGATCTGGAGAAGAATCAGAATAAATAGTTGAGAGATTTATCTGAACCAGAGGAAACATCTGCAGGAAAGAATCAGAATAAATCATTGAGAGGTCTAGGCTGAACCAACATGGATCTGGAGAAGAATCAGAATAAATCATTGGGAGATTTATCTGAACTAGAGAAGACGTCTGCGGGAAAGAATCAGAGTAAACCATTGAGAGATTTAAATTGAACCGGCAGGGATCTGGAGAAGAATCAAAATAAATCATTGGGAGATTTATCTGAACCAGAGAAGACGTCTGCGAGATAGAATCGGAATAAGATGTTGAGAGATTTAAACTAAACCGGCAGGGGTCTGAAAGAAATATATGTTATGTAGATGGTTGACCAATCCTTTCTTGGGAATTGATCTGTATTTGACTTGCTAAAAATTTGACGATAATTTTCTGTTGATTGATCTTTCCTGAAAATATGAAAGGTTAGTTGTATGCAATGTCATGATGTATGAAATGCATGACATAATGATGTTCTCAAAATAAATGAGATTGTGTCGTATGTATCTGTGTAGTTAATGTTATGGCGTATGGATATAATGTATGGACACATTAATTGTTAAGTCGCAGTATTGTTGGAGTCAGGGAAAATAAATCCCTGAGCATTGATGAGAATGAGGAGTGCAAGTCTTCATGTTTTGAAGTGTTGATGAGTTTCCATTTGTTAGAGAAATAAACTCTGTTGTGTAAGGGAAACGCCATGTATTGCTTGTAGACCTCGTGAAATCCTGTTGGGGAATCCTGAGAAACTGGGCGTCTTTCACAGGGGAATCTTAGGAGCGGTAACTGGAAGTTTTATTCTGTCTGGGATGTGAGAGAGCTTGATATCATTAAGCTGCATACTGGAGATACGCTAGCGATCCTGTAGTGGGATGTCCCGTTTTCCGCTCTTGCTGGAAAAGTATTTGCGGGGGACTTTATGGAATAGTCTAAAGATATTATCCTATTTCTTAAAGCCATTGGTGATTGTCTTTCTATTTTCTGTTCCTCTTTTTTTTCATTTGTAAATAGTAGTCATATTCAAATGCGTATGTTCAAATAATCATTGGACGTTTTCGCAAACAAAACACGGAAAAAGAAAAACAGATAGTTTTGCACTTTCAAAGGGATATATTTGTATTAACTTGAATAAGTATTTTTGTACAATGAGACGAACATTCTAGTAAGAGAATGTCATCGTAGAAAATGAAAATTGATACAAAGAAAAGATAGCTATGTGAAATAATCCCACGGGGTTCCCATTCTGCTATAGCCTTCATGTCTTTGAGCGTCTCATCCACTTGCCGTTTTTTCCGAAGCTAATTGGATTGATTAGAACCGTTTGAGTTTGCCAGTCGATGCTAAAGGTTGTCTGTAAGGTGATCCAACGAGACATAGTCATACGCTTTAATTCCCTAACTTTTGCCTGGACCGCCCTTTTGGGTTTTCAGTCCACCAGGATACCCTTTTTTGCCCAAGCCATCTTTTTAGGTTTTCAGCTTGCCGGGTGTACAGATTTTTTTATATTTTATCCCTAATTTTTTCCCGATCCTTTGTGGTTCTCCGGGATGCCCTTGTTTTACCTAGTTGTGTCAACCTAGCGGGTCTCTTATGCGTAGTATCTTTTGACTATGTCTGCGTTCATAGGGTGCAGAAGGTCATCGCCGTCCATAGTGGTTAGGATCATTGCTCCACCAGAGAATATGCTTTTGATCACAAATGGTCCCTCATATATAGGAGTCAATTTGCCCCTGGATCACCTTGTGGCAATATGATACGCTTGATTACCAAATCACCAACCTGATATACCTGACGTCTGACCTTTTTGTTAAAAGCTTTGATCATACGTTTTTGGTAAATCTGGCCGTGACAGACAGCCGTAAGCCTCTTCTCATCAATTAAGTTCAACTAGTCAAGTCGAGTTTGGATCCAATCATCTTCATTCAGCCATGCATCCTTTATGATTCTTAGAGAAGGTATTTGGACTTCAATTGGTAGAACAACTTCTATGACATATACCAAGGAGAAGGGAGTTGGCCCTGTTGATGTGCGCGTCGTGGTACGGTAACCGTGGAGAGTGAATGGTAGCATCTCATGCCAATCCTTGTAGGTTACTGTCATTTTTTGTATGATCTTTTTGATATTTTTATTTGCGGCTTCGACAACATCATTCATCTTTGGCCGGTAAGGAGAAGAATTATGGTGCTGGATCTTGAACTGCACGCATAGTGCACTGATCATAGTATTTTTGAGATTCGTACCATTATCTGTGATGATTCTCTCCGGGATGTCGTACCGACAGACGAGATTCTGTTTGATGAATTGGGCCATAACATTCTTGGCAACGGAAGCGAAAGAAGTTGCCTCAACCCACTTCATGAAATAGTCAATGGCCACTAAGATGAAGTGGTGTCCATTAGAAGCTGTAGAATTGACTTCTCCAATCATATTGATGCCCCACATCGCAAATGGCCAGAGCGCAATCAGGACGTTTAGAGGCACTGGAGGTACATATACTTTGTCAGCATAGATCTGACACTTGTGACGGGTTCGTGAATGCTGATAGTAATCTACTTCCATGGTAGACCAGTAGTACCCCGCCCGTAGGATCTTTTTAGCCATCGTGTGCCCACTGGAATGGGTGCCAAAAGTGCCTTCATGTAGATCAGCCATGATCTTTTCTGCCTCATCCTTGTCTACGCAACAAAGCAAAACAGAGTCGTGGTTACACTTGTAGAGAATGCCATTACTGAGGAAGAACTTAGCAGAGAATCTTCTCAAGAACTTCTTATCATTGACTGAAGCTCCCTCTGGATACTCTTGGGCTTCGAGATACCTCTTAACTTCATGGAACCAAGGCTTGCCCACTACTTCTTCAGCATCGATCTTGTGATAGTAAGTTGGTTCATCCATCCGTTCAATGGTGATCTGGGGAGCCTCATTACCCCACTTGAGTTTAAACATGGATGACATAGTGGCTAGCGTGTCCGCTAGTTGATTTTCCTCTCGTGGAAAATGCTCAAAGGTGATTTCCTCGAAATGTGGGATTAATGTCAACACATGTTCTTTGTAGGGGGATAAGATTATGGTGCTTCGTGTCCCATTCTCCTTTGATCTGACTGATGACTAAGGTTGAATCTCTAAATACACTTAAGGATTTGATTCCCAAATTTATGGCAGCTTTGAGACCAAAAATACACGCTTCGTATTCTGCCATATTATTAGTACAGTTGAAACAAAGTCTTCCAGTGAAGGGAGTATGATATCCTTCAGGGGATATGATTGTTGAGTGCGTTGGAGGCTCCGTCAAAAACCAAGGTCCATCGGGATCCTTGTTCAGGTCCGTCATATGGTCTGAGTTCTTCAAAATTGCTTACTAACATGATGTCATCATTTGGGAACTCGAATTTCATGGACTGATAGTCATCCACAGCCTGATGAGCAAGGTGATCGGCTAGCACACTACCCTTTATTACTTTTTGGGTAGTGTACTGAATGTCATATTCAGTCAGAATCGTCTGCCATCTTGCTATTCTCCCAGAGAGGACAAGCTTCTCGAATATGTATTTAATTTGATCTATCTTGGATATCAATAAGGTAGTATGGGTCAACATATACTATCTCAGTCAGCGAGCAGTCCATGCCAGAGCGCAACAAGTTTTATCGAGCAGTGAATATCTTGTTTCACAGTCGCTAAACTTTTTCCTCATGTAGTAAATAGCATACTTTTTTCGTCTAGTCTCGTCATGCTGCCTCAGCACACACTCTATTGAATTTTCCAAAACAGTTAGATACATGATCAAAGGTCTTCCCTCGACTGACGCCATCAAAATAGGAGGCTCTTGAAGGTACTCCTTGATCTTGTCGAAGGCATCTTGGCACTCATCATTCCATTTGACTACTTCATCTTTCTTCAGTAATTTAAAGATTGGTTCACAAGTAGCGGTTAGGTGAGAAATGAATCTGGCGATGTAGTTAAGCCGTCCTAAGAATCCTCTGACTTCCTTCTCGGTGCGAGGAGCAGGAATTTATTGTATTGCTTTCACCTTGGCAGGGTCCATTTCGATACCTTTACTGCTGACGATGAAGCCTAGGAGTTTACCGGACCTCACCCCAAATGTGCATTTATTCGGGTTCAACCTTAGCTTGTATTTCTTTAGCCTTTCAAACAGTTTATGCAGATGGTCAAGGTGTTCCTCTTCAGTTTGAGATATGGCTATCATGTCATAAACATGGACCTCTATTTCGTGATGGATCATATCATGAAATAGAGCTACCATAGCACGCTGATACGTTTCCCCAACATTCTTCAACCCGAATGGCATAACCTTGTAATAAAAAGTGCCCCACTGTGTGATGAAGGTCGTTTTCTCCATGTCCTTAGGTGCCATTTTGATTGATTGTAGCCTGAGAAACCATCCATAAATGAGAACACTTTATGTTGTGCGGCATTGTCAACCAAAATATAGATATGGGGAAGTGGGAAACCATCCTTAGGGCTTGCCCTATTCAAATCTCGGTAATCCACACACATGCGTACTTTGCCGTCCTTTTTAGGCATTGGAACAACATTGGCGACCCATTGTGGATAGGAGGTGACGACTAAGAATCCGGAGTTGAATTGTTTCATGACTTCAGTCTTGATCTTCTCTGACATGTTTGGCCGCATGCTACAAAATTTCTATTTTACCCGAGGGCAGTTGTTGTACCCCAAAATTTTCCCTCTCATTTATCAAGATTTTTCTCACAAGACTTCTTGGACTCAAGACAAGATAAGGGTTTGGTCAGCTCAAGACATCTCATCTTGCACTTATAACCCAAAATTAGGGTTTGAGTTTGCACAAGGATTTTTGGAACATCAATGCTTCATGTGACTTTCATACATCATGTTGGACCCCTAAGATTGCTCATGTTAGGTTTCAAGCCTTGAACCACATTTTTTATCAGTCAATTGGACAGTTGACCTAAAAATCAACTATATTGGGGAAAAACTCAACCATGGCCAATTTACAATCAAACTTCATAGTTTTTTATCCATATCAACATTTTAGAATCATATGTACCATTTGATCAAGTTTGGATCACAACTCCTCAAGAAATTTGATCAAATCATCAAAGGGGCAAAATGGTCAAAATTAGGGTTTCGACTGAGAAAGGGCAATTTCTGATTTTTAACCTAGCCAATTACCAATTGAGTTCAAACATGATTTCAAGGGTTCAATGGAATCATATTTACCTAATTACATGGTTCAAAAGATCTCAAGTTCATTAGATTGACAGATAAATTTTGCAATCAACTAATCAAAAGTCAACTGTGCACTAAAAAGTTAAACTTTGACTTTTTGGTCAAAATCAAGTGCCAGGGGTCATAATTCATCAAGATATGTCAAAATATGAAACTTGTTCACCAAGAAACTCAAAATTGAAAATTAGGGTTTTAATTTGAAAAATTTCATAACTTAGAATTTTTCTAAGTATAAAAATTTTCTTATTTTTCCCCAACTTTTCACCACTTTTTCACCATGATGCATTTTGATTCAAAGAAAACTTCCAACATGAAAGTTATAGTCCTCCATGAAATCTACAACTTTGATTCACAAACATTTCCCAAAAGATGCATGTATCTCAAGTTATGAATTTGTGAATATAGGTCCATGAACTAAGTAACTTAGTGAAATTTTGCCCTAATTTAGACAGGTTTTGGACCCAACTTCATGGACATTTTTCACCTAGTTCCAAGAGGTATCTCAAATTTCATTTCAAAGATGGATTATATATCATATTTCAAGCTTTCCAAAATTTCCAAGAACTCTCCAAGATCATTTTTGAGTAGGGATAATCGAAGGAGGGAAGTTGGCATTTTATCACTTTTGATCAAGCCATTTTTACAAAGCATCAAGTTGCAAATCAGATCTATGATGGTTGTATATTGCTTTATAGGTCCTAAGCTTGCTATACACTCCATAATTAAATGCAAACTTAGAAGTTAAAGTCTTTATCTTTTCTTTTGAAGCTTTGTACAAGATACATTTCCATTTTTGGCCAAAAGTGCACAATGCCATTTTCATAAAGGGCAACTTTTGCAACTCTGTCAATCTTAAGCCTTGGACCTGTCTCTTTGATGCAAGAAAATTACACATATCTCAAGCAGTTGGTACAATTTCATTTCAGGCCTTAAGCAAGCAAGGACAAACATGTGATATTAGTCACTTCACTTTACTTAAAAAGCAAGAAAGTTGGTGAAAAGGTCCAAAGCTTGCACAACTAGTAAGGGCTGACTTTGGATCACTTCTCTACATATTTACAAACTTATGGCAAGGCTTAGCACGATTGCTTGACACTTGAAACTCTCCAAAACTCAGAAACACTAAAATTATGTCCAAACACAACATTTCTGCAAAATCACTGCCAACTAATTTTTGGCTCGTGCGTTTTGTGTTTTAACACTTGAAACACCTCATACACATCATACCAAAGCAATCTAAGCCATCACCCTGGTTTTGTAACCTCTGTTTCAGCCTTTTCCATTTTCAACCTTGAAGCTTGCATCTTGACTTGTGCAGAGATTTCCAGCTATCCTCAAAGCAAAGTAAGCATTGGAATAGCTTTAGGGAAGTTCAAGGAAGCTCAAACAATCCTCAGGCCTCCATTAAAGTCCTTGCATTGCTCTACTCGAATCCAGTTGAAGGAGGTATATTTCTTAAACTCTATCTCTCTGAATAGGCATCCTCAAGCCACGATTTGTGAAGAAAAAATGTAGTCCTTATCATAACGAAGTTGTACATATGTGTGATACGGTGGGAGAACTGACTTGAGGTTTTGCGTTTTGTATTCGCACTTGTTTGGTTTAGCAAATGTCGCCACCGACTTTTTATTTTATCCTAAAGGAAAGGTTAAAAAGCACAGGAAAAACCTTTGAGATGTTTTCGTGGGTTCGGGGGGTAGATTATGAAAAGGGAAGGTGCTAGCACCCTTTTCATCCATGGTTATCCATGGGCTCTTAGTTACTTGTTTTAGATCACTTGCCTTGATTGTCAATTGTTTGAAATGGTGCTTTGTGTGTGTGATTTTTGAAAATGTTTTGAAAAAGATGCCTTGTCTAGGAAACCGTTGTAACAATTCTTTACTCGAATGTTTTACAAAGGTGTTTGTCTCTTTGAAAATATGTTTCAATGTTTTTGAAAGTTTGTTTTGAAAGTTGTGTTATGGAGTGTGTTTGAAAGTAGGCAAGTGTGTTTTGCAAGTTTGATCAAGTAACCAAGAGCGATCTACCCTAAATTTCTCAAAGATCTTTCCTATGTTTTAACCCTTTTAACAGTATTGTTCCACCATTGCATTTGGTGGACAATCTTATGTTAGGATGTTAACGGGACGGGCGCGGGTCATCGTTTTAGACCATGAATGCAATAGTGTCAAGTGTCTTTGGCATTTTTTCTTGAGGGACTATGATCATTTTGTTTAGGCAACTTCGAAAGCGTCATCGAGGGACTATGATCATTTGATTCATTTTTGTTTTGCCAAAGTACTTGACATGCAAACATGGCCCATTTTGGAAGGCAACAAGCGGGATTACCCTAGGGGTGCAAGTGTGAATTGTGTATTGATTGTCATGCATGTCTTGTATTAGGTTATCTAGCGGTTGATTTTGAATCTTCGCATACAAACCCTAATTACTATACAGTATATAGAAAGCGATAAATTGCGGGAATTTAAAGTCTAAGCTATTACAAATAAGTATCCGGGGATGGGGGTACAAATGTTTACAAATGGGGATGAGTCTTATCAGGATAGTAGTGTCCAAATAATATTTACAACCAAATCAAATCGTTGCATTCTCCATGTAAAATATAGCAATGTATAAGAATAAAAGAGAAATAAAAGTATTGTGCAATGTATGTGATTATTTACAAATGATGCAAATATTAACCTAATGTATTTATTAAGTATTTATTTATTTTTGTGTTTTTGTTAATGTTATATAAACAAAAGTTTTAATTTAAAAGAAAAGAAAAATGTTTAAAAAATTCTATTTTTATGTATTTTAGTTAATGTTTTTACGTATAAAAAAGATTTATTAAAAAGAGTTTTAAGACAAAAATCTATTAACCTAATTAAATCTAATATTTACGTATTCTTGTAAGATGTAATAAACATTAAGAAAACTTTTTTGTACAAAAATCAATATATTGTTTTTCTTAACAAAATAAATTGTATAAAAAAAATATAATGTGATAACAAAAAAAGAGTATTAGTTAAAATAAAAAAGGAGTTAAATGGGCTTAGGCATTATGCTGGGCCCAAAATATGTGTGGAAAGAGGTCAATAGGGGGGGTGCACGCCAGTTTTCAGTTGGGCTTAGGCATTTGTTGTGAGGGACAGGCCCAACGCTTGTTACAATTGTTTAGGGTTTGAAAAGTTTTGTTCAGAACTTAGGGTTACAGAGGCTTAGAACGGCGCCACTTCTCCATCGTCTTCTTCGTTGTCCTCTTCATCTTTCTTAACCAAGGAGAGCTTCTGACTTCCCCTTCCACGCCTGGCTATTGGACGCTACCTCCAGTTCCCCTCACCTCTTGGTTACTCAAGGCGGTGATTTCAAAGAGGGTAACGATTTCTCTTTTTAGGTTTTTGTTCTTATCTTGCATATCTTGTCTTTTTCATGTCCTGACCTTTTGTATTTATTTATGTTTGTGTGAAATATTAAAGAAAAAGGGAGGAGTCATTACCTTTAGGGTTCGTTGTTGGAGAGGAGGAGAAATGGACAGGGGGCGTCTCCGGTGGCCAAGGCGAGGAGTGATGATGCTGATGAGCTTGCTTCCTGGTATTTTTGTATCTTGCTTGCCTCTTTGAATGGTTTTATGATGATAGCTTTCTGAAAACCCTAGCTTGTTTGCTTCTTTTCCTCTTCTGATCACTTGCCTCTGTGAAGATGATATCTGAGATGCTTGTTCCTCTTCAGCTTGCTTGCCTCTGAGATACTTTCTTCTGAGTTGCTTTCTGGCTTGTTGATATTGAAATGTTGATGTTGTTCTGATGACTGTATGCTTGTTTCACTCGATGATGAACTTTTTTATTCTGAGAGTTGTTGGCTTATGATTTGAGATGCTTGGATTTGGTTGTGTCTGACCCTATGATGAATTTGATTTTGAGGGTATTGGCTTTGTTTGATTCTGAGATGCTGATTATTGTTTCAGTCGTTGCTCTGATAACTGCTTTTCTTTGGGGCTTGGAGGCTTATCAGTTTGCTTGCTTCAAGGCTTTGTTGGAGTTTTATTATTTTGACAGGCTTTTGGAGGTTTGGCTTTGGGCAGGCTGTTAGGTTGTTTGAAGTTTATGTGTTTGGAAGCTGTAACAGGTTTTGAGGTTTAGGCTTTGACAAGATTGAAAGGCTTATCAGTTTGCTTGCTTATTTGGGTCACAGGCTGGCTTGAAGCAGGTTTTATGCTTGTGCTTTTTTATGGTTGTTTTGAAGCAGGCTTCTTTTGATTGTTGTTTTAGGCAGGATGAAGCAGGTTGGAGGCAAGCTTAAGTAGGCTTGAAGTTGTAACAGGTTTGCTTATGTTTTATGCAGGCCTTTTGGCTTGTGTTTTAAAACAGGCAGGTTAAGGCTTGAGGCAAGCTTTTTGTTTGAAGGCTTGCTTCAGTTTGTAAGCTTGAAGGCAGTTTGGGTGCAGTTTGTAACTTATGCAGGTTGATATGTTTTTGTTACCTTTAAAACAGTTTTGAGGTTTACAAGCTGTGTAGTATTTCTCTATGTGTTTTTCTGCCTCCTTTTAACTATTCTGATACTCTTTGTCTTATATCTCTTTGTCTTAAGCCTGCAAAACTGTAAGTCTCTCTACTTCTCTCTCTCTTTCTCTCTCCATAGAAAAAAAGCATTTTTTATTGCTTTAAACTGTACTTATTTTTTCTGAAAAAGCGTTTGGCCTGGAAAATGATGATAAGATTTGAAACATTGCTTGCAATGTTAGCTTTGCATATTGTACTTTCCTCTTTTTCTTTGATGACAGCTTGATATCTTTTTGACAGTTTATTTGGACAACTTAGTTTGGACAGTTTATTTGGACAGTTTGGTTTGCCTTTTCAAGTAGCTAGTTTGTTCAATTTGAACTTTGCAACTTGTTTGTTTCAGTTTGAACTTGGCAACTTGTTTTGGCATATTCAGTAGCTTGTCCCTTTTCATGTAGCTTTGTGCATTTGGTTCAATTATGCAGCCTTGTACAAATTCATATATTTGCAAACATATTTCATTTCCCTCTTTGTGAACCAAGAGTCTTCTTGTGATTTGCAGAGAGGGCGAACAAACTGATTCCGGCCAACACTTTTAATGATGAGTTTTTATGATTAACTGTCTGAGAATGTTCTTTTTTTAATTCATCTGCATTTGACTTCTTTCTTTTTTGTCTTTGCAGATAAATATCAGTTGAGCAATAGGGAGCAACAGTATCAGATGAAGATTTCAAGACACTTAGGATACAGTTTTATTTTATTTTAATCATTTGTAATAAACATTATTATAAATACTGTAAAAATTACTTGTATTTAAATAACACTTGTACCAATAATTAAAAATAAATAAAAGTCTTTTTGTCAGATATCCCTTTTATTTCACTGTCTATTTAATTATTTAAGTTTTCTTGAATTAAAATAACTGGAAGTAAATCCCAATTATTCTAACTTAGATGAAAATAAATAATTAATAAACACTGTAGTCTTGCAACTTCGCATTAACCAATAATAAACCCGACGTTCCAATTAACCATAAGCATTGCACAGTTAATCAAACAAACGTCCACATGCCTTTCTCTTCACTGATTAGACCAACACTTCAAACTCTCAATCAGAAGCCTCAGCCCATATCCCAGAGTCAATTGAAAAGAACTGTAAAATTAATTCCTTCTGAGAATGCGCGCGCAAACTCTAATTCTTGATTTATTGTCAAAGAAAGCGTCTGCCTGATCAAACCCTGAGCCAAACTCAACCAAATCAATAGAAACCCTAATAATCTGCTTGGACTCATTCAAAAGTTAATGGAAACCCTAATTTTGTGTGACTGATAAGAAAAGTTTGTTTGACCGATTCTTGAGCCAATCTGAAAAATCAGGAAAAGCTCGAAGCTGTGACTTCTTGTGAAAAAGAGAGAGGGCAAATTTTGGGGTACAACAATATGCATACTTTTCATTTATATTAACTGTGCTGAGAGAATTTGAAGTTTGAAAATGCTGAAAAAGTTAGGTCACGAATTAGGGCTTCCAAAATTCTCTCTGATCTTTGAGAGTTAGGTCACATAATTTATATGGTTGGAATCGTGAGCTCAAATGCCACATGTTTCATGTTATGAGTTTTTGTTTTTGTGCAAGCATAAGAGAGTTACAGGTTTGAACTATGGACGCGCGCGCAGGGATGACCAAGGACAGGGATGAAGCATGTTCTGAGCTTTTTGGCGCCTGGCCTTTTTTTGTTTTTGCTAATCCCACCTCCCTGAAATACTATTTACACCCCCCTGGCTTATTTGTTATATTTTTCATATTTTTTCCATATTTTCATATTTATAGCTTTTATTTATTTTTTCTGAATAATGAAAATCCTAAAAATAATTTCTTTATTTTTTACAATTTTTTTTACATAGAAATTAATTTATTTGATTAAAATAGAACTTATTTTCTTGAATAGTTTGTAAATAATAAAAAAAATACTACATATTTTTTATTCTATTATTTATGCACATAAAATATTTATTTTTTATACATATTTAATTTTTAATATTTAAACATAATATTATTTATTATTTTCTTATATAAAAAATGTGCAAAATAGTAATAGGAAACATTATTTTCTTTTAATTAAAAAATTAGGGTTTCACCCCTCCAAAAATAATTTTATTTTTTCCTTGTTCTTAGGGTTTAAATTAAATTATTTTCTCATGCAAAAAACAAATACCAAAATATTTTTTACATAAATACATTGCATTGCATTTTAAATACTTGCATTATTTATTTAATTCGCGCAATATTCGATTGGGTTGTAATAATATTTTTAGGTTTATATTTGTGCAAAAATCCCCATTCAAAACTTGTATCCCCCCTCCCATAATAATTGTTGTAATAGCTCAGTTTATTTTACGCAATTTATTGCTTTATATACTATGCTTAGTAACTAGGGTTTGCATGACAAGAACAAAAACAAAACAAATAGAAAACCCTAAATTCAAGAAAAAAGCATGAAAATGATACACATTGCACACAAGCACCCTTAGGGTTTCTCCCACTTGGTTGCCTAAAATTAAAAATGGCCATGTTACGCACGCGAAGTATCTTGGCAAAACAAAACAAATATAAGATCATAGACCCTCGATGACGCTATTCAAGGTTGCCTAAACAAAATGATCTTGGTCCCTCAAAGATGCTAAGATACTTGGCAACATTGCTATCATGGTCATACGATGACCCACGCCCGTCCCGTTTACATCCAAAGATAGGGTTGCTTACCAAATCAATGGTAAGTCAACAATGTCAAAGGAATAAAAATGAACAAGAAAGACATTTGAGTAGGTAGATAGCTTCTAGTTACTTGTCCCATTTCAAAACAATCCTTGCTATTTTCAAAAACAAACACACACACATTTCAAAACATCTTACAAAACATTGAAAACATTTTCAAAAGACAAACATCTTTGTATACATTCTTACAAACGAGAATCATTACAAAGATTGCCTAAACGAATGGCCTCTTTTACAAAATACTTTCAAAATCACACCAAACACCATTTCAAACAAAACAAAGCAAGTGATCTAAACAAGTAACTAAGAGCCCATGGAAAACCATGGATAAAAAGGGTGCTAGCACCTTCCCTTTTCATAATCTACCCCCCGAACTCAAGAAAACATCTCAAAGGTCTTTTCTGTGCTTTCTTACCTTTCCTTTTGGATAAAATAAAATTCGGTGGCGACTCTTGCTAACCGCGACATTTGCAAATACAAACGCAAAACCTCAAGTCAGTTTTCCCACCGCATCACAGAACTGACGACTCTGCTGGGGAAAATTCTAAAAGTGGGGTTACCTTAGGGTTTAGATCACCTTTATTTGCTTACATTGTTTGACTTGTTTGCTTTACAATTATGGTTCTTTGTTTGGGTTTAAATCCTCCACCCGGATTTGGGAAACATTATAGGTAAATAGCAATACGTTGTGGAAACTGTACGGGGTATACTGACATGGTCTAAGCAATAGCTATGTTAGTGCGATATATTTGTGGGTACCGGTAGCCTTTGAGTCAATCAAAGAGAATACGGGGCCGCTGAGTGATGTCATGAAGCACTAATGAACTTCTAGAACCTTTACTTGACCAACTTGGCCTTTTAGGATGTAGTGAGATGACCGACTTTGGTGCAGTCCGAAGTTGGTAGATACTCGATACTACACTCATTGAGGGTTGGTTTCTTGAGATATTTCGGTCGCCAGTAAAGAGGCTTGAACTAAAGCAACGAACAAGGAAACAATCCAGTGATATTGAGCTCCTTAGAACCTGGTTACTATTTCTAGGACAGGTTGAGCTAACTAAACTTCAAGAGGGTACTTACCTATGAAACCTCATGCAAGCCTAAACTAGGAACTTGTTTGATTTGTTTGTACATATATACTTGTGAATAACATCATGGACATCACGAACATCATATGCATTCACTAACCATTTCAAGGATTTTGGAGATTCATCTTTGTTCTTGTTTTGTAGGTTATGGATTCACTTCGCAAGAAAACTATCCAAATCAACCTTGTAAGAATCCATCCACAACTCAAGGAGCTAGCTTAAAGGATCCATGAGAATTATCCATTCACCGAGAGACATGGTCGCCTACTCAACTTGGTAAATTCCAACACAAAGGAGGATATGATGAAGGTTCTCTTCCAGTTCTTTGACCCTTCGCATCACTGTTTCACATTTCCTGACTATCAACTTGTGCCCACTTTGGAAGAATTCTCTCAACTTCTGAGGATTCCTATTCTCAATCAACTACCTTTCAATGGTACAGAAAGAGATCCAAAGCCAGAAGAGATTGCTCAAGCCCTGCACTTGCACTCGTTTGATGTCACAACTCATTGGTAAACTAGAAGTGGTGTCAAAGGCTTCTTGGCAAAGTTTCTATTTGAGAAGACCCAAAGTTGTTGGAATTCCCTAGACTTGCAAGCTTTTGAGGAGATTGTAGCTCTTCTCATCTATGGGATGGTCTTGTTCCATAATCCTGACCAACTCATAGATGTGAGCGCTGTCAAGATCTTCATGTCCTGTAACCCGGTGCCTACATTGCTTGGGGATATCCTCCACTCTTTTCACACTCGTACAATGAGGAAAAGAGGTGTTCTTATGTGTTGCACTCCTCTCCTGGCAAGATGGTTTATTTCTCATCTTCCCCAATCAGTCTTGAAGAATGAGCAAGGTTTGAGGTGGTCACAAAGGTTAATGACACTTAACCATTCAGATATTCATTGGTGTTCTCGATCCAAAGAGAATGTTATTATTGTTGACCATTATGGGGAATTCCCTAATGTCCCTCTACTTGGCATTAGGGGAGGCATCACCTACAACCCTTATTTATCTCTAAGACAGTTTGGTTATGCCCGAAGGGATGACCCACATGATATGCTAATTCAAGGATTGGTTTTCGACTACGACAACGACGAACAATGACTCCGCCAAAGATTCATCCAAGCTCGGAGGATGCCAAATAAGGTGGATAGAAAGGCTTTGGGACACAAGAATTGCATCCCTCTTGAGCCTTAAATCAAATGGGTACGAACCCGCGCTCAAAGTCTTATGATTCCTTACCCCTCCATTCTCCCAGTGATTATAGAGCCTGTTAAGGAAGGAGAAGTTCCATGCACTATCCTACATCCTGACATGCCGACATCACTCGAAGACCTACAAAGGGATTCGATACAGCTCAAGGGAGAGCGCGATACTTTCGAAGCCTAATTCTACGCAAGCGAGAAAAAGGTTTTGGAACTCACTCGGCTACTTCACGAAGAGCAGACTCTCAACACCCACATTGCACCAAAGAGGATGCGCAACGTCTTTTTACCTTAGAATTTTGTATTATTTTGCCCAAGGGGCATTGATGTACTCAAATTCTATTTTTATTAATATGACGTGTGTTTCTTTTTTGTTTAAAAGAAATTTGAATTTCTAACTCCTTGAAAACATTGCATGAATACATATCATTCATCATGAGCATAAACAGGTCTTTGCAACAAGTTTCCTCATCTCTCTACTGTTTATTTCAGTACGATGGATCTCGAACAAACTGTCAAAGATTTACAAGCTCAAAACTCACAATTTCAAAAGTTGCTCATGACCTTAGCCAAGGGGCAGGAGGAGCTGAAGACTTTGCTAGAAAAAGAAAAAGAGAAAAAGAAGAAGAAGCCAGCTGGTGTAGTAATCATGGGCAGGAGATTTCAGGGACAAGCCAGAAGGACCTTAGATTTTCCAACAACATCTGATGAAGGGGAAATAAAAGGAAAAGGAACGGTAGTACCATCAGATTTTGAAGAAGAAGAAGAGGAAGAAGAGGACTACTCTGAACAACAATACCCTCCGGCTGATGACAAGTATAAACACCTTGAAGAGCGACTAAGCGCTATGGAAATCCAAAGAGTACCAGGGTTAGATTTTGAGGAGTTAGGGTTGGTGTCAGGAATTGTAATCCCGCCAAAGTTTAAAGTGCCACTATTTGCCAAGTATGATGGGGTGTCTTGCCCTAAAATGCACCTCAGATCATATGTCAGGAAGATTCAGCCACATTCTAATGACAAAGACTTGTGGGTCCATTTTTTCCAAGACAGTTTATCAGGAACGCAACTTGATTGGTTCTACCAATTAGAAAGGGCTGATGTCCACAATTGGGAAGACCTGGCAGCATCTTTCTACAAACAATATCAGTACAATACCGACTTGGCACCTACCCGTACTCAGCTACAGAGTATGGCTATGGTTTCCAATAAGGGCTTCAAAGATTACGCTCAAAAGTGGAGAGACCTAGCCGGAAGGGTGCAACCCCCTCTATCTGAGAGGGAGTTAGTGGACATGTTCCTGAGAACTTTATCAGGCCCTTTCTTCAATCATATGATTGGGAGTTCTTCTGCAGGGTTTACTGAATTGATTTTAACCAGCGAAAGAATATAGGTTGGTATAAGAAGTGGGAAGATTTAAAAGGACGCGTATGCCTCAACAGTTGTGAAGAAACCCTTCACTGGAAGAAAGGAAGTATATGTTGTCTATTCACAGAGGAATCAGGGAAGAACTGAGCGCCGACCAACGGTGGGGGCCGTTATGATTCCCAAGCCTGCATCAGACCAGTCAAGAAATAACCAGCCGAGAAATAACCAACAAATGGTAGAAAGGCCAGTTCGATAATTTACCAAGATTAACATGACTCCAGCTCAAGTTCTACCACATCTCCTGAAGTTGAATCTGGCCACTTTAAAAGAGGCCCCAAAAAATCCCAATACTGCGTCTCCACATTACCATCCCAACGCCAGGTGCGCGTACCATTCTGAAAGTCTAGGGCACGACACCAACAATTGTTGGGCTCTGAAGAACAAGATTCAAGATCTGATAGATACGAAGGAAGTTGAGTTTGAAGCGCCTGAGAAACAAAATGTTATTTCCGCTCCAATGCATAGACATGGTCACAATGCCAACGCTATTGAGGAAGATCTGTTTGTTGCTACCGTGGATAAACTGATGACTCCGCTCCTGACTATTAAGTTGAATTTGTTGAAAGCTGGTATTTTCCCAGGTTGTGACCAAGACTGTGATGTTTGCCTGTCCTCATCATTTGACTGTCCTCTGTTGAAGAAAGGTATCCAAACGACTGATGGATAACCAAGAAATTCTGTTCGAGAATGCTCCTGTTTCACCCATTCCAATTAAAGAAGTTTCAATAATAACCATATACGCCAATCCTTCTGGGGTCCCTAAAAGACCCGTTAGGATTACACCTGCTCCAAAGACTACTCCACTCAAGATTACAATGCTCGAGCCTACCCCATACAATTCAGATAAAACAGTACCATGGAATTATGGTGGAGAAATCTACTACCATGGTATTAAACAGGATGAACTGATTGCTGAAGAAGAAAGCTCCAAAGAGGACAATTCTGACATTAGTAATATTGTTGGAACTAGCAAGATCACCCGCAGTGGTAAGATCTTCTCTCCAGAGATTGCTCCTCCAACAGCAGTCTTTGGACCCGTGGCCATTCCGAAGATTACCTCTGCACCAGTGATTGTACCTGCAAGCGTACCTACCGACAAAGACAATACAATTCCTATCCCTACTTCCACTGCTGAGAATAAAGGAAAGAACGTTCAAGAAGAGCATGTCAAGACGAAGGCTCAATCACTAGCTATTCCTGAAACATCCAAAAAGGAGATGGAAGAAATCCTGAGGATCATAAAGAAGAGTGATTATGATGTGGTTGAACAGTTGGGACAGACCCCTTCCAAGATCTCTATGCTAGCCCTGCTGTTGTGCTCTGAAGCACATGCCAAAGCTTTGGTAAAGTTTCTGAAGATAGCTCATGTGCCGCAAGAGACGTCTGTTGACCAGTTCTAGGACTGTGTGGCCAGTTTGACAGCTAATAATGGCCTGGGTTTCTCTTATGCTGACTTGACACCCAGAGGGAGAAAACACAACGAGGAATTACATGTCTCAGTGGAGTGTAGAGGAACAACCCTAGCTCATGTCTTGGTTAATACGAGATCATCTTTGAACGTCTTACCGAAGAAAGCTCTTGATAAATTGGATTGCGAGGGGCTGATTTTAAAACCCAGTAACATAGTGGTGAGAGCTTTTGATGGTTCGAAGAGGATGTTACATGGGGAGGTGGACATCCCAATAAAAGTAGGAACTCGGTTTTTCAACTCCACCTTCTATGTGATGGACATTTGTCCTTCTTATTCCTGTCTGTTGGGACGTCCCTGGATCCACAACGCCGGTGCCGTCGCCTCCACCTTACACCAGATGCTGAAGTACCCCGTCCAAGGGAAGATCATAACTGTCCATGGGGAGGAGGAGTACATGATTAGTCATCTGAATTCTTTCTGATATGTAGAATTGGATGGTGAATTCATTGAGACCCCTTTCCAACATTTTGAAGAAGTCTCTCCAAAAGTAGCGGCAACCAAGGAGGTATCCTCAATTACTAAGATCACAGGACCTCCACCTCGGATGTCATCTCAAAAGGATGTAAAGGCGGTAGTGGAAGAAGGGGGATGCACCATCTTGGGGCAGCTTCCAGACATTACGTACAAATCAGATAAGTTTGGCTTGGGGTTTACTTCGACTGGTCAGAAGGCTGTGCGTTGTGCCCATGTTGGGGGGCCACCTGTGAAGATTAGCAATCAAGGCGTCAATGCAGTAGAGGACAATGAAGAGGATGGCAGACTGGAAGATTGGATATTTCCTACTGTCAGCGGAGGACTTCGCAACTAGGAAGCCAGAGACTTCATCCCAATAACTTTCATATCTCAGTAATTTATCTTTTACATTTCTGTTGGACTGTAATATTCATGAACAATTCACACTTTAAAAACCTTGTGTCTTACCCGAGGCACAATGGTCCATTTGTAAGGGTTCTTATTTCATCTACATATGACATTCAATGAATCATGGACGCTTTTTCACATATAAACATTTTATGCTCATTGTCTTTCTTTTACATTTTATTGTTTTAAGATGGCTATACCCTTACACACACCCACACTCACAAATGCAGGTACCCTTCCATTCTGGATCCCATGGGTAACGATACTGCTATAGCCTTTAGTGACTCTAAAGATCTGGTCTACCAAGTCGAATACGAAGGTGAGGAAGATTGTGAGGTGCCAGGGGAATTGGACAAACTATTACAACAAGAGGAAAGAGCTATTCAGCCCCATGAGGAGCTGTTGGAGACAATCAACTTGGGTACCGAGGATGATAAAAAGGAAATCAGAGTGGGTGCTAATCTAGAGCTGAGTGTCAAGGAGCGCCTAATTCAGCTATTGCATGATTATGTTGAGATCTTTGCCTGGTCATAAGAAGACATGCCGGGACTCGATACATACATTGTGGTACATCGTCTACCAACAAGAGAAGACTGTCCACCAGTGAAGCAAAAAGTCCTCCGCATGACACCTGACATGTCAGAGAAGATCAAAGCAAAAATTATGAAACAGTTCAATGCTGGATTTCTGGCTGTTACTTCTTATCCTCAATGGGTGGCCAACATTGTTCCCGTGCCTAAAAAGGATGGCAAAGTGAGAATGTGCGTGGATTATAGAGTTTTAAACAGGGCCAGCCCTAAAGATGATTTTCCACTTCCACACATCGATATCCTGGTTGACAATACAGCCCAGCATAAAGTATTTTCTTTCATGGACGGATTCTCAGGCTATAACCAGATCAAAATGGCACCTGAGGACATGGAGAAAACTTCTTTTGTCACACAGTGGGGTATGTTCTGCTACAAAGTGATGCCATTCGGACTGAAGAATGTCGGGGCAACCTATCAACGCGCCGTGGTAGCTTTGTTTCATGATATGATACATCATGAGATAGAGTTCTACGTAGATGACATGATAGCCCAATCACAAACTAAAGAAGAACACCTTGATCATTTGCAAAAGCTGTTTGTCAGATTAAAGGAGTACAAGTTAAGATTGAACCCGAACAAGTGCACATTCGGAGTCCGGTCCGGTAAACTCTTAGGATTCATTGTCAGCAACAAAGGAATCGAGGTTGATCCTGCCAAAGTCAAAGCGATATAAGAAATCCCTGCTCCTCGCACTGAGAAGGAAGTCAGAGGTTTTTTGGGACGCCTAAACGATATTGCCAGATTCATTTCTCACCTAACGTCTACTTGTGAGCCAATCTTCGAACTGTTGAAGAAAGATCAAGTAGTCAGATGGAACGATGAATGTCAGATTGCTTTCGATAAAATCAAGGAGTATTTACTAGAACCTCCTGTCTTGATGCCTCCAGTCGAGGGAAGACCACTAATCATGTATCTGACCGTCTTAGAGAATTCAATGGGGTACGTACTGGGGCAGCATGACGAGTATGGCCGAAAAGAGCACGCTATTTATTACCTAAGCAAAAAGTTTACCGACTGTGAAACCAGATATTCACTGCTCGAGAAAACTTGTTGCGCTTTGGTATAGGCTGCTCACTGGCTAAGACAGTATATGTTGACTCATACCACTTTGCTGATATCTAAGATGGATATGATAAAGTACATCTTTGAGAAGCCTGCTCTGTCCGAGAGGATAGCTAGATGGCAGATGATCCTAACGGAATATGACATACAGTACACGACCCAAAAAGCTATAAAGGGTAGTGTGCTAGCTGATCATCTGGCTCATCAAGCTGTAGAAGATTACCAGTCCATGAAGTTTGACTTCCCTGACGAAGACATCATGACAGTAGACAACTGCAAAGAGATCAGACCATATGACGGACCTGAACAAGGATCCCGATGGACCCTGTACTTTGATGGGGCATTCAATGCGCTTGGTAACGGTATCGGCGCTGTGCTCATATCTCCAGAAGGTTGCCACACTCCTTTCACTGCCATACTTTGCTTCAACTGTACGAACAACATGGCAGAATACTAAGCATGCATCTTTAGTCTCAAGGCTTCCATAGACTTGGGAATCAAATCTTTAGATGTGCTTGGGGATTCAGCTTTGGTCATCAGTCAGATCAAAGGAGAATGGGACACTAAGCACCCAAACCTTATCCCTTACAAAGAACATGTTTTGACATTGTTACCACATTTCGAGCAGATTACCTTCGAGCATTTCCCGCGAGAAGAAAATTAGCTAGCAGATGCTCTAGCTACAATGTCATATATGTTTAAACTTAATTGGGATAACGAGGATCCCCAGATCACCATTGAACGGATGGATGAACTAGCACACTGTCACGAGATTAATATCGAAGAAGTAGTGGACCAACCATGGTTTCATGAAGTCAAAAGGTATCTCGAGGCTCAATAATATCCAGAAGGAGCTTCAGTCAATGAAAAAAAGTTCTTAAGGAGATTCTCAGCTAAGTTCTTCCTAAGTAATGGCATCCTGTACAAGCGTAATCATGACTCTATTCTGCTCCATTGTGTGGACAAGATTGAAGCTGAAAAGATCATGGCTGAATTACATGAAGGTACCTTTGGGACTCACTCTAGTGGGCATACGATGGCGAAGAAGATTCTACAGGAAGGCTATTATTGGTCTAGGAAGCAGACTGCTATCAACCCTCTTGGACCTATCATAAATGTCAAATTTATGCAGACAAGGTACACCTGCCTCCGGTTCCTCTAAATGTATTAACAGCTCCTTGGCCCTTCGCTATGTGGGGAATCGACATGATTCGGGAGATCAAGCCTACAACCTCTAATGGACACCGCTTCATTCTAGTGGCCATTGACTATTTCACCAAGTGGGTCGAAGCAGCTTCCTTCGCATCCGTTACTAAGAATGTTGTTGCCCGCTTCATCAAGCAGAATCTTATTTGCCGGTACGGTATCCCCGAAAGGATCATCACTGATAATGGTACGAACCTTAACAATACTATGATCACCACCTTGTGCAAGAAGTTCAAGATTCAACATCACAATTCATCCCCCTATCGGCCAAAGATGAATGGTGCAGTCGAAGCTGCTAATAAAAATATTAAAAAGATCATACAGAAGATGACAGTCACCTACAAGGACTGGCATGAGATGTTACCGTTTGCTCTCCATGGGTACCGTAACACGGCTCACACATCAACTGGGGAAATACCCTATTCTTTGGTTTATGGCATGGAGGTTGTCTTGCCTATCGAGGTTCAGATCCCCTCTTTGAGAATCATGAAGGATGCAAGTTTGAGTGAAGACGATTGGATCCAGACCCGGCTTGATCAACTAAACTTGATCGATGAAAAGAGGCTTACTGCTGTTTGCCACGGTCAGACGTATCAAAAACGGATGATCAAGGCTTTCAACAAGAAATTCAGACGCCAAGTATACCAGGTTGGAGATCTAGTGATCAAGCGCAACATCTTGCCACAAAGTGATCCCAGGGGCAAATGGACTCCTACCTACGAAGGACCATTTGTAATTAAGAACATCTTTTCCGGTGGGGTAATGATCTTAACCACCATGGACGGTGACGACCTGCCACACCCTGCGAACGCAGACACAGTCAAAAGATACTACGCATAAGAGACCCGCTAGGTTGACACACCTAGGCAAAACAAGGGCATCCCGGCGAACCAAAAGGTTCGGGCAAAAATTAGGGATAAAATAAAAAAAATCTGTACACCCGGCAAGTTGAAAACCCGAAAGGGCGACTTGGGCAAAAAAGGGTTTCCCGGTGGACTGAAAACCCGAAAGGGCGGTCCAGGCAAAAGTTAGGGAATAAAGCGTATGACTATGTCTCGTCGGATCACTTTAAGGACAATCTTTTCACTAACAAACTCTGAGCTACTGATCAACTTAATCATCTTCGGACGAAGCAACGAATGGACAAGATATTCGGAGATACGGAGGCTATAGCAGAATGGGAACCCCATGGGATTATTACACATAGCCATTCTTTCTTTGTATTAATTTTTTATGACGCCATCCTCTTACTAGGATGTCTGTCTCCTTTGTACAAAATACTTATTCAAAGTAAATACAAAGATATCTCTTTCAAAGTACAGAAAACTATTTGCCTTTTTCTTTACACTTATGTTTTTATTTGCAAAAACGTCCAATGATTCATTAATGAACATATGCATTTGAACATAATTACTGTTTACAAATAAACAGAATGGAAAAGAGCAATTACTGGAAGGTTGAAAGGATAGGAAAACGTCTTTAGGCTATTCCATGAGCAATCCCTACAGTACATCATTTGGATCCCCAACAGAGTTAAAACTTCAAACTCTTAATCCCCAACAGAGCTAAAATTTCCAACTATCAATCCCCAGCAGAAACCATTCAGTTGCTCCAAATTCCCCAGCAAGTTATCTTGAAGCCTGAAAATCAACCAGATAACAGTTAACTTTTGTTTCTCCCCAACCTAGGATAACTCCCCAATAGAGTGGCAGACAACCGAAACTCCTAAACTTTTTCCGAACAAGAATAAGTTTTCTTCCCCACAGAGTTTTCTTTATTCCCCAGCAGAACAAGGATTCCCATTTGTTTAATCCCCAGTAAAAGTCATCAAAATTCTCTGGATTCCCCAAGCAGATTACTCAAGCAGTATATGGCATTGCTCGCAACAGATTTTTTGTCAATACTCCAACTTCAAGACATGAAGAATCAACATATCCTCAGCAATCAAGGATTTATTTTCCTTAGCAATACAGCAAATCAACTTGCATGCGCATACATTACATCCACATATCACAAACATTGATAAAATACATATATTGCATCATACATTTCATGCAACATAACTTTGTGTTTCAGCTAACATTTTACCCTTTTCAGGATAAGATTAACAACTACAGTTTAACAATATGCAATCATGATACAATACAGATACACTCCAGAAAAGGATGCCATTCTGATACTCATTCAGATTCAGATTTCAGATACAGTATGGATACGCTCTTGACACGGAAGCCATTCTATTACTCATTCAGATCCAGCTTGCAGATACAATACAGATACGTTCCATATACAGTTGCCATTTTGTCACATATTCAGATTCAAGTACAGATACAGTTCAGATACGCTCCAGACACGGATGCCATTCTGATACTCATTCAAATTTACAGTACATATACACTCCAGACACGGAAGTCATTCTGTTACTCATTCAGATTCAGCTTTCAGATACAGTACGGATACGCTCTAGATACGGAAGTTATTCTGTTACTCATTCAGACTCATCTCCAGATACAGTTTAGATACGCTCCAGACACGGAAGTCATTCTATTACTCATTCAGATTCCAAGTTCAGATACGCTCCAGACACGGATGCCATTCAAGCCCTTATTCAAATTTCAAGTCTCCAGATACAGCTCAGATACGTTCCTGATACGGATACCATTCTGATACTTATTCTTCTGACTTATAACTTAAAATTCAACAAACATTCTTGGATGGAATCTACAAGCCCATCTCCAACAAGATTCTATTACCTCTCCAAATGGCATCTTTAAGCCCATTCCCTTAACTACACTTTGTCGAGTGCAAATTTATGGGCACTTAGTGTCCAATCATCTTTTACCTTCGAGTCACGAACGGAAAAACTCGCCAATCTAACTCTTCAGGTTCAAGAAGATTGAACAGAGGCAGCTGTTGTACCCCAAAATTTAACCTCTCATTTATCAAGATTTTTCTCACAAGACTTCTTGGACTCAAGACAAGATTAGGGTTTGGTCAGCTCAAGACATCTCATCTTGCACTGATAACCCGAAATTAGGGTTTGAGTTTGCACAAGGATTTTTGGACCATCAATGCTTCATGTGACTTTCATACATCATATTGGACCCCTAAGATTGCTCATGTTAAGTTTCAAGCCTTGAACCACATTTTTGATCAGTCAATTCGACAGTTAGCCTAAAAAACATTTGTATTGGGGAAAAGTCAACCATGGCCAATTTACAGTCAAACTTCATAATTTTTTATCCACATAAACATTTTAGACTCATATGTACCATTTGATCAAGTTTGGATCACAACTCAAGAAATTTCATCAAATCATCAAAAAGGCAAAATGGTCAAAATTAGGGTTTTGACTGAGAAAGGGCAATTTCTGATTTTTAACCTAGCCAATGACCAATTGAGTTCAAACATGATTTCAAGGGTTCAATGGCATCATCTTGACCTAATTACATGGTTCAAAATATCTCAAGTTCATTGGATTGACAGATGAATTTTGTAGTCAAATGATCAAAAGTCAACTGTGCACTGAAAAGTCAAACTTTGACTTTTTGGTCAAAATCAAGTGCCAAGGGTCATAATTCATCAAGATATGTCAAAATATGAAACTTGTTCACCAAGAAACTCAAAATTGAAAATTAGGCTTTTAATTTGAAATTTTTCATAACTTAGAATTTTTCTAAGTATAAAATTTTTCTTATTTTTTCCCAACTTTTCACCACTTTTTCACCATGATGCATTTTGATTCAAAGAAAACTTCCAACATGAAAGTTGTATTCCTCCATGAAATCTACAACTTTGCTTCACAAACTTTTCCCAAAAGATGCTTGGATCTCAAGTTATGAATTTGTGAATATAGGTCCATGAACTAAGTAACTTAGTGAAATTTTGCCCTAATTTAGACAGGTTTTGGACCCAACTTCATGGACATTTTTCACCTAGTTCCAAGAGTTATCTAAAATTGCATTACAAAGATGGATTATAGAGCACATTGCAAGCTTTCCAAAATATCCAAGAACTCTCCAAGATCATTTTTGAGTAGGGAGAATCGAAGGAGGGAAGTTGGCATTTTATCACTTTTGATCAAGCCATTTTTACAAAGCATCAAGTTGCAAATCAGATCTATGATGGTTGTATCTTGCTTTACAAGTCTTAAGCTTGCTATACACTCCATAATTAAATGCAAACTCAGAAGTTAAAGGCTTTATCTTTGCTTTTGAAGCTTTGTACAAGATACATTTCCATTTTTGGCTAAAAGTGCACAATGCCATTTTCATAAAGGGCAACTTTTGCAACTTTGTCAATCTTGAGCCTTGGACCTGTCTCTTTGATGCAAGAAACTTACACAGCTCTCAAGTAGTTGGTATAAGTTCATTTCAGGCCTCAAGCAAGTAAGGACAAGCATGTGAGATTAGTCACTTCACTTTACTTAAAAAGCAAGAAAGTTGGTGAAAAGGTCCAAAGCTTGCACAGCTAGTAAGGGCTGACTTTGGATCACTTCTCTACATATTTACAAACTTATGGCAAGTCTTAGCACGATTGCTTGACACTTGAAACTCTCCAAAACTCAGAAACACTAAAATTATGTCCAAACACAGCATTTCTACAAAATCACTGCCAACTAATTTTTGGCTCGTGCATTTTGTGTTTTAACACTTGAAACACCTCATACACATCATACCAAAGAAATCCAAGCCATCACCCTGGTTCTGTAACCCCTGTTTCAGCCTTTGCCATTTTCAACCTTGAAGCTTGCAGCTTGACTTGTGTAGAGATTTCCAGCTATCCACAAAGCAAAGTAAGTATTGGAATAGCTTCAGGGAAGTTCAAGGAAGCTCAAACAATCCTCAGGCCTCCATTAAAGTCCATGCATTGCTCTACTCGAATCTAGCTGAAGGAGGTATATTTCTTAAACTCTATCTCTCTGAATACGCATCCTCAAGCCACGATTTGTGAAGAAAAAATGTAGTCCTTATCATAACGAAGTTGTACATATGCATACTTTTCATTTATATTAACTGTGCTGAGAGAATTTGAAGTTTGAAAATGCTGAAAAAGTTAAGTCACGAATTAGGGCTTCCAAAATTCTCTCTGATCTTTGAGAGTTAGGTCACATAACTTATATGGTTGGAATCGTGAGCTCAAATGCCACATGTTTCATGTTATGAGTTTTTGTTTTTGTGCAAGCATATGAGAGTTACAGGTTTGAACTATGGACACGCGCGCAGGGTCGACCAAGGACAGGGATGAAGCGTGTTCTGGGCTTTTTGGCGCCTGGCCTTTTTTTGTTTTTGCTAATCCCACCCCCCTGACATACTATTTACACCCCCTGGCTTATTTGTTATATTTTTCATATTTTTTTTCCATATTTTCATATTTATAGCTTTTATTTATTTTTTCTGAATAATGAAAATCCTAAAAATAATTTCTTTATTTTTTAAATTTTATTTTATTTTTTATTTTTACATAGAAATTAATTTATTTGATTAAAATAGAACTTACTTTCTTGAATAGTTTGTAAATAATAAAAAAAAATACTACATATTTTTTATTATATTATTTATGCACATAAAATTTTTATTTTCTATACATATTTAATTTTTAATATTTAAACATAATATCATTTATTATTTTCTTATATAAAAAATGTGCAAAATAGTAATAGGAAACATTATTTTCTTTTAATTAAAAAATTAGGGTTTCACCCCTCCAATTTTTTCCCCTTGTTCTTAGGGTTTAAATTAAATCATTTTCTCATACAAAAAACAAATACCAAAACATTATTTACATAAATACATTGCATTGCATTTTAAATACTTGCATTATTTATTTAATTCGTGCAATATTCGATTGGGTTGTAATAATATTTTTAGGTTTATATTTGTGCAAAAATCCCCATTCAAAACTTGTATCCCCCCTCCCATAATAATTGTTGTAATAGCTTAGTTTATTTTACGCAATTTATTGCTTTATATACTATGCTTAGTAACTAGGGTTTGCATGACAAGAACAAAAACAAAACAAATAGAAAACCCTAAATGCAAGACAAAAGCATGAAAATGATACACATTGCACACAAGCATCCTTAGGGTTTCTCCCACTTGGTTGCCTAAAATTAAAAATGGCCATGTTACGCACGCGAAGTATCTTGGAAAAACAAAACAAATATAAGATCATAGACTCTCGATGACGCTATTCAAGGTTGCCTAAACAAAATTATCTTGGTCCCTCAAAGATGCTAAGATACTTGGCAACATTGCTATCATGGTCATACGATGACCCACGCCCGTCCTGTTTACATCCAAAGATAGGGTTGCTTACCAAATCAATGGTATGTCAACAATGTCAAAGGAATAAAAATGCACAAGAAAGACATTTGAGTAGGTAGATAGCTTCTAGTTACTTGTCCCATTTCAAAACAATCCTTGCTATTTTCAAAAACAAACACACACACATTTCAAAACATCTTACAAAACATTGAAAACATTTTCAAAAGACAAACATCTTTGTATACATTCTTACGAACGAGAATCATTACAAATATTGCCTAAACGAATGGCCTCTTTTACAAAATACTTTCAAAATCACACCAAACACCATTTCAAACAAAACAAAGCAAGTTATCTAAATAAGTAACTAAGAGCCCATGGAAAACCATGGATGAAAAGGGTGCTAGCACCTTCCCTTTTCATAATCTACCCCCCGAACTCAAAAAAACATCTCAAAGGTCTTTCCTGTGCTTTTTTACCTTTCCTTTTGGATAAAAGAAAAGTCGGTGGCGACTCTTGCTAACCGCGACATTTGCAAACACAAACGCAAAACCTCAAGTCAGTTCTCCCACCGCATCACAGCAGTCTTCTTTTGTCGGTAGATGATGGACCACGATATCAGCGTCAAGTCCTGGCATTTCTTTGTATGACCAAGCAAAGACCTCGACATAGTCATGTAGCAACTGAGTTAAGCGCTTCTTGACACTAGGTTCCAGATTGGCACCCACCTTGACTTCTTTCTTGTCCTCTTTGGTACCTAAGTTAATTGTGTCAACTGGTTCTTCGTGGGGATGTATGGTCCTTTCTTCCTGTTGTAGTAACCTGGCTAGTTCCCCTGGCACTTCACAATCTTCCTCACCTTCGTCTTCGGCTTGGTAGATTAGATTTACAAAGTCACAATAAGCCATAGCAGAATCGTTACCCATGGGATCCCGAGTGGATGTAGATCTGCATTTTGATATGTGAGTGTGTGTAAGAGCATAGCTATCTTTGAAAGAAATAAAAATGTAGAAAAAGAAAAACAAAGAGCACAAAGTTTGCATGCAAAAACGTCCATGATTCATTGATGACATATTAAAATGAAGTAACAACCCTTACAAATGGACTGTTGTGCCTCTGGTAAGACACAAGGTTTTAAAAGTCTCAAATGTTTAATTATTACAAGTCCGATAAAAATTTAAAGACAATTACTGTTGGATAAAAGTAATTGGGACAAAAATCTTTGGCTTCCCAGTTGGTGAGTCCTCCGTCGATGGTTGGGAAAATCCATTCTTCCAGGTCATAGCTATCATCACTATCCTCCACTGTGTTGACTCCATGGTTGCTGATCCGCAAAGGTGGTCCCCCGGCACGAGCACGACGAACAGCTTTCTGGGCCCCTGAAGTGAAACCCAAACCAAATTTGTCAGACTTGTAGGGAATGTTTGGGAGCTGGCCCAAAATAGTACACCCACCTTCTTCGACTACTGCCTTGGCATCTTTCAGTGAAGACATCTTTAGCGGAGGTCTGGTAATCTTTGGGACTTGGGAAACAGTCTTGGTAGCTGCCACTGTTTGTGGGACTTCCTCGAAATGCTGACACAAAGTTTTGATGAATTCACCATCTATTTCTACGTATCTAAAGGAGTTCAAGTGAATGACTATATATTCCTGTTCTCTAGGGACAGTGATGATTTTTCCATTGGTTGGGTATTTCAGCATCTGATGTAATGTAGAGGTGACGGCACCAGCGTTGTGAATCCAAGTTCGGCCCAATAAACAGGAATAGGAAGGGCGAATGTCCATCATGTAGAAAGTTGAATCAAAGTTTTGAGTTCCAACTTTAATGGGGATGTCCACCTCTCCATGCACCATTCTCTTTGAACCGTCGAAGGCTGTTACCACTATGTTGCTGGGTTTTAAGGTCAGACCTTCACAGTCTAGTCTATCCAGAGCCTTCTTAGGTAGCACATTTAAAGATGAACCAGTATCAACCAGGACATGGGCCAAAGTAGTGCCCCTGCATTCGACAGAGACATGCAATGCCTCGTTGTGTTTCCTCCCTCTAGGTGTCAGGTCAACATTAGAAAAGCCTAAACTGTTGTCAACTATTAAACTGGCCACACAATCTTTGAACTGATCAATAGAGGTTTCCTGTGGCACATGGGTAGTTTTAAGAAATTTCACCAAGGCCTTCGCATGAGCCTCGGAGCACAACAGTAAAGCTAGCATGGAAATCTTTGACGGAGTCTGTCCCAGCTGTTCGACTATGTTGTAGTCACTTATCTTTATAATTTTCAAAATTTCTTCCATCTCCTTCATGGAGGCTTCAGGGATAGATACTGATTGCACCTTCATCCGGACAGGCTCAACCAAAATGCCTTTTCCCCGAGTCTCGGTCGATTCGGTGATAGGAGTATCAATAGGGGTAACCACGAGAATTGTAGTAGTAGAAACAAAAGCAGGGATGATCACAGGACCGGTAGCAGTTTTCGGAGGAGCAATATCAGGGGAGAATACTCTTCCACTTCGAGTTATTTTGCTGGTTCCCGCAATGTTGCCGATGTCGGGGTCAGCCTTCTCAAAAATCGAGTCTTCACCAGTCAGCCAATCCTGCTTGACGCCATGATAGTAGACGTCACCCCCATAGTTCCAGGGGACAATTTTATTTGATGAATACGGGATTGGTCCTAGCATAGTAATTATCAGTGGAGTCACCTTATAAACAAATGTAATCCTAACAGGTCTTTTGGTGGAGACCCTGGAAGGATTGGCGGAAATGGTTACTATTGAAACATCCTTGTAAGAAATGGTTGGAACGGGAGTCTTCTAAAACAAAATCTCTTTGTCATCCATTAGGCGTTGGACACCTGCTTTCAATAAATGACAACTAGTTGGTAGGGATAAACAGAGGTGGCAGCCTTCGCCACAACCCGAAAATAAACCGGCCTTCAACAGGTTCCTCTTGATAGTCAAGAGAGGAGTAACAAGTTCATCAACAACAGTAACAAACACATCATCTTCAACATCGTTAACATCACGACCATGCTTGGGCATAGGAGCGGTGATAACATTTGGGATCTCAGGAGCATTAAATTCAATTTCTTTTTCCTCGAGAAGGTTTTGCACCTTGTTTTTCAAAGCCCAACAATTGTTGGTGTCATGGCCAGGACTTTCTGAATGGTAAGCACAACGAGCATTATGGTTGTGATGAGGAGAGGCGGTGTTGGGATTCTTAGGGGCTTCCTTCAAAGTTACCAGATTAGATCTCAATAAATATGGAAAGGCTTGAGACATCGTCATATTTATCCGGGTAAATTGTCTTACTGGTCTTTCCGTTCTAGGCTGGTTATTCCTTTGTTGAGTAGGTACAAGCTTAGGGATCATGACGGGCCCTACCGTTGGATGGTGTTCAGTTTTGTCCTGATTACTTTGAGGGTATACAACACCAACTTCTTTCTTCCCAATAAATGGTTTTCTCACGGCACTGGAGGAAGTGTCCTTTTGGATCTCCCACTCTTAATCCCAGATTCCACTCTTTCCCAGGTCAAGATTAATTCAGTGAAGCCTGCTGAGGAGCTCCCAATTAGATGATTAAAGAAAGGACCAGACAGGGTACCCAGAAACATGTCCACTAGCTCTCTGTCATATAGGGGAGGCTGGACTCTTCCTGCTAAGTCCCTCCATTTCTGAGCGTAGTCTTTGAAACCTTCGCTTGAAACCATAGCCATACTCTGGAGTTGAGTACGGGTGGGAGCAAGGTTTGTGTTATATTGATACTATTTATAAAAAGCAGCGGCCAGGTCTTCCCAATTATGGACATTGGCCCTCTCCAGTTGATAGAACCAATCTAGCTGAGTTCCGGATAGACTATCCTGAAAGAAGTGGATCCATAAATCTCTGTCAGCAGTGTGAGGTTGTATCTTCCTCGCATAAGATCGGAGGTGCATCTTGGAACATGAAACCTCGTCGTAATTAGAAAACACTGGTGCCTTAAACTTTGGTGGAATAAGAATCCCAGACACCAAACCCATCTCTTCAAAGTCCAGCCCAGGCACTTTTTGAATCTCCATTGCACTTAGACGTTCTTCCAGATGTTTGTATTTGTTGTCAGCCGGAGGATACTGCTCTTCAGAGTAATCATCGTCTTCTTCCTCTTCAGATTCTGGATGGGCAATCACTTCCTTATTTTTCCCTTATTGATTATCCTTTTCACCCGATGATGTTGCGAAGTCTAGGGTTCGTCTGGCTGGCCCTAGGAACCTTCTTCCTATATTTAAAACACCGGTTGATTTCTTTGCTTTCTTTTTCCTTTCTTCGATCATCAAAGTTTTCAAATCCTCTTGTCCTTTTGCCAAAGTCAATAACATTTGTTGAAACTGAGCATTATGCGCCTGGAGATCTTTTACTATCCGCTCAAGATTCATCTTACTGAAATAAACGGTAGAAAGATGAGGAGACATGTTGTAAGAAGTATGTTTATGTGATGATGAATGAAGATGCATATGCAATGATTTTAAGGAAATTAGAGATTTAAATTTGCTTTAGACAAAAAGGAACACACATTATATTAATAAATCAAAGTTTGAGTACATCATGCCTCTTTGGGCTTACAAAGAAATACAAAAACTCTAAGATAAAAAAGTTGAACACATCCTCTTTGGTGCAATGTAGGCGTTCAGACTCCACTCCTCATGAAGCTTCTTGGTGAGTTCCAGAACTTTCTTCTCGCTGGAGTAGAATTGGGCCTTGAAAGTGTCTCGCTCCCCCTTAAGTTTTATCCAATCCCTTTGCAAGTCTTCGAGAGAGGTGGGCATGTCAGGATGTAGGATAGTGTATGGGACATCTCCTTCCACAACAGGCTCTTTGATGACCGGGAGAATAGAAGGGTAAGGCATTATAAGACTTTGAGGACGGGTTTGTACCCATTTGAGATAAGGCTCAAGAGGGATGGAATTCTTATGCCCCAATGTCTTGCTATCTACCTTGTTCAACATCCTCCAAGCTCGGATAAACCTTTGGCGGTAACCTTGATCATCATTCTCGTAGTCAAATACCAACCCTTGAATAAGCATCTCATGTGGATCATCCCTTCGGGCGTAACCAAACTGTCTTAAGGTTAAGCAGGGGTTGTAGGTGATTCCTCCTCTAATGCCAAGTAAGAGGACATTAGATAATTCTCCATAACGATCAATGATAGTAACATTCTCCAAAGATCGGGAACACCAATGAATGTCTGAATGTCTGAGCGTCATCAACCTATGTGACCACCTTGAACCTTGCTCGTTCTTCAATACAGATTGGGGAAGATGAGAATTAAACCATCTTGCCAATAGAGGAGTACAACACATGAGGATACCTCTCTTCCTCATAGTGCGAGTGTGAAAAGAATGTAGGATGTCTCCTAACAAAGTAGGCACCGGGTTGCAAGACATGAAGATTTTGACGGTGTTTACATCTATGAGTTGGTCAGGATTTGGAAACAAAACCATCCCATAGACGAGGAGAGCCACAATTTCCTTAAAAGCTTGCAAGTCCAAAGAGTTCCAACAGTTTTGAGCTTTCTCAAACAAGAACTTGGCTAAGATACCTTTGACACCACTCCTTGTTTCCTAATTAGTTGTGACATCAGATGGTTGCAAGTGTAGGGCTTGAGCAATCTCTTCTGGTTTTGGATCTCTTTCCGTACCGTTGAAGGGTAGTTAATTGAGAATGGGAATCCTCAAGAGTTGTGAGAATTCTTCCAAAGTTGGCACAAGTTGATAATTAGGAAATGTGAAGAAATGGTGTAGAGGATCAAAGAACTAGAAGAGCACCTTTATCATGTCCTCATCGGTGTTGAAGGTAACCAAGTTTAGGAGGAGACCATGTCTTTCGATAAATGGAGAATTTTCGGGAACCCTTGATGCTAACTCTTTAAGTAGAGGAGGGATCCTTACAAGATTGACTTGAATGGTTTTCCTGCGAATATAATCCATCTCCTACAAAACAGAACAAAGATAAATCCCAAAAATCCTTGAAATGGTTAGTAGGTATGAGTATGATGTTATGATGTTTATGATATTATGTACAAGTAAATATATACAAACAAAACAAACAAGTCCTTAGGTTTAGGCTTGCATGTAGTCTCATAGGTAAGTACCCTCTTGAAGTTTAGTTGGCTCAAACACGTCCTAGCAATAGTAATCAGGTTCTAAGGGAGCTCAATATCACTGGTTTATTTCCTTGGGCATTGTTTCAGCGCAAGCCTCTTTAATGACGACCGAAATATCCCAAAAAACTAAACCTCAATGAGTGTAGTATCGAGTATCTACCAACTTCGGACTGCACCAAAGACGGTCATCTCACTACGTCCTAATGGCCAAGTTGGTCAAGTAAAGGTTCTAGAAGTTAGTTAGTGCTTCATGACATCACTTAGCGACCCTGTATTCTCCTTGACTACTCAAGGGCTACCGGTACCCACAAATATGTCACACTAACGTAGCTATTGCTTAGACCATGTCGGTATACCCCGCACAGTTTCCACAACGTATTGCTACTTACCTATAAGGTATCTCAAATTCGGGTTGAGGATTTAAGCCCAAACAAAGAAGCAAAATGTAAAGCAAACAAATCAAATAATGAAAGCAAGTAAATGTGATCTAGCCCTAAGATAACCCCACTTTTTTAAAATATTCCCCAACAGAGTCGCCAGTTCTGCAACGCGGTAGGAGAACTGACTTGGTTGTTTTGCGTTTGATCGCAAATGTTGCAGTTAGCAAGAGTCACCACCGACTTTTCTTTTATCCAAAAGGAAAGGCTGAAAAGAACAGGAAAGACCTTTGAGATTATTTCTTAAGTTTGGGGGGTAGATTATGAAAAGGGAAGATATTAGCACCCTTTTCATCCATAGTTATCTATGGGCTCTTAGTTACTTGCTAGATCACTTGCTTTTGTTTGAAAATGTGCTTTGTGTGGTTTTTGAAAGTATTTTGAAAAGGGCGCCATCGTTTAGGAAAACTTTGTAATGATTCTCGTTCGTAAGAATGTATACAAAATGTTGATCTTTTGAAAATGTTTTCAAGTTTTGAAAAATGTTTTTGGTGTTTGTTTTGAAAATAATAAGGATGTTTTAGTTTGAAAAATGAGCAAGCAACTTAGGAACATTCTACCCACTCAAAAGTCTTTCATGTTTATTTCCTCTTTCCTTTGACATTGTTATCTTACCATTGATTTGGTAAGTAACCTATCTTTGGATGTAAAAGGGACGGGAATGGGTCATCGTATAGCCATGATTAGAAATATTGTAAGATATATTACCATTTTCTTTAAGGGACTAGGATCATTTTTGAAAGACAACTTTGATAGCGTCATCGAGGGACTATGATCTTGTATTTTGTTTGTTTTTGCTAAGATACCCCACATGCATAATATGACTATTTTATAAGACAGCCAAGTAGATTTACCCTAAGGGTGCAAGTGTGCAAGTATATTGGTTTACATGCTTGATTTGTCTTGATTAGGGTTTTCTATTTGTTGGTTTTAATCTTTCCATACAAACCCTAATTACTAGCATTTGTATATAAAGCATTAAATTGAGGAAAATAAAAATACTAAGCTATTACATCATTAGGAGAGGGGATGTACAAATTACAAATGGGGAATTGCAAGAAATTAAAACCCTAATTATCTATTACAACCATATTGAATTTAAATGAATGTACAAGAAATGAAATGAATATAATGTACAAGTATGGATGGATAAGGAATGTATTTTTGTATTAAAGGTTTTGACCTAATTAAATTAAAATAAGATAATTGACTAAAATAAGAAAATTAAAATTAAGTTAATAAAAGAAATTAATTTATTAAAGAAAACAAGTTTTTTAGGGTTTTTGTGAATTTAATTAAACTAGTAAATAAAATTAATTAAATAAAAGTCCTAAGTTCTAAATTGATTTTAATTTACAAGAAAATAATATAACATAATAACTAAACCTAAAATATTAATTATTAAGAAAGAAATTAATTTATTAAGAAATGTTTTTGTTCTTTTGATTTTATAAAACAAAATAAATAAATATGTGTAAAAAATAATAAATAAAATATTTTTGGATTTTTTATTATTAATAATAATAATAATAATAATAAATAATAATAAAGAAAAATAAAATATAATAAAATATAAAAGTCAGGGGGAGTTTGGAAATGGTTAAAGGGGTTAGAAAGTTAGCAAAAAGAAGTAAAGGCCCAATGTTTGGAGCCCAGGCGGTGCAAAAAAAAGTGTGAAAATGTGAAAAAGAGCAAAAGGCAGCACGTTGGGTGTTAAACCCACGCCCTCTTGGTTACCAGTGCGCTGCCTTACCACTGGGGTGGCTATACATCTGTTTATTAAAATGAAATGATAAATACATAATGTAACATGCTTCCAATGCATGTACTTCGTCTTCAACCTTCAGCCAGCCAGAGTACCTGTAACTTTTTCATCTCTCAACAAAAATGGAAAGTACAAACATGAAAGTTGTGGTATTTCTTCCCACGAATCCAACCATATAAATAACTCAAGCTAAAAGTCAAAGATGAGTGAGAATTTTTCTGGCCTTAATTTTAAACTTAAAAATTTCAGAAACTTCAACTCTAAAATTCTCTAAGCTCATGCCATATAAATGCAAACTATCGATATGTACAGCTTCGTGGCAATGGTATCTATATTTTATCTTCACAAATCAGAATCAAATGATGCTTGTATGAAAAGATAGAAGTTTGAAAACTTACCTGTTGCAGCTGGAGTCGTGTATGGAGTTTAAGCAACCTTTGAGATGACTTGATGATTTATGTAGCTTGCCTAGACCTCCTTGAATGTATTCCAACTCCTACTTTGCTTTGAGGATGGCTGAAACCCCCAACTCAAGTCAAGTTGCAAGCTTCAAATTTGGAAATGGTGGATAGTGATGGAGGAGTTACATCATTGAAACAGGGGTTTGGATCACTTATATATGATGTAAGTAAGGTGTCTGGATGGTTAACAATCAAAATGCACGAGTGGAAATAGAGATGGAGAGTTTTTGCTCAAAACTGTCAAGTGGGACAGTTCTATGCAGCAAGGGTGTTTTAGAGAGTTCTTGGGGGCTTGAAATCGTGTGTTTTGATGCAAACAACTTGTGCATAAGTAAGGAGAAGGTTAGAGTACTTGAGAGGGTCAGAAGCACAAGATATAGACTGATTGCTATGTTACTTGATTTTGAAGAAAAGTGGGAATATGGTTTCAAGGCATAGTACAAGCATGGTATGACTTGTTAAAGGCTTGAGACAAGTTTCTTTTGGTTGTGTGTGATCAGAAGAAAAAAACAATCGCAAAGCTCAAGAACTGATTTTGTGCATAAAGCTACTTTTCCAAAATGGCAATGTGCAATTTCTTCCCAAAATGGCATTAAGCATGGGCAATGCATTGAATGCTTGAGTTGAAGCCTCTAACAGTTGTGCAAAACATTAATTATGGAGTGCCAAACAAGTTTGAGGCCTGCAAAGCAAATATTGTGCAGCCTAGCATGGATTTGAATTCTTGTTCATCACAAAATTCTGCCTTGTAAAACAACTTGAAACCTTAACTTCTGACCTTCGATTCTCCTTGCTCACAAAGGATCTCAATGAGTTCTTGGACTTTTTAGAAATATTTTAATGTGCTATACAACCCCTCTTTGAATCACTTTTTCAAAATCCAAATGGAACTATGTGAAACTTGGCTCAGAAGTTAGGTCAAAATCCTGACCAAAATGCTCAAAATTTCACTAAGTGTTTTAGTTTCAAGACCATGATTTCATGGATTAATAACTTGAAATCCAAGAATTTCTAGGAGTAGTTGTGTAAATCAATGTTTTATATCTCATTTAGATCTACAACTTTCATGTTGAAAGTTTCCTTTGAATCATCTTGCATCATGGTGAAAAAATGGCTCAAAGTTGTGAAAAAACATGAAGTTTTCAACACTTGGAAAAATTTCTAAGTTTGAAAACTTTGACTTTTCAAAATGAAATCTTGACTTTTTGATTTCTTGATGAACAAGTTTTATATTTTGACATGATTTGATGAATTGTGATCTTTGATACTTGATTTTGACTAAAAAGTCAAAGTTTGACTTTTCAGTGTGCAGTTGACTGAAAATCAACTATCAATCAATTGATCTCGAGGGATGTTTTGAGTCATGCCATTAGGTCAAAATGATGCAATTGAATCCTTGAGATCATGTTTCCAACCAATCAACCATTTGCTAGGTCAAAACCCTAATTTTGACCATTTTGCCCTTTTCATAATCTGATCAATTTCTTGAGGAAATGTGGTCCAAACTTGATCAAATGATACATATGAGTTCATAATGTTGATGTGGATCAAAAATTTTGAAGTTTGACTATATATTGGACACAATTGACTTTTTCCCCAATACAACTAATTTTTAGGTCAACTGCTCAATTGATTGGGCAAAAATGTGATTCAAGACTTGAAACTTGACATGATCAATCTTGGGGGTCCATAATGATCTATGAAAGTCATATGAGGCATTAAAAGTTCAATTATACTTGTGAAATCTCCAACCCTAATTTCAGTCATCAGTGCTTAAGGAGGTGTCTTGAGGTGATCAATCCTTGTGCAGTCTTGAACCAAAGGAGATTTTGTGAGAAAATGTTTGATAAATGAGAGGGAAAATTTTGGGGTACAACACAATGCATCAATAGGGTGGTTGGTAGGCTTATATATGTTTCTTATGAGCATTCACATTGAGTGTGATCAGAAGAAATAAGTTAGAGGCTCAAGGAGTGGACTTTGTGATTAAAGTGATCTTTATGCAAATGGATATGGAGTTTTTTGCAATTTCATACAAAAATGGTATGATCAAGTGGATAAAGCTTCAAATATTTGTGTAATGCACCATAATTTTGTATAAATCTCTGATTATATGGAGATTTAGAAGCAACATGGCCTGAAAAGTGAGATTGAATGATAAGGTTATGAGATTTTCTCTTGAGTTCTTCACAAAATGACTTGAAATTCAAGAATGGATGCCCAACTTCATATCTTCGAATCTTCTAGATCAAGTATGATAAAAATGTGTTCTTGGACATTTTTGAAATCTTGAATCAAGATCTACAACTTTCATGTTGTGAGTTTTTGCTAAATCAATTTAGATTTTAGTGAAAAATGGTCATAAAGTAGTGACTTTGTTAAGAACAAAACACTTAGAAATTTTTTATAAGTGTTGGGTAAAAATAATCAGAACTTCATGGGCTCATACCTCTTAAATTAAGCACTTTTTAAGGATCACCCCACATTATCAAAATTGTAAAATTCATCAATCCATACAACTTTTATGTTGAAAGTTTTCCTTAAATTAACTTGTATCTTAAGGAAACTTGCTTGTGAAATTAGGTTTTTTAGGTACAAAACACTTGAATTTTTTTCTAAGTGTTGAAAATATTGACTTTTGACTTTTGTTGACTTTCTTTATTTTTTATGATAAAGTTTGATAGCTTTGAATATCTTGATGATTCTTGATTTTTGAATTCCAATGTTGATCAAAAAGTCAAAGTTTGACTTTTGTAACTGTTGACTTTTATCAATTAATTCAATTTTTCAATTGTCAATCACTTGCATATTTGGAAATGTATTGAGCCATGTAATTAGGTCAAGATGTTGAATTTTAGTCCTTGATATCATACTTCAAGCCATTAAGTCATGCACTAAGTCAAAAGTCAAAGATCAGTCATCTTCAATTAAAACCCTAATTTGACAATTTTCTTACCTTTGATGATTTGAGGGATTTCCTTGAGGAATCATGGTCAACCCGTGATCAAATGATGAATATCACCTCAAAAAGTTAATGTTGACAAAAAATCTTGAAGTTTGACTGTATGTTGACCACCGTTGACTTTTTACCCAATATAGTTGATTTTTGGTCATCTGAGCCATTGCCTGAGTAAACTTGTGATGCAAGGCATGAAACTTGGTATGATCATTCTTAAAGCCATGTGATGAAACATGAAAGTCATTTGAGACTCTTGCATACCAATATTGTTTGAGAAACACCAAACCCTAGTTGAAGACCCTTGCTTCGGAGGTTAATTTGTCTGATCGACTCTTGAGAATCCTTGAGCAAATGGAGACCTCATGAGAATGTCTTGAAGAAAATGGGAGGGAAAACTTTAGGGTACAACACTAGGCTATAGGGTTTGTCTTTACTATTCGTGTTCTATGTCCTAATAGTATTGTTTCGTACGTGTTTCTTTTCCCTGTTCAATTGATGAAATGTGTTGTGTTGATTATGATTGGATTTTATTAGATATATGTGTGTTGATTCAACTATATCATTCCAATAAAAATGTACCAAAAATTTCCTAAAAACCTATGTCTTAAAATAGAACTTAAAACTTTTAAGTAAAAGACACTAAGATTTGAGAAATATTTAATCAAAGTTTACCTTTTCTAACTCCTTATCACCTTTTTGATTTTTGACCAAGGGGGAGAAAGTAAAATGATTTTGATAATATTTATTCTCAGAATCTAAAACTCAAACATGTATGTTGTGAAGGGTGAGAAAACACTTAGAAGGGGGGTTGAATAAGTTTTTCCTTTTTCTTTTTCTTACTAGCTCAACAATAATAGAAAGACATTGTTATTTTTATCCTGGTTCGTTTGAACTCAAACTACTTCAGTCCACCCGCCAAGGTGATTTCGCCTTTCTCAACAAGGACTTAATTCACTATAATCAAACAGATTACAATCACACAACCAAACTGTTGTGACTAACAATGCAAAGCACAAGTAAAATTACAAGTGACTAACACCACTAAGACTCAAACTAGTCTTTAGCCTTCTTGAGAAATCTGACCAAACTTGGTCTCTCAAGGAACAAATACAAGAATTAAATCTTTACAATAGTGAAACAAATTGCTTCTTAGAAAGCTATATCACAAACTGTGATTTATCACTAAGATAAGTTTTGCACTGTGAAAATAACAAAATAATTTGTGAGCAGCAGAATAATTTTCACGTAAGATGTTTCTTTGGTTTTGTTGAGTAGTTGTCTTGCAATAAATGATCTTCTATTTATAGCATGAAGAAAACGATCGTTACTACCTTCAAAAGTGAGGAGCAATTAATGTTTGCGTGTTTACTTGCAGTATTGCTTTTTCCAATGAAATAGCATAGAGACACTTGAGTGCTTTAGCCGTCTTTGCATTAAATGAAAAAATGGCATTGTCAGAGCATGTTTCCTGAAACTTGACAAGACTTGTTTGCTTCTTTATTCTTTCAGAACTTGCTTCACATCTTGCTTCAAAATTTGCTTGCAAATAACTTCTCATCAGAGCTTGCTTGCAAAATACTTCTGAACAGAGTTTGCATGGAAACTTGCTAAGATTAGAAGATGCTTTAAATTGCTTCTTATCAGAGTCAGCATCAGAACTTGCTCTAAATAAGTAGTTCTTTCATCAAAGAACTTCTTCATTTTAATTCAGCTCAACACGTAAAATGATTTTCACTTTAGAAAATACTTCAGTCGGAGCATTATCTGAAACAAAGAAATATGCTCATCAGAGTATCAATTATACAAAATATATTTTATTATTATCATTAAAACTCTGAGATATGATCAGAACCAATCTTGTTCTAACAATCTCCCTCTTTTTGATGATGACAAAAATATTTAGTTTTTTTAAAAATATTGAACAAGAGATAAGAATCTCCCCCTGAAATAAATATTTCTTCTTCTGTAAAAAAAGATGTATGAGAAAACTTCCTGAGATTTTTCTTCAGAGCATTGAGATTTTTCTTTTAGGATTTCTTCAGCAAGACTTTTGAAGATAATGTTCAGATGTTTAAACTTCCTGAGTTTAGTGATACCTGCAAACTTCTTTAAACAGAGAAAGAAATATTTGTACTTTGTTAGTAATGTTTGAGACTTAGTCCCATAACTGTTAATCAAAGATTTGATCAAAATACTCATTTCCCCCCCCCCCCCCCCCCCTTTTTGTCATAATCAAAAAGTATAAAAAGAATTAAAAAGCGTAAAGGTTTTAATAAAAAGATTCAGAGGTACAAAACAAAACAAAAAACAAGAAACATAATGACACTTAAGATTTTCTAGAAACAAGAGACAAAAGAAGATTCTTGATTTCAGATGAAGATTCCTCTTGCTTCATCATCCAGTTTTTGATTTCCTTGTCTGTATCATCCTGCTTGTCCAAGCGCTCATCAATATATTTATTTTCCTTCTTAATCTCATCCAGAGTATCCATAACCAGTGAAGTATGAGCTAAGGATGAAGTAGCTTCAGCAGATATAACCTTTGGAGTAGATGCAGTTGAGTCAGAACGAATAATATTTGAGAGAAGAGTGCCCAGATTAACCATAAGACTTGGCACACCTTCTGGTGTAGCTTTAGCAGAAGGTTGATTAAACAAAGTTATTGTCAGAGGATTTGAATCTTCAGAGGCATCTTCAGACTCATCTTTTGAAATGTCCATTTGATCAGCAGGAGCATTGGCAATCAGTAGAGTAGACTTCTTGTCCCAAGTATCAACAAGTTCTAATTGTAAGGCATGCAAATGTTTAGAGAAATTCTCAAGCACTTGAGAATGACATGTGTCTTGCAATTTCAGTGATTCAACATCTAAAGTTCGTCTGAACGTTTCCCACAGAAGATCTGTTGCTGCTGGATTCAAGTTGCTGGTGCAGTCTACCTTCAGCAGGTCTATCCAAGCTAGGACTTCTGTTAAAAAATTCTGAAAACATATATTTACATCTGGCTGGACAGGTTTGGGAACAGCCTTTTTGTAGGTTTTATTTTTCAAAAATTGTAGGGATTCAAAATTAACTACAGTTTTCAGAAAGTCAGTTGGTTCAGGAGTTTCTACTTGTTCAAGTGTTTTTGTTTGGTTAGGACTATCAGATGGTTCAGGTGTTGCTGATGGCTCAAGAGTTTCAGATGGTTCATGTGTTGTTGATGGTTCATGAGATGGATTGAGTGTATGTTCTGGAGATTGAGGAGGTGAAAGCATTGGTGAGTTAGGTGTTGGAAGTTCTGGAGATATGGGTGGTGTGACGTCAGGAGAAATGATGATGGTGTTTTCAGCAGTGGGGGTAGGATTTTGTGGTTGAGTTCTGTTCATAGCAAAGATATTCTCAGAGGGTAGGGTGAAAGGTGGCTTTTCCGAGGCCAGAGGTACGTTTATTCTAGGTATTCTCCAAGAGCCAGCATCATACCATTCAATAGGTCTTGGTTATAAAGGTCTGGGAGGTGTTTGAGAAAAGTTTTTAGAAGGATTATTTTGTGAGATAGGTGTTTGAGATGGTTGTGTTTGGGTTTCAAGAGGGTCATCAGAATCAAAATCACTTATGTCTGATAAAACTTGATCTATTAGAGGGTTTTTAGAAAGAGGTTCAGAGGGAATGGTTAAATCTATGTCTACATCTATGTCACCTAATGTTTGAGGTTCAGTAGATGTAGATATATGTACATAATCATAAACAGAAATAGTCTCAGAAGATGTACTTGATGTCTTCTTCTTCTTTTGGGGTCTAGAAGAGGATCCTCCAACTGTTTTCCTTTTCAATGGCTGCTGGAAGACAACTTCTGGAGCTGCTTCATTTCTACCTTGAAGCTAGGCAGGATCAATTGGAGTTCCACTTTCTTTGCAAATTTGAATGTAATGCAGAATGATACGAGGGTGATCTCCTGAGTTGAAAAGTGGAAAGTCAGCAATTGGAATTCTTCTTCTGGTAACAGTTGCTGATACGTAAGGGGTAGGTTCCACCAGCAGTTTATCAATGATCTTTCTCTTCACCAGATTCTTTTCTGTCAGAGCTTTCCCACACGTAGGCTCTAACTCCCCCAGCAGGTTTGCTTCATCCAAATGTGCAATCAGACCATTCACTGTCAGAATGTCTGAAATTAATCTTCCCATTGGAATCCAGTTCCTCTTAGATTTAAGGTTCTTCACTCTTTCTGCTTCCCTTGTTTCCTTGACATGTGTCCAGAGGTGATCAAATAGAAGGTAGGGTAAATCAATCTTAACCTTTGTTCCTAGACAAAACAGAAGGTATTGCTGGTCAGCATTTATATAGTCAGGAGAACTTGTTTCCTTTCTATGATGAATGCAACCATGGATGATTCTAGCCCAGATCTTGTACTGATTCTTCAAGTCTCTAACTTTTGATGAAGCTTGCCCAGTTGTAAAAATTTCAGCATGAACTTTTGACATATCCATTCTGCCATTTGAGACTCCAGTGACTCCATTTCCTTCAAAACCCAGTAACTTTCTGATGAAATTTTCAGTTATTGAGATTTCCTTACCCATTACAAATGAGAGAATAACCTTTGGTGATGCAATGGCGTGAATCCAAAATTCTTTCACAAGATATGGAAATACAGGGCCAACAAGACGATCAAAGAAATTTCCCCATCCTTGAAATTCCACAGCAGGAAGAAGGTCAAACCCATTTGCCTTTAGGTTTTCAAAATCCACCATCAATTCACTGATAACTTCTAAACTATCAACTGGAATAAGAGTGGTTCTCTCAGGGATGATGTACTGTTCAGTTTGGGTGTTTGCAGAAGGAGTAGAGGATGAAGCCATAAGAGCACTTAGGTTGAGATGAAAGAAAAAATGGGTTGCAGAAAAAAAAAATGCACAGAGACGGTAGTTTGAAAGAGAAGGTAAAAAGTGAGAAAGGGGTTTTACAAAAGTATTTATATGTAAACTTTTGAGAAAAAGGTTTTAAAATGAAACTGTAAAAAGAATTTAAAGAAAAATTAATTTTAAAAAATTAATCATTACTAGCATTTAATGACATTGAAAAAGAGGGGAAATCATGACATTTTAATCAAATCATAATAGTTACCTAGGAACGATATCAATAACATAGCACGCGTGACCTTTCAGAAACACAACACGTGTTCTTCACCTGAAGGTTGCATGAGACAGCTGTTTGATATAATAAACTGCTGAACTATACTTGTAATGAAACGTTAGAACATTTCAGAACTTTATATATAGTTTCTAATGTAACTTCTCTTATAACTTCTGAAGAGTTGTTAATCAGAACATCCATTTCAGAACATTCTGAAGGCAATCATAGAAGATAAATACAATTTTATTCAGGACAAAATTCCATACTAATATTTTTCATAATGAATTTAAATCTATCTTCTGAAAGGGGTTTGGTAAAAATATCAGCCCATTGATGGTCTGTTTTTACAAAGTTTAAATTTAAAATTCCTTTCTGAATGTAGTCCCTTATAAAATGATATTTAATTTCTATGTGTTTTGCTTTAGAATGCAAATTGGGATTTTTAGAAAGACAAATTGCAGAGGTATTGTCACAGAAGATAGGAATCTTACTTTCATATAGATTAAAATCTTCTAGCTGACTTTTCATCCAGATCATCTGAGAGCTACATCCAGTAGAAGATATATACTCAGCTTCTGTTGTTGAAAGTGTTATGGTAGCTTGCTTCCTGTTGTACCACGAGATAAGGTTGTCACCTAGAAACTGACGGCTTCTAGAGGTGCTCTTACGTTCAATTCTATCTCCAGCAGAGTCAGCATCACAATAACCTACTAGTCTGAATTCTTTTGATCTTTTGTAACACATACCCAGATTAGTAGTACCTTTCAGATACCTCAGAATTCGCTTAACAGCAGTTAAGTGAGATTCTCTAGGATCTGATTAGAATCTAGCACATAAACATACGCTGAATAATATATCAGGTCTATATGCAGTCTGTTGTACCCCAAAATTTTCCCTCCCATATTTCTCAAGACATGTCAAGAATCATCTCTAAGTTGTTCAAGATGGCTCAAGAGTTGGACAGTCAAATCATCTCCTAAGGCAGTCAATTCAAAATTAGGGTTTTGTGTTGCATCAAGGTCCTTACATCCAAATGACCTCAAGTGCTCCCCAACGTCCTAATATGTTCTTAAGTTCATCCATGTCAAATTTCAAGCCTTGAAGAGGAAGTTTGGTCAGTCAATTGCTCAAGAGGTCCAAAAATCGATTGTGCTAGGGCAAAAATCAACTGTGACCCAAATACAGTCAAACCTCAAGATTTTTTGTCAAAATTCTCATTTTGAAGGATAATTCATCATTTGATCAAGGGTTGATCATGATTCATCAAGGATTGCTCAAGATTCATCAAGATTCAAAAGTTGCTAAATTAGGGTTTTGTAGGAAAAGTCAACTCAACTTTGACCAAGCATAACTTTCTCATACTTTATGATAAATGACCCATCAAAAGCTCATTTTGAAGAGGATGAAATTTCCTACAATCCATCTTCACACCCCAAGATCACGAAATGCACTCACAAAAAGTTACAAATTTGGACATTATAGGTCATTTTTGAAAGTCAACAAAAACACCTTTTTTGCCAAAGCTTATAACTTGAGTATGGAATATCAAAATGAGATGAGACCAAAAGGGTTGATTAGAGGACATCTCAAGGTTTCTATAAAGTCCAAGAACACTTCCAAAAGTTCAAAATTGAAGAAGTTATGCATTGTTGAAGTTGGGCATTTTTCCAAAATTGCCAAAAGTCAACTATCCTCCAAACTCCAATTTTTGACAAAAGGGCCCACTTTTTTCCACTTGATTTGGTCTTATCACACCACACACGTGTCCCATCTTCAATTTAATGACCAATAATTTATTTTTCTATTTTATTTAATTTTTATTGATTTAATTCATTTTAAATCAATATTAATTCAAATAAAATCTAAAAATTGATGGAATGAGATCTTTGTGATCATTACAGCTTTCAAATATCATAATACACTCAATCAAATTCGTATCAAGCATTGTTGTGCACAAAATATCAGATTTGATACAATTTTGGAAAGTTTATCAATGGTGATCATATCAAATCCCAAACCTTGAATGCACATGGATTGAAAGCCCAACTCTTGACCTAATTCATTCCCTCATACACACACAAGTTGTACACATCAAGAACACGGGCTAAGGACTGCAGAAACAGCCAAACAAAAACTGAAAAAAGCTTGGAAAAGTGTGAGATCAAAATCTTGGTTAGAGCTCGTTTCAATCCAAAATCTCAACGTGGTGTTCTTGCTTGCAATCCCCTGAAGCGATAGCAATCAGAACCAAGCCCTTTCATCTCCTGAAACGTGTTGTAAGTGCCCATGAACACAGCTCTGAACATGGAATCGTGAATCCATGTTCTTGCATCTTTTTGCCATTTTTTTGTACAATCATGCTTAACGTCCAATTTCCAACATGTCTGCATTATTCAATTTTGTTTTCATGGCCTATAACCTTATATCCGAAGCTATGGTTCGTGTTCTTGTTTTTTAGGCATTTTTGATGCAGGTAAAATTAGGACAAATAATTGGTACATGGATGTTCAGTGGAAAGGTACGAAGCAAGCCTTGGTCTTGGAATTGATTTTTACAGCCTAGGATGGATTTTAGAAGCAAGCCATGGATTTTGATGCGGAATCAAATCCGCAGGAAAAAAATATAGGGTTTGTGGAAGAAGATGAAGACGTGGCTTGTCTTCATTGGCCCGTTCAAACCAATTTAGTGCGTTTTTTTATTTTCAGTATATTGCTTGTTTTACTTTTATAATATTATCTATCTATTCTAATAATAATTAAGCAGTTTAGTTGGATTGGCAAGCGCGCTAGTGGGAAGCCCCTTGGGACCTGGGTTCGAATCCCAGGTCCCCCAAAACATTTATTTGATTTTTCTTTAGGCACTCTCATGCAACGCTCAAAACATGGTCCACCATATGCCTCAAAGATCCAGGCGCCAGATGGCCTCCTGGCCAAATCTGAAGGCTAAGATTGAGGGACTATCATGTGTCCAAGTCAACAAGCGCATGGGTGATCCAAAAAGTCAAACAAGGTTGGTGTAATTGGGCCTGGAGATTACTCTTTTCACCACCAATTTGGGCTTAACACCCCCCTGGGTCTATTTCTTTTTCTCTTTTATATTTCTTTTTAGTTAATTGTGTTATTAATTATTATTATTATTACCAGCCAATTAATTTTTTCTCATAAAATCAAAAACATAAAAAATATTATTTTTATTTACTAAATTTAATTTCATCACTCTATTTTTGTAAATAATTATTAACCAATTAATTTAGTTTTTTAATTAGGTACAATTTTAATATTTTTGCAATAAATTAAAATTAATATAGAATTAGGTTTTTTTTTAAATAATTTTAATCAATGTTATTTTATTTCCTTAAAATATTAAAAAATCCAAAAATATCTCTTTTTATTAATTAATTAATTAATTAGCTTAAGTTTAATTTCCATTTAATTCAAAATAACAAAAAATATACTTTCTTTCAAAAACGGGCCAAAGCCCTAAAAAATACGCCGATTTAATTTCCTCGCACGCGTTTCATTTTTTATCCAATATTGTAATTGCTTCCGATATGTAATAGCTTTTAACTAGGAATTTATTTATTTATCGCTTTATTTTACTTTCCGCAATTTAAATTAAATGGTTTGTTTTTGGCGATGTAAATACCCGACGCCTTGTAATAGTTTAGATTTAATTTCCGCAATTTAATTTCTGCAAATTATTAATTGTTAGATGTTTGATAAATAGGGAATGTATGACAAGATCAACTCTTTAACCTAAAATCAACGTAGCTCATCCATGATATGTACAAAGATAAATTAACCGAAACAATACATTCGCACATGCGCACTCTTAGGGTACACCTCACTTGGTTGCCTTCGAACGTGGTCATTGAGTATAGGAAGTTTTAGAGGTCGTCCTCTTGTCGAAAAATCATAAGTTGCCTCGAAACGGTTGCCTCGGAAAAAATGATCTAAGACATTAGGGTTACCGCTAAGGCGTCCTAACATTGCTTTAGTGACCACACGACCCTTAATCGAATTGACCCGAAAACTCCAACGACGGTGCTACCTAATCATCAATAGTGGGATAGCATTGTCTTAAAGGACACTAGTACAGTTTAATTCCTTTTTCGAGTAGGTAGATGGTTCTTAAGTACTTGCTCCTTTTAAAACAAAATAAAAACTTTTTGCACTCACACTTCTTTCAAACAAAAACTTCTTTCAAACCCACAAACACAAAGAAAATCAAATTTTGAAAACATAATGAGCAAGTACCTAAGAGCCCGTGGATAACCACGGATAGAAAGGGTGCTAACACCTTCCCTTTCTATAATCTACCTCCCGAACCCGAGAAATATCTCAAAAAGGAATTTTTCTATGCTTTTGTCATTTCCATATTGGATAAAATAAAAGACGGTGGCGACTCTTGCTTACCGCGACATTTTGCGAACACAAACGCAAAACGCGAACCATCATTCAAAAACAGTCAGTTCTCTTTCCCACCGATCACACAGTCAGATAGAGGAGGGATCCAATCATACCTCTGTAGAGTTTCTGATCTACCTTCATACTTACCTCATATTTTCCCAAAATTCATGTAGGATGCATTGGTGTCTTTGCATCTTTACTTTCTGACATCTGAAATTTCTTCAGAATTTCTTTAACATACTCCGTCTGATGTATGTAAGTACCTTCTGGAGTCTGGTTTTTTTGTATTCCCAGAAAGAACTTTAATTCTCCCATTATGCTCATCTCAAATTCAGTCTGCATGGTCTCAGCAAATTCTTTTCCAAGAGAGATATTAGAGGTTCCAAAAATAATATCATCAACATAAATTTGACAAATTAAAATATTATTTTAAAATGTTTTTCTCAATAAAGTTGTGTCCACTTTCCCTCTGGTAAAATCCTTTTCTAAAAGAAAATTACTCAAACGTTCATACCAAGCTATGGGAGCTTGTTTCGGACCGTATAAAGACTTTTTTAGTTTAAAAACATGTTCTGGATGTTTTGAGTCATTAAAACCCAGAGGTTGATGGACATAAACTTCTTCTTCTATATAGCCATTTAAAATGCACTTTTAACATCCATTTGGTATAATGAAATGTTATTTTGAACAGCAAAATAAATTAATAATCTAATTGACTCTAACCTGGTGACTGGGGTAAAGGTTTCATTATAATAAATTCCTTCTTGTTGACTATAACCTTGTGCAACCAGTCGCGCTTTATTTCTGACCACCTCTCCTTGCTCATTTAGTTTGTTTCTGAAAACCCATTTAGTTCCTATAATGTTGAATCCTTTAGGTCTTGGAACTAGATCCCACACATCGTTTCTGGAAAATTGATTGAGTTCATCTTGCATCGTTAGGATCCAATCATTGTCTTCCAGAGCTTCATCAATAGAGCTTGGCTCAATCAGAGATATCAATCCAAACAATGATTCTTCATTGATTCTGAGAGAGGATCTTGTTCTGATGGGATCTTATTTCCTTCCAATAATCACGTCTTCTTTATTAGCTGAAGAGATTCTGAGAAACCTTTTCTGAGAGGGTTGATCAGAGATTCTGAGATTATCTAGAGCATTATCAAGAGGAGGATCTTCTGATTTGTCCTTTGCTTATGAATTTTCAGAGTTTGAGAGATGATCTTCTGTACCGTTTCCAATGGTTCCAGAACCAATAATTTTCCCTTTCTGATTACCTCCAAACTTGACGTCTCCTCCAGATTTAAATTCCAGGTTTTAGAACATAGACTTTCTTCCCGACATGTGTTGTGAGCATCCAGAGTCCAGGTACCATGACTGGTGTTTCAATTGAGCTGTTAAGGACATCTGCAACAAATATTATTTTCTCCTTAGGTACCCATATCTTTTTGGGTCCTCTTTGGTTAGAGTTTCTAAAGTTCTGTTTGAACTTTGGATTAGCATAAGAATTTCCAGAGTGAGATGTGTATTTAATATCATGTGTGTGCCCAAAACTAAATTGTTTATTCAGAGGTTTATATGTGAAAGTCATCTTAGCAACATGTTTTGGTATATATGTTTCCTTCCCTTTGGGAGTTTCATATCCAATTCCTCTTCTGTTGTTCCCACTAACTCCATAGATCATTGAATCCATTTTGCTTATATATATGCTTTTAGCAAGAAAAGTTTGCAAACTAGAGTCATATTCTTTAAGAATATCTCTTGAACTTGATGTAGAATCTGAAATAGATTTTTTTTGAACTTTTTGAATTTCCTCTTTAAGCTTAAAACTATTTTCTTTGAGTTCAGATTTTTCTGTTTCATGTTTCTCAAGATCAGATGCAAGACTCTTTTTGAGTTTCTTGTATTTGATTTTGAGTTGACTATAGTTTTCCAGAAGTTCTGATAAACTTTCAGCAAGTTCAACTCTAGTAAATTCAGAGAATACCTCTTTTGGTTCTGACTCACAGTCTGAGTCATTTGTTGTGGTAGCCATAAGAGCTAGGTTGGCGTTCTCATCTTCAGAATCAGATTCATCTTCAGAGGATTATAAATCGTCCCAAGTGGCCATCATGCCTTTCTTTCTACCAAACTTTTTCTTTGGTCTTTCTCTTTGTATTTTTGGACAATCACTCTTGTAGTGTCTTGGTTCTTTACATTCATAACAAATTATCTCTCTTCTGTTTGACTTCTTGTGTCCAGAAGATTCAGGTTTATCTTCTGACTTCTTGAAGTTCCTGAACTTCTTATGTCTGTGCTTCCACATCTGGTTGATCCTTCTGGAGAGCAAGTATAGTTCATCTTCTTCTAACGCAAATTCTTCATAGTTTCCTTCTTCTGCCTGAAAAGCGTTAGTTTCACATTTTTTTATAGATTTAAGGGCAGCAGACTTACCTTTCTTCTGAGGCTCGTGTTTATCAATTTCTATCTCATGACTTCTTAAAGCGATGATGAGTTCTTCAAGAGACACATTGTTCAGATCTTTTGATACTTTGAAAGCAGTGACCATAGGAGACCATCTTCTGGGTAGACTTATGATAATATTTTTGACGCGGTCTACCTTGGTGTATCCTTTGTTCATAACTCCCAGGCCAGTAATCAGAGTTTGAAACCTTGAGAACATAGCTTCTATAGATTCACTTTCTTCCATTTTGAAGGCTTCATACTTCTGGATGAGAGCCAAAGCTTTAGTCTCTTTAACTTGAGCATTTCCTTCATGAGTCATTTTGAGAGACTGAAACATGTCATGTGTTGTGTCTCTATTTGTGATCTTCTCATATTCCATTTTAGAGATAGTGTTTAGAAAAATATTTCTAGCTCTGTGGTGATTTTTGAAATCAGCTTTTTGTTGTCTATCCATATTTTTTCTATCAATCTTGTTTCCTTCTGAGTCTATAGGATGTGTGTAACCATCTAATACCATATCCCATAAATCACTATCATGACCTAGAAAGAAACTTTCTAGTCTATCTTTCTAATATTCAAAATCTTCTCCATCAAACACAGGAGGTTTGGTGTAGTTATTGTTGTTTTGTTCAGTTTCCATTGTGTTTTCCTTCTGGATCTTTTTCTAATACAGTTAAGTGTTTGCGCTCAGAGTCAAGCTCTGATACCAATTGAAGGGTGAGAAAACACTTAGAAGGGGGGGTTGAATAAGTGTTTTCCTTTTTCTTTTTCTTACTAGCTCAACAATAATGGAAAGACACAGTTATTTTTATCCTGGTTCGTTTGAACTCAAACTACTCCAGTCCACCCGCCAAGGTGATTTTGCCTTTCTCAACAAGGACTTAATTCACTATAATTAAACAAATTACAATCACACAACCAAACTATTATGACTAACAATACAAAGCACAATTAAACTTACAAGTGACTAACACCACTAAGACTCAAACTAGTCCTTAGCCTTCTTGAGAAATCTGACCAAACTTGGTCTCTCAAGGAATAAATACAAGAATTAAATCTTTATAATAGTGAAACAAATTGCTTCTTAGAAAGCTATATCACAAACTGTGATTTATCACTAAGATAAGTTTTGCACTGTGAAAATAACAAAATAATTTGTGAGCAACATAATAATTTTCACGTAAGATGTTTCTTTGGTTTTGTTGAATAGTTGGCTTGCAATAAATGATCTTCTATTTATAGCATGAAGAAAACGAATGTTACTACCTTCAAAAGTGAGGAGCAATTAATGTTTGCGTGTTTGCTTGCAGTATTGCTTTTTCTAATGAACTAGCATAGAGACACTTGAGTGCTTTAGCCGTCTTTGCATTAAATGAACAAACGACACTGTCAGAGCATGTTTCCTGAAACTTGACAAGACTTGTTTGCTTCTTTATTCTTTCAGAACTTGCTTCACATCTGGCTTCAGAATTTGCTTGCAAATAATTTCTCATCAGAGTTTGCTTGCAAAATACTTCTGAACAGAGTTTGCATGGAAACTTGCTAAGATTAGAAGATGTTTTAAATTGCTTCTTATCAGAGTCAGCATCAAAACTTGCGCTAAATAAGTAGTTCTTTCATCAAATAACTACTTCATTTTAATTTCAGCTCAGCACGTAAAACGATTTTCACTTTAGAAAATACTTCAGTCGGAACATTATCTGAAACAAAGAAATATGCTCATCAGAGTATCAATTATACAAAATATATTTTATTTTTATCATCAAAACTCTGAGATATGATCATAACCAATCTTGGTCTAACATGTTGTTACTGCTAACCGTGTGTTTGATGTTTCAATCCAGGAACTCTAAACAAGTTCATTGAGTATTATAATACAGGCTAAAGATGAAGATCCTAATGCTAAGGTTGAAAACCTTATGGATTAAATCAACTTTGATTTCATATAAAAGAAGTTGTACACTTTGTGAATACAAGTATATTCAAACAAATGTACCAAACACAATTCAGAAGTTATAAACTTACTAAAAGTAAGGTAATTTTGCTTGATATCATAGTGTTCATAAGTTGTTAACTTTCTAAAAGTTTGGAATTCAGACTTAAAGCTCCATAAGTTATGCTCTCCTGAAAGTAAGACAAGTCAACATTCTGATGCATGCTCTTATATAGAGATGCCACTCAGAAGCTATGTTCTGATACGTGTGTGTGATACGGTGGCAGAACCAGACAGTTTTAGGAAAATGCTGGTTTGTGCTTTGCATTTGTGTTTGCAAAAATGTCGCGGTAAGCAAGAGTCGCCACCGACTTTTATTTTATCCAACTTGAAAGGAAAAAAGCACAGAAAAATTCCTTATAGAAAGGGAAGGTATTAGCACCCTTTATATTCGTAGTTTTCTACGGGATCTTAGGTACTTGCTCATCATTTTAAGAATTGCTTATGTGTTTGTGTGTTTTGAAAAGTTTTTGTTTTACTTCGTTTTAACCCTTGTTTCTGTCTTCAAGAGTGTTACGAGGTCGTTTTGAAAACTTTGTTTGAAAATAGTGTAAGTGTGGAAAAGTTTGATTTTGAGCAAGTACCTACTAGATTCTACCTACTCAAAAAAATATCGTTTCTATTCTTGTTTCCTTTAGACAGTGCTATCCTACTATTGAGAAATAGGTAGCACCGTTGTTGGAATTTGTAAGGGTCAATTTGAAAGGGACGTACGATCACTAAAGCAATGTTAGGACGTCTTAGTAATAACCCTAATGTCTTAAGATCATATTCGAGGCAACATTTTTGAGGCAACCTTTCTGAGGCAACATTTCCGAGGCAACATTTGATCTTTGTTTAGACAAGAGGGCAACCACTGAGACACCCTATACCTAATGATTGTTTACCGAAGGCAACCGAAGTGAGAGTATACCCTAGGAGTGGGCATGTGCGAGTGATTTGATTTCAAGTTATTATCTTTGCACATTTAGGTTTTACTAACCATTTTAAAATTAACATACATTTTTGTCATGCAATCCTATTATCATACATCTAACAATTAATATTTGCGAAAATTAAAATGCGAGAAATAAAACTACGCTATTACAAGGCTTCGGGGAGGGGGATTAATTACATAGCCAAAAACCCGTAAAACGATAAAAAGAAAAGTCCTAATTAAACTATTACATCCCATGAGCAGTTACATTAATATCGTAAAAATAATAAATACGCGCGATGAATCGAGAACGAGGAAAAAATTAGGGTTTTGACCCCGTCTAAACCTAATTAAAAGAAAAATCATTTTTGTTGTTTTTGATTATTTTTTAGAAAAACAAGGCTTTAATTAAATAAATACAAATCTAATTGCTAATTAATTTAAATTAAGAAAAATAATTAATTTTGACCTATTTTTGCATTTTGGTTGTTTTAAGAAAAGAAAATAAAAATTAAATCAAACAAAACCCTAATTTTCTAATTTGTTTTAAATTATTTACAAAAGGTTAAAATTACCCTAAAATTAAATTAAACTAATATTAAATTAATTTTGACAAAAAATATAAAAAAAAACTAAATTCTAATTTGATGAAAAGTTGATTTTATGAGTTTTTTGTAAAATAGAATTAATGTTTATGTGAGAAAATAATTAATCAAAAATAAATAACTAAAAGAAAAAAATAAAAGAAATAAGGAATGGGCCTGATATCAAAGCAAAAGGGGGGTGTCAATCTGACTTTTCAGCCCAAAAATCTTTGGCCCACGTTGACTTCTCATGATCCACTGTATTGGCTTGACTAGAGTGCATCATGGACCTCCATTATGAATCCTTGGATCTAGCGCGTGGGCGATCTGATGGTTGAAGGATGATGGAGTATGGTAGTCTCCTTGCCTGTACATGTGCCTGATCATACAAGAAGTAAAATTATGAAATGATAAGGGGGGCCTGGGATTCGAGCCCAGGTCCTTTGGCAATTTCCTTCGCCCACTGACCAACTGAGCTAGCGCGCCTATTTGTATATGGAATAACCATCAAATATTATATTGGAAACAAGCAAAATAACATATTAAAACGCGCGAACTTTTGAACAGGCCAGTCAGGCCATGCCACGCCATCATCTTCTACCTCCTTCCATTGCTAAAAGTTTGGAGACTTTTACCTACGGACAAAAGGCGTAGGTACAACCCCTGTGATTTTTCAAAACTTCCTGCAAGCATGATAAATGCATAACAATGGTACCAATCAACTCGTAACAACCTCACGAGCATCATGGTACCACTTTCCATGCCCAATTGTACCTGTAATTAAAATCCCTAAAAATGAAACCTAAACCCTAATCATGGCAAATAGCATGCTCTTTTCGGCCAGACTCATCATACTGCCCCAGCACGCACCCCATTGAATTGTCGAGTATTATCAAGTATAAGATAAAAGGTCTTCCTTCAATTGGAGGCACCATAATGGTGGCTCTTGGAGATATTCCTTGATCCTTTCAAAAGCGGTCTGACATTCATCATTCCATTTTACCACTTGATATTTCTTCAGCAGCCTGAAGACCGACTCACAAGTAGTAGTCAGATGTGAAATGAATCGGGCAATGTAATTCAAACGTCCCAAAAAGCCTCTGACTTCCTCTTCCATTTGGGGAGATGGCATCTTCTGTATAGCCTTCACCTTTGCGGGATCCACTTGAATACCTTTATCACTAACGACGAAACCCAACAGCTTACCAGACCTTACCCCGAAGGTGCACTTGTTCGGGTTTAGCCTCAGTTTGTACATCTTCAACCTGTCGAACATTTTCTGGAGATTGTCAAGGTGTTCTTCTTCAGTCTGGGACCTTGCGATCATGTCATCAACGTAAACCTCAATCTCATGGTGAATCATGTCGTGGAACAAAGTGACCATGGCATGCTGATAAGTTGCCCCAGCATTCTTCAACCCGAAAGGCATTACCTTGTAACAGAAGGTGCCCCATTGCGTGACGAAGGTTGTCTTCTCCATGTCCTCAGGAGCCTTCTTAATCTGATTGTAACCAGAAAAACCATCCATAAAGGAGAAGATTTTATGTTGCACGGTGTTGTCGACCAGAACATCGATGTGAGGAAGCGGGAAAGCATCCTTGGGGATCGCCCGGTTTAGATCTCTATAGACCACACACATCCGCACCTTACCATCCTTCTTAGGCACCGGAACCACGTTGGCAACCCACTGTGGGTAAGAAGTGACAGCTAGAAACCCCGCATCAAACTGTTTCATGACCTCAGCTTTGATTTTCTCAGACATCTCCGGGCATATACGATGAACTTTCTGTTTTACCGGAGGACAGTCTTCTTTAGTTGGCAGGCAGTGTACCACAATATCAGTGTCCAAACCAGACATATCTTCATAAGACCAAGCGAAGATCTCAACATAGTCACGTAGCATCTACATCAACCGTTGCTTGACACTAGGCTCCCGATTTGCACCTATCTTGACCTCTTTCTTATCTTCCTCTGTACCCAAATTCATTGATTCCACTGGTTCTTCATGAGACTGTATATCCCTTTCTTCCTGTAGTAACAGTCTAGCAAGTTCCCCAGGCACTTCACAATCATCTTTACCTTCGTCCTCGGCTTGGTTGATCGGATTTTCGAAGTCATAACTGGCAGTAGCAGAGTCGTTATCAATGGGATCCAGAGTGGATATGGATCTGCATTATGATACGTGAGTGTGTGTAAGACAATAGCTGTTTTGATAAAGTGAGAGACAGCAAAGAAAAACAAGGAGCGCAAGATTTGTAATGCAAGAAAATGTCCAATGCTTTATTGAGATATATGAAAATGACAAATAATAAGCCCTCATAAGCAAAGCCAAAGTGCCTCGGGCAAGGCACCGGGCCGTAAAGTTTCAAACTGTCTATTACAAATCTAAAAACAAAAGTCAATTACTGTGTAATAAAAGAAACGGGTACGAAGTCCTTCACCGTCCAGTTGTTCAAACCATCATTGGTTGTAGGGTAGATCCAGCTGTCAACATCCGGATTCTCATCATCGGCATCTTCTGTGGCGGAGACAATCTCAATAGCATTGATTCCCGAGCCGTGCTTGGGCATGGGTGCAGTTATGACATTGGGTTTCTCCGGATCGTCAAACTCAATCTCTTTGGCTTCGATCAAGTCTTGCACCTTGTTTTTCAAGGCCCAACAATTGTTTGTATCATGCCCTGGACTTTCGGAGTGGTAGGTGCAGCAGGCATTCGAGTTATACAACGGAGATGTAGTGTTGGGATTCTTCGGGGCTTCCCTCAGAGTTACCAGGTTGGTCTTCAATAATTGTGGTAGAATTTGAGATAATGTCATATTGAGCCGAGTGAACTGTCTTTGTGGTCTTTCCACCCTTTGTTGATTGTTGCATTGTGGAGCAACTGTGGGTCTTGATATCACTACTGCATTCACTGCTTAACGGTGTTCAGGTCTGCTTTGGCCCCTCGGGCCGTAAACTGCACTAGCTTCTTTCTTACCAGAGAAGGGCTTCTTTATTGCACTTGACGATGTATCCTTTTGTTTCTTACCACTTCAAATACCAGCTTCTACTCTCTTCCCAGTCAGGATCAACTCAATAAACCCAGATGATGAACTGTCGATCAGATGGTTGAAAAATGGACCAGACAACGTCCCTAGAAACATATGAACCAACTCCCTGTCAGACAAAGGGGGTTGGACTCTTCCAGCCAAATCTCTCCACTTCTGAGCATAGTCCTTAAATCCTTCACTTGCACCCATAGACATGCCCTGAAGCTGAGTACGAGTGGGAGCAAGGTCGGCATTATACTGATACTTCCTGTAGAAAGCAGCAGCAAGGTCCACCCAGTTTCGGACATTAGCTCCTTCCAATTGATAAAACCATTCAAGCCGAGTCCCTGACAGACTATCTTGAAAGAAATGCACCCACAAATTTCTATCAGCAGTGTAAGGTTGGATTTTTCTGACGTACGAGCGGAGATGAAGTTTTGGACAGGATACTCCATCGTACTTGGTGAAAACTGAAGCTTTGAACTTATGAGGGATCACCACCCCGAATTCCAGTCCCAGTTCTTTAAAATCCAAACCAGGGATCTTCTGACACTCCATAACACTCAGCCAGTCTTCAAGTTGTTTGTACCTATCCTCAGTAGGAGGATACTGTTCTTCATCATAATCTGTATCATTATCAGAAACTGCAGGACTAGGGCCCTTTTCTTCTTCTTGGTCCTCCCCTCCCTTGGATGAAAAGGACAGATCAGCTTGTTGTTTCAACCTATCTCTAAACCTTTTACCCATACTCAGAAGAACGACCTTCTTCTTCTTCTTCTTATTCTTCTTCTTCTTCTTCTCCTCTTTCTCTTTCAGAATGAGAGCTTTCAAATCCTCTTGCCCTTTAGCCAAACTCAAGAACATCTCTTGGAATTGGTCATTTTGTGCCTGAAGATCTTTGATTGCTTGATCGGAAGACAATTCTGCTAAAATAAACAGCGAAGAAGATGAGAAACCTGTAATGGTACCTGTAATGGTGTGCATGATAATGGGATGCGTATGTAATGATTTCAAAGACTTTGGGAGATTTAAATTTGTAAAACAAAAATAAAACAAACTTTATTAGATTAAACTTGGAAAAATGTTCAACAATGCCTTTAAGGCGTTTATAAAGAAGTAAATGAAAAACAAATCTAAACTAGGAATGGCAAAAAATCAGAAATCCCATGGACGTTTTCCCTTTGTGCTGACATAGTCATTGATCGTCCTTTCATTCTCAAGTTGCTTGGTGAGCTTCAAGATCTTCCTTTCTTGCTCATGGTACTTCTCCCGGTAGGTATCCCTCTCCTCTTTCAGCTGAATCTAGGATCTCTTCAATGCCCCAAGATCAGTGGGCATGTAGGGATAAAGGACTGTATAAGGAATGCCCTCTTCATTGGTAGGCTCCACAATCACTGGCAACACAGCTTCATAAGGCATCCCAAGCTTCTGAGCACGAGCTCGGACCCATTGGAGATAAGGTTGCATAGGCAGAGAAGTCTTTGGTCTTAGCTCTTGAGGGTCAAACTTGTTCACCATGCCCCATGCTCGTATAAACCTTCGGCGATGCTCGTCAACGTCTTCCTTGTAGTCAAATGCAATATCTGTAAGAAGTAGCTCATGAGGACTGTCTCTCTGAGCACGACCGAATTGTTGCAAATCTAAACAAGGATTGTAGGTTATTCCCCCTCTGATTCCAAGCAACATGACATTAGGGTATCTCCCACATTGATCAATGACAGCAATGCTTTCCATAGCCTTAGAACTCCAAAGAATGTCTGTATGGGAAAGGGACATTATTTTGTAAGACCATTCTAAACCTTCCTCATTCTTCAACACGGACCTGGGGAGGTGTGAAATAAACCACCTAGCCAGCAGCGGCATACAACACATGAGAGTCCCTCTTTTACGCACAGTACGAGTATAGAGGGCATGCAAGATATCACCCAGAAGAGTAGGCACAGGATTGCGAGACAGGAAGATCTTAACCGTATTCACATCTACAAAGGAATCTGGATTCGGGAAAAGAACGAAACCATAGATAAGGAGAGCCAAGATGTCTTCAAAATCCTGAAAGTCCAAGTTATCCCAGAATAGTTGAGCTTGATCCATCAGAAACTTGGCTAAGAAACCTTCAACCCCGTTTCGTGTTTCCCAGTTGGCTACTACATCAACCCTTTTCAAATGTAGAGCTGAAGCAATGTCTTATGGTCTAGGAGTCTCTTCCAAACCTGTGAAGGGCATCTGCTCGAGGATGGATATGCCTAACAAGTGAGAAAACTCTTCCATAGTAGGAACTAGCTGATAATCTGGGAAAGTGAAGCAATGATGCACAGGATCGAAGAGCTGGAAAAGCACACTCGTCATTTTCTCATCAAACTTAAGCTAAGAAGCTGACCATGTATCCTAATGAATGAAGAAGTATCAGAAACTTTTGAGGCTAATTCTTTGAGTTGATCAGGTATTTGCACAAGGTTAACTCGGATGGTGTTTCTGCGCACGGAAACCATTATCTACAAAACAGAACAAAGATAAATCCCCTCGGTCTTTGATATGGTTAGTATAATGAAGTATGCATGCTATGTTATGATGCATGATGTCATGATAAAACACACAACAGGCATATCAAATAACAGACATGGTAAAGGCAAACAAGTCACACAAGAGCCCTTAAGTTTCAGGCTTGCATGGGGTCTAAGTACTACCCTCTTGAAGTTTAGTTGGTTTCAACCTGTCCTAATAATAGTAACCGGGTTCTAGGGATTCTCAATATCACTGACCATCCTCCATCGTTCATGGTTTCAACTCACGCAATCTTTTCTTGCGGCCGGAACTATCTCGAGAGTATGGTCTCAATGAGTGTAGCATCGAGTATCAACCAGTTCTCAGCTTTACACCGAGGCCGGCTATCTCGCTACTTCCTAATGGCCAAGTTGGTCAATTATAGGTTCTAAGGTTAGTTGATGCTTAACGACACACATAACAGCCCCGTATTCTCCTCGTTTCTCCACAAGGGATACCATTACCAACCAATGTGCCACATCAATGTAGCTACTGCTTCAACCGTATCGGTCTACGCTGTACAGTTCCCTCACAGTTTATTGTTACTTACCTAAAAGGTGTTCCCTAGATCCGGGTTAGGATCTATAGTAACTCCCAATTTAAAACCCTCAAAAGTAAAGCAATCAAATCAAACAAGAGAAGCAATTTATGATGAACTAATCCTAAGGTATACCCCACTTTTTCTCCCCAGTAGAGTCGCCAGTTCTGTGATACGGTGGCAGAACCGGACAATTTTAGGAAAATGTTGGTTTGCGCTTTACATTTGTGTTCGCAAAAGTGTCGCAGTAAGCAAGAGTCGCCACCGACTTTTATTTTATCCAACTGGAAAGGAAAAAAGCACATAAAAATTCCTTTTTCGAGATTTTGAGTACGGGGGGTAGATTATAGAAAGGGAAGGTATTAGCACCCTTTATATCCGTAGTTTTCTACGGGCTCTTAGGTACTTGCTCATCATTTTAAGAATTGCTTATGTGTTTGTGTGTTTTGAAAAGTTTTTGTTTTACTTCGTTTTAACCCTTGTTTCTGTCTTCAAGAGTGTTACGAAGTCGTTTTGAAAACTTTGTTTGAAAAGAGTGTAAGTATGGAAAAGTTTGATTTTGAGCAAGTACCTACTAGCATCTACCTACTCGAAAAAAGATCGTTTCTATTCTTGTTTCCTTTAGACAGCGCTATCCTACTATTGAGAAATAGGTAGCGCCATCTTTGGAATTTGTAAGGTTCAATTCGAAAGGGACCTACAATCACTAAAGCAATGTTAGGACGTCTTAGTAATAACCCTAATGTCTTAAGATCATATTCGAGGCAACATTTCCGAGGCAACATTTCCGAGGCAACATTTATGAGGCAACATTTGATCTTTGTTTAGACAAGAGGGCAACCACTAAGACACCCTATACTAAATGATCGTTTACCGAAGGCAACCGAAGTGAGAGTATACCCTAGGAGTGCGCATGTGTGAGTGATTTGATTTCAATTTATTATCTTTGCATATTTAGGTTTTGCTAACCATTTTAAAATTAACATACATTCTTGTCATGCAATCCTATTATCATACATCTAACAGTTAATATTTGCGAAAATTAAAATGCGAGAAATAAAACTACGCTATTACAAGGCTTCGGGGAGGGGAATTAATTACATAGCCAAAAACCCGTAAAATGATAAATAAAAGAAAAATCATAATTAAACTATTACATCCCATGAGCAGTTACATTAATATCGTAAAAATAATAAATACGCGCGATGAATCGAGAACGAGGAAAAAATTAGGGTTTTGACCCCGTCTAAACCTAATTAAAAGAAAAATCATTTTTGTTGTTTTTGATTATTTTTGAGAAAAACAAGGCTTTAATTAAATAAATACAAATCTAATTACTAATTAATTTAAATTAAGAAAAATAATTAATTTTGACCTATTTTTGCATTTTGGTTGTTTTAAGAAAATAAAATAAAAATTAAATCAAACAAAACCCTAATTTTCTAATTTGTTTTAAATTATTTACAAAAGGTTAAAATTACCCTAAAATTAAATTAAACTAATATTAAATTAATTTTGACAAAATATAAATAAAAAACCTAAATTCTAATTTGATGAAAAGTTGATTTTATGAGTTTTTTGTAAAAAACAATTAATTTTTATGTGAGAAAATAATTAATCAAAAATAAATAACTAAAAGAAATAAGGAATGGGCCTGATATCAAAGCAAAATGGGGGGTGTCAATCTGAGTTTTCAGCCCAAAAATCTTTGGCCCATGTTGACTTCTCATGATCCACTGTATTGGCTTGACTAGAGGATGATGGAGTATGGTAGTCTCCTTGCTTGTACATGTGCCTGATCATACAAGAAGTAAAATTATGAAATAATAAGGGGGGCCTGGGATTCGAACCCAGGTCCTTTGGCAATTTCCTTCGCCCACTGACCAACTGAGCCAACGCGCCTGTTTGTATATGGAATAACCATCAAATATTATATTGGAAACAAGCAAAATAACATATTAAAATGCGTGAACTTTTGAATGGGCCAGTCAGGCCACGCCACGCCATCATCTTCTATCTCCTTCCGTTGCTAAAAGTTTGGAGACTTTTACCTACGGACAAAAGGCGTAGGTACAGCCCCTGTGATATTTCAAAACTCCCTGCAAGCATGATAAACGCATAACAATGGTACCAATCAACTCGTGACAACCTCACGAGCATCATGGTACCACCTTCCATGGCCAATTGTACCTGTAATCAAAATCCCTAAAAACGAAACCTAAACCCTAATCATGCAAATCTCTGTATGGTTAACAAAAATGCAATTAATTATTATCATTAGCTTGCAAATGTTTCAAGGATTCAGAATATATAAACAAATCATGCTAACAATGACAAATTCATGAGATTCGATTTCAAAAAGGTAGGGATGTCGTGAGGTACTTACAGTGCGTTTTTGGGCACGAAAACTCTTGCTAATGATTGGGATAGAGTCCTTAGATGTCCAGCAAGTGAATGGTATGCTTGGAATAGCTTCAAAGAGCCTAGAACTATGAAATCAGATTGCCACTTTTATTGAGTTTTTTCTAGTTTTCTCTTAGCTTCTCACGCCTCCAAATCTTGTTCTTTTTGTCTGCCAATGTTCTATATGTATCCTTGAGTGAATTAGGTTTACAAATTTGCTTCAAATCTTCTCCAATAATGATCATTGATCATGATTTGATTCTCATGTAAATCTTTCCAAATCAAGCCAAAATCCAATCTTTTTGTGTACAAACAAGGCTTGTACGATTTGATCTCATTGCCAGCTATTCATGGACCTGAAATATGCACAAAATCTCAAGGTTTAAATGATTTTTTATATTTTCATTATTTATTATTGATTTTATTTGATTTAAATGAAATAAAATCAAGATAAATGATAAAAACAAAAGAATGACAAGTGGAAGGGCTCATGGGTCGTGGACCATGCTACAAGTTCAGTGCAAGCACAAAAAGTTGGGCCCATTTGACAAAAATTGCAATTTGAGACATATTTGACTTTTGGCCATTTTGCAAAAAGGGTCAACTTTGCCAATGCATAACTTCCTCAATTTTGACCCTAGATATGTGTTCTTGGACTTTTTAGAAAGCTTAGGATTTCCTCTAAGCAACCCTTATGGTCTCATCTCAATTGAGTCTTCCATGTTCATGTATGAAGCTTTGACAAAAAAAGGTGTTTTTGTTGACTTTTCAAAATGACCTATAATGTCCAAATTCATAACTTCTTGTGAGTGCATATTTTGAACTTGTGCGCTGAAGATGAATTGTAGGGAATTGCATCCTCTTCAAAATGAGATTTGGATGGGTCATTTATGATAAAGTATGAGAAAGTTATGCTTGGTCAAAGTTGAGTTGACTTTTCCTGCAAAACCTTAATTTATCAACTTTTGGGTTTTGATGAATTGTGAGCAATCCTTGAGGAATCATGATCAACCCTTGATCAAATGATGAATAATACTTCAAAATGAGGATGTTGACCAAAAATCTTGAAGTTTGACTGTATGTGGGCCACAGTTGACTTTTGCCCAAACACAGTCGATTTTTAGGCCTTTGAGAAATTGACTAAACAAACTTCCTCTGCAAGGCTTGAAACTTGACATGGATGATCTTGAGAACATATTAGGACAATAGTGAGCATTTGGGATCCCTTTGAATCAAGTATCTTGATGCAATATGAAACCCTAATTTGAGGTAGACTGCCTTAGGAGAGAGTTTGTCTGGTGAACCCTTGGACTTCCTTGAGCAATTTGAGGACCTCACTTGAAATGTATTGAGAAATATGAGAGGGCAAATTTTGGGGTACAACAGTGTGATTCTGCAAAATACACTCTATTCAAAAGTTGTGAATTGTCTAAATGATTGATATACTGGAAAATATCAAGTCAAAAATTGATACTTTAGTAGTAGTGAACTTCTCTTGAAGTATAATGTTTTAGTTGTGATATCAAAATCATGAAATAGAAGCACTGATACATGATGTGTGGAATTATTTAATCAGGCTTAAAATCAAGTTTTGATTCTTCATCAAGTGCTGATAGTAACCAGGTTTTGAGATGAAGACCACATGTTTTAGTCAGACTCTGATGAGTTATTGTAGGGAATTGTTACTTCTCTTTTTTTATGTTTTGATAACTCAAAATTTATTTTATGAGTCTTGGGCTCAGGGGGAGACTCTGAACAAGCTTAAATGAAATTTTGGGATTAACAAATTCAGGGGGAGTTGTGAGCTTAACTTTGAATTTGTCGGTTATGGTGATTACCTTGTATAAATTATTCTATCAAAATACATGGTTTTGTCATCATCAAAAATGGGGAGATTGTAAGAATAAGAAATGTTCTACATAAGGCCTTAAGATTTTGATGATAACTTTACATGTTATCTTTAAGAACAATTATATACTCTAATGGTTTGTTCTAGTGTGTAGATGATGCTATAATGTTATCACTTTGGTATCAAGGCGTGTGACGTCGTCAGGTTCTGAACATACACAACTGGAAGAAAACATGCAGTTACATGTTATAGTTGAAGTCAAGATTCTGAATACGTCTTCTGTAACATGTCTTAGGAACGTTATTACAAGAGGTTCTGATTGTGACTTTATGGTTAAGCTTTAGAGGCCTTCTAAAGCTTTACTTCGTGTGTTACAAGTTCTGAAGATTATGAAGACGAGGTTCTACTGAACAAAGTTCTGATGATCTGAAGATAAGCAAGTTCTTACAACCAAGTGTTTAAGACTCTGAAGATAAGGTTCTGATAGGACAAGTTATGAAGACTCCAAGACTTAGGTTCTAAGACTTAAGAGTGATTATTATACAACAAGCTTCAATGTTCAACATTCAAATATTTGAAGCCTCTAAAGATAAGAAGAAGTTCAAAATGGTTAACGTGTGATAGTCTACAAAAGGTATATAAAGTGTATATGACCTCTACTCTATAGGGAGACGTAATGAAAGTCCTTTTATGTACTATATTATGACCAATCTCATTGTGATCGTTGAGAACAAACAACTGGATTTCCGATTACCTTTATAACCTTTCAACGGATCTCTTTTACAAGATATAAAAGGAAGACTTGGAAGCTAAAGAAAAGTAAGAATAAACATTACACAAAATATACCAGATTAAATCAAGCTCAAGCAAAACTACACAAAGCACTATGAAAACTCTTTAGAGAAAACCTTATGTGTATATTTTGTAAATAGGCAAGGAGTTATTGCTCGTATCTTGTTGTAAAACACTTAGGTGTTTCTTTGTACTAAAACGTCTGTGTAATCTACTTGCAAGATACATTGAAAGTATTCAACTATTGTTGATTCATACCTTGAGAGACCGAGTGAAGGTCTGATCTCAAGAAGACTCTTGTTGTGGCTTGAGTGGATTTGCAATAAGGGTCGAGTGACTTATTGGGGGTGCCAATAAGGTTGATATGACTTATTGTAGGTTATCTATAATCGGTTTGGTTATAGTGGATTAAGTTATTGTTGAAGGCGAAATCACCTTGAGGGATGGACTGGAGTAGCTTTGTTAACAGTCAACCAGGATAAAAATAATCGTGTTCATTTATTTTCATGTTCTAAGTTAACTTGGTATTTCATCATCAAAAAGAATTCAACATTATTTTTAGTGAAACCCAATTCAAACCCCCATTTCTTGTGTTTCTCACATCTTCACCTCTTACAAAAGGTCTTCCACCCAAGGTCTTCCATGAGCACACTGCTCGCGTGGGTGTTTTACCGTTAGAGGAGTATTTGGTTTAATGGGAGTTAGTCAATTATGAGTTTTATGTTATGTGTTTGGTATTATGTATGCATACTATGATTTTGGATATTTTCCAAATTAATAAAGTTTAATATTCAGCAGTTTACATTTTGTATAATAAAGTTATTAAATGATCTCACTAAAGTAAAGTAGGACCAGTTGAAAATCGACATATACAGACCAACTTCATGTGATTTTCACGTTGCATATTTCATGATGGATCTATGTCATTTAGTTGTATCAATATTGGTGATCATTGATGGATTTAGTTATGATTGATATAACAAAAATCACCTTGATTCTTTATATTGGCATGACTAATGGACGAGATAACTCGGATATGCTTAAGGAATATAATGGCGAATTTTGAGCTCATAAAGTCTAACGCACGCGTATGATTACATATATGACCAATGAGAGATTGTTAGAATATTTGGGTCACAATTGTAATGTTACATATGTTAGAGTCATTATGTAATTAGCCAAAGCTATAGTGGTCTAATTAATAATATGTTTGTGGCTAAAAGCATAAATATCATGAAAGGTAATATTATTGTGTAGATACCATAAGTCAATATTTAATTTGGTGAGGGGACAAATTAGAATATTGAAAATAAAGAAATAACCCTAAGGTTATTTATAAGGGATACAGTCCCCATTTGTAGACAATGTGAAAATGAATCATTAGGAAAAGTTCTCTTCTCATCCCCGTCAGAGGAGAATCAAGGAGCCATAAGGAACTCTATAAATTGGAATATAAAATACCTGCAAACCTTCAGTGATTCTCAATGGCAAATTCAGGTACGTTTTCGCTTTCATTCTCGAAATTGTATTCAAGTATAGGTTTAAGGGACTTATTTAGAGTTTTGTTCTTGATTTCTATATTGATAGAAATTGTAAGGTTATGAACAGATCTAACAGTTGTCTCTTTCATTGCTGCTACTTATTACTATGTACTAGAATTAAAGTCTCCGATCGGAGCATTTTATTTTATTCAAGCGTATTCACTATATCAGGTTTCAAATTCATCCATTTTACTTTATTGGTTTTACATGCTTGATTTAATAAAAAATATCATGTCTACTACTTATAACAATGCATGCTTAACTTTTACCGTCTTAAATATGAGTGAGTAATTCCATTGAATATGGAATGTGAGAAATGTCGTACCGATGATGCTCATATAAATTTCATGTAATATATTAATAACAAGGGTAATTTTTGGATCTGAAAATTTTGATTTCAAAACCGTAATTTGCTACGAAAGTAGGAATTTAGTGCTACCAGTTTTGACTCGAAAGAGCAAAAGTGGTATCTGACTGTAGAAAATTCAAAAATTAACTTTTAAACACAATGAAGTATTTTCTAAGTTAATTAATAAAATATAATTTTTAAAAGGTTTTAGACTTATAAACTGTACCATGCGAAAACGGGTGTTTGTGAGTATAAAATTTGATAACGGACATGTGAACATTGACGTTATCTTTAATTTAGTTTTCTATCAAAAGAATATTTTTCAACGGTGAACCTATTTTTCTAAAAAGTATTTCAAGATGTAACTTGATTATCACATGAAAACAACACTGAACACACGGATGTAACTTGATTATGGGATTAAAATCCAGCACTGAACACACAGAAGCGGTTGGTACCTCTAACTTAATATTCTCCGCGCAATCAAATAAATCTCTTGTTATTATGAAATTGGAAATTTGTATGTGTACTAGTGAATGGAGGAAATCTCATTTCGGCCTCCTTTTATTTAATTACATTAAAAAACATTAACTTGTAGTCCTCGCGCAAATCAAAACATTAGCGTTGCCTTAGATAAACAACGCAACAATAGATAATGACATTTGTCAATTAGTTTCTGTGGGATTTAATATCTTTTATACTAAAACCGAAAAAGTTATGCACTTGCAGCCCTATCAACACCTCTGGGGGGTATCTAGATCCCCCTTGGATCACGCTGATACGCCTATTCGATAATTTATACTTCATGCTCAAGTAGAGCGTTAACTGGGAGACCTTCAAGAGGTTGAAAACATGTCACTCAATAATTATTTTGTACGACAATGGGACATCTACTATAAGATACCTAATCTTGATCATGTTGGAATTCTCTTTAAGTCTGAACGTTGTCTTTAGAGTGATATAACCTTTCACCTAAACTTGTTACCTAGAGAAGCCTACCAACAAGCGTTTGAAAGGCTCGAGCTCTTCCAGGTCCAACTTTAGCCTATTAATGGCGTCTCAATACAGGACATCAATTGAAATTCCTAGATCTATTAATACTCGATTGATCACTTAGTCACCATATTGCACTTTTATAACCATATGGTCATTCTCATGATAGAGTATTCCTACAGTGTCTTTTCAAAGAAAAATATCTTACGATATGGATCTTCCTCCGATTTTCCCTATTCTTAGTAGAGGAGTCTTCTACCATACTGACTTGGCTAATATATCTCCAACGAGAGGATTTAGATTCTCCTCCCTCGATGAACCCTCAAACTATAGTTATATTTAGGCATATTACATTCATACGTCCTATTAGCATGAAAAATATTAGTAAAACTCTTAAAGTTATTTTTAGGTTCATAACCTATACCAACTTTATTATAGGTTTCTATTTGATTATCTATAATGTGAATCAAGTTATCGCTCCCTTTGGTAAACTTATCAAGTGTGTTATGCATTTCGTTAATTTTTTTGCTTAATAGCAACTTTGGTCCCCATATTTTCATTTTTTATAGTTTTGATTCCAACATTTTAAAATCCAGGTTTTTGGTCCCTAAATTTGATTTTTTTTTTCTCTCGGGATTTTAGTCCCCCTTCAAATTTAAGGTCAAATTTTGATGACATGGAAATCCAATTGATGATGTGTAACTGGCACTTTTACGATAAATAATTCCATGTCATCTATATTAATTTTTAATTATAATCATTTTTTAGAAAATTAAATATTGAAGTATTTAATATTAGAAAACATAAATTGAGGTTATTGAGAATCTCCAACCACCCACAAGCGTAAGATGTCTTGAGCTTTCTCGAACACGCTGGTTTCTACCGGCGATTCATCAAAGACTTCTCTAAAATCACTAAGCATATGACTAGTCTTCTGACGAAGGACGCTATGTTTATCTTCGATGAAAAATGCCATGAGTCCTTCCAATTGTTATAACTCACATTGATCTCTGCCTCAATAATGCAGCTTCCAGATCGAAGCAAACCCTTTGGGATCATGTGAGTTACTAGTGACTATGTAATAGGTTTTGTTTTAGGATAACACAAAGATAAGAAACGTCACACAATCTATTATGCTAGTAGGACCCTTGATGAATCTCAAATTAACTATGCTACTGCCGAAAAATAGCTTCTAGCCATCGTCTTTGCAATCAATAAATTCGGTTCCTACCTAGTAGGATAAAAAATTATTGTATACACGGACCACACGACTACAGGCACCTACTAAGTAAGAAAGATACGAAGCTGAGACTAATTCAGTGGATACTACTACAAAAGAGTTTGACATGGAGATAGAGGATAAGAAAACAACCGAGAAAGTAGTAGTGAATCACTTGTCAAGGATCAATATGGTAAATTTGAAGAGTTGCCCGTAAATGACTACTTCCCTTATGATAGACTGATAGCATTTGTAAAAGCTGGGGTGCCCCGTTAAGCTCATCTCACATACTTTCTTGAGGAATGCAACTTCGACATGAAAAAGGAACCAGAGGAGGCAACAACTTTAGATAAATCTATAGTTCTGTGGTACACTATTTTATTAACTACCTCGTCGTTGGGGTCTTGCCTCCCGATCTAACCTATCAGTAGAAGGAAAAGGTTTCCATGACCTTAAGCATTACTATTGGGATGATGCCCCGTGTTCAAGAGAGGTTTGGTGATATTTTTTGTCGATGCGTCTCCAATGAGGAAATAATGAGTGTTATCACCTACTGTCATGCCTCTCTTTATGTAGGACACATGAGTATTTCAAAAATGGATGCAAAGATTCTTCAGATTGGCCCACTATTTTCTGGGATGTTCATATTTTTACCACAAAATATGACCAGTACTAGCGCACTGGGAATATTTCAAGGAGAGATAAAATGCCCCTGAAAAACATCTTGTAAGTGGAAGTCTTTGATGTCTGTGGAATAGTTATTATGAGTCCTTTCCCATCTTCAATAGGGAATAAGTTCATTCCGGTTGCTTTCGACTATGTGTCAAAGTGGATATGGCAATAACTTTTCCCACTAATTACACTCAGGTAGTAATAAAGATGTTCAAGAACGTCATCTTTCCAATATTCAGCATCCCAAGGACTTGTAATCAGCGATGGTAGCTCTCACTTTATCTCAGAATTATTGAAAATAAAGAAGTATGGAGTAAGACACAGAGTGGAAACCCCTTATCATCCCCAAACCAACAAAAGGGTGGAAATCTCTAATAGAGAGATTAAGCAAATCCTAGAGAAAATTGTTTCCACAACAAGGAAAGATTGGTCCTCAAAGCTGAATGACACACTCTTGGCCTATAAGATGGCATACAAAACCCCTATAAGAATCACCTCTTTTAAGTTGGTCTATGGCAAATCATGCCACCTTCTGATAGAGCTAGAACATAAAACCTAGTGAGAAATCAAGGCCCTAAACATGGACCATAACTCTGCTAGAGGAAAAATGATGTTGGACTTGCATGAGTTATAGGAGCTGAGGTTGGATGCATACGAGAATGCCCTGATTTACATAGAAAGAACCAAAAAGTGGAATGAGAGACACATCGCCATAAAAGAGTTCAATGAAGGCGATCTAGTGCTACTATTCAATTCTATGTTGAGATTATTTACAAGAAAACATCTCTCTAGATAGTCTGGACCATTTGAAGTGACAAGAGTCAACCACTTAGGAGCAATAGAGGTATAGAAAGTTCATACTGAATGGTCAAAGGTTAAAGCATTATCATCCAACAGATAATGTTGTAGGACAGGGTGTTACTTTAGCCCTATGCCCCCGAAGGTTGAGCATTAAAAAATCGAGTTGCCGACGTAAAATAAAGCGTTGCATGGGAGGCAACCCACAATTTTCTATTTCAAGTTTTTCATTTTTCATTAATAAAAGCATATCCATCTTAGGAAAGCAAAGCAACTAATGAGCCCAAATAAGTTAAAAGGTGAGCTATGCACTGACGACCGTCTTGAACATATGAAAAATGAGGCTTAAATAACATGACAATTGGAACTTCACGATAATGACAAGCGTCACTTCACTTTAAACTCTAAAGGACAGAGCGTCATAGCCATTACGCCTGTCAACATGTCAAGGCCGCATTTGGATGAACCATTTCAAATAATTTCCCATAAAATCCCTTTAAATTCCATTTAAGCCATATTCTGACTTTTCTATTTCTCACCACCATAAAAATAGGTGCCCATCATCACTATTTCTCCCATTTTCAAAAATTTCATCTTCCTCAAAAACTTTTCTTCCAACAAAACTCCATTAAAGAACCACACAAAAATTACATTCTCACTCACCCCATACTCAAATTAAAAATTGTTACCATCATCACCACCACCTCCCCAACAACACTTATCCCACTTCAAAAATCAACCTTTCCTTCATTTTCCATCAACACTCAAATTCTGGTTCTCTCATTTTTCCACCAAAACCCAACTTCCTTCATCAACACGCCTCATAGATTTCAAGTTAATTACATGGGAATCACATTCAGAAACTAGTAGTAGAGAAAGCACTTTGAAATTCTTTATCAACGGGAACTGATTCCTACATGGTGTGCAAATAACTCTTTCCTTAAAAGATTAGGCTTATTTGATATCAAGCATTTCATGTTGGATAAACTAGGCTGGACACATTCTATAACTCTATGTCATCCCACTTACGAGATATTTAAAAAAAGGCGTGAGTGGGGTGGTTATTGTTCTAAATTACCAAATGAATACTCTTTGCAATTGAGGGAAGTGGTAAGTATTCATAAATGTAGTAAAGCTAACAATATCAATATGATGACTATAAAGTGGTCAAGTAAGAGAATTCAAAACTCATTGAAAGATAATCCTAAGATGAAAATCAAGGACATCAAGGAAAAAATTTAAAGGAAACGTAATGCTGGTGTAAACAAGACTAAGGAAGTAAGGACTAAGTGTGCAGCCAGAGGAATGGTTAATGGTTCCTTCTTAGAATAGTGCTATAGAATTTTTGAATATTATCATTAAATTCTTAGAAAAAAATAATGGTTCAACAGTCAAGGTGAATTTATAACTTGTTCCAAATAATACAATTGACAAGAGGCTTTATTTCCAGAGATTATACATATGTTATAAAGCATATAAAAAGAATTCCAACTTATGCATGCCTATCATTAGACTTGATGGCTACTTTTGTAAAGGGCCTATGTAGACGAGAAATATTGTCATCCGTAAGAAGAGATCCTAATGACCAAATGATGCCAATAGCCTTTACAATTGTTGAATTTGAAACAAAGGACAACATGGCGTGGTTTTTGGAACTACTAATTGATGATCTTGGAGGTAGAACTTAATGTCATATTTATACATTCATATCAAATCAATAAAAGGTAACTGAATTATTCTTATAATTTTATATGTATGTTTTTTGTTGCATGTTTATATGATGTTTTATTAATAACTTTGTTGTATTTACTGGTAGCGTCTTTTGCTGGCTATGAATGAGCTTCTACCGGCTGTGAAACAAAGGTTTTGTCTACTCTACAACAACTTTAGGAAGAAGATTCCTGAAAAGAAATTGAAATTGGTTATATGGGAAGTTGCTAAGTCAACTTACCCATAAGTTTGAGAAATGGAGATGAGAGAAATGAAAGGTGTCAATGAAAAACACTTTAAGCATACAATGAAGACACCTCCTAGGTTATGGAGTGAATCTTAGTTTAGGGCAGACACTAAGTGTGATAGCTTGTTGAACAACCTGTTAGAGGCCTTCACTAGTGTTATCATTGAAGCAAAAGATAAGCCAATAATTACTATGCTAGAATAAATCAATAAATTCATGATGAAAATGTAGGCATCAAATAGAATGATATTTGGAAACTATAGTGACGATGTTATCTTTCCTAACATTAGGAAGATGTATATATTACTGCTAATTTCCTACCATTTTACATAATTTTCTTGGTAATATATTCAATAACACATATATGTACATTTTGATAATTAGAATTTAGAGAATTAGAGGCTACACCAACTTGTGAGTTGTTAGGTATAATATTATGTATTCATTGATCTATTGTTAGGTATAACACTATGTATTCACTGATATGTACTTTATTCATATTGTAGAATGTATACTGAGCATATTTTTGAGGTTAAGAAGATTAAAAAATTTGGATATAAATTCTCTGTCAAATCGCAAGAACATAACTGACCAAGCATGAAATGGTAGCTCACAACCTTACCATGTATTCATGCAAATTATTCCATGAAGAGCATGAGCTACATGATAGAAGAGTAAATTCCTAATATTTATAAAAATACAAATATCAATAGGTATACAATCATGTTATTTATCCTGTTAATGTGTCCAACCTCTATGAAAGGATAAGCTATCATGATTCACAACCACCAATCCTCAGAAAAATGCCAAGAAGGCAAAAAAAAAAACGAAAGGAGTCTTGAGCAAGGAGAAATTGATGGCTCTGATTGCAAATGAGGAGTACATGATTACACGTGTAGTAGGTGCTAGAGAAGGGGTTATAAAAAGGCAACTTGTAAGGTTCCACCTCAAGGAAGTCAAGACCAGTCTACTCAAGCAACTCAAACTCAACATCTGCCAAATCAATCACCGAGAACTCAGGTAACTCAAACTCAACCTCAACTAAGCCAATCTCATGCAACTCAGACAAGTCAAACTCAAGCTACAACAAGTGGATCAAGAACTATGAAAAAACACAAACTCTATCAAATGGATAAATACCTACTAAATAAAACACAAACTCTAGAAGTGGATCAAGAACTATTGTCAAGAAGTTGAGCACCAGTAGACCAACAAGAAGTGTTTGATCACTAGGTCCTACAACAAGGTTAAGTGCAATGAGGAATTTCACAAGCCCCACCACTAGGCTTAGTTAGATCTCAAATAATCAAGAAGAAAAATTTGGAACTGTGTTTTGGTTTAAGATAAGTGTAATGTTAAATTAGATGACTTTTGGGACTTTGTTTTGGTTTAGGATAAATATAATGTTAAGTTAATGACTTGGTGAATTACTTTGATGTATTGGGTTATCTTTTGGTACTCCACTTTGGTACTTTATTCTTGAGGAATATTGCTAATTAATGGATGAAGTTTAATGTTTGTTATTTTATGCTTATTGATACAAGAATGATGCATCCAATTAATGAATGATGCATCCAATTCAACTAAAATGAGTATAATTATTTCAAGCCGACCAAAATGGCCATCACATTATTTGAAACACATGGAACTACCCAATGGAAGAATACGTGTGAATCTAGGGCTAGGATACATCCAATGACTCCATACATACCACACCTAGAGAATAGCCTGTTGCTATAACCGCTCTATTATATAAAAAAGACGCGAGAAGAATTTAAGGTACACAATTTCAATTTCAAATTTTATTCACCCTTCTCCTACACATACTGACTTGAGCATTGGAGTGCTAACCATGCAGCCCACCCCATCCTCCTCTACAGTGGCACCGCCTATGGGAATCAACTTTTGATTCCCGAATTTTCCATAATCACATATTCTCTCTTTGATCTATCGATTCAAAACCTCTTCAATTTATCAATTCGGAGTTCTTGAAATCTAATAGTACATCCAACATGATCGACCAATTCGAGTAACAGATCAACCTATATTTTTGAATTTTCAAGATTCCTTACTTCCAAACCTTCCAATAATGGTTTCACTACTACAAAACGCGTAAGCAACAACGCCATCGTCACAACGATTCTTTCCTACACCGTGGTGACATCTCTAAACTAAGGCGTTACCATATTATTTTCGTTTTTTAATTAAAAATTATATGTATATAACAACGGTTGAGAAGCCAACTGTGGTGATAGCATAAAGCTTTCATGGGTTCGAACCTTAACGCCTTCACATATATTATTCCTTTAATGTTAAGGCGCGCCTTTTCTTTTTTATGTATTTTTAAATAAAAAAATTAAATGGTTATGACTACGGTTCATGTATTTCACCATTGTGACACATTTATTTATATCACCACAGTTGATATTGTAAACTGTTGTGAGTATATTTATATATAAGCGAATTTACACTCGCTCTATGACATTAGCGCCGTATCTTTCACAACAAAACACGTAACATTCACAAATATGGTAAAAATATACAAGTGCAAATATAAATAAGTGAAGATAGACAATATATACAATATCTACAAAACAAAAAAACAAAGAAACTATCAAGATGCAATTCAATAAAAACACCAATCCCCGACAATGACGCTATTTTGATGAAGCAGTAAAGCGGAAAGTAAAAGTAAGTATTTTTACAGAGTGAGATATCAACTGTATCGCTCTATGTCAGTGATCTCTCAGCAAAAATAAAAATAACACGGAGGCATTAAGAATCGATATCTAAGTGATTACTAAGCCTAAATCTATCTCTAGAATCTAAGCCCAATAGATATTCATCCTAAGTCCGGATTCAAACCGTCCATTTCTACAACAACTCAAACCCAAACACTTAGCAAGCTAAAAAGGATAAACATCAATAAATATTTGTAAATAAAGTTTCATACAACACCATGAGCAATATATATATATATATATATATATATATATATACATATAATCAAGGTAAAGTTACATACAAAATCTAATAAATAATGGTTACAAAGAGAAGAAGAGGAGAATAAGTCAAATCTTTTGCAGTGTCAATCGCGATCAACCAAGCTCCCGACTCTGGATCATCCAATTGCAAGCCACAAATATTGTTTTCTAAGCTCTAAACATCAAATAATGAAGGTGATGGAGTTTGGACACAAATACCCCCAAAACCATAACCTAGAAAATAAACTAAATCTGTTTTTATAAAACTCATCTCAGCATACTGCACTAAGCGGCCTAACCCTGCTAAGCGGGCTACCACTTAAAATACACGTGAAACCGTATTAACCTCGCTAGGCGGAACCCCGCTAAGTGGCCTCATCCCACTCAACAGGCTCATTAGCACAACCCCTGCCAAAATTGGAAAAAACACGTAGCACGCTACAGATGTGCTAAGCGGGCTTCCCTGAACCAAATTTCCAAAATTGCTTAATTTTATTCCAAAAACATGCACTTGAAGTTGTGCCTTCAACACATTCTTCCTCAATGCTCCAAATTTGCGACAAATACCTACAAAATATACCAAAACTATCAAATCATACACTATTAACATAAAAACACAATTATACACAAACAAAACGTATTTACAAACAAAACAGAGATTATTCAAACAATATTAACAAAAAGTATCGATAAGTGAAACAAAACTTATATACATAAATAGCTACAATTTGCACTTATCAAACTCTCCCCAACTTGAACTTGTTTGTCCTCAAACAAGGCCAAACAACTCAAAGAACAAAGAAACAATAATAAAAGAATCACGAATCAACAAGTTTTGAAAATGGAAAACAAATGTATGGTTCAAAATAAAAATGTACACGTAAGGCAAAACTTACCACTAACTACAACGATAACATGAACATGAAACAACTCCTAAATACAACACACATGTCAAAAATTATAAAACAATACAATGTTCACAAGTGAATCACACCTAGCACACACTTCATCGGTAGATGAAAAACACAAACATGGGGTGCTTAACTCTCACCAAATAATCTTGCCAACAACAACTAAATTATGCTTTCATCAAAGCAAACTCATATTGAAAAGCACAAAACCAAAATCACAAGGGCTTAAAAGGGTTATAGTGTGGCTTGGGTAACAAAGAAGGGTCGATATCTAAAGGTAATTAAAACAAACAACAATGCCTAATCCTATGGGAGTGATCAATTCACAAAGTATCAAGCACCGCTCAATCAATTTTTTTTAACATTCCCAAATGTTACACCAACACAAAACTTTTTATTTTATATATTTTTTTCTTTCTTTTTTTAAAACTTTTTCTCTTTTTTCTTTTCTTTTTCACACACATATTTGTTTCTTTTCATTTTTCTATACTCCCACCATTTTATTTTCAACCTCTACCAACCAACTTACAAACAAGCAAACAAACATTGTTTTCCCCAACTTAAACACAACCATATAAAGTGAAATGAATGCTCCCAAACTAGCTAGGCAAGGAAAAATTCAACCATAATACATGGTTGAGGGTCAAGTGCCAAGAAACAAAAATTAGAATCTATTGGTGAATTCTAACTAAAAGGCTCAAAGGCGTTCACAAATGATCACTCACTCACAAGGTAAATTACTTTTGGTTAGGTGGTTTTTCTTAAAATCAACAAAATGCCTTTGATCATTTCATGCTTTCATACAAATCAACATAAATGCAAGATTAAACATAATAAAATTGAGTTAAGACAAAAATTGTTGGTCTCCCGTGCATATAGTAAACAATGGAAAGCAACCTCACAAGGGGTTTAGTCCTAAAGTGATTCAAATTTGAACATAAATTGCAAAAAAAATTAATGACATGAAAATTGTATAAAAGAAAAGTCTCATAAACATGTTATGTTCTAGAAAGCAATAAATGAGTATCTGGCGTGTACCAACTTCAAAAACTATCATTATCATACATCCACAAGTTGAAACATTCAAACTTGGAAAATCACCTCAAAATTCTTAAAGATATAAGATAAAGGTTTGATTCCAAACAAAACAAAAGAATTAGAAAAATAACTTTATCATGTATGAATCTAAAAAGCCTAACTAAAAGTGGGAAAAAGGAGAGCCAAGTGAAACAAAAAGAATTCACTGGTACATCACAATAGAGCATGCTAAGAAAGCTCTACCGCGCTATACCAGAACTAGAAAAACAAGACAACAACATATTTTCTAATGCAAGCCTCCACTTATCACCTACAAACTCTCTATTACACAACTAAATAAAATTTACAACACATACACATTTCCTCAAGCTAATGAAAGCAAGCCTTTGGAAAAACATAATTAACAAAACAAAAAAATCGGATCAAAGTGAATAAATAAGTTGAAAAGTGAAGATTTGAATTTTAAAACAGGTCCAATTTCAACTTATTTAAACAACAATAAACACACTACCTAAATTAACACAATGAAAAACAATAAAACATGCTTGTTTTAGGTCGTAAACTCGACGCCTGATATTTACAAACTAGCACATTGCTTCGGACGAGCCAAATGCTTCACTCCGACCTTTGCTCTCATCTCTTCGAGCTCTAATCGAAACTACACATCTAACCACACTTTCAGAAAATATGAAGAGAAACAAAAATATACACTAAATTTACAAGTATTCAAAACACTTAACATTCACAAATATTGTGAAAATATACAAGTATCAATATAAACAAGTGAAGATAGACAATATATATGGTATCTATAAAACTCAAAAACAAATAAACTATCGCGATGCGATTCAATAAAAACACCAATCCCTGGCAGCGATGCCATTTTGCTGAAGCAGTAAAGTGACAAGCAAAAGTAAGTATTTTTTATAGGTTATATCATATCGTCTCCAAAGGAATTAGTGGTTACTGAATTCTCGTTCACCAATTTTCGCATTTATGAGTTTAGGAATAGAATGTGTTTGTTTGTAAGGTACGAGAATTAAAAGTTATTAACATAAATAGAATTTCACTCTTCGAATAGTAAAGAACTCTCAAGTTTATATTTAGTCTACCCTATCAAATACTTAAAATTACTATCCATTTTCACTTAACCTAAACTACTCTTCAATATCATCACGTATCGCTGACACGTAAATCATCTCTAACCCATAGTGAGATATCAACCGTATCGCTCTATGTCGGCGATCTCTCGGCGAAAATAAAAATAACACAGAGGCATTAAGAATCGATACCTAAGTGATTATTAAGCCTAAATCTATCTCTAGAATCTAAGCCCAATAAATATTCATCCTAAGTCCGGATTCGAACCGTCCATTTCTGCAACAACTCAAACTCAAACACTTAGCAAGCTAAAAAGGATAAGCATCAATAAAGATTTGGAAAAATAGTTTTATACAACACCATGAGCAATAAATATACATATAATCAAGGTACAATACAAAATCCAACAAATAATGGTTACAAAGAGAAGAATAGGAGAAGAACCAAATCTTTCACGGTGTCAATCGCGATCAACAAAGCTCTCAGTCCTGGATCATCCAATTGCAAGCCACAAATGTTATTTTCTAAGCTCTAAACATCAAATAACGAATGTGATGGAGTTTGGGAACAAATACCCCAAAAACCATAACCTAGAAAATGAACTAAATCTATTTTTATGAAATTCACCTCAACGAACCATGCTAAGCAGCCTAACCCCGCTAAGTGGGTTGTCATTTAAAATACACGTGAAACAGCCTTAAACACTGCAAAGTGGGATGACCCCGCTAAGCGGCCTCATCCCGCTCACCAGGATCATCAGCATATCCCCTGCCAAAATTGGAAAAAAAATGTAGCACGCTACAAAATGCGCTAAGCGCGCTTCCCTGAACCAAATTTCCAAAATTGCTTGATTTTATTATGAAAAAGCGCACTTGAAGTTGTGCCTTCGACACCTTATTCCTCGATGCTCCAAATATGCAACAAATACCTATAAAATAGACCAAAACTATCAAACCGTACACTATTTACATAAAAATACAATTACACATAAACTAAATGTATTTACAAACAAAGCAGGGGTTATTCAAACAATATTAACAAAAAGTATCGATAAGTGCAACAAAACTTATATACAAAAATAACTACAATTTACACTTATCAATTTCCAATAAATTGGATAATGGAAAATATTGTCAAAAATTGATTGTGACAATGCCTTAATAAAGGGTAATGACTCTCTATCAAATCTTTCCAAAATCTTTAAATATAACAAATTTATTGGGTTAAATATACGACAAGCGAGTTTCAATTTACACCCCTATAAAAGATTTTTTTTTAATTCCCCCTTATAATATGAAGATTCTCTGTATGTGGCCCATAGGTGCATTATTTAAACCCAGATTCCAATTTTTGTCCAGCGTGACACTTACTTTTATCACACATGGCTTTTTATTTTTCACCTAGATTTTTTTTTTAAAAATTTCTTAAATTATTTTTATTAATACCTTTAATAAATAAATGTTTTTAATAATTGTAATTAATTTTTTATGTAAATATATTTAGAAGTTAATTATTAAAACAATACATTAAGGCCTAAAGCCCATGTTCTTTTCATGAGTAGCCTAATACTTGAAGATTTGAAAACTATTGTGTAAAAGATGTTTATAAACATTTTCATTTATTTATGACATTTCAATGTGGGACTTTATAAATGTTGTACCCTAGATTCCGCCCCTAACTTTTTCAGTTGCACTTTCATATCATATTTTGTCATTTAGTCAAAACCATTAATAAATAGCTTCATTCATCACATTTGCATCCTATCTTTAAGTTTGCTCTTGTGTTGTTGACTAACTTGTAATCAAAATGTAAAAAAATATATTTGTATTTGTCTTTGCATATTTGTGTTTTGTAGGTACCGAGTCAAAGCATATGGCAAATAAAGTTTTCCGGTATTATTTCCCTAAAATCTCTATTTGCAAAGAAAAAGAATTAAATTTTTTCCAATTTTTTCACTGTACAATCGATTGCTCCTAGAGTGCAATCGATTGCACAATTTTTGAAAAAATACACTGTGCAAATCAATTTGTACTGTAGTGCAATCGATTTACACAAAGTAAAAATTTGAAAAAAATCAGCAATTTTAAGCTTGTCAAATTTTGACTCCAATTTTTATCTAATTTTTGAAAGAATTATCATTAATTCAAATTTTGGCTCCAAGAATCAATTACCAAATTACCACTAATACCAATCCTAAACTCTATAAATAGAGCCCCAATTTCATTCAAATTTCAAGCTTTTGATAGTCAAAATCACTTTGCTAAAAATCTCTCAATTCTCTCCATCTACCAAATTCACTCAAAGCTCCATTTTCAAAAAGTTAGTAAGCTTTGCATTGAAGCTTACTAATCTTTGAGCTAAACCTTCATCCAAACACTTTTTCTTCATCAATTCTCTACATCCAAGCTTGGGCAATTGATTCTTGTGGTTGAATTGAAGCAAATTCTTGAAGTTGTGTTGATAATTCTCTAGATCTACCTTTGGTAAGTTGGATTTTCCATCTTTCACAATGTGATCTCTTGTTGATCTTTAGGTTGATTCATTGAGCATTGTTTTGTGATTCCTTTTGTGCTATTTTCTCATAATTTGATAGATTTTTTGTGCTCAATTGAATCCATGATCATGAGGTGTTTGATGGAAAGTTTGAACAAGAATTTAGCCTTTTAAAATGCTGTTTTGCTGTCTATAACAACGTGCAATCGATTGCTGTAACAGTGCAACCGATTGCACTAAGTGAATTTCACATAGATTTTTGAAAATTACACTGTGTAAATCAATTTGCACTATAGTGCAATCGATTTGCACATAAACAGAATGCTTTTTTTTGCCTTGTTTTGGAGCAACTTTGATCCAAATGCTTTTTCTATTCACTCCTTTTGATTGTTGGTTTGGATTTCAATTTTAAATGTCCAATTTCTCTTTAAACTCAATGGACTTTGTGGTGTAGATGAAGTTGGATAAATGTTCATCAATTCAAATCTACCAAAGAGTGAATTATTTAATTCATTTTTTGTGCTTTGGATTAATGATATGTTTAGTTCTTTAATACATCTAGATGAGTGGTTGAATTTAAAGATGAAAGAAATTTGAGGTGGTGATCCAAATTAGCTTATCATTCCCCTTTCATCTTATCCCTTTCTTTTTAAAATATGCTACATGTTAAGGGGTGATGATCTCTATATCATTTATCCAAACATGAAGTACGTAGATTGCTATTGACCGATCTCAAAATAGGTACCACTTCTACATAAGTCCACTTACGATTGCTTAATATAACACTAAATTTTGTCCTGATTCGAATAAATGATCATCCGTGGTCCAAACCTATGTTTGCAAGCCCAAGTATGTTAATTTGATCTCTTTGATTCAATAACCTTGAGATTTATTGTGTGGAGGCTTTGGTTCTACCAATCCTCTAATGGATCTTCATCACTTTTGGTCAACGTGGATCACTTAAACATCGTTGATCATTAAATGTTACTTTTTGAGGATTCCAAAATGGATGATATACTTGACTAAAAGAAAATGCAACTTATTGTGTGGAGGCTTTGGTTCTACCAATCCTCTAATGAGTTCTAAATGCAAGTTTCAAGAAGGTCATCCAACTAACCAATAATTTCTAACAATTGACTTTATTTTATGCTCTTTACTTTATGTACCATTTGCTTGAGCATTTACTTTTATGTTATTTTCATCTTTGCTCACTTGAGAATTTACTTTTATGCCATTTTTATTTTGCTCACTTGAGCTTTTTCTTTTCCTTTTGAAGACACTTAATAATCAACATAAACCATAAAAGACATTAATGATACTTGGACTATTTGGTTAATATCCTTGGTATTATGGAGTATTGGACTTCTTGGACTTAGGATTAGAGACCTTGGCTTATGTTGGAGACCTTGTGACCTTAATGGATATTTCATCTGGAGTTCTTGGGGTTTACCTCAAGACATTGAGTTGTTTGTTTGTTTCGTGTGCAGGTTTTTGTGATTACATACTTTGTCTGTAATCTGGAATTCACCCGTATACAGCTGTTACTCTGCCCAATTTTTGTGAAGACTTTATACACTTAAGTTTAGTTCTCTCAAGAGGTCTAGTATCTTTGCTTGTTTGGTTTCAATCTAAAGAATGAGAATTCTATCTTGACTCATAATGTCAAGTGTTGGCTTCTTGTTGGTTAGATGGTTCTCTTCCTTAGCTTTTACCTTATGCTTTAGGATAGTCCCTTCATCTCCTCCCATCTTCTTTAATTTTCAAAACCTTCTCATCTTTTTCCAAAACCTTCTTTGTTTATAAAATCGAACCACTTTCATAATAAACCTCGGCTTTGTCGAGTTCCTTTTCTTTTAAAACTTCTTTCCTTTAAACAAACTTCAATTCATTTAATCATACTTTGACATCTTTCAAAACTAACAAAAACACTTCAACTCATTCAAACTCTTTTGTACGCTCGAGAACCTTTACCCTTCAAACTTTTTTTAAGGTGAGACACGATTCATTGATAGTCGAGCAACATTCTCCTATCCCCATGGTTATAAAGGTGTCAACTTTTCCACTTGAGTGCTAGAAGCGTTCTCAAACCCTCACTCTTGCTGACGCATGGTCCATCTTTCTCACACCTTGTGGGCGTTAGTCGAGATTTCTCTCCTAACAATGATGACTTGTCTCTTCGTTTAAAATCAACCAATAGACAAGTATTTTCTATCCAAACTACGGTGCTTTGACTTTACCATTGAACGAGGGAGTACGTAGGCACTAAGTCTTACGACCCAAGGCTAGCAACAAAAATAATAAAAAAAACATTTCATTTTCTTTTGTTTACAAATACTTATTCATTCTTTCCCTTTAGCAAGTAAACCTTTACATGACACTCCTTTTAAAAGAAACTAAACAAAGTGGATCCTACGGAGTACTATAGATGCTTAGGATGCTAATACATTCCCTTTGCATAAGCGACCCCCATACCTCGATCTTTGATCTTTTTGGGTTTTGTTCGCTTTTTTCCCATTTCCCTTTGGAAACAATAAAGTGCGGTGGCGACTTCATTGTGTTGAGATAAGTCAATTGATGGCTTAATCTCAAATCTTTACCGCTACATTTTCTTTACATATCATAATTGTCGCAATTGAGTTCATCTCTTAGCTCTAATTTGCGCGTGCGACAATAAACACTTTCATTACTTTAAAAATATGCAGTATATAAAAACAATAGTGTATGCTTGTTTCTATCTTCTTTGCATTAACATTTGAAGCTCGTTTTTTATTTATATATAATTTCATATCATTTGCACTTATTATATGTTTCGAAAAGGAAATAAGAAAGCATTAAAGCAAACAAGTGCCCTATGATCCAGCGAAGAAATATTTAAGACAAATCAATATTTAGAGTTTTCCCAGCTTGCTTTAATCATTAGAGTTTTTCCATTTCATTGTTCCATTCATGCATATGGAACATCGGGTGAACACGTGGAAGCCATTCATGCATATGGAACATTGGATGAACGAGTGGCCGCCATCTTAATGGCTATAATGGTTCTATGGAGTAATTGAACTTGAATAAATCACATTTTTTACGAATAATGATCCACTATTGACAATACTTGTTCTACTAGTAATTTTGTAATGCGCTTTTTCCACTTCCAATTATGTTTTTATGATTTTTATAGCTCCCAATTTTGCATGTTTTCTTGATTTGAGATAAGATGAAGAACACTTCATTGAGAATTTTATAGACTTAAGAAGATTGGATTAAGCTACTCATTCAATTATAGTGGTTGTGTTCAGTGACAATGATAACAAACACTTGCATTATGGCCAATTTTGAAGCAAATCTAACACTGAGTGCAAAAGTGATCTCCACGACCTCGAAAATTTATATTCCTTCCTCCATGACCACCATGATAGTTGTTGAAGTATTGGTGAGAACTTTGACCTAATTTTTGTTATGAATCTTGAGATTGGACTGATTCATGAGAGATTCGCGAGGAAGGTGAACCTTGAGCGGGATTCAAAACTAGAGACTTCTGTGAAGAATTTTTTGTTTGATTAATTTCTTAATATAAGAAATTAAATGAAAATTATTACTTAATATATATTCTATACAATAATTAATATATATTAAGTAAAAAAACTAAAAATTTAAAATAATCCACGTGGATTTAAATTTATTTTTTTAAATAAAAAGCCACATGTGATAAAAAATCAAGTGTCACGCTGAACAAAAAATGGAATCTTAGTTGAAATAGTGCACTCAGAGGGCCATAGACAGTGAATCTTCATATTATAAAGGGGAATAAAAAAATTATATTACATGGGTGTACACTGAAACTCACTTTCACTATATAGGGTGTCATATATTTAACCCAAGATTATTTAGGGCATTCTATCCATTTACATAAGGACCTAATCAATTGGGCCGTTAATTTTGCCCATAAATAGTTTCCTTTTTTGTGGCAACCTTTATCATATAAATATAAGCTTCTCACTTTACTTTTTCACCTCCAGAATCGTGAGCTAACTCACCCACTCTTTCTTTAAAAATATTTTTATACTTTCTCTCACATTAATTTAGCCATAGCCCTTTGAGAAAGTCCTTTTATTTAAGTGAGGAAATTTGTTATTGGAATGGTATATTTGAATATTCACCATGAGCTATTTTTATCTTGAGTGAATATCTCTTCTTAGGTAGTGTTTGGTTGGGTTCAAAGCTAAACCCGTTAAAAGCTTTATGTTGGGAATTTAGTATTAAGACACTGTTTGATTCGTGAGTAGAGCAACTTAAGGAAAAACTCTCTTTCTGGGTTCTTAAAGATAACCAGCGAAAAACCTTCTCTTCGGTTCTTGAGCTCAGAGTGTTGATTTAAAACTAAAGGATTATTCACCAAAAGATTATGGGTTAATAATCTAGGCACTACTACAAAAACACATTTAAGATCGGAGGTGAAATGCATTTAACTTCGACTGTATAAGCGAGGTAACGATGAGCGTCATAAAAACTATCAATTTTCCCTTCAATTATTAAAAAACGGAGGGTAAAGTTATCTGCACATGAATTCGGTCCTCGGCAATTTATAATTTCAAAACTAGCGTCACATACCTCTCGATTTATGAACAAAACTGATGAGTAAGATATTTTTTTCTCTAAATACTCGTTACGTTGTTTACACAAAATATTAATAAACTAATTTGTTTACAAACTATATTGTTTACCCATAATATTACATTCTTTACACAAAATATTATAGTGAAAATTAATTTGTCAATGAAGATCAGATGCTGGATCTTCGAATCATTGAATTTTGGGGAAGATCAAATAATGAGTGCGAGTATATTTTCAATTGCTTTTGCTTGCATTTATTTCCGATATAAAATAAAAAACAAGTGATATAAATAAATAATTTTCTGCTCTAATAAATATTTAAGAACACAAACCTTAAATCCAAAAATTTCATGCTATTGTAATCCATCATAGAGAACTTTTCCTGATAAATGCTTTCACAAGAAAGAGAACAAGATATATAGTGGTGGATGTAAATAGTTTCAAGCGCCTCATGTTTCACAATTAATTTTTTGATATTCATAATGTTTTTATAATGAGTGTCTTTTAGGTTTCAAGCGAATTACTAATGATAATGTCTTGAGCGTTGATACTCATTAAATGGACGACAAAGATTTGTTTAAGAATGGTGAATATCCTCAATAAGCACACTTAATTATCCCCTCATTTATGACAAAAACCGAGGTAAAAAGTATCCACCCTTCAGTTTCAGTTGAAAATCGAGGTGAATAAGCTTTTATTTTTATTATTTTAAAAAGTATATTCTTTACACAAAATATTAAAATACATTGATTACAACAAATCAAGATTCACCATCGTTGTTGTTATTCTTAGAGAACAACAAATCTTTGTTGTAATCCAGATTTTGTTGCATACCTTTTATGCACGTTCTTTTAAAGTTCAATGGATTACATGCATCCAACTTCTAATAAGTTATATGTTCCAATCATTTGAAAATATTTTTCTGCACTTGCAATCCATCATAGTGAACATTTCTAAACTTCTTTAAGTCCCAAGATTTCATTATCTTGAGCAAATATTTTCATGGAAAATGCTTTCACAAGAAAGAGAACATGATATATAATGATGGATGTAGATAGTTTGCTATGGATTGATGTCATGGCAATATCTTGAGCACGGTTCCTTTATGAATGTAGGGTATATATCAATTGTTGTAGCTGTGTAACAAAACCCCTCGATTATGTTAAAAAATCGAGGGGAAAGTTATTTTTTTAATTAAAAATAAAATAAAATAAGGAAACCACTCGGTTTTAGTAAAAAATCGAGGTAATAAGTTTCAAGCAAAAAATGATGAATAATAAAAAAATTGAAAGTAATATGTCATGTTTTCATTTTAATTTTTTATCACTCACCATTTTTTGTATGCAATTTACATCTTGTTTAGGAATAAATTTCTCAATGTTGTCAATCAAAGAAAGTAATACCGTTTTCTTTGGTTGACAACATAAGAAGGTTATTCAAAATACAAGAATAACACCATTATGTGAGATAGATTGCAAGGGCTGAAAAAAAGTTTTGTTCAAAGGCATTGTTTGATCTGATTCGTCGGTGAAATTTTATTTGAATCGATTCAAACACACGACGAATCGATTAACAAAGTGACCCAAATTTCATTTTAGCTATATTTGTGGAAGTCGACTCAAAGCGTTGATTGAATTAATTCAAAAGATTGAAATGAATCGATTCATAGAGGGACGCGATATGATTCAAGTGGTAAATTAAACTTATTCAAATTGGTTGATAAAAACTTTTTCTCCACAACTTAAGTCTAATTTTTATTCACTTTCCAGGTTCTTTTTATTTGCTTATTTTTATTATGTATGCCATAAATTCTTGTTATTTAAGTATTGCTTTTACCATTTTTGAGTAAATTAATTGAGTACGAAACATGAGGACATTATACCGACGAAAGTCGAATAAATTTCATGTTGAATAAATTATAATGAGAAACATTTTAACATTTTGAAGATTATTATTTTAACTCACAACTTTAATACGACAGTAGAAACATTGAAATACCGTTTATAAGTCGAAAGGGCAAAAATAGTACTGGACTTAGAAAATTCACATTTTTTAGTTATTAAATAGTGAAAGCATTTTCTAATTAAATTAATAATTTAATATATTTTAAAAATGATTTCAAGCTTGTAATTTAGAACATACGAAAGCAGGAGATTACAAGTTTAAAATTCGTTAACAGACACACGAGAGAGGACAATACCTTTGATCTAGTTTTTCTGCTAAAAACAATTTTCTCGTTATAAATAAATGTTATAATTTATATGAGTAACGTAGGAAGACGAGAATCAACGTTTTGGTCTCTCGTTGTTATAATTAAATCTAATATGTTATTATCCCTTTTTCGCGCATAACAAATCATCCGCGTTGCCTTAGATAAACACAGTAACAATAGATAGTGGTAGTTGTAATTGGTCTATGTAGATTCAACAAACCTTTTATACTAAACTGATATAGTTGTATACTTGCGATCTATCAAGCTCTTGAAGCTCTTGCCGAGGACAAAATTGTGCAATGTCGCGATTCTGTTGTTAAAGAAAATGTTCCTTGCTAGGTACTTCCCGCCGACCAAAACCGCACAGTTAAGAAACTAGATCACATGCTTTAGGAAGATTGACGATGAATCAATACATTTGTCAGGCATACCCGTGAACCATAACGAAGTTGGGCCGACCAGGTTTAGCGCAAACAATTGGCATTTGGACGCGCCGTTAGCATTAAAGTAACTCAGCCAATCATCTACAAGTTACATATGCTCGTATGAATTCCCTTTCCCGTCATAGTCGCTCAATTTGGATGGTTTCTCCATAGACTTTGGATCTCGCTCTCCAGTATGAATCAATTCAAAGGCATTGTTTAATCTGATTCATCGGTGAAATTTTATTTGAATCAATTCAAACACACGACAAATCGATTCACAAAGTGACCCAAATTTCATTTTAGCTCTATTTGTGGAAGTCGACTCAAAGCGTTGATTGAATTAATTCAAAAGATTGAAATGAATCGATTCATAGAGGGATGCGATATGATTCAAGTGATAAATTGAACTTATTCAAATTGGTTGATCAAAACTTTTTCTATAGATTGCGAGCTTAACCGAGGGAATATGTCATTTTCCATTGATCAAAATTTCAAAAATTTCATTCCATTTTATTTTCACCTCATTTAAATATTCAATCAATGTGAAAACTTGTTAGAAAAATTATATGACAAGAATCAAACCATTAAATCGTGTTTAAACGAAAATAAAACCAATTGAAAACATGCCTTTATTGAATTATTCTCTTGCCATTCTTAACATACAATGAACCTGGACCTATGCCATGTATTTGCACGAATTCTTGGGCCTTAAAACAAATCCAAACACCAGCCCATATTGAATAGTTGGATAGTAATGAAGAAAGTCCGTGAAAAACTGTAAAGACAGTGTAAAAAGACAGAAAAATTGCATTTTGAACTGTTATGTGTCGATACAATGTTGTTATGCATCGACACATAACTCTTCTTGCTCCTGTAAAAATGAAATCAACTCAGTATGAGTCAATGCATTATGGGATGTGTCGACTCATGCACCTGTTTGTGTCGATAAATACGCGTTTTGTGTCGACTCATGCACCTTTCATCCTTCTGTTTTGGGGCCTGGATAACAGTATGTATCGACACATAAAGCTTTATGGCGACACATACCCTGTTTGTATCGATACATACGCGTTTGTGTCGACTCATGCGCCTTTCATCCTTCTATTTTAGGGCCTAGAGATTAGTATATATCGACACATAAGTCTTTGTGTCGACTCATACCCTATTTTATCACCAAAATGAGTCGACTTATGTGGGTATGTGTCAACTCATGCTGCAGTTTTTTTTCCTTAAACATTGTTGTTTTGAATTTGGACCTCTTTCAAGATGCTGTGGTAGCCTCAGTGAACCTCCAGGATACTTCTCGAGTCCTCCCTCTTGAGAAATTGAGGACCTCAATGAACATGTCTTGAGTAAAAATGGGAGGGAAAATTTTGGGGTACAACAACTTTCCCTGTTCAATCTTCTTAAACCCAATGATTTAGATTGGCTTGTCTGCCTTTCGTAATCTAAAGGTGGAAGATGATTGAACACTAGAGTGCCTAGAAATTTGCACTCGCATATACATGAAGTAGTACTGCAGGTTGATGATATCGGGAATGAGCTTACAGATGCCATTTGGAGAGGTGATGGAGAGTCGTCAGAGATGGGCTTATGGATGCCATCATGCATCTAGTTTTATCTGAATGAAATGCTGGAATGAGCCCGTGTCAAGCTGCGTCCAGAAATGTATTAAAAGGCAATCGTGTAAGGCTGCTTCAGGTTGAGCCTATGTTAGACTACACCTGGGAATGTCTTAGTAGGAACTTGTGTAAGATTGCTTCAGGATGAGCCCGTGCGAAGCTGCATTTGGAAATGTATGAGAAGGAGCCCAGGTAGGGCTGCTTCGGGATGAGTGCTGTGAAGCTTCATCTGGAAATATTAGAAGGAACCCATGTAAGATTGCTTCAGGATGAGCCCGTGTGAAGCTGCATCTGGAAATATATTAGAAGGAACCCGTGTAAGATTGCTTTAGGATGAGCCCGTGTGAAGCTGCATTTGGAAATATATTAGAAGGAACCCGTGTAAGATTGCTACATGATGAGCTTGTGTGAAGCTTCATCTGGAAATATATTAGAAGGAGCCCGTGTAAGGCTGCTTCGCCTGGTCGTGTAGATAGTCACCCTATCTTGTTTCAAGAATTCATGCTGTCTAGTCATATAGATAGTTGCCCCATCCTATTTCGAGAATTAATTTGTGACCTGTTGAAAGTTGGTTGTTGTGATAGTTACCCTGTCTTGTTTCAGGAATTAATCTCTAACCTGGTCTTGTAGATAGTCACCCCGTCTTATTTCGGGAATTGATCCATAATCTGTTGTTCACAGATAGTTGCCCTGTTTGGTTTCATGAATTAATCTGGAACTATTTTTGTTGGTTGTTGAGATAGTTGCTCTGTCTAGTTTCAGGAATTAATCTCTAACCTGGTTTTGTAGATAGTCACCCCGTTTTGTTTCAGGATTTGATCCACAATCAGCCGTTCACAGATAGTTGCCCTGTCTGGTTTCAGGAATTAATCTGGAATTATTTTTGTTGGTTGTTGAGATAGTTGCCATGTCTTGTTTTAGGAATTAATCTCTAACCTGGTCTTGTAAATAGTCACCCCGTCTTGTTTCGGGAATTGATCCACAATCAACCGTTCATAGATAATTGCCATGTCTGGTTTCAGGAATTAATCTGGAACTGTTTTTGTTTGTTGTTGAGATAGTTGCCTTGTCTTGTTTCAAGAATTAATCTCTAACTTGGTCTTGTAGATAGTCACCCCGTCTTGTTTCAGGAATTGATCCATAATCAGCTGTTCACAAATGGTTGCCCCGTCTGGTTTCAGGAATTAATTTGGAACTGTTTTTGTTGGTTGTTGAGATAGTTGCCCTGTCTTGTTTCTGGAGTTAATCTCTAACCTAGTCTTGTAGATAGCCACCCCGTCTTGTTTCAGAAATTGATCCATAATCATCTGTTCACAAATAAATTCCTTGTCTGGTTTTAGGAATTAATCTGGAACTGTTTTTGTTGGTTGTTGAGATAGTTTCCCTGTCTTGTTTCAAGAATTAATCTCTAACCTGGTCTTGTAGATAGTCACCCCATCTTGTTTCGGGAATTGATCCATAATCACCCATTCACAAATAGTTGCCTTGTCTGGTTTCAGGAATTAATCTGAAACTTTTTTTGTTGGTTGTTGAGATAGTTGCCTTGTCTTATTTTATGAATTAATCTCTAACCTGGTCTTATAGATAGTCACCCCATCTTGTTTCAGGAATTGATCTATAATCAACCATTCACAGATAGTTTCCCTGTCTGGTTTCAGGAATTAATCTGGAACTTCTTTTGTTGGTTGTTGAGATAGTTGCCCTGCCTTGTTTCATGAATTAATCTCTAACCTGGTCTTGTAGATAGTCACCCCGTCTTATTTCGGGAATTGATCCACAATCCGTCGTTCACAAATAGTTTCCTTGTCTGGTTTTGTGAATTAATCTGGAACTGTTGAAAAAATGTTGATGATGTTTGTCTGTTGGTCTTTCCTGAAAATGTAAAGAGTTAGCTGTATGCAATGTCATGGTGCATGACACACCTTGTGTAATGATGTTCTTAAAATAAATGAGATTGTGTTATATGTATTTTGTATGCATGCTTATAAAATGATGTATGAATGCAATATATAAACTGATCAGTTATTCTTTGTAGTGTCATTGTACTGAGAGAAGATAAATCCCTAACTGCTGCTGGGGATAAAGAATGTGATTCTTCGATATTTATTGAAGTTGAATTGTTGGGAGATGGATTTCTGTGGCTAGAGAAATAAATGATACTCAGTCAAAGATATCCGGGATTGCCCCGTTCGTTGAACAGGGGATTGCTATCCGGCCCGTATATGAGCTCTCAGTCAAAGATAGAAGTAATGGTCGTTGTCGACACCAGCCGAACCAGGTAGTACATATCTTTAAACTTTCGGATATAATTTGTGAACACCCCGAACAACCTCCTCGGTTGCTTCAAAGAAACCCAACCATACTGTCTGTCTGAAGACTAGCTCTGGAGATGGAAGCAACAGAAGAACAAGGGGACCGTGGCCCCAATCTGAAGATACTGGAATACAATCTCAAACGCCGAAGGAAGCCAATTGAGTTAGGATTCAATTTCCTACCTACCACCGCTTTCTCCACAGCTTTTGCACGATTTACATTAGTTATGAGCGAATACTTTCCTATAAATTAGACTGTAAGGTTCTTTTTTATTTACTTTCTCCACAACTTAAGTCTGATTTTTTATTCACTTTCCAGATTCTTTTTATTTGCTTATTTTATTATGTATGCCATAAATTCTTGTTATTTAAGTATTGCTTTTACCATTTTTGAGTAAATTAATTGGGTACGAAACATGAGGACAATCATACCGACGAAAGTCGAATAAATTGCATGTTGAATAAATTATAATGAGAAATATTTTAACATTTTGAAGATTATTATTTTAACTCACAACTTTAATACGACAATAGAAACATTGAAATACCGTTTATGCGTCAAAAGGACAAAATAGTATTGGACTTAGAAAATTCACATTTTTTAGTTATTAAATAGTGAAAGCATTTTCTAATTAAATTAATAATTTAATATATTTTAAAAATGATTTTAAGCTTGTAATTTAGAACATACGAAAGCAGGAGATTACAGGTTTAAAATTCGTTAACAGAGACACGAGAGAGAACAATACCTTTGATCTAGTTTTTATGCTAAAAACAATTTTCTCGTTATAAATAAATGTTATAATTTATATGAGTAACGTAGGAAGACGAGAATCAACGTTTTGGTCTCTCGTTGTTATAATTAAATCAAATATGTTATTATCCCTTTTTCGCGCATAACAAACCATCCACGTTGCCATAGATAAACACAGTAACAATAGATAGTGGTAGTTGTAATTGGTCTATGTGGATTCAACAAACCTTTTTATACTAAACTGATATAGTTGTATACTTGCGACCTATCAAGTTCTTGAAGCTCTTGTTGAGGACAAAATTGTGCAATGTCGCGATTCTGTTGTTAAAGAAAATGTTCCTTGCTAGGTACTTCCGCCGACCAAAACTGCACAGTTAAGGAACTAGATCACATGCTTTAGGAAGATTGACGATGAATCAATACATTTGTCGGGCATACTAGTGAACCATAAAAAAGTTGGACCGACCAAATTTAGCGTAAACAATTCGCATTTGGACGCGCCATTACCATTGAAGTAACTCAGCCGATCATCTAAAAGTTACATATGCTCGTATGAATTCCCTTTCCTGTCATAGTCACTCAATTTGGATGGTTTCTCCATAGACTTTGGATCTCGCTCTCCAGCATGAATAAATTCAAAGGCATTGTTTGATCTGATTCATCGGTGAAATTTTATTTGAATCGATTCAAACACACGACGAATCGATTCACAAAGTGACCCAAATTTCATTTTAGCTATGTTTGTGGAAGTCGACTTAAAGCGTTGATTGAATTAATTCAAAAGATTGAAATGAATCGATTCATAGAGGGATGCGATGTGATTCAAGTGGTAAATTGAACTTATTCAAATTGGTTGATCAAAACTTTTCCTATAGATTGCGAGCTTAACCGAGGGAATATGTCATATTCCATTGATCAAAATTTCATTCCATTTTATTTTCACCTCGATTAAATATTCAATCGATGTGAAAACTCGTTAGAAAAATTATATTTTTTTGTAGTGATTGAATTACTTTTTGGCGATATTAATTACATAAAAAATACAATGGAGAAATATCCACAAAAGCGGTCATTATCAGTATTTGTAAGAATGTTTGACTGTAGAAAAAGCGTAGGATAATTTTTATAGAAAATATTGTTTTATATTTTAAGTTATTGATTGATACTAAATTAATTTCTAAAATTTAGTTTAATTGTCCCTTAGATTCAATATTATAATTTTATTTATCAATCTCTTGTCTCAATAACTTAATAAATAGATTTGTATTAGCATAAATTAGTAAAATGTATTAAGTAATAAGTTATTGTAAAACGAAAATGAATAGCATTGAGAAATATATTGTTAATCTAGCATAATGCACATGTTTCTTCTTGATTTGGTTTAGCCAATGAGTCCTCACAAATATAATATTAAGTTGATTTAGAATAGAAAGATAAATTTGAGGTGGTTAGTTATATGAGTGATAAATAAACAAAGCATAGTTTAAAATCCAAGCAAGTATGTTGATTGAGTCGTAAAGGCTAGGCCAAGAAACATAGATCCCATTAATTTAATGGATGATGGTAATAGGAAGTAGATTGATGAAGCAGTAACAAAGAGAGAGGAAATAAAAGAAAGAAAGATGAGATGTTGTTGTAATAAGGGAAAAGTAAGTTGAAGTTCAAAATGAAAGGAAGAAAGAAATTGTATTACTACTGCTTTTAAGTCCCACATCGGGGAGCCAAGAGTAAAACAGAGGAAATGTGGAATATAAAAAACGAAGTCAGGAATAGGAATAAGCATACCTTTCTCGGCCTTTTGGCTAAGATCAAGTGTAGTATCTGTTCTTATCAGTTTAATATCTGATATGTGGGCCAATGGTCCACACGATATTAAATTTATTTCTTGAGGGGAAGAGTCCACTACAGTAGCTTGCTATTGGGTCTCTTGCGTGTCGCTTTTGCGTTGCACTATAGCTATTGCTGGCGCACCCCACCAATTCAAGTCCAATATTTTCTTGTCATATGCATATAATATGCTAGGTCTGCTTTGTATTGGAACATAAAAATTTCGATGTTAAATATTCTGACTCTTACCATCTCATGTCTCAACATATACTATATTATCTTTCCCTTAACATTATTATAATTCATTCAAATTGAATAATCAATTGACAATACTAAATTACATAAATTTCTTTACTTTTTTTAATATTTATTTCGAACTTTAACTATACCTAATTAGAATCTATAACCGTCAAATATTTTGAATTGAGTTTTGAGACAACCACACTAAAAATATGCTCTACCACCTAAATATTCTAGTACTAAATATCTATCACCTCAAATTTATAAACATTGAGTTTTGAATGAAAATATGCTCTAGTACTAAACATCTATCATCTCAAATTTTCATATAAATAAAGATCGAGTTTTGACGATAAATACACAATGAAAATATAATTATAATACTACACATCAACCACCTCAAGTTTTCATATAGATAAAGATTGAGTTTTGACGACAAATACACAATGAAATTATGCTCTAGACTAAACATCTATCACCTCAAGTTTTCATAGTAAAAAAAAGGGAAGAGGGATTAAGTCGTGACTCTTTTTGAAATTATAGGTATCATTTGATTTTATTTCTGTTCTTTTACTATTAATTTATTTATGTTTCAGTAGGACTTAATACATTTTATGAAAAATTGTAAAAGTTAAAAGTGATTTATGCCAAAAGCATCCTAACCGGGCAAGTTTTGTGGTATTTTGCAATGGAAATTTATATGAAGGGGAAGGAGATTACTTGCACGCAAGAAAAAGAAGAAAATAAGAGAGCTTGAAATATTAGACAAAAGTATATCACACAATAACGAGAGTAGCACGATTTAGAGCACATAAAAACTATTCAACACTTGAAATATTATGGTGCTCAAAGCATTGTGCTTTTTGTATTGTAGTATGTGTATCAATAGAGGGACATGTATATTGGTACTGAAGAAAGAGAGCAATAGTTTCCACATTGCAACTCATATTCTCTAGTGGGAGGATCAGCCGAGTGGACGAGACCTACACAGTGGTATGTGTCACAAGGCAATTTTTGTACGCCAAGAAAGATATATCAATGAAATATGATACGGGGAACTAACATTGTTCACTCTTTTTCTTCGAGGGCTTCCTAAAGGTGGAGGTTGGTGTTTCTTCCGAGTAGAGCGGACATGCGACTTCTATCATTAAAGTGCCCAACCATGACGTCGATCACATGGTGACCACCTGGACCCGTCAACATAAAACATCAGGAAGAACGTGGGAGGAAAGCTTGAAAATTAAGGGTGACAACTGATCCGTCAGCTTGAAGACGGCCGTCATGGTCATGATGGATGGGATGTTAGTAGCATGGCGCCTGTCATGACGCTAAAACCCAAAATTTTCGCTCACGCTTCTACATGTCATTTTTCTCATCCTCCAACACTTTTTACACTACTTTAGCATATTTTTGATGATTTCCAGTACAACTTTTAGCCTATAAATAGGCCCTTAGAAATTACTTTTTTTGTATCCAAGTTTTGTTATAGCCGAAAATTACTTGTAAAGGGCACTAACATCTTGCATTGAGGTGTCCTTGAAATCTTAGTTGTAGGAGTTTTCTTTGACATTTAGTCTAGACATCCTATTCAGTCTCCTCAACTCCTAATTGGGTCACTTTCAAAGGAACACAATAGCAATAAGAAACCTTTTATTATAAACCAGAACCTAAGCTCATTCAGAGTTGAAAGCAAAAACAAATTGCTGTTGTCTTTCTTCAATAGCTTGTCACTTTTGTGTCAAGCCTCTAGATTAGAGATACACGAGAAACTTCTTCTTGATCAGCCTCACATCTGAAATTTTTCTTCCAAACATACTTTAGATATGTTAACCCAGTTTGGTGCAATATCACCTACTATGGGAGCTACCAACCCAGGAAGGAAGTCCACTATCTGCAGTATTAGTTCAAAGCTAAACTCTCCCGTTTACAACTTTTCGCCTAATTGCTACCCAATTCTACTTCTACCTAGGTCCTCTCTAGATATGCGAAATCGTTACCCCACCTCCAATCACCGCAGTGATATCTAACAGTCCCAATCCCAATGACTGCAACAATTATAACTCAATTTAGAAGATCATACTTACATTATAATAACTCAAACTCTTGCTTAAAATATTCGAGTGAGAATAATACTCTACTCATTGCCTAAAGGCTTATGAAGTTAGGACAATAATTTGACTAACAGTCAAACAACAATTAGTCGACCACATAGTATCAAAAGATACACGGGTGACTTACAAACTACACAAGAGACTCGCAAAACCTAAGGCTTATGCTTCCCCTAATTTTACAATTATTGAAAAAACTTAAATTACATTAGGTTAGGATTGTCCTTTAAATACACCTCTTCAGTCCACGGTGTGATACGGTGGGAGAACTGACTTGTGTTTTGCGTTTGTTTTCGCAAATGTTGCGGTTAGCAAGAGTCGCCACCGACTTTTTATTTTATCCTAAAGGAAAGGTTAAAAAGCACAGCAAAAACCTTTTGAGATGTTTTCTTAGGTTCGGGGAGTAGATTATAGAAAGGGAAGGTATTAGCACCATTTCTATCCATGGTTATCCATGGGCTCTTAGTTACTTGCTTAAATCACTTGCCTTTTGTTTTCAATTTGAAATGGTGCTTTGTGTGTGGGTTTGAAAATGTTTTGAAAAGAGGCCAATGTGGTGGCAACCCTTGTAATGATCCATGTTGGGATGTATACAAAGGTGTATATCTTTTGAAAAGGTTTTCATTTGTTTTTGAAAGTTGTGTTTTTTTTTTGAAAGTGTTGTGAGGTGTGGTTTAAAAACAGGCAAGTGTTTTCGTTTTGCAAGTTGACAAGTACTTAAGAGCGATCTACCCTAAAGTTCTCAAAGGTTTTGTTATGTTTTTAACCCTTTTAACAATTTTGTTCCACCATTGTATTTGGTGGACAATCTTGTGTTAGGATGTGAAAGGGACGGGCGCGGGTCATCGTTTAGACCATAATCGCAATGGTGCCAAGTATCTTTGGGCATTTTCCTTAAGGGACTTGATCATTTTGTTTTGAAAAATATTATCGAGGGACCATGATCATTCAATTCGTTTGTTTTGCCCAAAGAGACCTAACATGCAATATGGCCCAATTTTGAAAGGCAACAAATGGATGTAACCCTAGGGGTGTTAGTGTGCAAGTGTGTTTTATTGCATACAAGAGTTTTTCTTTGAATTAGGTTTTTCTATTTCATTGATTTTATCTTGTCATACATGTCCTAATTACTAGCAATAAGAAGCGAAAATGTAAAATCCTACGCTATTACAATAATTAGGGGAGGGGGATACACATTTGTACATGGGGGGTTCAACGAGAAAAATAGACAAAAAAGAAAATAGCAAAAAACAAGATATATATAGAGAGAGAGGGAGCCCGCGCGCTGTTGGGAGGCCATCAGAAGTTCTGACCCAGATCCGCTGTCAGATGATCAACCTATTGGTGAAACTGGATGAGTCAGAACTTCTGACTCTAGAACCTGCAAAACAGAACCTTGTTAGTGGGGAAATCAGAAGTTCTGATTTCCCTGCGCTGCAAGACAGAAGTTTGTTAGTGGAGAAACCAGAAGTTCTGATTCTGCTGAAAAGGCAATAACTCTCAGAGGTTCTGATGTCATTGACAGCAAAACAGGCTTCAGTTGTGCTAACGTCAAAGTCAGCACTTGGCTTTTTCCTGTACTAATCAGAACATCTGCAATCCTGTTGTTACTCCACAAAACAGGAAACATATTTGGAACAGATCCAGCAAAATAACAAAAATGTTTCAGAGGTCAGAATCACCAAGGTCACAGGCAAGTCCTATACCGGCTCAGAACGTTCTGAGGTATGAGAGTCCTCAGAACATAAACATCAATAACATGAATATTTACATTATGTTACTTGAATATGCACAGCTGATGATGCTTAACAGTGTGGTGAGGGTCAGCAGGTGCTTACCTGACTGTTTGGAAAGTGGTGGGTGAAAGTTAGCTTTTGGTTCTGGTGGTGTTCTGGACAGATTTGGAAAAGGGGAAGTGAAGGTGTATACGTGTATAGGGTCAGAAGTTTGGAAAGAGCGTTTTTGGTTTACAGAAAAGAGCTGGATGTTTGATGAAGTTGAAGGTGAGAAACTTAAAGTTATGAAACAAAGCTGGAGATTTTGGCAGAGTTTCAGAATGCTACGTTGCTAGGAGTTTCGTTTCTCTCTTAGCAATTTTTCTGTTTCTTTTCTTGAACCCCTTTTGCAGTGGTGAAAGCTCTCTATTTATAGGCAAAGTTCTTGTGGATGCCTTGAACATTTAAGGCGCCAACAGAGTTTGAATTTGTTCTTTGACAGAAATTCTTGGGAAGTTGTGATAACAACTATCTTTCAGCCTAGGTTGCAGCAGCAGGCGTAGATTGGGGAGAAGTGACCTCTGAAGTGGGCGGTGGCGTGAAGACCCATGCCAGAATCTGTGCAAAAGCATTTTCCAAGCCACACGTGAATGCTCAGGAGTGGTTGGAAGCATTAATGGGCATTAAATGGTGACAAGACCTGTCAATACCAACATTCTGGTAATGGAAACCAGCGTTGAATCAGCAGCGTAAACCATGCTCTGGCCTTGGCTATCTGTTGTCTTAGCAAACTCTGGAGATTCTCCTGGTTTTCTGGTACGTTCCTTGGATCTACTTCTGGACAACCTGGACTTAGAGATTCTGTATCAATGTGACACCTATCCTTCTGACCTTTCATCTTCTGATTTCAACCTGTTCTGAAGGAGCCTTCATACTTTCCTGTTTCTCTTGCATTCCTTTAGCAAATTCTGACTGAGCTTGTGTAACTGCTGAAGGGGCATGTTCTGTTTGAGGCTTACATTCTGAACCACGTTTACAACTTCTGATTGAACTGATGTAGCTGCTGAAGAGCCAACTTCTGACCACGCTGAGCCAAGCTTGCAACTTCTGACCGTCTTCATCTGGAATGGGTCCAGAAGTTCTGAAGCGCTGATTTTTTTCTAAAAAACACTTATTTTAAAGAAACATTCTAAGCACTTAGAATTTGATTTTCCTCAAGATGAAAGCGTTGTTTCTGGAGTTTGTGAGATCATCTTGTTCTTGTAAGTGACTTGCTTGGGCAAAAGGATAATTCAGGACTTAGATTTGTTTCAGGGGACTTTGAAAAATCTAAGATGGTTTCCTGAAGAAAGGGAGGGCAAATTTTGGGGTACAACAGTTGCCCCTGTTCAATCTTCTTGAACCTGAAGAGTTAGATTGGCGAGTTTGCCTTTCGCGACTCGAAGGTAAAAGGAGATTGGACACCAGAGTGCCCGAAAATTTGCACTCGCTTAGTAGAGTATCAGCGATGTGATGGCGGGAATGGGCTTACAGATGCCATTTGGAGAGGCGGTAGATAGGGAGATGGGCTTATAGATGCCATCTGGAGACGTGACAGAACCTTGTCGGGAATGGGCTTATAGATGCCATTTGGAAGTGTCGATCGCATAAGAGATTCCTTAGCGAGAAACTTGTATATTTGAGAAAGACGGATGTTTTCCTGGCTTGTTACAGGTGTTTGATCTTCAATCTCTTTATGCAGATGTGCCCTGGCTAGATACAGGTATCGAATCTACAATCGGTTGCTCACAGATGTGCCCTGGCTGGATACAGGAGTCGAATCTGGAAATAGTCGTTAATAGATGTGCCCTGGCTGGATACAGGAATCGAATCTTCGAACTCTTCAGACGTGCCCTGGCTAGATACAGGAATCGAGTCTGGAAATAGTCGTTAATAGATGTGCCCTGGTTGGATACAGGAATCGAATCTTCGGACTCTTCAAACGTGCCCTGGCTAGATACAGGAATCGAGTCTGGAAATAGTCGTTAATAGATGTGCCCTGGCTGGATACAGGAATCGAATCTTCGGACTCTTCAGACGTGCCCTGGCTAGATACAGGAATCGAGTCTGGAAATAGTCGTTAATAGATGTGCCCTGGCTGGATACAGGAATCGAATCTTCAGACTCTTCAGACGTGCCCTGGCTAGATACAGGAATCGAGTCTGGAAATAGTCGTTAATAGATGTGCCCTGGTTGGATACAGGAATCGAATCTCCGGACTCTTCAGACGTGCCCTGGCTAGATACAGGAATCGAGTCTGGAAATAGTCGTTAATAGATGTGCCCTGGCTGGATACAGGAATCGAATCTTCGGACTCTTCAGACGTGCCCTGGCTAGATACAGGAATCGAATCTGGAGATGTTGTAGTTGATAGATGTGCCCTGGCTGGATACAGGAATCGAATCTTCGAACTCTTCAGACGTGCCCTGGCTAGATACAGGAATCGAATCTGGAGATGTTGTAGTTGATAGATGTGCCCTGGCTGGATACAGGAATCGAATCTTCGAACTCTTCAGACGTGCCCTGGCTAGATACAGGAATCGAGTCTGGAAATAGTCGTTAATAGATGTGCCCTGGTTGGATACAGGAATCGAATCTTCGGACTCTTCAGACGTGCCCTGGCTAGATACAGGTATCGAATCCGGAATTGCGACAGTTGACGGTAATTGTTTTTCGGGATGGTCTTTTTCCTGAAAAGGCAAAAAACGTGAGTTGTATGCAATGTCGTGATGTATGATATGCATGGTGTTATGATGTTCAATCATGAGATAGTGTTGTATGCGCTTTATCATGTATGTAAGCAAGATGTATGAAAATGTGAAATGTTTATGAATGTAATTTTGTCTTAGGAAAAATAAATCTTTGACGATTGGCTGGGGAGTTGCCCTGTGGCCGAGATACTATGCTGAAGTTTTGATGAGAGGCCTGCTGAGGACTTTAATGATGGATCCCGCTGGGGATAATGATGATAAACTCTGCTGGGGCTACCAAAGATAAAATCCGCTGGGGATACCAAAGATAAAATCCGCTGGGGACTTCACTGGGGATTTGAAAGATAAACTCCGCTGGGGATACCAAAGATAAAATCCGCTGGGGACTTCACTGGGGATTTGAAAGATAAACTCCGCTGGGGATACCAAAGATAAAATCCGCTGGGGACTTCACTGGGGATTTGAAAGATAAACTCCGCTGGGGATACCAAAGATAAAATCCGCTAGGGATTATCTTCCGTGGCGATTAGCTGAGGATAACCCAGTTATAAGCCCTTGTGAGGAATAACTCTGAATAAAGTTAGGGAGAGACGTCCGTATTCTGCAGGGAACAAGCTTCCAGAATCTACTGGGGATAAGCTTTAAGACCTGCCGGGGAACGTTTTGCCTTTTCAGGATTGAAGGGGAATCAACTCAGCTTGGGGAGAGTATTGCCGACTCTTGTCTTACTCTGCGGGGCATCGAAATGATTTGGTCACATCCTTCAGTTGAATCTAACCGGGTACCTTGGCGGACAAAGCAATCAGACTGCATCGGACAACTTCACATTGCCCCTGTTTCCGATGTCACCTGTAATTGATCTTTTGTTTCATATGCAAATATTTATGAATTAGCAATTTAATGTCAAATGCATATATCAAAAATGAACATTGGACGTTCTTCGCAAGACAAAACAGAAAAAGCAAACAATGGTAATTTGTATGGACAAGTGAATTTGTATTGATTTAAACTTTGCCCGTGAATAGGCGTTTTTTGTACAAGAGGCTGACATCCTAGTAAGAGGACGCCGCCAAATAATATAGAGTTTACAATTTTGAAAAAGGAAACAAAACAGCTATGTGAACAATCCCACTGGGTTCCAACTCTGCTATTGCCTTTATGTCTTCGAACGTCTCATCGCTTTGCTACCTAGTTGAAGATGAAGCTGATTGGTCAATGCCGAAATCTTAAGCCAGATAGTTGATGCTGAATTCCGGACGCGAAGTGATCCAATGAGACATAGTGTTACGCTTTTATCCCTAACTTTTGCCTGGACCGCCCTTTCGGGTTTTCAGTCCACCGGGATACCCATTTTTGCCCAAGCCGCCTTTTCAGGTTTTCGACTTTCCGGGTGTACAGATTTTTATTCATTTCATCCCTTATTTTTGCCCGAACCCTTTTGGTTCGCCGGGAAGCCCTTATTTTTGCCTAGGTATGTCAACCTAGCGGGTCTTTTATTTATGCGTAGTATTTTTTCACTATGTCTGCATTGGCGGGGTGAGGAAGGTCGTCACCATCCATGGTGGTTAGGATCATGGCTCCTCCTGAGAACACACGTTTAACCACAAATGGCCCTTCGTATGTAGGGGTCCATTTGCCCCGGGGATCACTTTGAGGAAGGATGATGCGTTTGATTACCAGGTCCCCAACTTGATACTCTTGCGGTCTGACTTTCTTGTTAAATGCCCTGATCATCCGTTTCTGATACGTTTGACCATGACAGATAGCAGTGAGCCTCTTTTCGTCAATCAGATTTAGTTGATCAAGTCGAGTCTGGATCCAATCATCTTCATTCAAGTCTGCATCCTTCATTATCCGGAGAGAGGGTATCTGGATTTCAATTGGCAAGACTGCCTCCATGCCATAGACTAAGGAGAAAGGAGTTGCCCCGGTTGACGTCCTTGCTGAGGTACGGTACCCATGAAGGGCGAACGGCAACATCTCGTGCCAATATTTATAGGTCACTGTCATCTTCTGCACAATTTTCTTGATATTTTTATTGGCTGCCTCTACAGCCCCATTCATCTTCGGCCGGTAGGGAGAAGAATTATGGTGCTGTATTTTGAATTGTTCACAGAGTTCAGTGATCATTTTGTTGTTGAGATTGGTACCATTGTCCGTAATGATTCTTTCCGGGACACCGTACCGACAGATCAGATTATGCCGGATGAAACGTGCCACGACGCTCTTGGTTACTGTGGCATAGGATGCTGCCTCAACCCACTTTGTGAAGTAATCGATTGCTACTAGAATGAAGCGATGCCCATTAGATGCCGTAGGTTTAATCTCACCGATCATGTCTATGCCCCACATTGCAAACAGCCAAGGCGCAGTTAGAACATTCAAAGGAACCGGAGGGATATGCACCTTGTCAGCATAGATCTGGAATTTATGACAAGTTCGGGAATGTTGGTAACAGTCGGCTTCCATTGTGGACCAGAAATATCCTACCCGAAGGATTTTCTTAGCCATGGTGTGTCCACTGGAATGTGTTCCAAACGTGCCTTCATGTAATTCCATCATAATTTTCTCTGCTTCAGCCTTATCCACACAACGTAGCAGAGTTGAATCATGATTCCGCTTGTAGAGAATGCCGTTGCTGAGGAAGAATTTTGCAGCAAACCTCCTCATGAACTTCTTATCATTGACAGACGCACCTTCAGGGTATTCCTGAGCTTCCAAGTACCTCTTCACCTCATGATACCAGGGTTTTTCGGTCACCTTCTCAGCCTCGAGCTCGCGACAGTATGCCGGGTCATCCAACTTCCAGATAATGATTCGTGGGGCCTCATTATCCCATTTAACTTTGAACATTGAAGACATCGTAGCTAGGGCGTCCGCTAGCTGATTCTCCTCTCTAGGGAAGTGTTCGAAAGTTATCTCTTCAAAGTGGGGGAGCAAGGTCGACACATACTCCTTGTAAGGAATAAGATTTGGGTGTTTCGTATCCCACTCGCCTTTGATCTGATTGATCACGAGAGCGGAATCTCCGAAGACACTTAGAAATTTTATCCTTAAGTCGATTGCAGCTTGTAAACCCATGATACATGCCTCATATTCTGCCATGTTGTTGGTGCAGCTGAAACATAATCGGGCGGTGAGGGGAGTATGAGTTCCTTTGGGAGATATGATTACAGCGCCGACGCCGTTACCCAAAGCATTGGAGGCTCCATCAAAATGCATAGACCATCGGGATCCTTCCTCAGGTCCTTCATCCGGTCCAGGTACTTCACAGTCAGTTACCACCATGATGTCTTCGTCCGGAAAATCAAAATTCAGTGATTGGTAATCGTCCACAGGTTGGTGTGCCAAATGATCCGCCAGTACACTTCCCTTAATTGCTTTCTGAGTTGTATACTGGATATCATATTCTGTCAAGATCATTTGCCATCTCGCTATTCTTCCGGACAGAGCGGGCTTTTCAAATATGTACTTGATGGGATCCATTTTTGAAATCAATAAGGTAGTGTGAGTCAGCATATACTGTCTCAGCCGGCGAGCAGCCCATACAAGAGCGCAGCAAGTTTTCTCAAGCAGTGAGTAACGAGACTCACAGTTGGTAAACTTTTTGCTCAAGTAATAAATAGCGTGCTCTTTTCGGCCAGACTCGTCATGCTGCCCCAGCACACACCCCATTGAATTATCAAGCACTGTCAAGTATAGTATCAGAGGCCTTCCTTCCACCGGTGGCATAAGAATGGGTGGCTCTTGGAGGTAATCCTTTATCTTCTCAAAGGCGGCCTGACATTCATCATTCCAGCGTACCACTTGATCTTTCTTCAGCAATTTGAAGATTGGCTCACAAGTAGCAGTCATATGTGAGATGAATCGGGCAATGTAATTCAGTCGTCCCAGGAAGCCTCTAACTTCTTTCTCTGTTTTTGGAGTCGGCATTTCTTGTATGGCTTTTACCTTGGCAGGGTCCACCTGAATACCTTTATCACTTACAATGAAACCTAGCAATTTCCCGGATCTTACCCCAAATGTGCATTTGTTGGGATTCAATCTCAGCTTGTATAACTTGAGTCGGTCAAATAACTTCCTCAGATGGTCAAGGTGCTCCTCCTCAGTTTGAGACCTTGCAATCATGTCATCAACATATACCTCAATCTCATGATGGATCATATCATGAAATAAAGCAACCATGGCACGTTGATAGGTTGCCCCAACATTTTTCAATCCGAATGGCATGACCTTATAACAGAAGGTGCCCCACCGAGTCACAAATGTAGTCTTCTCCATATCTTCTGGAGCCATCTCGATCTGATTATACCCTGAAAAACCATCCATGAAGGAGAACACCTTGTGTTGAGCTGTATTGTCAACAAGGACATCAATGTGAGGTAGGGGGAAGTCATCCTTGGGGCTGGCCCTGTTCAGATCCCTGTAGTCGACGCACATTCTGACTTTACCGTCCTTCTTTGGCACTGGTACCACATTGGCAACCCACTGAGGGTAAGAAGTCACTGCAAGGAAACCGGCATCAAACTGTTTCATAACCTCGGCCTTGATCTTCTCAGACATCTCTGGACGCATCCGTCGGACTTTTTGCTTTACCGGAGGGCAATCTTCCTTGGTTGGCAGGTGGTGAACTACAATGTCGGCATCCAAACCGGGCATATCTTCATAGGACCAAGCAAAAATCTCCATGTAGTCTTGTAGCATCTGGATTAATCGTTGCTTCATGCTGAGCTCTAGATTGGCACCAATCTTGACCTCTTTCCTATCTGTCTCAGTACCCAAGTTAATTGTTTCCACAGGCTCTTCATGTGGTTGAATAGCCCTTTCTTCCTGGAATAGCCGTCTCGCAAGTTCACCAGGCACTTCTCAATCATCTTCACCTTCGTCTTCGGCCAAGTTGATCGGATTTTCGAAGTCATAACTGGCGGTAGCAGAGACCTGTATAAGTGAGTGTGTGTAAATATAGCTGTTTTGCAATATATATAACACAAAGGAAAAGAGCACAAGATTTGAAATGCAACAAACGTCCAATGTTTTGATTGATGATATATGAAAATGTCATACAAAAAGCCCTCACAAATGGAGCTACGACGCCCCGGGTAGGACACCGAGCCAACAAAGTTTTAACATTTGTTTGTTACAAATTTGGAAATCAAAAGAAATCAATTACTGCGTGACAAATGTGATAGGCGTAAAATCCTTTGCCGTCCAGTTGCTTGGTCCGTCGCTGGCAGTCGGGTAGATCCAACTGTCAAACTCTGCTTCCTCTACATCCTCCTCGATAGCATTCACCCTTGAGCTGGAGATAAACACCGGAGCCTTTCCGATCTTCTCTTTGCGCACAGCCCTCTGAGCCTCTGCAGTAAAGCCTAGCCCAAACTTGTCATTCTTATGGGTGAAGTCAGGAAGCTGACCCCAGTTTGCACAATTGCCTTTCTGAACCACAGCCCGGGCATCCCTTAGGGAAGCCATCTTCAAGGAAACATTCTCTTCGACCGCTGTTTCTGCTGCTGCTGAAATTGGATGTACCTCCTCGAAATGCTGAAAGGGGGTTTCAATAAACTCCCCATCCATCTCAATGTATCTGAAGGAATTCAAATGGCTCACCATATACTCCTCTTCTCCTTGCACAATGACGATCTTCCCCCTGACGGGATACTTCAGCTTCTGGTGCAAGGTGGAGGTCACTGCCCCAGCTTTATGGATCCAAGGTCGACCCAGTAGACAAGAGTACGATGGACGTATATCCATCACATAAAAAGTAGAGTCAAACACTTGAGAGCCCACACGAATATGGATGTTAACCTCTCCGTGAACCATCCTTTTGGAACCGTCAAAGGCCCTGACGATGATATTGCTGGGCTTAAGTTCTAGGCCTTCGTAATCCAAACGGTCTAAAGCCTTTTTCGGTAGAACATTCAAGGAAGAACCAGTATCCACCAATACATGCGCCAGAGTAGTGCCCCTGCATTCGATAGAGACATGCAGGGCGTCGTTGTGGTCTTTTCCCTTCACAGTCAGGTCAGCATCTGAAAAACCCAAGCCATTTTCTGCTGTCAGATTTGCTACACAATCAGTGAACTGGACTGCAGTTGTCTCCTGTGGCACATGGGCCGTTTTGAGAAATGAAATCAAGGCTTTAGCATGGGCCTCGGAGCATAGCAATAAAGAGAGCATGGAGATCTTGGAGGGCGTATGCCCCAGCTGCTCGACAACATTAAAATCACTCTTCTTTATTATTTTCAGGATCTCCTCCATTTCTTGTTGGGAGGCCTCAGCATTTATGGGTATTGGTGCCTCCATCCGGGCAGGCTCTTCTTCAATCCCTTTGCCCCGAGCATTTGATGACTCGGCAGCAGGGGAAACAACTTGATCAGCAGCAGGAACAGGTAAACTTGTAGGCTTTACAAGGAGGGGTTTTCGAATAGCGGGCGGTGCAATGTCAGGCGAGAAGAGCCTGCCACTGCGGGTGACCTTGGCTGGACCAGTGATATCGCAGATACTGGCACCAGCGTCGAATTCTTGTTTGATTCCATTTACATATACGTCTGCCCCATAATGCCAGGGGACAACTTTATCAGATAAGTAGGGGAGAGGCCCCGGAACAGTAATAATCACAGGTGCAACAGTCATGATTTGAACAGGCTTCTTCGGGAGAGCCTTGATTGGATTTTTGAAGATGGTAACCACAGAAACTTCTTTTACCGGAACCAAATGAACAACAGACTTCTTGAATAGAATCTCCTTGCTATCCATTAGGCCTTGGACGCCTAACCTCAACAAGGGACAACCAGATAGGGAAACAACACAGAACAGGCAACCCTCACTGCAACCCGGAAATAAACCGGCCCGCAGTAGGTTCTTCTTGACAGTCAAAAGAGGGGTGACAACTTCATCTACCGAAACAACATACCTTTCTTCCTCAAGGGCATTTACTCTATGCTGGGGCATAGGAGCAGTTACAACATTTGGTTTTTCCGGTGCTTCAAACTGAATTTCCTTTGCGTCGATCAGATCTTGTACTTTATTTCTCAAGGCCCAGCAATCATCAGTAGTGTGCCCGGGACTATCAGAATGATAAGCACACCGGGCATTTGGGTTATACTTAGGAGACGCAGTGTTGACGACCTTAGGAGCTTCTTTGAGGGTCACCAGGTTGGTGGATAACAGTTGGGGTAAAATTTGAGATAAGGTCATACTCAGTCGAGTATACTGCCTCTTGGGCCTTTCACTTCTTTGTTGATTGTACTGCTGAGGAGCAGCAACGGGTTTCGAGATGACCAAAGCATTGACGGCTTGGCGATTTTCGGGCTTGACTTGTCTTCTAGTACCGTAGACGGCACTTGCTTCTTTCTTAAACGGCCTCTTCTCAGCACTTGTGGAGGCAGCCTTTTGTATCTTGCCTGACCTGATGCCAGCTTCAATTCTTTCTCCTGTTAATATCAAATCTGTAAACCCAGCGGAGGAGTTACCAACCAAATGATTGAAAAACGGACCAGACAACGTCCCTAGGAACATATCAACCAGCTCTCGATCAATCAATGGAGGCTGCACCCTGCCAGCCAAATCTCTCCATTTTTGAGCGTACTCCTTGAACCCTTCACCCGTTCCTAGAGACATACCCTGAAGTTGGGTACGCGTAGGAGCGAGATCAGAATTGTATTGGTATTGTCTGTAGAATGCGGTTGCCAAATCTTCCCAGTGTCGGATGCTGGCTCCATCTAATTGGTAGAACCATTCAAGCTGTGACCCCGAGAGGCTATCTTGGAAGAAGTGAATCCAGAGGTTCTTATCTGCCGTGTAAGGTTGGATTTTCCTTACGTACGACCTCAGATGCAGCTTTGGGCAGGAGACCCCATCATACTTGGCGAAGGCAGGCGCCTTAAACTTGTGTGGAATTACTACCCCGGAAGATAACCCCAAATCTCCGAAATCCAACCCTGGCACATTCTGAATTTCCATGGCGCTCAAACGGTCCTCCAATTGCTTGTATCTGTCAGCAGCAGGTGGGTATTGTTCGTCATTATAGTCCGTCTCGTTGTCGGAGACTGCGGGACTAGGAGCTCCTCCCCCTTGGGGACTATTTTTCTCAGCAGAAGAAGTAGTTGGATCAGCTTCATTGTGGAGTGTGTTCCCGAACCTGCGTCCGGTGTTGAACAGCGCAATCCTCTTTTTCCTCTTCTTCTTCATGAGTAGAGTCTTCAACTCTTGCTGACCTTGGGCTAGGCTTAGGACCATCTCTTGAAATTGTGCACTTTGGGCCTGAAGGGCCTTGATTGCTTGCTCACTGGAGGAGTCTGGATTCATGATGACTGTGCAAAATAAACAGCGAAGGAGATTAAGCAACCTGTGAAATAGGGTACCTGCTATGCATATGGTGCAATGGAATGCGTATGTATGCAATGCATTCAAGGATTTAGAATATTCAAAATTTGTTGTAGACAAAAAAGAACGCACATCATATTAATAAGGAGAAATTCGTTAGTACATAAATGCCCCATGGGCCAAATATTACAAAATGACTCCTTAAGGCAAAAAAACATTGCGCATCCTCTTTGGTGCGATGTAGGTATTGAGATTCCTCTCCTCGTGCAGTAGGCGGGTGAGTTCCAGGACCTTCTTTTCACTAGCATGTAGACTGGTCTCAAGAGAATTCCGTTCTTCCTTAAGCTGGATCCAGCTCTTCTGCATCTCTTCCCAGGACGTGGGCATGTCAGGATGTTGAATGGTGTATGACACCTCCCCTTCCAAGACTGGTTCTTTGATCACAGGGAGCATATGAGGATAAGGCATCACTAACTTCTGGGAGCGGGCTCGTACCCACTTGAGATAAGGTTCCAACGGGATGGAGTTCCTGTGCCCCAGTGTCTTGCTGTCTATCCTACTTGGCATCCTCCAAGCTCTGATAAATCTCTGACGAAGTCCTTGAGTATCGTTGTCAAATTCAAAAACTATGTTAGGAATTAACATGTCATGAGGGCCATCCCTCCGAGCATAACCAAACTGTCTCCAAGCCAGGCATGGGTTGTAAGTAATACCTCCTTTGATTCCAAATAAAGGAACATTAGGGTACTCCCCGCAACGATCAATGATAGTGACGTCTTCCCTGGACCTAGGGCACCAATGTATATCTGCATGCGTAAGAGTCATTAACCGTTGTGACCATCTCAAACCCCGCTCGTTCTTCAAAACTGATTGTGGAAGGTGCGGAATAAACCACCTTCCCAGGAGAGGAGTGCAACATATAAGGACACCCCTTCTTCTCATGGTTCGAGTGTAACATGAGTGAAGGATGTCCCCCAGCAACGTAGGTATAGGATTCCTGGTCATGAAGATCTGGACAGCGCTGATATCAATAAGCTGATTTGGGTTAGGGAATAACACCAAACCATAGACAAGGAGGGCCATAACTTCTTCAAAAGCTTGTAGGTCAAGGGAGTTCCAACATTCTTGGGCCTTCTCAAACAGAAACCTGGCTAAGAACCCCTTGATACCACTTCTAACTTCCCAATGTCCCTTGAGGTCAGACGGTTGTAGGTGCAAGGCTTTAGCAATCTCTTCAAGCTTGGGTTCCTCTTCCGTACCGTTGTAGGGTAGTTGATCAAGGATAGGGACCTTCAGAAGTCGGGAGAACTCTTCCAATGTAGGCACCAACTGATAATCCGGGAAGGTGAAGCAGTGATGCAGAGGGTCAAAGAACTGGAACAAGACTTTTATCATATCTTCCTCAATGTTGGTGTTAACCAAGCTGATGAGTCTGCCATGTCTCTCACTGAATGAAGAACCCTCGGGAATCCTGGACATAAGCTCCTTAAGCTGAGGAGGGATCTTTACAAGGCTAATCTGAATTGTCTTTCTGCGAGCAGTTTCCATGTCCTATAAAACAAGAACAAAGATGAAGATTCGAAACCCTTGAAATGGTTAGTCAATGCACATGATGTTGTATGATGTCATGATGTTATGATTAAATATACCACAAATATTCACAAAGGCAAACATGGTAAGGCACACAAGTCACACAAGACAAACCCTTAGGGTTTAGGCCTGCATGGGGTCTGGGTATTACCCTCTTGAAGTTTGGTGGGCTCAACCTATCCTATTAGAAGTAACCGGGTTCTAAAGGTCCCAATATCACTGGATTACTTTCATTGTTCATCGTTTCGATTTAGCCACTGAACTGGTGACCGAAATATCCCAGGAAAGCAACCCTCAATTGAGTGTAGTATCGAGTATCAACCAACCTCGGACTGCACCAAAGTCAGTTATCTCACTACCCTAAAAAAGGCCAAGATGGTTCAATTAAGGTTCCTAAGGTCAGTTGATGCTTCACGACACCACGCGGCGGCCCCGTACTCTCCTTGACTGAACTCAAGGGTTACCGGTACACACCAAAGTGCCACATCAACGTAGCAGACTGCTTCAACCATGTCGGTATACCCCGCACAGTTCCCTCACAGCCTTGTTGCTACTTTCTAAGAAGGTATCCCCAGATCCGGGTTAGGATCTATAAAACTCCGATACAAAGCCCACAAATGTAAAAGCAAACAAGACAATCAATTGAAAACAAAGGTGATCTAAGCCCTAAGGTTACTCCACTTTTAAATTCAATCCCCAGCATAGTCGCCAGTTCTGTGATACAGTGGGAGAACTGACTTGTGTTTTGCGTTTGTTTTCGCAAATGTTGCGGTTAGCAAGAGTCGCCACCGACTTTTTATTTTATCCTAAAGTAAAGGTTAAAAAGCACAGCAAAAACCTTTTGAGATGTTTTCTTAGGTTCGGGGAGTAGATTATAGAAAGGGAAGGTATTAGCACCCTTTCTATCCATGGTTATCCATGGGCTCTTAGTTACTTGCTTAGATCACTTGCCTTTTGTTTTCAATTTGAAATGGTGCTTTGTGTGTGGGTTTGAAAATGTTTTGAAAAGAGGCCAATGTGGTGGCAACCCTTGTAATGATCCATGTTGGGATGTATACAAAGGTGTATGTCTTTTGAAAAGGTTTTCATTTGTTTTTGAAAGTTGTGTTTTTTTTTGAAAGTGTTGTGAGGTGTGGTTTAAAAACAGGCAAGTGTTTTCGTTTTGCAAGTTGACAAGTACTTAAGAGCGATCTACCCTAAAGTTCTCAAAGGTTTTGTTATGTTTTTAACCCTTTTAACAATTTTGTTCCACCATTGTATTTGGTGGACAATCTTGTGTTAGGATGTGAAAGGGACGGGCGCGGGTCATCGTTTAGACCATAATCGCAATGGTGCCAAGTATCTTTGGGCATTTTCCTTAAGGGACTTGATCATTTTGTTTTGAAAAATATTATCGAGGGACCATGATCATTCAATTCGTTTGTTTTGCCCAAAGAGACCTAACATGCAATATGGCCCAATTTTGAAAGGCAACAAGTGGATGTAACCCTAGGGGTGTTAGTGTGCAAGTGTGTTTTATTGCATACAAGAGTTTTTCTTTGAATTAGGTTTTTCTATTTCATTGATTTTATCTTGGCATACATGTCCTAATTACTAGCAATAAGAAGCGAAAATGTAAAATCCTACGCTATTACAATAATTAGGGGAGGGGGATACACATTTGTACATGGGGGGTTCAACGAGAAAAATAGACAAAAAAGAAAATAGCAAAAAACAAGATATATATAGAGAGAGAGGGAGCCCGCGCGCTGTTGGGAGGCCATCAGAAGTTCTGACCCAGATCCGCTGTCAGATGATCAACCTATTGGTGAAACTGGATGAGTCAGAACTTCTGACTCTAGAACCTGCAAAACAGAACCTTGTTAGTGGGGAAATCAGAAGTTCTGATTTCCCTGCGCTGCAAGACAGAAGTTTGTTAGTGGAGAAACCAGAAGTTCTGATTCTGCTGAAAAGGCAATAACTCTCAGAGGTTCTGATGTCATTGACAGCAAAACAGGCTTCAGTTGTGCTAACGTCAAAGTCAGCACTTGGCTTTTTCCTGTACTAATCAGAACATATGCAATCCTGTTGTTACTCCACAAAACAGGAAACATATTTGGAACAGATCCAGCAAAATAACAAAAATGTTTCAGAGGTCAGAATCACCAAGGTCACAGGCAAGTCCTATACCGGCTCAGAACGTTCTGAGGTATGAGAGTCCTCAGAACATAAACAGCAATAACATGAATATTTACATTATGTTACTTGAATATGCACAGCTGATGATGCTTAACAGTGTGGTGAGGGTCAGCAGGTGCTTACCTGACTGTTTGGAAAGTGGTGGGTGAAAGTTAGCTTTTGGTTCTGGTGGTGTTCTGGACAGATTTGGAAAAGGGGAAGTGAAGGTGTATACGTGTATAGGGTCAGAAGTTTGGAAAGAGCGTTTTTGGTTTACAGAAAAGAGCTGGATGTTTGATGAAGTTGAAGGTGAGAAACTTAAAGTTATGAAACAAAGCTGGAGATTTTGGCAGAGTTTCAGAATGCTACGTGGCTAGGAGTTTCGTTTCTCTCTTAGCAATTTTTCTGTTTCTTTTCTTGAACCCCTTTTGCAGTGGTGAAAGCTCTCTATTTATAGGCAAAGTTCTTGTGGATGCCTTGAACATTTAAGGCGCCAACAGAGTTTGAATTTGTTCTTTGACAGAAATTCCTGGGAAGTTGTGATAACAGCTATCTTTCAGCCTAGGTTGCAGCAGCAGGCGTAGATTGGGGAGAAGTGACCTCTGAAGTGGGCGGTGGCGTGAAGACCCATGCCAGAATCTGTGCAAAAGCATTTTCCAAGCCACACGTGAATGCTCAGGAGTGGTTGGAAGCATTAATGGGCATTAAATGGTGACAAGACCTGTCAATACCAACATTCTGGTAATGGAAACCAGCGTTGAATCAGCAGCGTAAACCATGCTCTGGCCTTGGCTATCTGTTGTCTTAGCAAACTCTGGAGATTCTCCTGGTTTTCTGGTACGTTCCTTGGATCTACTTCTGGACAATCTGGACTTAGAGATTCTGTATCAATGTGACACCTATCCTTCTGACCTTTCATCTTCTGATTTCAACCTGTTCTGAAGGAGCCTTCATACTTTCCTGTTTCTCTTGCATTCCTTTAGCAAATTCTGACTGAGCTTGTGTAACTGTTGAAGGGGCATGTTCTGTTTGAGGCTTACATTCTGAACCACGTTTACAACTTCTGATTGAACTGATGTAGCTGCTGAAGAGCCAACTTCTGACCACGCTGAGCCAAGCTTGCAACTTCTGACCGTCTTCATCTGGAATGGGTCCAGAAGTTCTGAAGCGCTGATTTTTTCTAAAAAACACTTATTTTAAAGAAACATTCTAAGCACTTAGAATTTGATTTTCCTCAAGATGAAAGCGTTGTTTCTGGAGTTTGTGAGATCATCTTGTTCTTGTAAGTGACTTGCTTGGGCAAAAGGATAATTCAGGACTTAGATTTGTTTCAGGGGACTTTGAAAAATCTAAGATGGTTTCCTGAAGAAAGGGAGGGCAAATTTTGGGGTACAACACACGGTCTTTGATATTCCGAGTCCAGAAGTTTCTTGAACAATAAGCTGAGTGATGCACCTTTTGTGCGACCAATTTCCTTAAATCTTGTAACAAACCTATACATAGTTTTCTAATTTGTCTTAAAGGCCCAAATTAGTATATTTTGTACATATGTAGAAGTAATATGTTCCAAAACAAATATTCAAGACCTGCGAGAATATCTGAGACATATCCCAAAAGAAATCTCTCAAATAAAAAACAAATCTGCGAAGATTTAAACAGCAGTGCCTTGGCTGCTACACCAGAACATGATGTTGTGACATCCTGTTCGACATCTAGTCATTAACCATGTTTTAGAAAAATATTGTAAATTCCCTAAAACCATGGTACTAACACTTACAAATATGAAGATCAGTTTAAATACTCGTTGTTCCATAATATCAAATTTCTAGTTTTGAAGTAGTCGTTGAGTAGTTTATTTATCCAGCTAGGTATATTCTATCGTCAGACATTAAGTAGGTTAGTCGATGACATAAGTGATGCTTAAGAGGCAACAAGGTTGAGCTCGACTTATATTTGAGATTCAATATGAAGCTCTAACAAGCTTATGGAAGTGAGATTTTTGGGAGGTTTGACGAATTTGCAGGTTTTGTTCAAGCATGAAGGTTCTTTTATTGACGTTGCTGAGTGATGTGAGGTTAGACATTATAGATGAAAATTAGGTTTGCTATTTTGTGTGAGTGTGTAATCTGAGAGAAAGTGTGTGAAATTTGGGGATTTGGTGTGAGTTAATGAGTGAATTTGCGTGAAATTGTTTGTAATTCGTGTGAAGGATAATGTAATACGGTGGCAGAACCGACTATTATATTAGTTTTGCGTTTGTATTTGTAAATGTTGAGGTAAGCAAGAGTCGCCACCGACTTTTCTTTTATCCAACAAAGGAAAGGGTGAAAAGAACATAAAAAGACCTTTCGAGACTTTTCTGAGTAAGGGGGTGGGGGGTAGATTATGGAAAAGGAAGGTGTTAGCACCCTTTCCATCCGTAGTTATCTACGGGCTCTTAGATGCTAGCTCATTTGAAAAATACTTTGTGCTTTGTGTGTTTGAAAAGTATTTTGAAAGAAAGCGCCTTAGTACGACGAACTTTGTAATGTTTCTCGGATTGGTAGATGTTGTACCCCAAAATTTTCCCTCCCATATTTCTTCAAGGTTTGTCAAGAATCATCTTCAAATGGTTCAAGATTGCTCAAGGGATTGCATAGTCCAACAACCTCCTAAGCCAGCTAAAATTAGGGTTTTGGTTCTTTCAAGGAATTTTAGGTTTTCAATGGCTCAATCAAGTCCCATAGGCCTATATACATTTTTAAGCATCTACATGTCAAGTCTCAAGACTCACAATGTCAAATTGCACAGTCAAAAGCTTCATTTTTTTCACAATCAACTGTAGGGGTAAAATGGTCATTTGGCAGTCAAAAGTCAGAATTTTTGGTCAACATCTTATTTTGAGCTCACAATCATCACTTGATCAAGTCTTGATCATGATTCCTCAAGCATGGCTCAAAAATCATCAAAGATGCAAAAGTTTCTATTTTTGGACAGTAGAAAAGTCAACTGTAACTTGACCAGAGCATAACTTTTTCATGGTTCATCAGAAAAATCCCATCCAATGCTCATTTTGAAGGGGATGACATTTCCTACAACGCATCTTCATATTTCAAGTTTAAGAAATTCTCTCACAAAAAGTTATCAATTTCTACATTATAGGTCAATTTCAAAAGTCAACAAAAAGGCATTTTAAGTCAAAGACCATAACTTGAGATTGGTAAATCAAAATGACATGGGACCAAAGGAATTGGTTAGAGGACTTCAAGACCTTTCCAAAATGTCCAAGAACATGTTCATATGATCAAAATTGAGCAAGATATGCATTGGAGAAGTTGGGAAATTTTTGTGAATTTGCAAAAGTTAACTTTGCTCAAAACACATCATTTTTGCTAATGGGCCTCAAATTCCTTCTTGAAACTTTGTCCAAAGCCTATGCACGACCCATCAAGCCTAAACTGATTTATTTTCTTATTTTTATTAATTAATTGGATTTTTAATTGATTTTTAATTCATTTAATTAATTTAAAATGTATGAAATTCAAAGATGTGATTTTTTCAATCTTTTGTGAAGCAAATAAACTCAGGGCAAGCTGGAAAATTCGTGTATCAATCAAGGACATCAAAATCTCCATGTTTGACAAGTTTTCTCAATAAAAAAGATTGAAAAATATTTGATTTTCAATCAAATATTGGAACATCAATGCAAGGGATTTCTTGAGCAAGATTTGACCTAAAACCATTCTCCTATATGTACTGAACCTAAACCTAATCATGAAAACGTGAGGGCTGCTGCAAAAAGCCATAAACCAATTCCAAAAAAATCAAGAAAAAACTCAAAACTGTTTTTAATCTTCCAGGCCAATTCAAGGCATTTTCTTGATTCTAACACATTGCAGGGATCCCCAGGAACACATTGCAATCGAAACCAAGCACTAAAGCCACAAGAATCATCAAAAACGGTTTAACGGTTTGCACATATTTTTCAGAATCACATCTCATTATTCATGCGCATTTGATATGTTTTGTTGATTGTTTTATGTTCATAGAACTCAGGTGAAGCTTTTGGTGTGAGTTAATTGCCTTGAAACATCCTGAATCATAAACCACCATGAACGATTTCTAAGTTTTCCAAGCTCTAAAATTGGGGCTTTATTATTTAGGAAAAATTAAGCCTCAAGAGACCTATGGTTGAACTCAGGAGATATATTGACACCATCGCGCCCTATTTATATGTATTGTACGCCTAATCGCTATTATCTGTGGATGCAGGTTGTGGGGGTTAAAAACCCTCGCTATCCATTTGTTTTTGTTACAGGACAAGCGAAGAAGACAATACGTGCAAGTGTGCCATTGGACCATTCAAACACGCGCGCTATTTTATTTTCTCTTTCCAGCATATGATTGTTTTTACATATTATTTTCAATTGTTAATATATTATCAAATACAGGCACATGGCTCAGTGGAAGATGATCTGTCCAAGAACCATTGGGACCTGGTGTTGTACCCCAAAATTTGCCCTCCCATATTCTTCAAAATTTGCCAAGTCAAAGCTTCAAAATTCCCCAAGGGTTGCACAGTTCAAGGGCCTCTTAACAGTCAAAAATTATGGTTTTGGCTCTGACAAAGAAAATGAAGTTTCCAAGGGTCCAATCAAGTCCCACATGCCTACAAACATGGTCAAGCATCCTCATGTCAAGTTTCAAGACTTTCAGCACAAAATTGCACAGTCAAAAACCCTAATTGCACTACAGTCAACTGCAGGGGCAAAATGGTCATTTGACAGTCAAAAGTCCAAATTTTTGGTCAACATCTCATTTTGAAGCCACAAACATCATTTTATCAATGCTTGATCATGATTCTCAAAGCTTGGCTCAAAAAGTCTCAAGATGCAAAAGTTTCCATATTTGGACAGTTGAAAAAGTCAACTGTAACTTGACCAAGGCATAACTTCCACATGGATTATCAAAAAAATTCCATCCAAAGCTCATTTTGAAGATGAATACATTTCCTACAACTCCTCTTCACACTTCAAGTCCAATAAATGCTCTCACAAAAAGTTATCAATTTCAACATTATAGGTCATTTTCAAAAGTCAACAAAAAGGGACTTTAAGTCAAAGGCCATAACTTGAGATTGGTAAATCAAAATGACATGGGACCAAAGACATTGGTTAGAGGACTCAAAGACATTTCCAAAATGTCCAAGAACATGAGCAAAGCTTAAAAATTGAGCAAGTTATGCCTTATGGAAGTTGGGAAATTTTTGGATATTTTGCAAAGTCAACATTGCTTCAAATGTCCTAAAATTGCTAATGGGCCTCTTTTTCTTCCAAAATCCATCATCCAAAACATGTGCACGACCATTTGGCCCAAAGGGAAGGTTTTTATCATTTTTATTTATTTATTTGGATTTTTAATTATTAATAATTCATTTAATTAAAATAAATATGTGAAAAATACCAAAGCAAGTCAATCAAATCTTTTTATGCATGGGATAACTTCAATATTTCGTGCATGATCAGATTTGGAAAAAATCTTGGTAATTGGACATGATTTGGTAGCAAATATGCATGAAAAGATTGGAAAATTATGGCATGGAAAATCAAATATTTTCTCATCAATTCAAGGATTCTTTGGACCAAATTTCCAACCCTAATCATTCCATACATAAGCATGAAGCCAACCCTAATGCCAAGGACCACAAAGCTGCGCCAGAAAAGCACAACAAAGCTTGAGTTTTTTGTCAAAAAAGTGAAAACTAAAAACCCTATTCTAGCACGATTGAGAGGCCAAGAGTAATTCCAATAGCTTGCAAAAGTGTCAAGGAAGCTTCCTGCATTGTTTTTCAACCCTTACACGCCCAGAATTTGTATAGGGAATTCAAACTGTTTTCAATTTTATGCATGATCGTGTTTTAATATTCAAGCATTTCTATTGCATTTTTTTCATGGATTCATACTAATTGGGTGCTTCTGAAGCTAACTGCATACTTTGATTGAATTTTCGTGCACTATTGAAGAATTCACCATTAAAGGACATTAGGGTTCTTCAAGTTTTAAATTAGGCGTTTCTTAATACTGTAAAATTGAGACACTTCAAGGCCATGATTGAAATCAGCATGCTTGGAGGAAAACAACACACCCCTCGCGCCTAATTTATATAGCCCCATGGCCTAGTCGCTATTTTTGAGAATGACATATTTTGGGGGGGTTCAAAACCCCCGCTAACCTTTTTATATTTCAGGGTTCAACGAAGAAGAAAGGTAGGTGGCAAGCGATGGTTGGGTAGTTTGAATCCAACGCGCGTTTTTTTATTTTTTCTATGTTATTAACCAATTTTCCATTATAATGTTTATGTGTCATATGATAAACAAAGTGTTCAGGTGGCTCAGCTGGCAGGCATGTGATTGGTAACCTCCAGGACCTGGGTTCGATCCCAGGTCCCCATCCTTTTCCATGTTATTTTTCTAACAATGCTTCTATGTAATTTCCAAGCAAGCGTCCATCATACATCCACAATATGTTATTTTTCTAACAATGCTTCTATGTAATTTCCAAGCAAGCGTCCATCATACATCCACAATATCCAGCGCGCCACATGGCCTGTAACCATTATCCAAGGGACCAGATGTGAAGAACATGATGGACATGAGTCAACGCCTATGCATGCAAGCTGAGAAGTCAACAAGGCCAAAGGGTCATTGGGCCTAAAATGTTACAATTATACCTCTCAATTGGGGACAGAATCCCCCAAGGTATTGTATTTCTTCTCTTTTATTTATTTTATATATTTCAATTGTTGCTTTTTTTTAATTAATTCCTTTAATTTAATTATTTTCATAAAAATATAAAAACAATAGAAAAATCAAAAAAGACAAAAAAATTTAAAATATATTTATTTAATTAATATTTTTGTAAGTAAATATCCTTAATTAATTTGGCTTTTTAAATTAGGTTTAATTTTAGTATCTTTTTCTTAATAAATCAAAAATTTGTAGAATTAGGGTTTGTATCAATTTTTATCCTTTTTCTTTTCTTTTCACCATAATTAATTAATTATTTTTATAAATCAAATTGCATTAATTAAATTAGGTTTAATGGTAGATAATTTTCATATTTTCTTAATAAATAAAAGTCGTAGAATTAGGGTTAATTAGTTAATTTCATTTAATTCACATAAAAACCATAAATACAAAAAACTAAAAAAATAATTTCTTTTTCTTTAATTGAATTAATTTGTAAATAATAATTTAATTTCATTAACAAGGGTCCAACGCCCTCGCTTGCGATTTTTTATTCAATTCGCGCATTTTATTTTACTTCTTATAATATCAATGTAACTCTCCCAAAGCCTTGTAAACTCAGACATTTTATTTCTCGCACTTTATTTACTTTCTGTCAAATCGGGTCCTGGATTAAATTTGGCGATGTGGACCCGCGCCTTTGTAATAGTTTAGAACTTTTAATTTCCGCATCTTTTTAACTGTTAATAAATGCATGCAAGAATGAATGACAAAAATAAAAACAAACGCATAGATCATTTTGACATGACAAGACAAAAATAAATGAATTTGACACACAAATCACACACCACCCCTAGGGTACGCCTCACTGTTGCCTTGCCTCGAAAGGTGATCGTCGAGTAGAGGATGTCTTAGTAAGTCCTCATGATCCGGGAACCTGGCATGAGGGTAGCTTCTAAGGTATCTTCCTATTGCTCTGGTGATCACCATGTCCCGAACCTCGAATTGACCCGAACACCTCCAACGGTGGTGCTACCTACCTCTCAATGGTGGGATGGCACTACCTTAAGGACATTTACACAACCTAATTCCTTAGGGTAGGTAGATGACTCATAGATACTTGCTCTATTTCAAAAACAAATAAAAAAACTCTTTCCACACCGACACTTTTCAAAAGCTTTCGAAGGCAACTTTTCAAACACTCTTGAGGACTGATACAAGAGTCGAACTGAAATTTTCAAAGAAACCTTTTAAACCCACAGTTGAAAAGCAAACAAACCATTTTTGAAAACACAATGAGCAAGTATCTAAGAGCCCATGGATAACCATGGATAGAAAGGGTGCTAACACCTTCCCTTTCTATAATCTACCTCCCGAACCGAGAGCAATCTCTATAAGGAATTTTTCTGTGCTTTTGTCCTTTCCATTTGGAGAAAATAAAAGACGGTGGCGACTCTTGCTTCCGCGATATTTCGCGAACCAGCGTTAAGCAGTCAGTTCCAAATCCATCGATCACAGAACTGGCGACTCTGCTGGGGATACTTATAAAGTGAGGTGTACCTTAGGGTTAGTTCATAACTGTGTTTTCAATTGCTTTCCTTGTGTGCTTTAAATTGTGGGACTGTCTTGGGAGTTCTATAGATCCTAACCCGGATCTGGGGATACCTTCTTAGAAAGTAGCAACAAGGTTGTGAGGGAACTGTGCGGGGTATAACGACATGGTTGAAGCAGTCTGCTACGTTGATGTGGCACTTTGGTGTGTACTGGTAACCCTTGAGTTCAGTCAAGGAGAGTACGGGGCCTCCGCGTGGTGTCATGAAGCATCAACAGACCTTAGGAACCTTAATTGAACTATCTTGGCCTCTTTAGGGTAGTGAGATAACTGACTTTGGTGCAGTCCGAGGTTGGTTGATACTCGATACTACACTCAATTGAAGGTTGCTTTCCTGGAATATTTCGGTCGCCAGTTCAGTGGCTAAATCGAAACGATGAACAATGAAAGCAATCCCGTGATATTGGGACCCTTAGAACCCGATTACTTCTAATAGGACAGGTTGAGCCCACCAACTTCAAGAGGGTACTACCCAGACCCCATGCTGGCCTTAAACCTTAAGGGTTTGTATTGTGTGCCTTGTGTGCCTTACATGTTTGTCTTTGTAAATATCTGTGGTGTGTTTATTCATAGCATCATGACATCATCCAAAATCATATGCATTGACTAACCATTTCAGGGGTTCGAATCTTCATCTTTGTTCTTGTTTTGTAGGACATGGAAACTGTTCGCAGAAAGACAATTCAAATCAGCCTTGTAAGGGTCCCTCCTCAGCTTAAGGAACTTATATCCAGGATTCTCGAGAGCTCTTCATTCAGTGAGAGACATGGAAGACTCATCAGCTTGGTCAATACCAACATTGAGGAAGATATGATCAAGGTCCTGTTCCAATTCTTTGACCCTCTGCATCACTGTTTCACCTTCTTGGATTATCAATTGGTACCTACATTGGAGGAGTTCTCCCGGCTCCTGAAGATCCCTATCCTTGACCAACTACCCTACAACGGTACGGAAAAGGAACCCAAGCTTGAAGAGATTGCTAAAGCCTTGCACCTACAGTCATCTGACCTCAAGGGACATTAGGAAGTTAGAAGTGGTATCAAAGGGTTCTTAGCCAGGTTTCTGTTTGAAAAGGCTCAGGAATGTTGGAATTCCCTTGACTTACAAGCTTTTGAAGAAGTTATGGCCCTCCTTGTCTATGGTTTGGTATTGTTCCCTAATCCAGATCAGCTTATAGATATCAGTGCTGTCCAGATCTTTATGTCCAGGAATCCTATACCTACGTTGCTGGGAGACATCCTTCACTCATGTTACACTCGAACCATGAAAAAGGGGTGTCCTTATGTGCTGCACTCCTCTCCTGGGAAGGTGGTTTATTTCGCACCTTCCACAATCAGTCTTGAAGAACGAGCGGAGTTTGAGATGGTCACAACGGTTGATGACCCTTACACATGCAGATATACATTGGTGCCCTCGGTCCAGAGAGGATGTCACTATCATTGATCGTTGCGGGGAGTACCCTAATGTTCCTTTACTTGGAATCAGAGGAGGTATTACTTACAACCCATGCCTGGCTTGGAGACAGTTTGGTTATGCTCGGAGGGATGGTCCTCATGACATGCTAATTCCTGACATAGTTTTTGACTTCGACAACGATGCACAAGGACTTCGCCAGAGATTCATCAGAGCCTGGAGGATGCCAAGTAGGATAGACAGCAAGACATTGGGGCACAGGAATTCCATCCCATTGGAACCTTATCTCAAGTGGGTACGCGCCCGCTCCCAGAAGTTAGTGATGCCTTATCCTCATATGCTCCCTGTAATCAAAGAACCAGTCTTGGAAGGAGAGGTGTCCTACATCATTCAGCATCCTGATATGCCCACGTCCTGGGAAGAAATGCAGAAGAGCTGGATCCAGCTTAAGGAAGAACGGAATTCTCTTGAGACCAGTCTACATGCTAGTGAAAGGAAGGTCCTGGAGCTCACCCGCCTGTTGCATGAGGAGAGGAATCTCAACACCTACATAGCTCCAAAGAGGATGCGTGGTGTCTTTTGGGATTGATTTGCTTTGTAATTTTTGCCCATGAGGCTTTGATGTACTAAACAATTATTTCCTTAATGATAACGTGTGTTCCTTTTTGTCTACAACAAATTTGAACGTTCGAACCCTTGAATGCATTGCATAAACACATATCATTCATCATGTGCACAACAGGTTTCTTTTCTTTTCAGGTTGCTTACCGTTCTTCGCTGTTTATTTCAGCATCATGAATCCTGACTCATCATCAACTGAGATGTCCATCAAGGCTCTTCAGGCGCAGAATGCGCAGTTTCAGGAACTAATCATGGGTTTGGCTCAGGGCCAAGAAGAGCTGAAGACTCTGCTCCTGAAGAAGGAAAAGAAGAAGAAGAGAAGAACTGTTCTTTTCAATTCGGGCCGAAGGTTTGGCAATACTCTGCAGAACGAAGAGGCTGGTTCTTCTATAGGCAAGGGTACCCCTCAAGGGGAAAAAGGTCCTAGTCCGGTAGTCTATGACAACGAGACTGATTTTGATGAGGAACAGTATCCTCCTGCAGAAGACAGATACAAGCAGCTGGAGGACAGGTTGAATGCTATGGAGATCCAACAAGTGCCTGGGCTGGATTTCGGAGATTTGGGTTTGTCTACTGGTGTGATCATTCCTCGTAAGTTCAAAGCACCATCTTTTGCCAAATATGACGGGGCGTCTTGTCCCAAGCTACATCTCAGATCCTACGTGCGGAAGATTCAACCGTACTCAGTGGACAAGAACTTGTGGATCCACTTCTTCCAGGAGAGTCTTTCAGGGACTCATCTCGAATGGTTCTATCAACTGGATGGGACCAAGGTTCGTAACTGGGAGGAGTTGGCTACTGCTTTCTATAAGCAGTATCAATACAATGCCGACCTTGCCCCTACACGTACCCAACTCCAGGGTATGTCGTTAGGTTCAAGCGAAGGTTTTAAAGAGTACGCTCAGAAGTGGAGGGATCTGGCTGGCAGGGTGCAGCCTCCGTTGACTGATCGAGAATTGGTAGACATGTTCTTGGGGACCCTATCTGGGCCATTTTTCAACCATCTTATCGGGAACTCGTCTGCAGGGTTTACTGATCTTATTTTGACTGGGGAGAGAATTGAGGCTGGGTTGAAGTCTGGTAAGATTCCGAAGGGTGCATCTACAAGCTCTAAAAAGAAACCCTTCAAAAAGGAGGCCAGTGCTGTATATGGCTCTAGAAGACAAGAGAAACCTGAGTGCCGCCAATCTGTCAACACGGTGATGATTGCCAAGCCTGCTGCCGCTCCTCAGCAAACCAATCCTCCAAGGGCTGAAAGACCTAGAAGGGAGTTTACCCGTTTGAGTATGACTTTGTCGCAGATCCTGCCACAGTTGCTATCCACCAACCTAGTGGCTGTCAGGGAGGCCCCTAAAGTTGTGAACACTGCCTCTCCGAAATACAATCCAAATGCCCGCTGTGCTTACCATTCTGATAGCCCGGGGCATTCCACTGATGACTGTTGGGCATTAAGGAACAAGCTGCAGGACCTTATTGATGCGAAGGAGGTACAGTTTGAGGCATTTGAGAAGCCTAATGTAGTGACAGCTCCCTTGCCGGCTCATGGAGTGAATGCTATTGGGGACGAAGATGAGGTGGATGAAGCTGAGTTTGACAGCTGGATTTACCCGGCAACTGACAGTGGACCTAGCAATTGGATTGCAAAGGACAACCTACTTGTTTCTCTTGTTACTGAGTAATGGATCCTTTCGTTTTTGGTATTTGTAATAAACAATTAAAACTCTATGGCCCGGTGTCTTACCCGAGGCACCGTGGTTTCATTTGTGAGGGCATATAAATTGTCATTTCATATATCATGAATAAAGATCTTGGACATTTTCTCGCATTTCAAATCTTATGCTCCTTTTCTGTCTTTCCTTCCGTTATATATTTCAAAAACAGCTGTATTTACACACACTCACTCATACAGGTTTCAATCCACTCTGGATCTCACTGGTAACGACTCTGCTACTGCCAGTTATGACTTCGAAAATCCGATCAACTTAGCCGAAGACGAAGGTGAAGATGATTGCGAAGTGCCTGGCGAGCTTGCAAGACTGTTACTCCAGGAAGAGAGGGCAATTCAACCACACGAAGAGCCAGTGGAAACAATAAACTTGGGTACTGAAGCAGACAGGAAAGAGGTAAAGATTGGTGCCAACCTAGAGCCCAGCGTGAAGCAACGGTTGACTAAGATGCTGCATGATTATATGGAGATCTTTTCCTGGTCCTACGAAGACATGCCCGGGTTGGATACCGATATTGTGGTCCATCATTTGCCTACTAAGGAAGACTGCCCTCCGGTTAAGCAAAAGGTCCGCCGTATGCGTCCAGAAATGTCTGAGAAGATCAAAGCCGAGGTTATGAAACAGTTTGATGCCGGGTTCCTTGCAGTGACTTCCTACCCTCAGTGGGTTGCTAATGTAGTGCCGGTACCAAAGAAAGACGGTAAGGTCAGAATGTGTGTCGATTACAGGGATCTGAACAGGGCCAGTCCCAAGGATAACTTCCCCCTACCTCACATTGATGTCCTTGTTGACAATACAGCTCAGCATAAGGTGTTCTCTTTCATGGATGGTTTTTCAGGTTACAATCAGATCAAGATGGCTCCTGAAGACATGGAAAAGACTACCTTTGTTACTCAGTGGGGCACTTTCTGCTATAAGGTCATGCCTTTTGGACTGAAGAACGCTGGGGCAACCTACCAACGGGCCATGGTTGCTTTATTTCATGACATGATCCATCATGAGATAGAAGTGTATGTTGACGACATGATCGCAAGGTCCCAGACTGAGGAAGAGCACCTAGATCATCTGCAGAAACTGTTTGACCGTCTGAAACTGTACAAGCTGAGGTTGAACCCGAACAAGTGCACCTTCGGGGTAAGATCTGGAAAGTTGCTAGGCTTTGTTGTAAGTGATAAGGGTATTCAAGTGGACCCTGCCAAGGTCAAAGCTATTCAAGAGATGCTAGTTCCTAAGACAGAGAAAGAGGTCAGAGGCTTTTTAGGACGCCTGAATTACATTGCTCGATTCATCTCGCATCTAACTGCTACCTGTGAACCAATCTTCAAGCTACTGAAGAAAGATCAGGTAGTACGTTGGAATGATGAATGTCAGGCTGCTTTTGACAGAATCAAGGAGTATCTCCAAGAACCACCCATCCTTATGCCACCGGTTGAAGGGAGACCTCTGATACTATACCTAACAGTACTTGATAATTGAATGGGGTGTGTGCTGGGGCAGCATGACGAGTCTGGCCGAAAAGAGCATGCCATTTATTACCTTAGCAAAAAGTTTACCGACTGTGAGACCCGATATTCACTGCTTGAGAAAACTTGCTGCGCTTTGGTATGGGCTGCTCGCCGGCTGAGACAGTATATGCTGACTCACACTACCTTGTTGATCTCAAAGATGGATCCTATAAAATACATATTCGAAAAGCCTGCTCTGTCTGGGAGAATAGCAAGATGGCAAATGATCTTGACAGAATACGACATTCAGTACACAACCCAGAAAGCCATCAAGGGAAGTGTATTGGGAGACCACTTGGCACATCAAGCCGTAGACGACTATCAGTCAATGAACTTCGAGTTTCCAGATGAGAGCATCATGATTGTGACGGATTGTGAAGTACTTGGACCAGATGAAGGACCTGAGGAAGGATCCCGATGGTCTATGCACTTTGACGGAGCCTCCAATGCTTTGGGTAACGGTATCGGCGCTGTAATCATATCGCCTCAAGGCACTCATACTCCACTCACTGCCCGGCTATGTTTCAACTGTACCAACAACATGGCAGAGTATGAGGCGTGCATCATGGGTCTTCAAGCTGCGATCGACTTAAGGATCAAGTTTCTGAGTGTCTTCGGAGATTCCGCTCTTGTGATCAATCAGATCAAAGGAGAGTGGGATATGAAACATCCGAATCTTATTCCTTACAGAGAATGTGTGTTGACGTTGATCCCTCACTTCACGAAGATAACCTTTGAACATTTCCCAAGAGAGGAGAATCAGTTAACGGACGCGTTAGCTACAATGTCTTCTATGTTCAAGGTCAAGTGGGATAATGAGGCTCCCCTGATCATCATCTGGAAACTGGACGAGCCGGCATACTGTTGTGGTCTCGAGACTGAGTTGGTAACTGAGAAGCCTTGGTACCATGAGGTGAAGAGATATTTGGAAGCTCAGGAATACCCTGAAGGTGCATCTGTCAACGATAAGAAGTTTCTGAGAAGGTTCGCAGCGAAGTTCTTCCTTAGCAACGACATCTTGTACAAGCGAAACCATGATTCGACCTTACTGCGCTGTGTAGATAAGAATGAAGCAGAAAGGATCATGGAAGAGCTACATGAAGGGACCTTTGGCACACATTTCAGTGGACACACTATGGCAAAGAAGATCCTACGGGCAGGGTACTTCTGGTCCACAATGGAAGCAGACTGCTACCAACATTCTCGGACATGCTATAAATGCCAGATATACGCAGACAAGGTGCATGTTCCTCCAGTTCCTCTGAATTTTCTGACTGCGCCTTGGCCATTTGCAATGTGGGGCATAGACATGATCGGTGAGATTAAACCTACGGCATCTAACGGGCATCGCTTCATCCTGGTAGCGATTGATTATTTCATGAAGTGGGTTGAAACAGCTTCCTACGCTACGGTAACCAAGACTGTTGTGGCACGGTTCATTCGGCATAATCTGATCTGTCGATACGGCGTCCCAAAAAGAATTATTACAGACAACGGTACCAATCTTAATAACAAGATGATCACTGAGCTCTGCGAGCAGTTCAAGATACAACACCACAACTCTTCTCCTTACAGACCAAAGATGAATGGGGCTGTAGAAGCGGCAAATAAAAATATCAAGAAAATCGTGCAGAAGATGACAGTGACTTATAAAGATTGGCACGAGATGTTACCGTTCGCTCTGCATGGGTACCGTACCTCAGCCAGGACGTCAACCGGGGCAACTCCTTTCTCCTTGGTTTACGGCATGGAGGCAGTCTTACCAATCGAAGTGCAAATACCCTCTCTCCGGATAATGAAGGATACAAATCTGAACGAAGATGATTGGATCCAGACACGACTTGATCAGTTAAACCTTATTGACAAAAAGAGACTTGCTGCTATCTGTCATGGTCAGACGTATCAGAAACGGATGATCAAGGCATTTAACAAGAAGGTCCGACCACAGGAATATCAAGTTGGGGATCTGGTAATCAAGCGAATCATCCTTCCTCAGAGTGATCCAAGGGGCAAATGGACCCCTACGTATGAAGGGCCATTTATGGTTAAGCATGTGTTCTCAAGAGGAGCCATGATTCTAACCAACATGGATGGTGACGACCTTCCTCACCCCGCCAATGCAGACATAGTAAAAAGATACTACGCATGAAAAAAGACCCGCTAGGCTGACATGCCTAGGCAAAAATTAGGGCTTCCCGGCGAACCAAAAGGCTTCGGGCAAAATGAAGGGATGAAATGAAAAAAATCTGTACACCCGGCAAGCCGAAAACCTGAAAAGGCGGCTTGGGCAAAAATGGGTATCCCGGTGGACTGAAAACCCGAAAGGGCGGTCCAGGCAAAAGTTAGGGATAAAAGCGTAATACTATGTCTCATTGGATCACTTTGCATCCAGAATCCGGTATCTACAACAAATTCAGACGGCATCGATCAATCAGCTTCATCTTCAACTAAGGTCATCAAGTGATGAGACGCTCGGAGATATAAAGGCAATAGCGGAGTTGAAACCCAGTGGGATCATTCATTTCACACAGCTGTTTTATTTTCTCTTGTACAAAATTTGTATAAACTCTCTTGTTCGGAGGCGTCCTCTTACTAGGACGTCAGCCTCTTGTACATAAACGCCTATCTTACAGGCAAATTCAAAATCAATACAAATATACTTTTCAGTTAAAATTGCCTTTTGTTTTTCCTTTTCTGTTTTGTTTTGCGAAGAACGTCCAAGGTTCAATTTGTGATATATGCACTGACAATAATTTGCTAACTCATGAATATTTGCATACGAAACAAAGGATGAATTACAGGTAACATTAGAAGCAGGGGCAATAAAGAGTTGTCTAAGCAATCTAATTGTTCTGTCCTCCAAGGTACCAAGGTAGGTTCAGCTAAAGAACATAACCAATACATCTTAATTCCCCAGAGAGTGAGCCAGCAAGCAGTATACTCTCCTCAAGCCAAGCTATATTATCAATCTTAAGGAAGTTGGGTATCCTCCAGCAGATCCCAACACTCCCCAGCAGCATATATGCATTCTTAACAAGCATCCCCGGCAGTCTTGGTCTAAAGATTGTTCCCCGGCGGTATATCAAACATTCAGTGGAGTTACTTCCAGTACAGTTCAAAACTTCCCCAGGAGAGTCCAACCCAGTTTCCCCAGAAAGTCGGAATTTATCTCCCCAAGCAGTAAGCTTATCCCCAGTAGATTCTGGAAGCTTATCCTCGCGGAGCGAACGCGTTTCCCCGGCTTTATTCAAAGAGTTATTTCCTTACCAGGATATAACTGGGTTATCCTCAGCCAAAAGTCATGAGAAGATCGTCCTCGACGAAGCCTTCTTATCCCCAGCGAAGTCTATTAACACTTCCAACTCAACAAGGGTATCCCCAGCAAGCTATTATCAATAACCCAACAAAGTACCTCTCTCCCCACAGAGTATTGCTTCCCAGCAAGATCGTTAGAGTACTTTTCTCCCCGCAGAGTAATCCGTTCGCCAAGTTCATTCCCCAACGGAGTCATCTTCTCCTACCGGTATTCTTGCAACTATCATCCCCAGCGGAGGCAAAAATCTATTCTCCAGACATCAGCCCAGGATATGACTGCCCGACATCCGTCAAGGATTTATTTTCCTAAGACGAAAAGCATACATTCATAAACATCATATTTTCATACATTATAGCATGCATATACGCATCATATCTTACAAATCTCATTTATGTTGAGAACATCATTGCTTGATCCATATCATGCATTGCATATGACTGACCTTTACCTTTCAGGAAAGATCCAGTTAAGTTCTCAGCTATATTTCAAGACCTAGACCGGTTCAGTTAAATCGACCCTAAGATTTTTCTGTTTCTTATCCAGTCAAAGGCCTTCTCTGGTTCAGTCAGATCGACCCTAAGATCTCCCTGTTTCTTATCCAGTTGAAGACATTTCAAGACCTAGACCGGTTCAGTTAAGTCGACCCTAAGACTTTCCTGTTTCTTATCCAGTCCAAGGCCTTCTCTGGTTCAGTCAGATCGACCCTAAGATCTCCCTATTTCTTATCCAGTTGAAGACATTTCAAGACCTAGACCGGTTCAGTTTAATCGACCCTAAGATTTTACTGTTTCTTATCCAGTCCAAGGCCTTCTCTAGTCCAGCTAAATCGACCCCTAACAGATTTTCCTGTTAAAGACTCAGTAGAAGATATCCAAGATTCTCTCAATGATTACTGTTGAGGTTGTAGTCGCCTGTGGTTCTCTCCCCGTTACTGCGGAGGTAGTAATCATCCCCAGATTCGCTCAGCGTTACTGTTGAAGTCAAAGTCGTCCAAGATTCTCTCAATGATACTGTTGAGGTTGAAGTCGCCTATGGTTCTCTCCCCGTTACTGCGGAGGTAGTAATCGTCCCAAGATTCTCTCAATGATTACTGTTGAGGTTGAAGTCGTTCAAGATTCTCTCAATGATACTGTTGAGGTTGAAGTCGCCTATGGTTCTCTCCCCGTTACTGCGGAGGTAGTAATCGTCCCAAGATTCTCTCAATGATTACTGTTGAGGTTGAAGTCGCCCGAGATTCTCTCAATAATTACTGTTGAGGTTGAAGTCGTCCAAGATTCTCTCAATGATACTGTTGAGGTTGAAGTCGCCTATGGTTCTCTCCCTGTTACTGCGGAGGTAGTAATCGTCCCCAGATTCTCTCAGCGTTACTGTTGAGGTAGAAGTCATCCAAGGTTCTCTCACCGTCCCTGTTGAGGTAGTAACCATCCCTGGTTCATTCATCGCCGTTTGAAGCTCCAGATCCAGCTCCTGTAACCAGTCAGGACACATCCATACAAAGGGTTTGAAGACCAGCTCCTGTAACAGGTCAGGTAATCATTCTTCTTTTGCAGGTACGCAAGTTCTCGCTAAGGAATCTCTTACGCGATCGACACCCAGATGGCATCTATAAGCCCATCCACCATCCATCATCTCTCAGCATGGCATCTATAAGCCCATCATCCTATCCATCAATCTCCAAATGGCATCTATAAGCCCATTCCACCATCACACTACTATGTGAGCGCAAATTTCTGGGCACTCTAGTGTTCAATCATCTTCCACCTTCGGATTACGAAAGGCACGTCAGCCAATCTGCATCCTCAGGTTTAAGAAGATTGAACAGGGGCAACTGTTGTACCCCAAAATTTGCCCTCCCATATTCTTCAAAATTTGCCAAGTCAAAGCTTCAAAATTCCCCAAGGGTTGCACAGTTCAAGGGCCTCCTAACAGTAAAAAATTAGGGTTTTGGCTCTGACAAAGAAAATGAAGTTTCCAAGGGTCCAATCAAGTCCCACATGCCTACAAACATGGTCAATCATCCTCATGTCAAGTTTCAAGACTTTCAGCACAAAATTGCACAGTCAAAAACCCTAATTGCACTACAGTCAACTGCAGGGGCAAAATGGTCATTTGACAGTTAAAAGTCCAAATTTTTGGTCAACATCTCATTTTGAAGCCACAAACATCATTTGATCAATGCTTGATCATGATTCTCAAAGCTTGGCTCAAAAAGTCTCAAGATGCAAAAGTTTCTATATTTGGACAGTTGAAAAAGTCAACTGTAACTTGACCAAGGCATAACTTCCACATGGATTATCATAAAAATTCCATCCAAAGCTCATTTTGAATATGAAGACATTTCTTACAACTCCTCTTCACACTTCAAGTCCAAGAAATGCTCTCACAAAAAGTTATCAATTTCAACATTATAGGTCATTTTCAAAAGTCAACAAAAAGGGACTTTAAGTCAAAGGCCATAACTTGAGATTGGTAAATCAAAATGACATGGGACAAAAGACATTGGTTAGAGGACTCAAATACCTTTCCAAAATGTCCAAGAACATGAGCAAAGCTTAAAAATTGAGCAAGTTATGCCTTGTGGAAGTTGGGAAATTTTTGGATATTTTGCAAAGTCAACATTGCTTCAAATGTCCTAAAATTGCTAATGGGCCTCTTTTTCTTCCAAAATCCATCATCCAAAACATGTGCACGACCATTTGGCCCAAAGGGAAGGTTTTTATCATTTTTATTTATTTATTTGGATTTTTAATTATTAATAATTCATTTAATTAAAATAAATATGTGAAAAATACCAAAGCAAGTCAATCAAATCTTTTTATGCATGGGATAACTTCAATATTTCGTGCATGATCAGATTTGGAAAAAATCTTGGTAATTGGACATGAATTGGTAGCAAATATGCATGAAAAGATTGGAAAATTATGGCATGGAAAATCAAATATTTTCTCATCAATTCAAGGATTCTTTGGACCAAATTTCCAACCCTAATCATTCCATACATAAGCATGAAGCCAACCCTAATGCCAAGGACCACAAAGCTGCGCCAGAAAAGCACAACAAAGCTTGAGTTTTTTGTCAAAAAAGTGAAAACTAAAAACCCTATTCTAGCACGATTCAGAGGCCAAGAGTAATTCCAATAGCTTGCAAAAGTGTCAAGGAAGCTTCCTGCATTGTTTTTCAACCCTTACACGCCCAGAATTGGTATAGGGAATTCAAACTGTTTTCAATTTTATGCATGATCGTGTTTTAATATTCAAGCATTTCTATTGCATTTTTTTCATGGATTCATACTAATTGGGTGCTTCTGAAGCTAACTGCATACTTTGATTGAATTTTCGTGCACTATTGAAGAATTCACCATTAAAGGACATTAGGGTTCTTCAAGTTTTAAATTAGGCGTTTCTTAATACTGTAAAATTGAGACACTTCAAGGCCATGATTGAAATCAGCATGCTTGGACGAAAACAACACACCCCTCGCGCCTAATTTATATAGCCCCATGGCCTAGTCGCTATTTTTGAGAATGTCATATTTTGGGGGGGTTCAAAACCCCCGCTAACCTTTTTATATTTCAGGGTTCAACGAAGAAGAAAGGTAGGTGGCAAGCGATGGTTGGGTAGTTTGAATCCAACGCGCGTTTTTTTATTTTTTCTATGTTATTAACCAATTTTCCATTATAATGTTTATGTGTCATATGATAAACAAAGTGTTCAGGTGGCTCAACTGGCAGGCATGTGATTGGTAACCTCCAGGACCTGGGTTCGATCCCAGGTCCCCATCCCTTTCCATGTTATTTTTCTAACAATGCTTCTATGTAATTTCCAAGCAAGCGTCCATCATACATCCACAATATCCAGCGCGCCACATGGCCTGTAACCATTATCCAAGGGACCAGATGTGAAGAACATGATGGACATGAGTCAACGCCTATGCACGCAAGCTGAGAAGTCAACAAGGCCAAAGGGTCATTGGGCCTAAAATGTTACAATTATACCTCTCAATTGGGGACAAAACCCCCCAAGGTATTGTATTTCTTCTCTTTTATTTATTTTATTTATTTCAATTGTTGCTTTTTTTTAATTAATTCCTTTAATTTAATTATTTTCATAAAAATATAAAAACAATAGAAAAATCAGAAAAGACAAAAAAATTTAAAATATATTTATTTAATTAATATTTTTGTAAGTAAATATCCTTAATTAATTTGGCTTTTTAAATTAGGTTTAATTTTAGTATCTTTTTCTTAATAAATCAAAAATTTGTAGAATTAGGGTTTGTATCAATTTTTATCCTTTTTCTTTCCTTTTCACCATAATTAATTATTTATTTTTATAAATCAAATTGCATTAATTAAATTAGGTTTAATGGTAGATAATTTTCATATTTTCTTAATAAATAAAAGTCGTAGAATTAGGGTTAATTAGTTAATTTCATTTAATTCACATAAAAACCATAAATACAAAAAACTAAAAAAATAATTTCTTTTTCCTTAATTGAATTAATTTGTAAATAATAATTTAATTTCATTAACAAGGGTCCAACGCCCTCGCTTGCGATTTTTTATTCAATTCGCGCATTTTATTTTACTTCTTATAATATCAATGTAACTCTCCCAAAGCCTTGTAAACTCGGACATTTTATTTCTCGCACTTTATTTACTTTCTGTCAAATCGGGTCCTGGATTAAATTTGGCGATGTGGACCCGCGCCTTTGTAATAGTTTAGAACTTTTAATTTCCGCATCTTTTTAACTGTTAATAAATGCATGCAAGAATGAATGACAAAAATAAAAACAAACGCATAGATCATTTTGACATGACAAGACAAAAATAAATGAATTTGACACACAAATCACACACCACCCCTAGGGTACGCCTCACTGTTGCCTTGCCTCGAAAGGTGATCGTCGAGTAGAGGATGTCTTAGTAAGTCCTCATGATCCGGGAACCTGGCATGAGGGTAGCTTCTAAGGTATCTTCCTATTGCTCTGGTGATCACCATGTCCCGAACCTCGAATTGACCCGAACACCTCCAACGGTGGTGCTACCTACCTCTCAATGGTGGGATGGCACTACCTTAAGGACATTTACACAGCCTAATTCCTTAGGGTAGGTAGATGACTCATAGATACTTGCTCTATTTCAAAAGCAAATAAAAAAACTCTTTTCACACCGACACTTTTCAAAAGCTTTCGAAAGCAACTTTTCAAACACTCTTGAGGACTGATACAAGAGTCGAACTGAAATTTTCAAAGAAACCTTTTAAACCCACAGTTGAAAAGCAAACAAACCATTTTTGAAAACACAATGAGCAAGTATCTAAGAGCCCATGGATAACCATGGATAGAAAGGGTGCTAACACCTTCCCTTTCTATAATCTACCTCCCGAACCGAGAGCAATCTCTATAAGGAATTTTTATGTGCTTTTGTCCTTTCCATTTGGAGAAAATAAAAGACGGTGGCGACTCTTGCTTCCGCGACATTTCGCGAACCAGTGTTAAACAGTCAGTTCCAGATCCACCGATCACACCTGGGTTCGATTCCCAGGTCCCCCAAATTTTATTTCATATTTTTTCTAACATAATCATATGCAGGCCTTTAAGCAGCGTTCCACCATGCATCCCACTCATCTAAGCGCCAGGTGGCCTCCAATGCAAATCCCATGGCTCATGTTGAGGGACTACCATGATCCTCAGTCAATAAACACCTAGTCAATTCCCAAAGTCAACGCAGACTTGAGTGCTATTGGGCCAGAAATTCCAGGCCTCACCTCCTAATGGGTCAACACACCCCCTGAGTTCTTTTCTTTCTTTCCTTATATTTTCTCTTTTATTTTTCTTTTACTAATTTCTAACTATTATTATTATTATTATTTATTTAACTGACATAATTAATATTATTTTCATAATAAATCCAGTAAATATTTATATTATTATTATTATTATTAAATTTCACCTTAATTATTATTTTTGTAAATAAATGTAAATTAATTAATTTAGTCTTTTTATTAGGTTTAATTTTAATCTTTTTTCATAATAAATAAAATAAACTTAGAATTAGGGTTTTTGTTTTGACAATTTTAATTCCTTTTCTTTTTATTTTGAAGACATTAAAAAACACAAAAATACTTTTTCCTTTAATTATTTAATTAATTTAGTTTAATTAGGTTTAATATTTAATTAAATGCAAAAAAGGACAAATTTCTTTCTTTTCTCAAAAAGGGTCAAAACCCTAAGACGTTCCCGATTTAATTTCTTTCGCGCTTTAATTCCTTTTGATTATATTGATGTAACTGTTTCCGAGGATGTAATAGTTAATTAGGTCTTTATCGCTTTCTTTTACTTTCTCGCATTTATTTTCCAAACGGGTTTTGTTTTTGGCGATGTATAGACCCGCGCCTTGTAATAGCGTAGATTTACCTTTTCCGCACTTTATTTCCCGCACAAACATTAACTGTTAATTATGCCTGCAAGACTTGTATGACAAATAAAATCAATCCGTAGCTCACAAATGCATGCTCAAAGATAATATAAACTGAATTGGACACACGTGCACATGCCACTCTTAGGGTACGCCTCACTTGGTTGCCTCGACGTGGTCGTCAAGTATAGGGTGCTTTAGAGGTCGCCCTCTTGTCTAAAGATCCAGTTGCCTCGAAACGGTTGCCTCGGATAAAAAGGATCTAGGACATTAGGGTTACCGCTAAGGCGTCCTACTATTGCTTCAGTGACCACACATGTCCCTAATAATCGAATTGACCCGAATACCTCTAACGATGGTGCTACCTACTTCTTAATAGTGGGATAGTACTGTCTAAAGGACTCTTACACAGCCTAATTCCTTAGAGTAGGTAGATTTCTCCTGGGTACTTGCTCTTTCAAAAAACGAAAAAACAATCTTTTCGCACTTACACTTTCAAAAAGTTTTCAAACAAATAACTTCATACACTCTTGAGGACTGATACAAGAGTTACCTAGAAGTTTTTCGAACTAAACTTTTTTCAAAACCCACATACACTTGAAAAGCAAACAATTTTTGAAAACATAAGAGCAAGTACCTAAGAGCCCGTGGATAACCACGGATAGAAAGGGTGCTAACACCTTCCCTTTCTATAAATCTACCTCCCGAACCGAGAAACATCTCGAAAAGGAATTTTGCCGTGCTTTTGTCCTTTCCATGTTGGAGAAAATAAAAGACGGTGGCGACTCTTGCTTACCGCGACATTTCGCGAACCAACATTAAAAACAGTCAGTTCTATTTCCACCGATCACAGAACTGGCGACTCTGCTGGGGACATTTAATAAGTGAGGTGTACCTTAGGATTAGACCACTCTTGTTTTCAATTGCTTGCTTTGATTGCTTTTATATTTGTGGGCTTGCATCGGAGTTTCATAGATCCTAACCCGGATCTGGGGAATACCCTTTAGGTAGCATAAGCTGTGAGGGACCTGTCCGGCATAGACCGACACGGGTGAAGCAGTGGCTACGTTGGTGTGACACCTTGGTCTGTACCGATATCCCTTGTGTTACAACAAGGACAATATGGGTCTTCTGAGGAGTCATTAAGCACCAACCGACCTTAGAACCCTAAATTGACCCAACTTGGCCATAGAACAGTAGCAGTATGCTACACTCATTGAGGCTAAACTCCCGCGATGGTTATGGCCGCAAGAAAAGATTGCGATGCTGGAGTTATGACCGATCGAGGGTAGTCGATGATATTGAGATCCTCTAGAACCCGGTTACTATTTTCTAGGACAGGTCTTAACCAACGAAACTGAAAGAGGGTAGTACCTAAACTTCATGCTGGCCTAAACTCTAAGGGCTTTCTGGTGTGACTTGTGTGCCTTCAAACTTGAAATACTTGCCCATACTTGTTATCTGACAACATTGAGCTACTTGCAGGTTTTGTTTATAGTCCTAAAACTGGACTTATCACAAGTCTTACTTACACCTCACACCTTTGCATCCACGTACATAACATCATACCATCATACCATTGCATACATCCTGCATAAGGACTAACCCATTTCAAGGATCTCAAGGGTTTGCGATGCAGGTCACGACGAACCAAATGTCTAGCAAGGGGCAAAAGGGGAGTTATTTTCCTCTAACCAAGGTTGTCCAGAAATCCAAACATGATACCTTGAGTCAGGGGCTATGACCCACTCGATATGGTGAGCCTTGACTCTTGAAGAAGGACTCTCAACAACATGAAGTTCCTTCAATCAAGCTACCAGATTCTAACAATTTTCCTATTTACCCCGCGAGATCCTTGAAAACATTGCATGCATATCATACATATCATTGCATTACAGGTACCCTTTGTACAGGTCACTTATCTTCTTCGCTGTTTATTTCAGCAATCATCATGAATCCTGAACCATCCACTGAACAAGCTATCAAGGCCCTCCAGGCCCAGAACGCCCAGTTCCAAGAGTTGGTGATGAGCCTAGCCCAGGGTCAACAGGAGTTGAAGACTCTGCTTTTGAAGAAGAAGAAGAAGAGGACTGTGTTGTTTAACACTAGACGCAGATCTGGGAATGGATTACCGAATGAGGCTGAGCTGACTACTTCTTCTGCAGGAAAAGACAGTCCACAAGAGGAAAGGGTTCCTAGTCCCGTGGTCTCCGACAACGAGACAGATTACAATGATGAACAGTACCCTCCTGCTGAGGACAGGTACAAACAGCTAGAGGACCGCCTAAGTGCTATGGAGATTCAGCATGTGCCCGGGTTGGATTTTGGAGATCTAGGTTTATCTTCTGGGGTGGTGATCCCACACAAGTTCAAGGCACCGACTTTTGCGAAGTATGATGGGGCTTCCTGTCCTAAGCTGCATCTCAGATCATATGTAAGGAAGATCCAACCTTACACTGCAGACAAGAATCTATGGATCCATTTCTTCCAGGATAGTCTTTCAGGGACTCAACTCGAATGGTTCTATCAGCTGGCTGAAGCCAGTATTCGAAATTGGGAGGACTTGGCTACTACATTTTATAAGCAGTATCAGTATAATTCCGACCTCGCTCCCACGCGTACCCAACTCCAGGGTATGTCACTTGGGACGGGTGAAGGTTTTAAGGAGTATGCGCAAAAGTGGAGAGACCTGGCTGGAAGGGTGCAACCACCTTTGACTGACCGTGAGCTCGTGGACATGTTCTTGGGGACCCTGTCTGGTCCGTTCTTCAACCATCTGATTGAGAATTCTTCTGCTGGGTTCACAGATCTGATCTTGACTGGGGAAAGAATTGAAGCTGGCATCAAAAGCGGGAAGATTCAGGAAGCTACACCTTCCGATGCTCAGAAAAAGCCCCACCATGGGAAGAAGGAGTCCAATGCGGTGTATGGTAAAAAGATTCATCATGATCAGCATGTAGGGGCAACCCAGATCTCTAATCCTATGCCTGCTCAACAAAGACAGGGGCATCAACGTAAGGAGGTCGCACCTAAAAGACAATTCACTAAGATCAACATGTCACTGGCTCAAGCGCTACAGCAAATGTTGAAAGAAGGGCTGATTACCTTAAGGGCTCCTCTCCGGAATCCAAACACTTCTGCTCCTAACTATCATCCCAATGAGAGGTGTGCATACCACTCTGATAGCCCGGGGCATACTACGGACAACTGCTGGGCCTTGAAAAACAAGGTTCAAGACATGATCGATGCCAAAGAAGTCCAGTTTAAAGCACCAGAGACTCCAAACATAACCACTGCTCCTTTGCAAAATCATTGAAGGCTTTTGTTTTATTTTGAATTTCTGAGTTGTATTTTTCTTTGCTTATTCAAACAACTATTGTCATAGCAAACTCTTTTATTTCATTAATGCATTGCATATGTCTGTTTCGAATTAATCCAATTATTTTCACTATATTCAAATTGCTTTCATATTTTTTTGTGATGACCAACGCTCGGTTAATAATTCTAAGCCTCTTGAGGGAGGATGACGAAAACGATACCACGATCTTTACAGTATGCTTTTGAACATACCCCGCTGATGAGGTACATGCATTGTTTCAATTCCTAAACACCGGAGTTATAAGGAAGATAATCCCTCGTCAACCCCTTCGAGCCAAAGAAGTAGGAGTTTTTTTTCTTTTCACAAAAAATTAAAACCCTTAATCATAACCTGGGACAGGGTAGTTCTCTCAGTTGATCCAGGTGCACAATAAATGACATCAAAGAAGTCCGTCCGAAACAAAAGACAGTGATGGTTCCGAATAGTCAAAAGACAGGCGGTCATTATCTCTCAGAAATAAAAGCCCAATAAGTCAAAACCTATGAAGGAGACTTATAAAACTAGGGCATCCCGCTGACTGTAAAAACAAAAAGAAACAGTTCAGGCAAAAGACAGGGATAATAAAATTAAAAAAGGAAAGAGGTCCTACAAGCCCTCGACAAAAAATGACTTCCTATTCAAAATAAATTGTCAACATCCGAACCATCACTCGAATATCAAAGCAAAGACTCAAACAAGGTCTAATGCACGATTAGCTGAGTTTAGGATCGAAGAACATCACGAAGAACGGGTGGGTACAAATAAAATTTGAGCCTTTATCCTTTGTTTCTTAAACCGTGAACCATGCCACGTTACAACCCTCAAAAAGTCCTAGCTGAAGCATGGGTTAGTTCGAAAGCATACTGTTACAAAGGTATCCTGACTCCTTAGGGCTTGCTGTAAAATACTGAGTTGACATCACATTTTACAAAATTTGCTTGTTTTACTGGAAAAAAAAACTACATTTTCAAAAATTTCAAGACAGACATAAGCTTTGCATTTTAAAATAACATTGTTTGCATATGACTATTTGTTCGAACAGCAGAGAAATTCGCACGACGAATATCTAGTGAACAAAATCTTCTCAATAAACAGGATCACCTCAAATGGAAAAGAACTTCCAACCAAGGGGCAGGCATGATCATTGTCCATCATCTGGGGCAGTTAAGTCAAGATTCAAGGAATCTCTCAAAATGCCAAAAAGCTAGGGGCAAATCTCCGCCTGAGTCACTTGGGGAATTGGACATGAATTCCAGCAACGAATCTTGCATGATCAGACATCTTCTGGTGGTATGGCAACACTACACCACTGACAGTGACAATCCCCTACACTCTGAGAGCGTGGACATAGTCGAAAAAAAATACTACGCATGATCAAAGACCCGCTAGGTCGACTGACCTAGGCAAAAATAAGGGCTTCCCGGAGAACCAAAAGGGTTCGGGCAAAAATAAGGGATGAAACGAAAAAATCTGTACACCCGGCAAGTCGAAAACCTGAAAAGGCGGCTTGGGCAAAAAAGGGTACCCCGATGGACTGAAAACCCGAAAGGGCGGTCCAGGCAAAAGTTAGGGATCAAAGCGTACGACTATGTCCCGTCATATGTCACTTGCCTACCAGAAGAAGATTTGTCAATCAGCAGTTATCAAGGACTTCCACAGGTACCTTCTCCCACAGAAACTGGGGCAATAGGAATCGTCCGAACTGTACAAGCCACTATGTCCACCAAGGTACCAAGGTATGTTCGGCTGAAGAATGTGACCAGGATATCTTCACTCCCCGAGAGTAAGGAAAGATTCAACAATACTCTCCCCAAGCAGAGTTGGTCTCCCATCAGTCCTAAAAAGGCACAGTATCTCCAGCAAGTCATCGACACTCTCCCCAAGCAGAGTTAGTCTACTATCAGCCTTAAGGAAGTTGGATATCCCCAGAAGATCTCAATATTCCCCAGCGGAGTATACAGATGTTCCTAAGCAAGTATCCCCGGCAGTCTTAATATAAGATTGTTCCCCGGCGAAATATCAGACACCCCAGTGGAGCCATTCCCCAGTGCAGTCTCAAAAGTTTCCCTAGGAGAGTCGAATCATCCTCCCCAGTAGATTCTGGAAGCTTATCCCCGGTAGAGTCCAGAAGCTTATCCCCTGCAGAGTGCGAACGCATCTCCCCGGATTTATTCAAAGGTTATTCCCCACCAGGGTCTAACTGGGTTATCCTTAGCTAATTACCACGGAAAGATCGTCCTCGGCGAAGTTCTTCCTATCCCCCAGCGGAGTTCATCAAGTTCCCCAACATAACTTATCAAGGGAATCCCCAGCGGAGTTATCATCGAAATCTCAGCGAAGTATCTCTTCCCACAGAGTAATTCCCCGCAGAGATATCTCTTCAACAAGTTTATTCCCCAACGGAGTCATCTTCTCCTACCGGTTTATTCTTGCAATCATCATCCCCAGCAGAAATAAAGAATTCTACTCTCCAACATCAGCCCAGGATTCAACAAGTTCCCGACATGCGTCAAGGATTTATTTTCCTAGACGAAAATACATTCATAAACATTTCACATTTTATACATCCTGCTTACATACATGATAAAGTGCATACGACACTATCTCAGTTATTTTTGAACATCATGACATCATGCATTTCATACATCATGACATTGCATACAACTGATGTTTTACCTTTTCAGGAAAAAGGTCAATCCAAAGATGATTACTATCAACTGTCGCAGTTCCAGATTCGATACCTGTATCCATCCAGGGCATATCTGTAGACGACTAATTCCAGATTTGATACCTGTATCTAGCCAGGGCACATATGTGAGTGTTTGATTGTAGATTCGATACCTGTATCCAGCCAGGGCATATCTGCATGAAGAGTTTAGAGATTCGATACCTGTATCCAGCCAGGGCATATCTGTAGATGACCAGTTCCAGATTCGATACTTGTATCTAGCCAGGGCATATCTGTGAGCGATTGATCATGGATTCGACACATGTATCTAGCCAGGGCATATCTACATTAAAGAGATTAAAGAGATAGCTGGGAAATGCTCCAGACATGGATGCTGTTCTTTTGCTTATTCAGATTCCTCTCCAGAGATAGCTTAGAAATTCTCCAGATATGGATGCTATTCTTTTGCTTATTCAAGAGTTTCCTTTCAGATAGCTGGGAAATGCTCCAGATATGGATGCTGTTCTTTTGCTTATTCAGATTTTCTCTTCAGAGATAGCTTAGAGATGCTCCATATATGGATGCTATTCTTTTGCTTATTCAAGAGTTTCTTTTCAGAGATAGCTTGGAAATGCTCCAGATATGGATGCTATTCTATTGCTTATTCAGAGCTTCCTTTCAGAGATAGCTTAAGAGATGCTCCAGATATGGATGCTATTCTTTTGCTTATTCAAAGTTTCTTTTCAGAAATAGCTTAGAGATGCTCCAGACCCGGATGCTATTCTTTTGCTTATTCACATTTTCTTCTCAGAGATGGCCTAGAGATGCTCCAGATCCGGATGCTATTTTCTTGCTTATTCAGATTTCCTTCTAGAGATAGTTCAGATGCGACCCAGACATGGCGACATTCTGATACTTATTCAGATTTCCTTTCAGATATAGCTTAGAGATGCTCCAGATTCGGATGTTATTCTATCGCTTATCCAGATTTCCTTCCAAGATATAGCTTAGAAATGCTCCAGATATGGATGCTATTCTTTTGCTTATTCAAGAGTTTCCTTTCAGATATAGCTTAGAGATGCTCTGGACCCGGATGTTATTCTTTTGCTTATTCATATTTTCTCTCCAGTAATAGCTTAGAGATGCTCCGGACCCGGATGTTATTCTATTGCTTATTCAGAGATTCCTTTCAGAGATGGCCTAGAGATGCTCCAGATCCGGATGCTATTCTATTGCTTATTCAGATTTCATTCTAGAAATAGTTCAGTTGTAACCCAGACATGGCGACATTCTGATACTTATTCCAGATCCCGTCTAGAGATAGTTCAGTTGTAACCCAGACATGGCGACATTCTGATACTTATTCCAGATTTCCTTTCAGATATAGCTTAGAGATGCTCTAGATTCGGATGTTATTCTATCGCTTATTCAGATTTCCTTTGAGATATAGCTTAGAGATGCTCCTGACCCGGACGCTATTCTATTGCTTATTCAGATCCAAACTCCTAAAGATAACTTAGAGATGCTCCAACCACGGATGCTATTCTATTGTTTATTCCAGAGATAGCTCAGAGATGCTCCTGACCCGAACGCTATTCTATTGCTTATTCAGATTCAAACTTCTAATGACAACTTAGAGATGCTCCATACCCGGATGCTATTCTATTGTTTAGTCCAGATTCATTCAAAAGATAGTCCAGATACGATCCAGATTCGGATGACATTCTGTCACTCATTCAGATATAGTATGGATATACCCCAGACATGGAGGTCATTCTACTACTCATTCAGACATCAGCAATTAGATACAGGCTAGATACGCTCTAGACACGGAAGCCATTCTATTTCTTATTCAGATTCAACTATCCATTACACCCCAAATGGCATCTATAAGCCCATTCCCGACAAGGTTCTGTCACATCTCCAGATGGCATCTATAAGCCCATCCTCCTATTCACCATCTCTCCAAATGGCATCCGTAAGCCCATTCCCGACATCACATTGCTGATACTCCACTATGCGAGTGCAAATTTCTGGACACTCTAGTGTTCAATCATCTTCCACCTTCGGATCACGAAAGGCACGCAAGCCAATCTACATCCTCAAGTTTAAGAAGATTGAACAGGGGCAACTGTTGTACCCCAAAATTTGCCCTCCCATATTTCTTCAAGGTTTGTCAAGAATCATCTTCAAATGGTTCAAGATTGCTCAAGGGATTGCACAGTCCAACAACCTCCTAAGCCAGCTAAAATTAGGGTTTTGGTTCTTTCAAGGAATTTTAGGTTTTCAATGGCTCAATCAAGTCCCATAGGCCTATATACATTGTCAAGCATCTACACGTCGAGTCTCAAGACTCACAATGTCAAATTGCACAGTCAAAAGCTTCATTTTCTTCACAATCAACTGTAGGGGTAAAATGGTCATTTGGCAGTCAAAAGTCAGAATTTTTGGTCAACATCTTATTTTGAGCTCACAATCATCATTTGATCAAGTCTTGATCATGATTCCCCAAATATGGCTCAAAAATCATCAAAGATGCAAAAGTTTCTATTTTTGGACAATAGAAAAGTCAACTGTAACTTGACCAGAGCATAACTTTTTCATGGTTCATCAGAAAAATCCCATCCAATGCTCATTTTGAAGGGGATGACATTTCCTACAACTCATATTCATATTTCAAGTTTAAGAAATGCTCTCACAAAAAATTATCAATTTCTACATTATAGGTCAATTTCAAAAGTCAACAAAAAGGAATTTTAAGTCAAAGACCATAACTTGAGATTGGTAAATCAAAATGACATGGGAATAAAGGCATTGGTTAGAGGACTTCAAGACCTTTCCAAAATGTCCAAGAACATGTTCATATGATCAAAATTGAGCAAGATATGCATTGGAGAAGTTGGGAAATTTTTGTGAATTTGCAAAAGTCAACTTTGCTCAAAACACATCATTTTTGCTAATGGGCCTCAAATTACTTCTTGAAACTTTGTCCAAAGCCTATGCACGACCCATCAAGCCTAAATTGATTTATTTTCTTATTTTTATTAATTAATTGGATTTTAATTGATTTTTAATTCATTTAATTAATTTAAAATGTATGAAATTCAAAGATGTGATTTTTTCAATCTTTTGTGAAGCAAATAAACTCAGGGCAAGCTGGCAAATTCGTGTATCAATCAAGGAAATCAAAATCTCCATGTTTGGCAAGTTTTCTCAATCAAAAAGATTGAAAAATATTTGATTTTCAATCAAATATTGGAACATCAATGCAAGGGATTTCTTGAGCAAGATTTGACCTAAAACCATTCTCCTATATGTACTGAACCTAAACCTAATCAAGCAAACGTGAGGGCTGCTGCAAAAAGCCATAAACCAATTCCAAAAAAATCAAGAAAAAACTCAAAACTGTTTTTAATCTTCCAGGCCAATTCAAGGCATTTTCTTGATTCTAACACATTGCAGGGATCCCCAAGAACACATTGCAATCGAAACCAAGCACTAAAGCCACAAGAATCATCAAAAACGGTTTAATGGTTTGCACATATTTTTCAGAATCACATCTCATTATTCATGCGCATTTGATATGTTTTGTTGATTGTTTTATGTTCATAGAACTCAGGTGAAGCTTTTGGTGTGAGTTAATTGCCTTGAAACATCCTGAATCATAAACCACCATGAACGATTTCTAGGTTTTCCAAGCTCTAAAATTGGGGCTTTATTATTTAGGAAAAATTAAGCCTCAAGAGACCTATGGTTGAACTCAGGAGATATATTGACACCATCGCGCCCTATTTATATGTATTGTACGCCTAATCGCTATTATCTGTGGATGCAGGTTGTGGGGGTTAAAAACCCCCGCTATCCATTTGTTTTTGTTACAGGCCAAGCGAAGAAGACAATACGTGCAAGTGTGCCATTGGACCATTCAAACACGCACACTATTTTATTTTCTCTTTCCAGCATATGATTGTTTTTACATATTATTTTCAATTGTTAATATATTATCAAATACAGGCACATGGCTCAGTGGAAGATGATCTGTCCAAGAACCATTGGGACCTGGGTTCGATTCCCAGGTCCCCCAAATCTTTGTTTCATATTTTTTCTAACATAATCATATGCAGACCTTTAAGCAGCGTTCCACCATGCATCCCACTCATCTAAGCGCCAGGTGGCCTTCAATGCAAATCCCATGGCTCATGTTGAGGGACTACCATGATCCTCAGTCAACAAACACCTAGTCAATTCCCAAAGTCAACGCAGGCTTGAGTGCTATTGGGCCAGAAATTCCAGACCTCACCTCCTAATGGGTCAATACACCCCCTGAGTTCTTTTCTTTCTTTCCTTATATTTTCTCTTTTATTTTTCTTTTACTAATTTCTAACTATTATTATTATTATTATTATTATTATTTATTTAACTGACATAATTAATATTATTTTCATAATAAATCCAGTAAATATTTATATTATTATTATTATTAATATTAAATTTCACCTTAATTATTATTTTTGTAAATAAATGTAAATTAATTAATTTAGTCTTTTTATTAGGTTTAATTTTAATCTTTTTTCATAATAAATAAAATAAACTTAGAATTAGGGTTTTTCTTTTGACAATTTTAATTCCTTTTCTTTTTATTTTTAAGACATTAAAAAACACAAAAATACCTTTTCCTTTAATTATTTAATTAATTTAGTTTAATTAGGTTTAATATTTAATTAAATGCAAAAACAGACAAATTACTTTCTTTTCTCAAAAAGGGTCAAAACCCTAAGACGTTCCCGATTTAATTTCTTTCGCGCTTTAATTCCTTTTGATTATATTGATGTAACTGTTTCCGAGGATGTAATAGTTAATTAGGTCTTTATCGCTTTCTTTTACTTTCTCACATTTATTTTCCAAACGGGTTTTGTTTTTGGCGATGTATAGACCCGCGCCTTGTAATAGCGTAGATTTACCTTTTCCGCACTTTATTTCCCGCACAAACATTAATCGTTAATTATGCCTGCAAGACTTGTATGACAAATAAAATCAATCCGTAGCTCACAAATGCATGTTCAAAGATAATATAAACTTAATTGGACACACGTGCACATGCCACTCTTAGGGTACGCCTCACTTGGTTGCCTCGACGTGGTCGTCAAGTATAGGGTGTTTTAGAGGCCGACCTCCTGTCTAAAGATCCAGTTGCCTCGAAACGGTCGCCTCGGATAAAAAGGATCTGGGACATTAGGGTTACCGCTAAGGCGTCCTACTATTGCTTCGGTGACCACACATGTCCCTAATAATCGAATTGACCCGAATACCTCCAACGACAGTGCTACCTACTTCTCAATAGTGGGATAGTACTGTCTAAAGGACTCTTACACAGCCTAATTCCTTAGAGTAGGTAGATTTCTCCTGGGTACTTGCTCTTTCAAAAAACGAAAAAACAATCTTTTCGCACTTACACTTTCAAAAAGTTTTCAAACAAATAACTTCATACACTCTTGAGGACTGATACAAGAGTTACCTAGAAGTTTTTCAAACTAAACTTTTTTCAAAACCCACATACACTTGAAAAGCAAACAATTTTTGAAAACATAAGAGCAAGTACCTAAGAGCCCGTGGATAACCACGGATAGAAAGGGTGCTAACACCTTCCCTTTCTATAAATCTACCTCCCGAACCGAGAAACATCTTGTGATCGGTGGATCTGGAACTGACTGTTTTAAAGCTGGATTCGCGAAAATGTCGCGGTAAGCAAGAGTCGCCACCGTCTTTTATTTTCTCCAACAAGGAAAGGACAAAAGCACAGAAAAATTCCTTATGAGATTTGTTTCTCAGTTCGGGAGGTAGATTATAGAGAGGGAAGGTGTTAGCACCCTTTCTATCCATGGTTATCCATGGGCTCTTAGATACTTGTTCATTGTGTTTTCAAAATATTTGTTTGCTTTTCAAGTGTGAGTGGGTTTTGAAAAAAGTTTCGTTTGAAAAATTTCTAAGTAACTCTTGTATCTGTCCTCAAGAGTGTTTGAAAAATTTGTTTGAAAACTTTTAGAAAGTGTAGGTGTGAAAAGTATTTTGTTTTGTTTTGAAGTTTAGAGCAAGTATCTACGAGAACCTACCTACCCTAAGGAATTCGTCTGTGTAAATGTCCTTTAAAGTAGCGCCATCCCACCATTGAGAGGTAGGTAGCACCACCGTTGGAGGTGTTCGGGTCAATTCGAGGTTCGGGACATGGTGATCACCAGAGCAATGGGAAGACATCTTAGAAGCTACCCTCATGCCAGGTTCCCGGATCATGAGGACTTACTAAGACGTCCTCTACTCGACGATCACCTTTCGGAGGCAAGGCAACAGTGAGGCGTACCCTAGGGGTGGTGTGTGCGATTTGTGTGTCGTTTTCATTTGCATTTGTCTTTTGTCATGTTAAAGTGATCTACGCTTGATTTTATTAGGGACATTCATTCTTGCATGCTTTGTTTAACAGTTAATATTTGCGAGAAAAAGTAAATCTAAAGCTATTACAACGGCGCGGGTCCACATCGCCAAAATTAAACCGGACCCGATTTGACGGAAAATAAATAAAGCAAAATAAATAAAGTAATTGAAAAGTGCGAGAAGTTTAAGTTACACGGCTTTGGGAGAGGTACATAATTATTTAAGCGATATAAAATAAATACGCGAATTTAAACAATTAAAAATATGGGCGTTGGACCCTTTTGCAAAAATTAACGTTAATGAAGAATTAAAATTTAATTATTAAAAGAAAATGTTTTTGGTATTTTGTGTTTTTAGGAATTTAATGTGAAAAAGGGAACTAATGAAAATTAAAATAAAAGGCAAACCCTAATTCTAATGGCTTTTAAATTTATTATGAAAGTATTAATATTTAACCTAAATTAAACCTAAATTATTTATGTACAATTTAATTATGAAAATAAATAAATAAATAATATTATGATAAAAAGGAAAAAGTTAAAAGGAATAAAAATTATCAATTAAACCTAATTCTACTTTTTTTGTATTTTTATTATGAAAAGAATTAACATTAAAACCCTATTTTAAATTAATTTATTTACATGCATTTGTTTACAAGAAAATATTAAAATACATAATTATTATATTTTTTATCTTTTTCTGAGTTTTTTATGTGTTTTATATTTTTGTAGAAAATAAATTAAATCAAAACAATAGAGCAAATAAAATAATAATTAAAAATGAAATAAAAAATAAAATTGCAAACCAGGGGGGGGGGTTCAGTCCCCAATTGTGAGGTGTGATCCAAGAAGCTTTGGCCCATTAAGCATGGCCCTTCTGACTTTGGCATGTCACGTGTGGCAACGTTGACTAGGGTTTATTGTGTGCTTCAGATCTCAGCCGTTGGATTGACATACTGGACGCGTGGCCAGCTGGATCTTGGAGGTGTATCATGGAACGTAACATAAGCGCTTCACCTGAATATCAAAGAAAAAACATTATTGAGAAAGCATGAGACCTGGGACTCGAACTCAGGTCAGGTGTATTGCAAGCCTTGATGCGTGCCAACTGAGCCAATTGCGCGTTGTTAATATATAATAACAATCAAATAATATAAAAGAAAAGACAAGGTTAGTGGGAGTCAGCGCGCGAATTTTCAAACGCACCAACCATCGTGTGACACGGCTTCTTCTTCCTCACCATCCCTGTAAAACAAAACACGAAGGCAACGGTTTTCATAGCGTGGTTTTAGGGACGTTTTAAGAAAATAGCGATTAGCCCCTCAACGCTCATAAATTGAGCGCGAGGGTTCCATCCTCTTCGTCTTCAAGCGCTGAGTCTAATGGTCATGGTTTTGAGGCTTAATTTTTCCTCTTTGCAAAAGCCCTAAATTCAAGCTCTGAAAACCCTAGCAAATAAACATGGTAAAATCGTGTGTATAGCATAAAAATCAAATTGAATGCATTGGTTAGTTTCAGGACAAGATGATAAACATGAATCAACAATTAATTTTCATAAAAAATGCCTAGAACATGATATGCGTTTATGAGTTTTTTGCTGTACAGTTGAGGTTCCTGGTACCGATTCTTGAAGCTTGAGTTGATGTTTTGGATTGGAATGTGATCAGGGCAACCTTGGCAAGCTATTGAGACAAGAATGGAGGCCTGAATCGACCTAAAAAATGGTTTACAGTTTTGAGTTTTTTGGTTAAAAATGTGAGTTTGGGTGTTGAGTTCTGGCGCAGCTTGTTGTGTATAATCTTGTTTTGATCATTTGTATATACCCTAGCAATATGTTTGGATGGGAGTTATGGTCAATAACACCTTGCTTTGATGGTTTGGATTTTCTCATAAACCACCATTATCAACTTTCCAATTTTGCTTCATTTTTGAATTTTTGCCTTGATTAAGCCTTAGCACGAAAAATGGTAGGCACATAATGGTGTTTCAAGGCTAGTCAAAGCCAAAATATCCCTCTTAAATCAATTTTTGAATTTCTTTTGATTTTAAAAGATTTAAAACTAATTAAATCCAATAAAAATCAATAAAAATGAAAAAATTAATAAAAAAATCTGAAATAAAAGATGGGACACGTGGGAAGCATGGTCAAGTTAATTCAAGTGGAAAAAGTGGGCCCCTTTTGTCAAAAATGAGATTTCAAGGATAAATGATTTTGGCCATTTCACAAAAATTTCCCAACTTCTCCAATGAATAACTTGCTCAATTTTTAAGCTTTTCTCATGTTCGTGGACATTTTAGAAAGGTCTTTGAGTCCTCTAACCAATGCCTTTGGTCCCATGTCATTTTGATTTACCAATCTCAAGTTATGGCCTTTGACCTAAAGTCCCTTTTTGTTGACTTTTGAAAATGACCTATAATGTTGAAATTGATAACTTTTTGTGAGAGCATTTCTTGGACTTGAAGTATGAAGATGAGTTGTAGGAAATGTCTTTCTCTTCAAAATGAGCTTTGGATGGAATTTTTCTGATAATCCATGTGAAAGTTATGCCCTGGTCAATTTCAGTTGACTTTTTCAGCTGTCCAAAAATAGAAACTTTTGTGTCTTGATGATTTTTGAGCCAAGTTTTGAGAATCATGATCAAGCATTGATCAAATGATGTTTGTGGCTTCAAAATGAGATGTTTACCAAAAATTTGAACTTTTGACTGCCAAATGACCATTTTGCCCCTACAGTTGACTGTAGTGCAATTTAGGGTTTTGACTGTGCAATCTTGAGCTGAATGTCTTGAAACTTGATGTGAGGATACTTGACCATATTTGTAGGCATGTGAGGCTTGATTGGGCCCTTGAAAACTTCAGCTTCCTTGTGAGAACCAAAACCCTAGTTTGACTGGCTTCAGGAGGGTGGTTGACTGTGTAGCCTTTGAGTAGACTTGAACCAATTGTGGATGATTCTTGTCAAAACTTTGAAGGTTATGGGAGGGAAAATTTTGGGGTACAACAGTTGCCCCTGTTCAATCTTCTTAGACCTGAGGATGTAGATTGGCTGACGTGCCTTTCGTAATCCGAGGGTAGAAGATGATTGGACACTAGAGTGCCCAGAAATTTGCGCTCACATAATAGCAGTGTGATGGAAATGGGATTATAGATGCCATTTAGAGGTTGATGAATAGGATGATGGGCTTATAGATGCCATCTGGATGTTGATCGCGTAGGAGATTCCTTAGCGAGGACCTGCATACCTGCAAAAGAGAAAAGAGTACCTGACACGTTGCAGGAGCTGATTTTCAGATGTTTTGTGTAAATGTATGTCCTGATTGGTCACAGGAGTTGAATCTGGAGCTTCACAAGATGATGAATGAACCAGGGATGGTTACTGCCTTAGCGTGAATGATAAGAGAATCTTGGGCGACTTTAACTTCAACAACGCTCGTTGAGAAAAATCTTGGGTGTCTTCTACTGGGATAAGAATCAGGGAGATCTTAGGGTCGATCTGACTGAACCAAGAGAAGGCCTTTGACTGGATAAGCATCAGGAAAATCTTAGGGTCGACTTAACTGAACCGGACAAGGTCTTGAAATATCTTCAACTGGATAAGCATCAGGGAGATCTTAGGGTCGATCTGACTGAACCAAGAGAAGGCCTTCGACTGGATAAGCATCAGGAAAATCTTAGGGTCGATTTAACTGAACCGGACAAGGTCTTGCAATATCTTCAACTGGATAAGCATCAGGGAGATCTTAGGGTCGATCTGACTGAACCAAGAGAAGGCCTTCGACTGGATAAGCATCAGGAAAATCTTAGGGTCGACTTAACTGAACCGGACAAGGTCTTGAAATATCTTCAACTGGATAAGCATCAGGGAGATCTTAGGGTCGATCTGACTGAACCAGAGAAGGCCTTTGACTGGATAAGCATCAGGAAAATCTTAGGGTCGATTTAACTGAACCGGACAAGGTCTTGAAATATCTTCAACTGGATAAGCATCAGGGAGATCTTAGGGTCGATCTGACTGAACCAAGAGAAGGCCTTCGACTGGATAAGCATCAGGAAAATCTTAGGGTCGATTTAACTGAACCGGACAAGGTCTTGAAATATCTTCAACTGGATAAGCATCAGGGAGATCTTAGGGCCGATCTGACTGAACCAGAGAAGGCCTTTGACTGGATAAGCATCAGGAAAATCTTAGGGTCGATTTAACTGAACCGGACAAGGTCTTGAAATATCTTCAACTGGATAAGCATCAGGGAGATCTTAGGGTCGATCTGACTGAACCAGAGAAGGCCTTTGACTGGATAAGCATCAGGAAAATCTTAGGGTCGATTTAACTGAACCGGTCTAGGTCTTGAAATATCTTCAACTGGATAAGCATCAGGGAGATCTTAGGGTCGATCTGACTGAACCAGAGAAGGCCTTTGACTGGATAAGCATCAGGAAAATCTTAGAGTCGATTTAACTGAACCGGTCTAGGTCTTGAAATGTAGCTTGAGAACTTTAACTGGATCTTTCCTGAAATGTAAAGGTCAGCCATATGCAATGCATGATATGGATCAAGCAATGATGTTCTCAACATAAATGAGATTGTAAGGTATGATGCGTTTATGCATGTATCATGATGTATGTGATGTTTAGGAATGTATGTTTTTGTCTAGGAAAGTAAATCCTTGACGGGTACCGGGAAGTCATATCCTGGGCTGATGTTGAAGAATAGATTTCGCTTCCGCTGGGGATGATAATTGCAAGAATACCGGTAGGAGAAGATGACTCCGTTGCGGAATAAACTTGGCAAATGGAGGATTTTGCGGGGAAGAAAAAGATACTCCAGCGACCATGCTGGGAAGCAATACTCTGTGGGGAGAGAGACGCCTTGCTGAGTGTTGATAACAACTTGCTGGGGATATTCTTGCTGTTGTTGGAAGTGTTGATAGACTTCACTGGGGATAAGAAGACTTTATCGACGACGATCTTTCCGTGGCTTTTGGCTGAGGATAACCCAGTTATATCCTGTTAAGGAAATAACTCTTTAAATAAAGCCGGACGACGCGTTCGTGCTTTGCGGGGGACAAGCTTCCAGAATCTACTGGGGATAAGCTTGCGGCTTGGGGAGATGAGTTCCAACTTTCCTGGGGAACTGGATTGGACTCTCCTGGGGAAGTATTGAACTGCAGGGGAAGTGATCCCTTTGAATGCTTGTATGCCGCCGGGGAACAATCTTTAGACCAAGACTGCCGGGGATGCTTGTTAAGAATATATGCTGCTGGGGAATGTTGAGATCTGCGGGAGGATACCCAACTTCCTTAAGGTTGGTAACTGTTTTGTTTGAGGAGAGTATACTGCTTGCTGGCTCACTCTCTGGAGAATTTAAGATGCCTGGTTATGTTCTTTAGCTGAACCTACCTTGGTACTTTGGAGGATAAAACAATTAGATTGCTTAGACAAATCCTTATTGCCCCTGTTTCTAATGTCACCTGTAATTAATCCTTTGTTTTGTATGCAAATACTCATGAGTTAGCAAGCTATTGTCAATGCATATATCACAAATTGAAACTTGGACGTTCTTCGCAAAACAAAACAGAAAAAGAAAAACAATTGGCACATTTTAACTGAAAAGTATATTTGTATTGATTTTTGAGTGGCCTGTAAATAGGCGTTTTGTATACAAGAGGCTGATGTCCTAGTAAGAGAACGCCGCCGAGCAAAAGAGTTTATACAAATTTTGTACAAAAGAAAATAAAACAGCTGTGTGAAATGAATGATCCCGCTGGGTTTCAACTCTGCTATTGCCGTTATATCTCCGAGCGTCTCATCTCTTGATGACCTTGGTTGAAGGTGAAGCTGACTGATCGATGCCGTCTGAACTTGGTGTAAATACCGGATTCTGGATGCAAGGTGATCAATGAGACATAGTATTACGCTTTATCCCTAATTTTTGCCTGGACCGCCCTTTCGGGTTTTCAGTCCACCGGGATACCCATTTTTGCCCAAGCCGCCTTTTCAGGTTTTCGACTTGCCGGGTGTACAGATTTTTTTTATTTCATCCCTTCATTTTGCCCGAACCCTTTTGGTTCGCCGGGAAGCCCTAATTTTTGCCTAGGCATGTCAGCCTAGCGGGTCTTTTTATGCGTAGTATCTTTTTACTATGTCTGCATTGGCGGGGTGAGGAAGGTCGTCACCATCCATATTGGTTAATATCATTGCTCCTCCTGAGAACACATGCTTAACCACAAATGGCCCTTCGTACGTAGGGGTCCATTTGCCCCTTGGATCACTCTGAGGAAGGATGATTCGCTTGATTACCAGATCCCCAACTCGATATTCCTGTGGTCTGACCTTTTTGTTAAATGCCCTGATCATTCGTTTCTGATACGTCTGACCATGGCAGATAGCAGCAAGTCTCTTTTCATCAATGAGGTTGAGCTGATCAAGTCGTGTCTGGATCCAATCATCTTCGTTCAGATTTGCATCCTTCATTATCCGAAGAGAGGGTATCTGCACTTCGATTGGTAAGACTGCCTCCATGCCGTAGACCAAGGAGAAAGGAGTTGCCCCGGTTGACGTCCTAGCTGAGGTACGGTACCCATGTAGAGCGAACGGTAACATCTCGTGCCAATCTTTATAGGTCACTGTCATCTTCTGCACGATTTTCTTGATATTTTTATTTGCTGCTTCTACAGCCCCATTCATCTTCGGTCTGTAAGGAGAAGAATTGTGGTGCTGTATTTTGAACTGTTCGCAGAGCTCAGCGATCATCTTGTTGTTCAGATTGGTACCGTTGTCTGTAATGATTCTCTCAGGGACGCCGTATCGGCAGATCAGGTTATGCCGAATGAACCGTGCCACGACATTCTTGGTTACTGTAGCGTAGGAAGCTGCTTCAACCCACTTTGTAAAGTAATCAATCGCTACAAGGATGAAGCGATGCCCGTTAGATGCCGTAGGTCTGATCTCACCAATCATGTCAATGCCCCACATTGCAAAAGGCCAAGGTGCGGTCAGAACATTCAGGGGAACTGGAGGGAAATGCACATTGTCTGCGTAAATCTGGCACTTGTGGCATGTCCTGGAATGTTGGTAGCAGTCAGCTTCCAATGTGGACCAGTAATACCCTGCCCGAAGGATCTTTTTAGCCATAGTGTGCCCACTGGAATGTGTACCAAAGGTCCCTTCATGTAGCTCTTCCATGATCTTTTCTGCTTCCGTCTTATCCACACAACGCAGTAAGGTTGAACCATGGTTTCGCTTGTACAAGATGCCGTTACTAAGGAAGAACTTTGCCGCGAACCTCCTCAGGAACTTCTTATCGTTGACAGATGCACCTTCAGGATACTCCTGAGCTTCCAGATATCTCTTTACTTCATGGTACCAAGGCTTCTCAGTCACCAATTCAGTCTCGAGGTTGCAACAGTATGCCGGTTCGTCCAGTTTCCAGATGATAATCCGGGGAGCCTCATTATCCCATTTAACCTTGAACATAGAAGCCATTGTAGCTAACGCGTCCGCCAACTGATTCTCTTCTCGTGGGAAGTGTTCAAAAGTTATTTCTGTGAAGTGGGGGATCATTGTCAACACACATTCTTTGTAAGGGATAAGATTCGGATGCTTCGTATCCCACTCTCCTTTGATCTGGTTGATCACGAGGGCGGAATCTCCGAAGACACTCAGAAACTTAATCCTTAAGTCAATCGCAGCTTTGAGTCCCATGATGCACGCCTCATACTCCGCCATGTTGTTGGTGCAGTTGAAACATAGCCGGGCAGTGAGTGGAGTATGAGTGCCTTGAGGGGATATGATTATAGCGCCAATACCGTTACCCAAAGCATTGGAGGCTCCGTCAAAGTGCATAGACCATCGGGATCCTGGTTCAGGTCCTTCATCCGGTCCAGGTACTTCACAATCAGTCACAATCATGATACTTTCATCCGGAAACTCGAAGTTCATTGACTGATAGTCATCTACGGCCTGATGTGCCAAGTGGTCTGCCAATACACTTCCCTTGATGGCTTTCTGGGTCGTATACTGAATGTCATATTCTGTCAAGATCATTTGCCATCTTGCAATTCTCCCAGACAGAGCAGGCTTTTCGAATATGTACTTTATAGGATCCATCTTTGAGATCAATAAGGTGGTGTGAGTCAGCATATACTGTCTCAGCCGGCGAGCAGCCCATACCAAAGCGCAGCAAGTTTTCTCGAGCAGTGAGTATCGGGTCTCACAGTCGGTAAACTTTTTGCTAAGGTAATAAATGGCATGCTCTTTTCGGCCAGACTCGTCATGCTGCCCCAACACACACCCCATTGAGTTATCAAGTACTGTCAGGTAAAGTATCAGAGGTCTCCCTTCAACCGGTGGCATAAGGATGGGCGGTTCTTGGAGATACTCTTTGATTCTGTCGAAAGCAGCCTGACATTCATCGTTCCAACGTACTACCTGATCTTTCTTCAGTAGTTTGAAGATTGGCTCACAGGTAGCAGTCAGGTGTGAGATGAATCGAGCAATGTAATTCAGGCGTCCTAAAAAGCCTCTGACTTCCTTCTCTGTTCTAGGAACTGGCATCTCTTGAATAGCTTTAACCTTGGCAGGGTCCACTTGAATACCCTTGTCGCTCACAACGAAGCCTAGCAACTTCCCAGATCTTACCCCGAAGGTGCACTTGTTCGGGTTCAACCTCAGCTTGTACAACTTTAGACGGTCAAACAGTTTCTGCAGATGATCCAGGTGTTCTTCCTCAGTTTGGGACCTTGCGATCATGTCATCAACATACACTTCTATCTCATGATGGATCATGTCATGAAATAAAGCAACCATGGCACGTTGGTAGGTTGCCCCAGCGTTCTTTAGTCCAAAAGGCATGACCTTGTAGCAGAAGGTGCCCCACTGAGTAACAAATGTAGTCTTTTCCATGTCTTCAGGTGCCATCTTGATCTGATTGTAACCTGAGAAACCATCCATGAAAGAGAACACCTTATGCTGAGCTGTATTATCAACAAGGACATCAATGTGAGGTAGAGGGAAGTCATCTTTGGGGCTGGCCCTGTTCAGATCCCTGTAGTCAACACACATTCTGACCTTTCCATCTTTCTTTGGTACCGGCACCACATTAGCAACCCACTGAGGGTAAGAAGTCACTGCAAGAAATTCGGCATCAAACTGCTTCATAACCTCGGCTTTAATCTTCTCAGACATCTCTGGACGCATACGGCGGACCTTTTGCTTAACCGGAGGACAGTCTTCCTTAGTTGGCAAGTGATGGACCACAATATCGGTATCTAATCCGGGCATATCTTCGTAGGACCAGGCAAAGATCTCCATATAATCATGCAGCATTTTAGTCAACCGTTGCTTCACGCTGAGCTCTAGGTTGGCACCAATCTTTACCTCTTTCTTGTCTTCTTCAGTACCCAAGTTTATTGTTTCCACTGGCTCTTCATGGGGTTGAATTGCCCTCTCTTCCTGAAGCAACAGTCTTGCAAGCTCGCCAGGCACTTCGCAATCATCTTCACCTTCGTCTTCGGCTAAGTTGATCGGATTTTCGAAGTCATAATTGGCAGTAGCAGAGTTGTTATCAGTGAGATCCAGAGTGGATTGAAACCTGTATGAGTGAGTGTGTGTGTAAATACAACTGTTTTGCAATATATAAAGAAAGGAAAGAAAAGGAGCGCAAAATTTGAAATGTGAAAAACGTCCAATGCTTTTATTTATGATATATGACAGTGACAAACAAAAGCCCTCATAAACAAAACCACGGTGCCCCGGGTAAGACACCGGGCCATACAGTTTCAAATTATTGTTTATTACAAATCCAAAACAAAGAAGTTCATTACTGGGGAACAAAAGTTATGGGTGTAAAGTCTTTAGCAGTCCAATTGGTCAATCCACCGTCGGTCGTCGGGTAGATCCAGCTATCGAACTCTGACTCTTCCACTTCGTCTTCCTCTCCAATAGCATTCACTCCTGAGTGGGTGATGAGCACAGGAGGTCTTCCAATTCTCGCCTTGCGCACTGCTTTCTGAGCTTCCGTGGTGAAACCCAGCCCAAACTTGTTAGTCTTAGGAGTAAGATCAGGGAGCTTGCCCCAGTTTGCACATTCACCTCTTTCGATCACAGCCCGGGCGTCCTTTAAGGAGGCCATCTTCAAAGGAGAAACCTCTTCAACCACTGCTTCTGCTGCTGCCAAAGTTTGTGGCACCTCCTCAAAATGTTGAAAGGGGGTCTCAATGAACTCCCCATCCATTTCCACGTACCTGAAGGAGTTGAGGTGGCTGACCATGTATTCCTCTTCCCCTTGCACTGTTACGATCTTCCCCCTGACCGGGTACTTGAGCTTCTGATGCAACGTGGAGGTCACAGCTCCAGCCTTGTGGATCCACGGGCGACCCAGCAAACAAGAATAGGATGGACGGATGTCCATCACATAGAATTTCGAATCAAATACCTGTGACCCAACCCTGATTGGGATGTCCACCTCGCCATGTACCATTCTTTTGGACCCGTCAAAGGCCCGGACAACAATGTTACTTGGTTTGAGCTCCAGACCTTCACAGTCCAGCCTATCCAGAGCCTTCTTGGGCAGCACGTTTAATGAAGAATCTGTGTCAACCAGCACGTGAGCAAGATTAGTGCCTTTGCATTCAATGGAGACATGCAGGGCATCATTATGATTCTTCCCTTTTGCTGTCAGATCGGCATCAGAGAAACCCAGGCCATTGTCAGCGGTTAGGTTGGCCACACAGTCGGTGAACTGGTCAACAGACGTCTCTTGGGGTACGTGGGCTGTCTTTAAGAAAGCAATCAGAGCCTTGGCGTGGGCCTCTGAACACAGCAGCAGTGACAACATGGAGATTTTAGAGGGGGTGTGCCCCAGCTGTTCCACAACGTTGAAATCACTTTTCTTTATTATCTTGAGGATTTCTTCCATTTCCTGCCTGGAAGCCTCAACAATGGTCTTCGGCGCCTCCATCTGGGCAGGCACATCTGCAGCAATCCCCTTGCCCCGAGTATCGGATGACTCGGCAGCAGGGGTGGATATTTGGTCAGGGGGAGAGACAGGCACACTGGCAGGTGTGAAGACCAAAGGCCTATGAATTACTGGAGGAGCAATGTCTGGCGAGAACAGTCTTCCACTACGAGTGACCTTAGCAGGCCCAATGATGTTGGAGATACCAGCATCAATGTTGAACTCTTGTTTCACACCCAGAACGTAAACATCTGCCCCATAGTGCCACGGGACAGCCTTATCAGACTTGTAGGGGATGGGCCCCGGGACAGTAATGGTGATGGGAGCAATCTTGTGAACCGGCAAAATTTGGACGGGCTTCTTTGAAGGAGCGTTGGAAGGGTTGTTGAAGATGGTAACAATTGAAACTTCTTCAACAGGAGCAGCAGGAACAACAGTCTTTCTGAACAAAATCTCTCTACTATCCATCAGGTTTTGGACGCCTGACTTCAGCAGAGAACAACCAGCAGGGGAGGCAACACATAGAGGGCAACCCTTGCTACATCCCGGAAATAAACCGGCTAGCAACAGGTTCCTCTTAACCGTCAGCAGCGGAGTAGCAACATCATCCACCGAAGCTACATACAAATCCTCCTCAACAGCATTCACTCCATGCTGGGGCATGGGAGCGGTTACAACATTCGGCCTCCCGGGCGCCTCAAACTGTATTTCCTTTGCATCAATAAGGTCCTGAACCTTATTCTTTAGGGCCCAGCAGTCATCTGTGTTGTGCCCCGGGCTATCAGAGTGGTAAGCACAGCGGGCATTTGGATTAAACTTGGGGGACGCAGTATTTGGAAACTTCGGCGCCTCCCTGACAGTCACTAAATTGGCGGATAGCAACTGTGGCAGGATCTGCGACAAAGTCATGCTTAAGCGGGTGAATTCTCTCTGGGGTCTTTCAACCTTCTGAGGATTATTTGGCCGGGGAGCGGCAGCAGGCTTAGCAATCATTACCGCACTGACAGATTGGCGGTGCTCAGGTCGCTCTGGTCTCCGGGAGCTATATACAGCACTAGCCTCCTTTTTGAAGGGTTTCTTTTCAGCACTGGAGGAGGCAACCTTCTGTATCTTCCCCGATTTTATACCGGCCTCGATCCTTTCACCAGTCAGGATCAGATCAGTAAACCCAGCAGAGGAATTACCGATGAGATGATTGAAAAATGGACCAGAAAGGGTCCCCAAGAACATATCCACCAGCTCCCGGTCCGTCAATGGTGGCTGCACCCTGCCAGCCAGGTCTCTCCATTTCTGTGCGTACTCCTTAAAACCTTCACCCGACCCTAGCGACATACCCTGGAGTTGGGTACGCGTAGGAGCGAGGTCGGAATTATATTGATACTGCTTGTAAAAAGCAGTGGCCAGATCCTCCCAGTTACGAATGTTGATTCCATCCAGCTGATAGAACCATTCGAGGTGAGTCCCTGAAAGACTCTCCTGGAAGAAGTGGATCCAAAGGTTCTTGTCTGCTGTGTAAGGCTGGATCTTCCTTACATAAGAACGGAGGTGCATCTTGGGACAGGAAGCCCCGTCATACTTCACAAAGGCGGGTGCCTTGAACTTGTGTGGAATCACCACCCCAGTAGATAACCCCAAGTCTCCGAAATCCAGTCCAGGCACACGCTGAACTTCCATAGCTTTTAATCTGTCCTCCAACTGCTTGTACCGGTCTTCAGCAGGAGGGTACTGTTCGTCGTTGAAGTCTGTTTCAGTATCAGAGACCACAGGAGTAGGGACCTCCCTTTCTTGGTGACTACCTTCCCCCACAGATGGAGTAGTCCTCTCAGCTTCAATTTGCAAGGTGTTCCCGAGTCTGCGCCCAGTGTTAAATAGCACAGTCCTCTTCTTCTTCTTATTCTGCTTCAGAAGCATAGTCTTCAGCTCTTGTTGACCCTGAGTCAAACCCTTGATCAGTTCCTGAAATTGAGCGTTCTGCGCCTGAAGGGCCTTGATAGATGCCTCAGTTGATGATTCAGGGTTCATGATGCTGAAATAAACAGCGAAGAACGGTAAGCAACCTGAAAAGAAGAGTACCTGTGATGCATATGATGAATGAGATGCGTATGAATTATGTTTTCAAAGACAATCGGGAATCAACTTTGTAAACAAAAAGGAACACACTTCATTAGATTCAATTTTGCAGCTTAAATTGTTCAACAGGTTGCCCTTAGGCGTTACATGAAAGGAAATACTGAAAAGGGAAATAAAACTGTAAAAAGAACATCCAGAGCTCCTTATTGATCCCATGGTCTCCTCTTCTCAGTACGGATGTAGGCATTCAGGGCTCGCTCATTCTCCAATTGCTTTGTCAGCTTCTGGATCTTTAATTCCTGCTCGTTGAACTTTTCCCGGTAAGAATCCTGTTCTTCTCGCAGTTGCGACCAAGACCTCTTCAACGTCTCATAATCAGTGGGTACCTGAGGAGGGAGGACAGTTGGAGGAACACCATCTTTGTCAGAAGACTCAAGAACGACAGGTCTGACAGCATCATACGGCATACCTAACTTCTGAGCACGGATGCGAACCCATTTGTAGTAGGCTTCCATAGGTAAAGAAGTCTTTGGCCCTAACTCTTATGGGTCAGCTTTATGAACTTTGTCCCAAGCCTTGATGAACTTACGACGCAGCTCGTCACTATCCACCTGAAACTCAAAACTGATGTGAGGCACCAACATCTCATGGGGCCCTGCTCTTCTTGCTCTTCCAAACTGACGGAGTGCTAGGCATGGATTGTAAGAGATCCCTCCTTGAGTACCAATAAGAGGAACATTAGGGTATTCTCCGCATCGATCAATAACAGCTATCTCATCCAAACCTCTGCAAGTCCAAATGACGTCTTTATCGGTGAGAGACATTAACCTGTGAGCCCATCCTTTTCCTCCCTGGTTCTTCAGTACGAACTTAGGGAGGTGCGAAATAAACCACCTCACCAACAAAGGGATACAACACCATAGGGTTCCTCGTCTTCGGGTAGTACGAGCATGAAGTTGTTGCAAGATGTCACCCAAGAGAGTGGGTACAGGATTCTGAGAGATAAAGATCCTTATAGCAGTGACATTGACGAAGTTGTCAGGATTGGGAAACAAGACTAACCCATAGATTAAGAGAGCCAAGATGTCTTCATATGCCCTAAAGTCCAGGTCATTCCAGAAACTGTTAGCTTTACCCACCAGAAATTTGGCCAAGAAACCCTTAACCCCGCTTCTAGTTACCCAATTGTCTGTTACTTCCTGATGTGTCAAGGGAAGAGCTGCAGCAACATCCTCAAGCCTGAGGGTCTTTTCCCAGCCAGTGAAAGGAGTCTGATCCAAGATAGGGATACCAAGTAAATCAGAGAACTCTTCCAGGGTAGGGACCAGCTGGAAGTCTTGGAAGGTGAAGCACTGGTACAGAGGGTCATAGAACTGGGTCAGAACACTCATCAACTGTTGATCCTGCTTCGCAGTGACTAAACTGAGAAGAGAACCATGCCTCTGGATGAAGGAGGTGGTATTTGGAATTCTGCTAACCAACTCTTCAAGCAACTCAGGTGAGTGAACAAAGTTGAACCGGATAGTATTCCTTCGCACAGGCATCATGGTGTCCTACAAAATAGAGCAAAGATGAAACCCTCTTGTCTTTGAAATGGTCAGTCCTTATGCAGGATGTATGCAATGCTCATGATGTTATGATGCTATGATAAAGCACACCACAAATAGATACAAAGGCAAACATGGTAAGGCACACAAGTCACACAAAGCAAACCCTTAAAGTTTAGGCCAGCATGAGGTCTAGGTACTACCCTCTTTCAGTTTGTTGGTTCATACCTGTCCTAATCAAAAGTAACCGGGTTCTTAGAGTATCCCAATATCATTGACTACCCTCAATCGGTCATAACTCCAGCATCGCAATCTTTTCTTGCGGCCAGAACCATCACGAGAGTTTAGCCTCAATGGGCGTAGCATACTGCTACTGTTCTAAAGGCCAAGTTGTGTCAATTAAGGTTCTAAGGTCTGTTGGTGCTTAATGACTCCTTGGAAGACCCATATTCTCCTCGTTACGACACAAGGGATATCGGTACAGACCAAGGTGCCACACCAACGTAGCCACTGCTTCACCCATGTCGGTCTACGCCGGACAGGTCCCTCACAGCTTATGCTACCTAAACAGGGTATCCCCAGATCCGGGTTAGGATCTATGAAACTCCGATGCAACCCACAATTTTAAAGCAGACAAGGAAAACAATTGAAAACACAGTTATGAACTAGCCCTAAGGTACACCTCACTTTATAAAGTGTCCCCAGCAGAGTCGCCAGTTCTGTGATCGGTGGATCTGGAACTGACTGTTTTAAAGCTGGATTCGCGAAAATGTCGCGGTAAGCAAGAGTCGCCACCGTCTTTTATTTTCTCCAACAAGGAAAGGACAAAAGCACAGAAAAATTCCTTATGAGATTTGTTTCTCGGTTCGGGAGGTAGATTATAGAGAGGGAAGGTGTTAGCACCCTTTCTATCCATGGTTATCCATGGGCTCTTAGATACTTGTTCATTGTGTTTTCAAAATATTTGTTTGCTTTTCAAGTGTGAGTGGGTTTTGAAAAAAGTTTCGTTTGAAAAATTTCTAAGTAACTATTGTATCTGTCCTCAAGAGTGTTTGAAAAATTTGTTTGAAAACTTTTAGAAAGTGTAGGTGTGAAAAGTATTTTGTTTTGTTTTGAAGTTTAGAGCAAGTATCTACGAGAACCTACCTACCCTAAGGAATTCGTCTGTGTAAATGTCCTTTAAAGTAGCGCCATCCCACCATTGAGAGGTAGGTAGCACCACCGTTGGAGGTGTTCGGGTCAATTCGAGGTTCGGGACATGGTGATCACCAGAGCAATGGGAAGACACCTTAGAAGCTACCCTCATGCCAGGTTCCCGGATCATGAGGACTTACTAAGACGTCCTCTACTCGACGATCACCTTTCGGAGGCAAGGCAACAGTGAGGCGTACCCTAGGGGTGGTGTGTGCGATTTGTGTGTCGTTTTCATTTGCATTTGTCTTTTGTCATGTTAAAGTGATCTACGCTTGATTTTATTAGGGACATTCATTCTTGCATGCTTTGTTTAACAGTTAATATTTGCGAGAAAAAGTAAATCTAAAGCTATTACAACGGCGCGGGTCCACATCGCCAAAATTAAACCGGACCCGATTTGACGGAAAATAAATAAAGCAAAATAAATAAAGTAATTGAAAAGTGCGAGAAGTTTAAGTTACACGGCTTTGGGAGAGGTACATAATTATTTAAGCGATATAAAATAAATACGCGAATTTAAACAATTAAAAATATGGGCGTTGGACCCTTTTGCAAAAATTAACGTTAATGAAGAATTAAAATTTAATTATTAAAAGAAAATGTTTTTGGTATTTTGTGTTTTTAGGAATTTAATGTGAAAAAGGGAACTAATGAAAATTAAAATAAAAGGCAAACCCTAATTCTAATGGCTTTTAAATTTATTATGAAAGTATTAATATTTAACCTAAATTACACCTAAATTATTTATGTACAATTTAATTATGAAAATAAATAAATAAATAATATTATGATAAAAAGGAAAAAGTTAAAAGGAATAAAAATTATCAATTAAACCTAATTCTACTTTTTTTGTATTTTTATTATGAAAAGAATTAACATTAAAACCCTATTTTAAATTAATTTATTTACATGCATTTGTTTACAAGAAAATATTAAAATACATAATTATTATATTTTTTATCTTTTTCTGAGTTTTTTATGTGTTTTATATTTTTGTAGAAAATAAATTAAATCAAAACAATAGAGCAAATAAAATAATAATTAAAAATGAAATAAAAAATAAAATTGCAAACCAGGGGGGGGGGGGTTCAGTCCCCAATTGTGAGGTGTGATCCAAGAAGCTTTGGCCCATTAAGCATGGCCCTTCTGACTTTGGCATGTCACGTGTGGCAACGTTGACTAGGGTTTATTGTGTGCTTCAGATCTCAGCCGTTGGATTGACATACTGGACGCGTGGCCAGCTGGATCTTGGAGGTGTATCATGGAACGTAACATAAGCGCTTCACCTGAATATCAAAGAAAAAACATTATTGAGAAAGCATGAGACCTGGGACTCGAACCCAGGTCAGGTGTATTGTAAGCCTTGATGCGTGCCAACTGAGCCAATTGCGTGTTGTTAATATATAATAACAATCAAATAATATAAAAGAAAAGACAAGGTTAGTGGGAGTCAGCGCGCGAATTTTCAAACGCACCAACCATCGTGTGACACGGCTTCTTCTTCCTCACCATCCCTGTAAAACAAAACACGAAGGCAACGGTTTTCATAGCGTGGTTTTAGGGACGTTTTAAGAAAATAGCGATTAGCCCCTCAACGCTCATAAATTGAGCGCGAGGGTTCCATCCTCTTCGTCTTCAAGCGCTGAGTCTAATGGTCATGGTTTTGAGGCTTAATTTTTCCTCTTTGCAAAAGCCCTAAATTCAAGCTCTGAAAACCCTAGCAAATAAACATGGTAAAATCGTGTGTATAGCATAAAAATCAAATTGAATGCATTGGTTAGTTTCAGGACAAGATGATAAACATGAATCAACAATTAATTTTCATAAAAATGCCTAGAACATGATATGCGTTTATGAGTTTTTTGCTGTACAATTGAGGTTCCTGGTACCGATTCTTGAAGCTTGAGTTGATGCTTTGGATTGGAATGTGATCAGGGCAACCTTGGCAAGCTATTGAGACAAGAATGGAGGCCTGAATCGACCTAAAAAATGGTTTACAGTTTTGAGTTTTTTGGTTAAAAATGTGAGTTTGGGTGTTGAGTTCTGGCGCAGCTTGTTGTGTATAATCTTGTTTTGATCATTTGTATATACCCTAGCAATATGTTTGGATGGGAGTTATGGTCAATAACACCTTGCTTTGATGGTTTGGATTTTCTCATAAACCACCATTATCAACTTTCCAATTTTGCTTCATTTTTGAATTTTTGCCTTGATTAAGCCTTAGCACGAAAAATGGTAGGCACATAATGGTGTTTCAAGGCTAGTCAAAGCCAAAATATCCCTCTTAAATCAATTTTTGAATTTCTTTTGATTTTAAAAGATTTAAAACTAATTAAATCCAATAAAAATCAATAAAAATGAAAAAATTAATAAAAAAATCTGAAATAAAAGATGGGACACGTGGGAAGCATGGTCAAGTTAATTCAAGTGGAAAAAGTGGGCCCCTTTTGTCAAAAATGAGATTTCAAGGATAAATGATTTTGGCCATTTCACAAAAATTTCCCAACTTCTCCAATGCATAACTTGCTCAATTTTTAAGCTTTTCTCATGTTCTTGGACATTTTAGAAAGGTCTTTGAGTCCTCTAACCAATGCCTTTGGTCCCATGTCATTTTGATTTACCAATATCAAGTTATGGCCTTTGACCTAAAGTCCCTTTTTGTTGACTTTTGAAAATGACCTATAATGTTGAAATTGATAACTTTTTGTGAGAGCATTTCTTGGACTTGAAGTATGAAGATGAGTTGTAGGAAATGTCTTTCTCTTCAAAATGAGCTTTGGATGGAATTTTTCTGATAATCCATGTGAAAGTTATGCCCTGGTCAATTTCAGTTGACTTTTTCAGCTGTCCAAAAATAGAAACTTTTGTGTCTTGATGATTTTTGAGCCAAGTTTTGAGAATCATGATCAAGCATTGATCAAATGATGTTTGTGGCTTCAAAATGAGATGTTGACCAAAAATTTGAACTTTTGACTGCCAAATGACCATTTTGCCCCTACAGTTGACTGTAGTGCAATTTAGGATTTTGACTGTGCAATCTTGAGCTGAATGTCTTGAAACTTGATGTGAGGATACTTGACCATATTTGTAGGCATGTGAGGCTTGATTGGGCCCTTGAAAACTTCAGCTTCCTTGTGAGAACCAAAACCCTAGTTTGACTGGCTTCAGGAGGGTGGTTGACTGTGTAGCCTTTGAGTAGACTTGAACCAATTGTGGATGATTCTTGTCAAAACTTTGAAGGTTATGGGAGGGCAAATTTTGGGGTACAACACATCTCGAAAAGGAATTTTGCTGTGCTTTTGTCCTTTCCATGTTGGAGAAAATAAAAGACGGTGGCGACTCTTACTTACCGCGATATTTTGCGAACCAGCATTAAAAACAGTCAGTTCTATTTCAACCGATCACAGTAGAGAACATGTACAAAGTGTTTTGAAAATGTTTTTGGAAAGAGTTTTGTGTTCGTGTAAAAGTTTGTTTTGTTTTGAGAAAGCATCTATGAAGTATCTACTTTACTTGAAAGGGTTGTTCTTTTCCTCTTTTCCTTTAGACAATGCTATCCTACTATTAGTGAGTAGGTAGCCCTAGTTGTTGGATGTTTGAAGGATAATCGAAGGGACGTTGTTACAGTCACAAAGGAAACTGGGCAAGAAACCTTAGTAAGTACCCTAAAGTTTTAAGATCATACCGAGGCAACATCGAAAGGGTCATTTTTTATCTTTAAACTGAAGGGTAGCCACTAAAGTCTCTCACGTTTCGTGAGTTGTGACTGTTTTCCGAAGGCAATCAAAGTGGGAATACCCTAGAGGTACGTGTGATCGGTGGGAATGAGAACTGACTGTTTTGGAATGCTGGTTCGCGTTTGCGTTTGTTTTCGCAAAATGTCGCGGTAAGCAAGAGTCGCCACCGTATTTTATTTTATCCAACAAGGAAAGGACAAAAGCACAGAAAAATTCCTTTTTGAGATGTTTCTCGGGTTCGAGAGGTAGATTATAGAAGGGGAAGGTGTTAGCACCCTTTCTATCCGTGGTTATCCACGGGTTCTTAGGTACTTGCTCATTGTGTTTTCAAAAGTTTGCTTTTCTTTGTGTTTGTGGGTTTGAAAAGAGTTTTTTTGTTTTGAAGAGAGTGTGAGTGCGAAAAGTTTTATTTTGTTTTAAAAGGAGCAAGTACTTAAGATTCATCTACCTACTCGAAAAAGGAATTCAACTGTGCTAATGTCCTTTAGACAATGCTATCCCACTATTGAGGAGTAGGTAGCATCGTCGTTGGAGTTTTCGGGTCAATTCGATTAAGGGACGTGTGGTCACTAAAGCAATGTTAGGGCGCCTTAGCGGTAACCCTAATATCCTAGATCATTTTTCCGAGGCAACCGTTTCGAGGCAACTATGATCTTTAGACAAGAGGGTGACCTCTAAAACTTCCTATACTCAATGACCACGTTCGAGGCAACCAAGTGAGGTGTACCCTAAGAGTGGCATGTGCAAGTGTGTTATTTCGGTTAATTTTATCTGTGCATGTCAATGGTGAGCTATTGTTGATTTTAAATTCATACATTTGATCTTTTCATGCATCACCTATTTATCAAACATCTAACAATTAATAGCTGCGGAAATTAAATTTGCGGAAAGTAAATCTAAACTATTACAAGGCGTCGGGTATTTACATCGCCAAAGACAAACCCTTTAATTTAAATTGCGGAAAGTAAATAAAAGCGATAAATAATTAAAAGTCCTATTGAAACTATTACATACCGGAAGCAATTACAATATTGGATAAAAATAAGACGCGTGCGAGAAAATTAGATCGGCGCATTTTTAGGGTTTTGACCCTTTTTTGAAAGAAAGCATGTTTTTTTTTGTTATTTTGAATTTAAAGAAATTAGAACTAAGTTAATTAATTAATAAGAAATATAATTTTGGGTTTTTTATATTTAGGGAAATAAAATAAGAGTTATTAAAATTATTAAAACCTAATTCTACATTAATTTTAATATATTGCAAAAATATTAAAGGTTTAAACCTATTTAAAACTAAATCAATTAATTAATTTTTATTTACAAAAATAAAATAATGAAATTAATAATAAAAATAATATTTTTTTGTCTTCTGATTTTATGAAGAAAATTATTATTTGGTTAGTAATTAAAAATAACAAATAAATAACAATAAACAAAAATAAGAAAAAATAATGAAAGAAAATAAAAAAGAAACAAACTCAGGGGGGTTTGGGCCCAAACTGCGTGTTTGTTCAGCAATTCAAAGGCCCATTCACGTTCAAGCCTGGTTGACCTTTTCAATCCAATGCATGCTTGTTGACTTGAGTTCATGGTGAACCTTCAATCCTGGCCTTCAGATTTGGCCTGAAGGCCATCTGGCGCCTGGATCTATGAGGCATATGGTGGACTGCATCTTGAGCGTTGCATGAGAGTACCTGAATAAAAATTGCACAAAGGTATTAGGGGACCTGGGATTCGAACCCAGGTCCCATTGCTCATTAGCCAGCGCACCAACCACTCCACCAACGCTTGATAGTTATTAGTATAATAAACACACAATAATATATTTGAAACAAACAACTATGCCTGAAAATAAAAAAATATGGCGCGCTGATTTGAACCAGCCAATAGGAAGAGGACGCGTAGTCGTCTTCTTCGTTGAAATAACCAGGGTTTTTACCTGCGGATTTTATCCGCAGCTGAATCCATGGCTGCCTTCTAAAAGCATCTGTAGGCCATGGAAACGAAATCTAAGAACATCAACATGCTCGTCCCTTTCCACTAAACATCCCTGTACCAATTATTTGGCCTAATTTTACCTGCATCAAAAATGCCTAAAAAACAAGAACACAAACCCTAGCTTCGTATCTAAGGTTATAGGCCATGAAAACAAAATTAAACAATGCAGAATGCTTAGAAATTATGCAAGGATCACAAATATATCAATATTTTGGCAAGAAAACGCAAGAATCCAAGGTTGTGAATTCGTGCACAGGGCTATGTTCAGGATGACTTACAGCGTGATTCAAGTGGTCTCAAGGCCTGGTTTTGATTGATTTAGCTCCACTGGATGTCAGGCAAGGGAGTAGCGTTGAGATCTTGGGTTGAATCGTGCTCTAACAAAGGTTTTGATCTCACACTTTTGCAAGCTTTTTTCAATTCTTGTCTGGCCGTTTTTGCAGCGCTTAGCTCGTATCCTTTGTATGACTAGCTTATGTGTGTATAAGGGAATGAATTAGGTCAAGAGTTGGGCTTTCAATCCATGTGCATTCAAGGTTTGGAATTTGATATGATCACCATTGATAAAGTTTCCAAAATTGTACCAAATCTGATATTTTGTGCACAACAATGCTTGATGCGAATTTGATTAGGTGTATCTTGGTAATGAAGACCTGTAATGATAAAAAAAATCTCATTCCATTAATTTTTGGATTTTATTTGAATTAATATTGATTTAAAATGAATTAAATTAATAAAAACCAAATAAAATAGAAAAATAAATGATTGGTCATGAAATTGAATACATGACACGTGTGTGGTGTTACAAGATCATATCAAGTGGAAAAAAGTGGGCCCTTTTGTCAAAAATTGGAGTTTTGAGGATAATTGACTTTTTGCAATTTTGGAAAAATTCCCAACTTCAACAATGCATAACTTCTTCAATTTTGAACTTTTAGAGGTGTTCTTGGACTTTTTAGAAACCTTTAGATGTCCTATAACCAACCCTTTTGGTATAATTTCATTTTGATATTCCATGCTCAAGTTATAAGCTTTGGAATAAAAGGTGTTTTTGTTGACTTTTAAAAATGACCTATAATGTCCAAATTTGTAACTTTTTGTGAGAGCATTTCTTGATCTTAGGGTGTGAAGATGGATTTTAGGAAATTGCATCCTCTTCAAAATGAGCTTTGTATGGGTCATTTATCATAAAGTATGAGAAAGTTATGCTTGGTCAAAGTTGAGTTGACTTTTCCTACAAAACCCTAATTTAGCAACTTTTGAATCTTGATGAATCTTGAGCAATCCTTAATGAATCATGATCAACCCTTGATAAAATGATGAATTATACTTAAAAATGAGAATGTTGGCAAAAAATCTTGAGGTTTGACTGTATTTAGGTCACAGTTGACTTTTGCCCTAGCATAGTCGATTTTTGGACTTCTTGAGCAATTGACTGGCCAAACTTTCTCTGCAAGGCTTGAAATTTGACATGGATGAACTTGAGAACACATTAGGACATTGGGGAGCATTTGAGACCATTTGGATGTGATGACCTTGATGCAACACAAAACCCTAATTTTGAATTGACTGCCTTAGGAGGTGATTTGACTGTCCAACTCTTGAGCTATCTTGAACAACTTGGAGATGATTCTTGACATGTATTGAGAAATATGGGAGGGAAAATTTGGGGTACAACAGTTTCCCCTGTTCAATCTTCTTAAACCTGAGGATATATATTGGCGTTCGGGCCTTTCGTGATCCGAAGGTAGAAGATGATTGAACACTAGAGTGCCCAGAAATTTGCACTCGCATGAAGTAGTATTTGTCTTGTGATGTCGGGAATGGGCTTACAGATGCCATTTGGAGATTGATGATGGGAGATGGGCTTAAAGATGCCATCCAAAAGAGTGTCGATCGCGTAAGAGATTCCTTAGCGAGAGCTTCTATACCTGTTGTTGAGGAAGATTCCGCTGGGGAATGCTGTTCTTTGTCTTAGGAGAAATAGAATTTTAGGAGCTTCGGTCGTCCGTTATTCTACTGGGGAATCATCTCTGTTGAATTTTAGGAGCTTCGGTCGTCCGTTATTCTACTGAGGAATCATCTCTGTTGAAGAGGTGAGAGTGAACTATTATCTGGTCGCAACCCATGCTTCATAGTGATAAGACCGACTGCTATCTGGTCGTAATCTAGGCTTTACAATGACTTACTGGGGAGGTGAGATTAAACTTGCTATCCGGTTGTAATCCAGGCTTTGCAATACCTCACTTCTTATCTGGTCGAAATCCAGGCTTCAGAACAAATCAAGTGGTTATTCGGTCGCATCCGGGCTTCAACTTGAATTTAGGGCACACTAATATCCAGCCGACTCCGGGCTTCTTAGTAACTGTCCATGTAAACTGCTATTTGGTCGGAATCCAAGCTTCACAGTGCCTTGTACCGCTATCTGGTCGTAATCCAGGCTTCACGATGTGTTATACCATTATCTGGTCGAATCCAGGCTTCATGGTGTCACGTACTGCTATCTGGTCGAATCCAATCTTCACAATACCTCATTTCTTATCTGGTCGAAATCCAGGCTTCAGAATAAACCAAGTGGTTATCCGGTCGCATCCGGGCTTCCCTTCGACTGTTGGGTTTACTAGTATCCGGTTGAATCCGGGCTTCATAGTAACTGCCTGGGTAAACTGTTATTTGGTTGTAATCCAAGCTTCACAGTGTCCCTTAACGCTATCTGGTCGTAATCCAGGCTTCACGATGTATCATACCACTATCTGGTCGAAATCCAGGCTTCGTAGCACTCTTGGTTGCTATCTGGTCGTAATCCAGTCTTCACAACATCTTCTACCATTATCTGGTCGTAATCCAGGCTTCATGGTCTTGTATTGCTTTCTGGTCGTAATCCAGGCTTTACAATAACTTGCTGAGCTATTATCCGGTCGTGATCCGGGCTTCACAGCTCACTGGGGAATAAACTTTTATCCGGTCGATCTCCGGGCTTCATAGCTTACTTTTGAGAGATATCACTATCTGGTCGTAATCCAGGCTTCACGGTAGTATGATATTGTTATCCGGTCGTAATCCGGGATTCACAATATGCTGTAGAACTCAAGATACTATCCTGGTCGTACCCGAGCTTCATAACTTGAATTTTGATTGTATCTTTCCTGAAAGGTAAAGGTTAGCTGTATGTAATGCATGATATGTATCAGGCAATGATGTTCTCAAAATAAATGAGATTATATGGTATGATGCGTATATGCATGTAGCATGATGTATGGACATGTAATGTTTTTAGCTGGGGAAAATAAATCCCGGAGCAGCTGGAGAATAAAGTTGAATGCTTCGCTTCCGCCAGGGATGGTGAACGAAGATGATTGTAAGGATAAACCTGCAGGAGAAAAGAACTCTGTTGGGGAATAAACTGATGAAGAGATTACTCTGAGGGGAAGGGATATTCTGCTGAAGATTTTAAGGATAAACTCTGTTGGAGATTCCGCTGATAAGCTCCGCTGGGGTTTTTAACGATAAACTCCGCTAGGGATGGATTATCGTTGTCGGTGATACTGGATCTGTTGAGGATTGAACTCCTGCTTGGGGAAAGGAAAGAACTTCACAGGGGATGATCTTATGCTTGCTGGGGAATGTCTTTATACTCCATTGAGGAATATTAAGACCTTCTGGGAATACCAAACCTTTTTAGCGCTTGATGGTGGATTAACTCTACTTGAGGAGAGTATTGCTGATTCATTCATGGTTGCCGGTTTCAACTGAGAGAGCTATTATCATTGTCTTACCCTGTGGGGAGTGAAGGTATCTTAGCCATATTCTTCAGCTGGATCTACCTTGTACCTGGTGGACGAAGCAACTACACAGCTTGGACATTTCTTATGCCCCTGTTTCTATTATTACCAGTAATTCATCTTTTGTTTCACATGTAAATATTTATGATCAGCAATTAATGTCAAATGCATATATCAAAAATGAACATTTGGACGTTCTTTGCAAAACAAAACAGATAAAGGAAAAACAACTTGAAATTTCTGAAAAAGAATTTGTATTGATTTTGAAGTTTGGCCTGTAAATAGGCGTTTTTTGTACAAGAGGCTGACGTCCTAGTAAGAGAGCACCGCCGAACAAATAAACTTTACAATTTGTGAAAAGAAAACAAAACAGCTATGTGAATGATCCCACTGGGTTCCAACTCTGCTATTGCCTTTATGTTCTCGAGTATCTCATCACTTTGCTGCTTGGTTGAAGATGAATCTGATTGATCAGTGCTTTCCGAGCTTGATGGTCGATACCGAAGTCTGGATGCCAGGTGATCCAATGAGACATAGTGTTATGCTTTAATCCCTAACTTTTGCCTAGACCGCCCTTTCGGGTTTTCAGTCCACCGGGATACCCTTTTTTGCCTAAGCCGCCTTTTCAGGTTTTCGACTTGCCGGGTGTACAATTTTTTTCATTTTCATCCCTTATTTTTGCCCGAACCCTTTTGGTTCGCCGGGAAGCCCTTATTTTTTCCTAGGCCAGTCAACCTAGCGGGTCTTTGATTTATGCGTAGTACCTTTTCACTATGTCTGCATTGACGGGGTGAGGAAGGTCGTCACCATCCATGGTGGTTAGAATCATAGCTCCTCTTGAGAAAATGTTCTTAACCACAAACGGCCCTTCATAAGTAGGGGTCCATTTTCCCCTGGGATCACCTTGAGGTAAGATAATATGCTTGATTACCAGGTCCCCAACTTGATACTCTTGTCGTCTAACTTTCTTGTTAAATGCCTTGATCATCCGTTTTTGGTATGTCTGACCATGAAAAATAACAGTAAGTCTTTTTTTGTCGATTAGGTTCAGTTGATCGAGCCGGGTCTGAATCCATTCGTCTTCGCTCAAACCTGCATCCTTCATGATCCGGAGAGAGGGTATCTGTACTTCAATGGGCAAGACTGCCTCCATGCCATAAACCAAGGAATAAGGTGTTGCCCCAGTTGACGTCCGTGTTGAGGTGCGATACCCATGAAGAGCAAATGGTAACATCTCGTGCCAGTCTTTGTATGTCACTGTCATCTTCTGCACAATCTTCTTAATGTTCTTATTTGCCGCTTCGACAACCCCATTCATCTTCGGCCGGTAGGGAGAAGAGTTATGATGCTGTATCTTGAATTGCTCGCAGAGCTCAGTGATCATCTTGTTGTTAAGATTGGTGCCATTGTCCGTAATGATCCTTTCTGGTACACCGTATCGACAGATTAGATTTTTCCGAATGAACCGTGCCACGACGTTCTTGGTTACGGTATCTAAGGAAGCTGCTTCAACCCACTTCGTAAAATAATCAATTGCTACCAGGATGAAACGATGTTTGTTAGATGCCGTAGGTCTGATCTCATCGATCATATCAATGCCCCACATTGCAAAAGGCCACGGTGCCGTCAAGACGTTCAGAGGAACTGGAGGTACGTGCACCTTATCAGCATAGACTTGGCACTTGTGACATGTCCGAGAATGCTGATAACAGTCAGCTTCTATTGTGGACCAATAATATCCTGCCTGGAGGATTTTCTTTTCCATGGTATGTCCACTGGAATGAGTTCCGAAAGCACCTTCATGTAGCTCCGCCATGATCCTTTCTGCTTCATTCTTATCCACACAGCGCAGTAAGGTTGAATCATGGTTACGCTTGTAAAGAATGCCATTGCTGATGAAGAACTTCACCGCGAACCTCCTCAGAAACTTCTTATCATTAACAGATGCACACTCGGGGTACTCCTGAGCTTCAAGATACTTCTTCACCTCATGATACCAGGGCTTTTTTGTTACCTCTTCAGTCTTAATATCAAAGCAATGTGCAAGTTCGTCCAATCTTTCAATGATGATCCAGGGAGCTTCGTTGTCCCAATTGACTTTGAACATAGAAGACATCGTAGCCAACACGTCCGCCAACTGATTCTCCTCTCTAGGGAAGTGTTCAAAGGTTATCTCCTCGAAATAGGGAAGCAACGTTAACACGTACTCCTTGTAAGGAATAAGATTTGGGTGTTTTGTATCCCACTCGCCTTTGATCTGACTGATCACGAGAGCGGAATATACGAAGACACTTAGAAACTTAATCCTTAGGTCAATTACTGCTCGAAGACCCATGATGCATGCTTCATACTCCGCCATGTTATTGGTGCAGTTGAAACATAGTCGGGCGGTGAACGGAGTATGGGAGCCTTTAGGAGATATGATCACGGCGCCAATGCCATTACCCAAAGCATTCGAAGCTCCATCAAAGTACATAGACCATCGGGATCCCTCCTCAGGTCCTTCATCCGGTCCAGGTATCTCACAATCAGTTATCAACATGATATTCTCGTCCAGAAATTCAAAGTTCATAGACTGGTAATCATCCACTGCCTGATGTGCCAAATGGTCTGCCAATACACTTCCCTTGATAGCTTTTTGGGTCGTATACTGGATGTCATACTCAGTCAAGATCATCTGCCATCTTGCTATTCTTCCGGACAAGGCAGGCTTCTCGAAGATATACTTGATTGGATCCATCTTTGATATCAACAGAGTAGTGTGAGTCAACATATACTGTCTCAGCCGGCGAGCAGCCCATGCCAAAGCGCAGCAAGTTTTCTCGAGCAGTGAGTATCGGGTCTCACAGTCGGTAAACTTTTTGCTAAGGTAATAAATAACATGCTCTTTTCGGCCAGACTCGTCATGTTGACCCAACACACACCCCATTGAGTTATCGAGCACTGTCAAGTATAAGATCAAAGGTCTCCCTTCAACTGGTGGCATCAGAATAGGTGGCTCTTGGAGATACTCTTTGATTCTTTCGAAAGCGGCCTAGCATTCATCGTTCCAACGTACTACTTGATCTTTCTTCAACAGCTTGAAGATTGGCTCACAAGTAGCAGTTAGGTGTGAGATGAATCGGGCAATGTAGTTCAGACGTCCTAGAAAGCCTCTGACTTCTTTCTCTGTTCTGGGAGCTGGCATCTCTTGTATGGCTTTCACCTTTGCAGGGTCAACTTGAATACCTTTGTCGCTCACGACGAAACCTAGTAGCTTACCAGACCTCACCCCGAAGGTGCACTTGTTCGGGTTCAACCTTAGCTTGTACATCTTCAACCTGTCAAACAGCTTCTGTAGATGGTCAAGGTGCTCTTCCTCAGTCTGGGACCTTGCAATCATATCGTCGACATATACTTCAATCTCATGGTGGATCATGTCATGAAACAAAGCAACCATGGCATGCTGATATGTTGCCCCAACATTCTTCAACCCAAAAGGCATGACCTTGTAGCAAAAGGTACCCCACTGAGTAACAAAGGTCTTCTTCTCCATGTCTTCGGGAGCCATTTTAATCTGGTTATAACCGGAGAAGCCATCCATGAAGGAGAATACCTTATGCTGAGCGGTGTTGTCAACCAGAACGTCGATGTGAGGTAAAGGGAAATCATCCTTGGGGCTTGCCCTGTTCAAATCCCTGTAATAAAAAAAAATTCGGACCTTGCCATCCTTCTTCGGTACCGGAACCACATTGGCCACCCACTGAGGGTAAGAAGTAACTGCTAGAAAACCGGCGTCAAACTGTTTCATAACTTCAGCCTTGATTTTCTCAGACATCTCTGGGCGCATATGGCGTACGTTATGTTTTACGGGAGGACAATCTTCCTTGGTAGGCAGGCGATGAACCACAATGTCGGTATCTAAACCAGGAATATCTTCGTAAGACCAGGCAAAGATCTCCACGTAGTCACGCAACATCTGAATCAACCGTTGTTTCACACTAGGCTCCAGATTGGCACCAACCTTGACTTCCTTCTTGTCTGTCTCAGTACCCAGATTCACTGTTTCCACTGGCTCTTCATGTGGTTGAATGGCCCTATCTTCCTGGAGTAGTAGTCTTGCAAGTTCACCAGGCACTTCGCAACCATCTTCACCTTCGTCTTCGGCTAAGTTGATCGGATTTTCGAAGTCATAACTGGCAGTATCAGAGTCGTTACCAGTGAGATCCAGAGTGGATGTGGACCTGTATATGTGAGTGTGTGTAAAATAGCTGTTTTACAATATATAATAAAGAAAAAACAAGGAGCGCAAAATTTGAAATGCAAGAACGTCCAATGTTTTTATTAATGATATATGAAAATGACACACAAAAGCCCTCACAAATGAAACCACGATGCCCTGGGTAAGACATCGGGCCATAAAGTTTGAAACATTGTCTATTACAGATTCAAAACAAAAAGTTTCATTACTGGGTAACAAAAGTAATAGGGATGAAGTCCTTTGCTGTCCAGTTGCTTGGTCCACCGTCGGTCGTAGGATAGATCCAGCTGTCGAATTCAGACTCTTCCACATCATCTTCAATGGCATTTACTCCCGAGTTGCTGATGAACATGGGAGGTCTTCCAATCCTTGCACTTCGAACAGCCCTTTGAGCTTCTGCAGTGAAACCCAAACCAAACTTGTTAGTCTTTTGTGTAAAATCAGGGAGTCGGCCCCAATTTGCACACTCACCCTTCTCAATAACAGCCCAGGCATATTTTAAGGAAGCCATTCTCATCGGAGAATCTTCAACTACAGTCTCAGCTAATGCCAGTGTTTGGGGAACCTCTTCAAAGTGCTGAAATGGGGTATCGATGAACTCCCCATCCATTTCTACGTATCTGAACGAGTTGAGGTGGCTAACCATGTACTCTTCCTCCCCTTGTACTGTCACAATCTTCCCTTTGACCGGGTACTTCAACTTCTGGTGGAGCGTTGAGGTTACGGCCCCAGCTTTATGGATCCATGGACGACCCAGCAAACAAGAGTAGGATGGCCGAATGTCCATCACATAGAACGTAGAATTGAAGACCTGAGAACCAACTTTAATTGGAATATCAACTTCACCATGCACCATCCTTTTAGACCCATCAAAGGCCCTGACAATGATGTTACTTGGTTTTAGCTCTAACCCTTCGCAATCCAACCGGTCTAGAGCTTTTTTAGGCAATACGTTCAATGAGGAACCAATATCAACCAATACATGTGCAAGAGTAGTGCCCCTGCATTCAATGGAGACATGCAGGGTATCGTTATGATTTTTCCCCTTGGCAGTCAAATCGGCGTCGGAGAAACCCAAACCATTATCAGCAGTTAAATTGGCCACACAATCGGTAAACTGATCAGCTGATGTCTCTTGTGGCACGTGGGCAGTCTTCAAGAAGGTAATCAGAGCCTTAGCATGGGTATCTGAACACAACAACAGTGACAACATAGAAATCTTGGACGAGGTTTTCCCCAGTTGCTCAACTACGTTGTAATCACTCTTCTTAATAATCTTCAGAATCTCTTCCATCTCCTGTTTGGAAGCTTCAACAGTAATTGTCTTCGGCGCCTCTGTGATCGGTGGATCTGGAACTGACTGTTTAACGCTGGTTCGCGAAATGTCGCGGAAGCAAGAGTCGCCACCGTCTTTTATTTTCTCCAAATGGAAAGGACAAAAGCACAGAAAAATTCCTTAAAGAGATTGCTCTCGGTTCGGGAGGTAGATTATAGAAAGGGAAGGTGTTAGCACCCTTTCTATCCATGGTTATCCATGGGCTCTTAGATACTTGCTCATTTGTGTTTTCAAAATGGTTTGTTTGCTTTTCAACTGTGGGTTTTAAAAAGTTTCTTTGAAAATTTCAGTTCGACTCTTGTATCAGTCCTCAAGAGTGTTTGAAAAATTGCTTTCGAAAGCTTTTTTTGAAAATGTGTTGGTGTGAAAAGTATTTTTGAATTTTGTTTGAAATTTAGAGAAAGTATCTAGAGTCGTCTACCTACCCTAAGGAATTCGTCTGTGTAAATGTCCTTTAAAGTAGTGCCATCCCACCATTAAGAGGTAGGTAGCACCACCGTTGGAGGTGTTCGGGTCAATTCGAGGTTCGGGACATGGTGATCACCAGAGCAATAGGAAGACACCTTAGAAGCTACCCTCATGCCAGGTTCCCGGATCATGAGGACTTACTAAGACATCCTCTACTCGACGATCACCTTTCGAGGCAAGGCAACAGTGAGGCGTACCCTAGGGGTGGTGTGTGATTTGTGTGTCGTTTTCAGATATTTTGTCTTGTCATGTCATGGGTGATCTATGCGTTGCTTTTATTTTGACATTCATTCTTGCATGCAATTTATTTAACAGTTAAAAAAGATGCGGAAATTGAAAGTTCTAAACTATTACAAAGGCGCGGGTCCACATCGCCAAAATTAAACCAGGACCCGTTTTGACAGAAAAATAAAGAAAGTAAAGAAAAGTGCGAGAAAATTAAAAGGTTACATGGCCTTGGGAGAGATACATAAATATTATAAAGAAATAAAATAAATATGCGAATAAGAATTAAATCGAAACGAGGGCGTTGGACCCTTTTTGCAAAATTAGAATTACATGGAATTAATTAATTAAAAAAGAAAAGGAGATGTTTTTGGTATTTTTTAGTATTTTAGGATTTAATATGAAAAAAAGAATTAATTGAAATTAAATGCTAACCCTAATTCTATTTGTTTTTTAATTTATTAAGAAAAGAAGATTAAAACCTAATATTAACCCTAATTAATTTACATGCAAATTTAATTATAAAAATAGATATTTAATTATTATAATTATTATGAAAGAAAAGAAAAAAAAGGATAAAAATTGATTAAAACCTAATTCTACCAATTTTAAGTTTATTAAGAAAAATGTTTGAATTAAACCTAATTTTACAAAGCTAAAATTAATTAGTGATATTTATTTACAAAAAATATTAATTAAATAAATATATTTTGATTTTTATGACTTTTCTGTTTTTTACTATTTTTTATATTTTATGAAAATAAGTTAAATTAAAGGAATTAATTAAAAAAAGAAATAATTGAAATAAATAAAATAAGGAAAAGAAAGAAAATACAATACCTTGGGGGGCTTCTGTCCCCTTTTTGGAGGTGAATTGGAGTGGTTTGACCATTTGTGTTCTGGCCTCATCATACATAAGTTGTTCTACTTTGGCCATTTGGCTTTTGGCTTTTGGCCATTTGCGTTTTGGCTTTTGGCCATTTGTGTTCTGGCTTCAACGTTCCTTAATATCTGGCTTAATGTCTGCCTCGCCATGTATTTGTGTCATGCATAAAATGTTCTGTTTTGGCCATTTGGCTTCTAGCCTTTTGGCCATTTGGCTTTTGGCCTCAACGTTCCTTAATGAACCTGCATGGGATCCTGTCTAAATCTGCAGTGTTGAATCTCACGAACACATTAAATAAAATCATAAAATGCAAATAAAGCCAATATATGAAGAAATTTAATGTTTAGGCACAATATGGCATGTATGAATGATTATACCCTTTTGATCATGGAGATCAAATCAATCTTACCCTTACTGGAAAATTAGTGACCTGGATGCTTTTATGCCTTACTGGAAAATTAGGATCATGGAGATCAAGCCAGCCTTATCCTTACTGGAGAAGTAGTGAGGTGTTGGTTTGTAACTGAGATGGCTTTGTTTGTAGTGAGAGAGTGATTTGTAATAAGGATTTCAAGGTTTTAGGGTTCTTGAAAGAGTTTGATATTCCAACAGTGTTGTTGTAAGGTTTTTTCTCTCTTTTTCTCTTCTCCCCGGTTTGTGTGAAAAGAAGGTGATTATATAATGAAAATTAGGGTAAAGCAAATGGGCTTTGAATCTGCAATTGGGCCTCCAATATTCACTTGAATTCGTCACTTTCCAGGCTAAATCGCAGGGACTTAAGTGCATTTTTTGAAGTTGAAATGTGAAAACAAAATGTAGCCGACATCGACAACTAACTCTTGTCCGAAAATCGACTCAATCGGATAAACGGTGAATTAGTTATGAATTTTTGAAGTTTCAGCTCAGACAAACTTATTTTGGGCTTCAGTGTCGACTCTGACACGTTCTTCAATAAAAAACTGGTATTGATCGAAGCATAATCCGGTCTCGACTTTTGAAGCAAAGTTGTAGATCTACGAGTCAGAGACCTTGTGTAAAAATATGAGCCCAATCCGATAAAAATTGACCGAGTTATGAATTTTCGAAGTTTCGGCCCAGATGAAATAATATTCAGCATTCAGGATTTTCAGCGTGTCACGCACTCTGAGCAAAAAACGAAGGCCTTTTGAATACCATTTGAACTCAATACCTTCTGTGAAAATGTAGCCAACTCAATTTCTGAAATTTTGGCACCGGAACCAGCTCGATACGATGAAAATCGACCAAGTTATGATTTTTTGAATATGACGCAAATAAACTTCTGTCACAAATTTCTGCACGAAAATACTTGATAAATCCACATTTTTGAAGACCTTCTGATCGAAATTGGCTTCCACCCGTGAGAGATGAAAACGTAGATAATGTCAAGACGGAATTTTGGCCACCGGAACGGGTTCAAAACGAGCCACGATCTTCAAGTTATGAATTTTTTTAGCGCGTAAAAACTGCACTTTCAGCATACTTTTTCACTATATTTCTTCAAGAAAACTCACACATTCGGATACCTTCTTTAAAGAATTGACTCTTGAGCCGAACCTGAATTTGAGAATACGTTATCAGAGATATCTTGGCGAAAGAATACCTGAATATACCGCGCCAGGTTGGACTTGTGAATTTTTCTTGAAATGTTTTTTTTTTTTGAGAAATATGGGAGGGCAAATTTTGGGGTACAACAGTTGCCCCTGTTCAATCTTCTTAAACTTGAGGATGCAGATTGGCTGACGTGCCTTTCGTAATCCGAGGGTGGAAGATGATTGAACACTAGAGTGCCCAGAAATTTGCGCTCACATAGTAGCAGTGCGATGATGGAATGGGCTTATAGATGCCATTTAGAGGTTGCTGGATAGGATGATGGGCTTATAGATGCCATCTGGATGTTGATCGCGTAAGAGATTCCTTAGCGAGAACTTGCGTACCTGCAAAACAGAAAATGATTACCTGACATGTTGCAGGAGCTGTTTTCAGATGCTTGATATAGATGTGTCCTGACTGGTTACAGGAGCTGGATCTGGAGCTTCAAATGGTGATGAATGAACCAGGGGTGGTTACTACCTCAGCATGAACGGTGAGAGAACCTTGGGTGACTTTACCTTCAACAACGCTCGTTGAGAAAATCTTGGTGGGAATTACCATCTTCGCAGTATCGGGAAGAGAACCAATAGGCAATTATAATTTCAAAAGCAAACATTGAAAAAAACCTGGGTTGGAATTATCATCTCACGCACCGTCGGGGAGAGAACCATAGGAAATTATAATCTCAAAAGCGGACGTTTTGAGAAAAACCTGGGCCGAAATTATCACCTCACGCACCGTCGGGGAGGGAACCAATAGGAAATTATAACCTGAAATGGAATTATCACCTCACGCACCGTCGGGGAGGGAACCAATTTATAACCTGAAATGGAATTATCACCTCACGCACCGTCGGGGAGGGAACCAATAGGAAATTATAACCTGAAATGGAATTATCACCTCACGCACCGTCGGGGAGGGAACCAATAGGAAATTATAACCTGAAATGGAATTATCACCTCACGCACCGTCGGGGAGGGAACCAATAGGAAATTATAACCTGAAATGGAATTATCACCTCACGCACCGTCGGGGAGGGAACCAATAGGAAATTATAACCTGAAATGGAATTATCACCTCACGCACCGTCGGGGAGGGAACCAATAGGAAATTATAACCTGAAATGGAATTATCACCTCACGCACCGTCGGGGAGGGAACCAATTTATAACCTGAAATGGAATTATCACCTCACGCACCGTCGGGGAGGGAACCAATAGGAAATTATAACCTGAAATGGAATTATCACCTCACGCACCGTCGGGGAGGGAACCAATAGGAAATTATAACCTGAAATGGAATTATCACCTCACGCACCGTCGGGGAGGGAACCAATAGGAAATTATAACCTGAAATGGAATTATCACCTCACGCACCGTCGGGGAGGGAACCAATAGGAAATTATAACCTGAAATGGAATTATCACCTCACGCACTGTCGGGGAGGGAACCAATAGGAAATTATAACCTGAAATGGAATTATCACCTCACGCACCGTCGGGGAGGGAACCAATAGGAAATTATAATCTCAAAGAAAAACCTAAAATGGAATTATCATCTCACGCACCGTCGGGGAGAGAACCGATAGGAAATTATAATCTCAAAGAAAAACCTAAAATGGAATTATCATCTCACGCACCGTCGGGGAGAGAACCAATAGGAAATTATAATCTCAAAGAAAAACCTAAAATGGAATTATCATCTCACGCACCGTCGGGGAGAGAACCAATAGGAAATTATAATCTCAAAGAAAAACCTAAAATGGAATTATCATCTCACGCACCGTCGGGGAGAGAACCAATAGGAAATTATAATCTCAAAGAAAAACCTAAAATGGAATTATCATCTCACGCACCATCGGGGAGAGAACCAATAGGAAATTATAATCTCAAAGAAAAACCTAAAATGGAATTATCATCTCACGCACCGTCGGGGAGAGAACCAATAGGAAATTATAATCTCAAAGAAAAACCTAAAATGGAATTATCATCTCACGCACCGTCGGGGAGAGAACCAATAGGAAATTATAATCTCAAAGAAAAACCTAAAATGGAATTATCATCTCACGCACCGTCGGGGAGAGAACCAATAGGAAATTATAATCTCAAAGAAAAACCTAAAATGGAATTATCATCTCACGCACCGTCGGGGAGAGAACCAATAAGAAATTATAATCTCAAAGAAAAACCTGATAACTTCTACTGAGTCTTCATCAGAAAAATCTGTTGGGAGTCGATTTAGCTGGACTAGAGAAGGTCTTGGACTGGATAAGAAATCTTTGGAGTCGATTAACTGAACCGGTCTAGGTCTTGAAATATGATTGAGAATTTAACTGCATCTTTCCTGAAAGGTAAAGGTCAGTCATATGCAATGCATGATATGGATCAAGCAATGATGTTCTCAACATAAATGAGATTTGTATGACATGATGCGTCTATGCATGCTATAATGGTGTATGTGATGTTTATGTATGTGTTTTTCGTCTAGGAAAGTAAATTCTTGACGGGTGCCGGGAAGTCACTCCTGGGCTGACGTTGGAGAATAGATTTTGCTTCCGCTGGGGATGATGATTGCAAGAATACCGGTAGGAGAAGATGACTCCGTTGGGGAATAACCTTGGCGAGTGGAAGATTCTGCGGGGAGAAAAATACTCTAGCGACCGTGCTGGGGAGCAATACTCTGTGGGGAGAGAGATACTTTGCTGAAATGTTGATGATAACTTGCTGGGGATATCTTTGTTGTATTGGAAGTATTGATAGACTTCGCTGGGGGTAAGAGAATTTCGTCGAGGACGCTCTTTCCATGGCTTTTGGCTGAGGATAACCCAGTTATATCCTGTTAAGGAAATAACTCTTTAAATAAAGCCGGACGACGCGTTCGTGCTCTTGCGAGGATAAGCTTCCAGAATCTACTGGGGATAAGCTTACTGCTTGGGGAGATGAATTCCAACTTTCCTGGAGGACTAGATTGGACTTTCCTGGGGAAGTTTTGATATGCTGGGGAAGTGATTCCTTTGAATGTTGATATGCCGCCGGGGAACAATCTTTAGACCAAGACTGCCGGGGATGCTTGTTATGAATATACATGCTGCTGGGGAATATTGATATCTACTGGAGGATACTCAACTTCCTTGAGATTTGATAACTCTGCTTGGAGAAGAATGCACTGACTGCTGACTTACTCTCTGGGGAATTAAGATGCCTGGTTATGTTCTTTAGCTGAACCTACCTTGGTACCCTGGAGGACAGAACAATTAGATTGCTTTTAGACAACTCCTTATTGCACCTGTTTCTGAGGTGGGAGAGGAAGACCTAAGAGGTTCTGATAGCTTGTTGAGGGTCAAACCTTCTTCAGGTAGGCAGGTGACAAGATGACAGGACATAGTCGTACGCTTTGATCCCTAACTTTTGCCTGGACCGCCCTTTCGGGTTTTCAGTCCACCGGGATACCCATTTTTGCCCAAGCCGCCTTTTCAGGCTTTCGACTTGCCGGGTGTACAGATTTTTTTATTTTATCCCTTCATTTTGCCCGAACCCTTTTGGTTCGCCAGGAAGCCCTTATTTTTTCCTAGGTGTGTCAACCTAGCGGGTCTTTGACTTTGCGTAGTATCTTTTCGACTATGTCCGTGCTTTTAGGATGTAGGGAGTTGCCCCTGCTAGAAATGTTTTGCCATGCCCCAGAAGGTGTTTGACCAAGCAAGATTCGTTACTGGAATGCCCCAAGTGGCTCAGGCGGGAGTTTGCCCCAAGTTATTTGACCTTTGAGAGATTCTCCGAATCTTGATTGGATTGTCCCAGATGATGGACCATGCTCATGTATGTCCCTTGATTGGAAATGCTTCTGTTCATTAGGCATTCGTCGTGCGAATTTCCCTGCTGTTCAAACAAAAAGTCATATGCAAACAAAGTTATGTTAAAAATGCAAAGCCTATGTCTGTCTTGAAGATTTTGAAAATGCATTCTTTTTTCATAAAACAAATGAATGTTTGTAAAACGTGATGTCAACTCCGTATTTACCGTAAGCCTTAAGGAGTCAGGATACCTTTCGTCACAGTATGCTTCCGAACTAACCCATGCTTCAACTGGGACTTTTAAGGGTTATAATGTGGCCTGGTTCACGGTTTAAGAAACAAAGGATAAAGGCTCAAACTTTATTTGTACCCACCCGCTCTTCGTGATGTTCTTCAAACCTAAGCTCAGTTGATCGTGCGTTAGACCTTGTTTGAGTCTTTGCCCTGATTTTCCGGTGATGATTCGGATGTTGATAACTTATTTTGAATAGGCAGTCATTCCTTTTTTGTTGAGGGTTTGTAAGACCTCTTTCTTGTCTGATTTTTGTTATCCCTTTCTTTTTTTTTGCCTGAACTGTTTATTTTTTTGGAATTACAGTCAGCGGGATGCCCCAATTTTGTAAGTCTCCTTCATGGGTTTTGACTTAATGGGTTTTTTTTATTTTGAGATAATGACTGCCTTTCTTTATTGATTATTCGGAACCATCACTGTCTTCCCTTTTTTGTAAGGACCTCTTTGGTGCCATTCGTTATGCACTTGGATCAACTGAGAGACTACCCTGCCCCAGGTTATGATTAAGGGTTTTAAATTTCAAAAAGAAAAACTCCTACCTCTTTGGCTCAGAGGGGTTGACGAGGGATTATCATCCTTATAACTCCAGTGTTTAGGGATTGAAACAATGCCTGTACCTCATCAGCGGGGTCTGTTCAAAAGCATACCGTAGATTGTGGTATCGTTTTCGTCATCCTCCCTCAAGAGGCTTTAGAATTTTAGATCAAGAGTTGACATCAGAAAAAAATATGAAAATAATTTGCATTTAGTGAATACGAATATATGGTTTCAGAACAGACACATGCGATGCATTAATGACATAACAATGTTTAACATGAGTAAATGTTTGAACAATCAAAGCACAACACAACTTGAACATTCGAATGAACAAAAGTTTCCTAGTCTCAGAGCTTGTCACTTCAAATGGTGAGCCTTGGAGGGACGGTAGAAAAATTCAGCCTGACCATCTTGTGTGAACTCTAATGCCCCTTCATCAATCAGGTCCTGGATCTTGTTCTTCAGAGCCCAACATTCATTTGTATCATGCCCCAGGCTATCAGAATGATAAGCGCAGCGAGCGTTGGGGTTATACTTTGGTGACGTTGTATTTTGAAACTTCGGAGCCTCTTTTAGAGTTACCAGCTTGGTCTCCAGCAACTGTGACAATATCTGGGATAAGGTCATGCTGAGCCGAGTGAACTGCCTCCTCTCGCTCTTTTGTTGGTTGTGATGTTGAATTTGTGACACTGGAGCCATTTGGGGAGCTCTCTCCTTGCCTCTTTGTCTCAAAGATGGTCGAACGATGACTGGTTTTTTACCCTTAGGCTTTTGCCCCAGTTGGTTACTCTGAAGCAGTTGGTTGATGAGAAACCCGAGCTCATCTTGTCTTTGAACTAACCCTTGAATGGCAGTCACCTGCCCCAACATCTGGACCTTCAATGCGTCCACCTCAGCTTGTAGGTGTTTCAGCCTTTCACCCTCAGCACTGTTCCTGACAAAAACCTCCATGAGAAGTGTCCTTAGCTCCTCCTGCCCCTTGGATAGATTCAGGAGGATTTCCCTGAACTGAGTCTCTTGAGCGAGAAGGTCCTGGTTATCTGGTTGGAAGGCCATTGCTGAAATAAACAGCGAGAAAGGTAAGTGACCTGCAACAAAGATACCTGTTATGTAATGATGTGTATGACATGCATGCAATGTTTTCAAGGATCCCGCGGGGTAAACAAGAAAATTTGTTAGAACTCGGGTCCGGTAGTTTGATTGAAGGAACTGCATGTTGTTGAGAGTCCTTCTTCAAAGGGTCAAAGGCTCACCATATCAAGTGGGTCATAGCCCCGGACTTAAGTCATCAACCTTATTTTGCTTTCCAAATAACCTTGGCTAGGGGAACCTTCTTCAGGAGTCAAAGCTCACCATGTCAAGTGGGTCATAGCCTCTGACAACTTTGGCTAGCGGAAAATAAATCCTTTTGCCCCTTGCTAGATGTTTGATTCATCATGACCTGCATCACAGGCCCTTGAGATCCTTGAAATGGGTTAGGATGTATGCAATGGTATGATGTTATGTTATGCATGGGGTAATGTGAGTAACCCTGTTATGAGTCCCAATTAAGGACTATAAACAAACCCTGCAAGAAATTCAGTACTTTATTATGAGTCCCAATGAAGGACTATAAACAAAACCTGCAAGAGACCTAGTAAACCCTGTTATGAGTCCCAGTTAAGGACTATAAACAAACCCTGCAAGTAGCTTATGTGTCAGATAACACGCATGCAATTAGTCAAGTACGAAGGCACACAAGTCACACAAGAGAAGCCCTTAGAGTTTAGGCCAGTATGAGGTCTAGGTGTTACCCTCTTTCAGTTGGTTGGTTCATACCTGTCCTATCAAAGTAACCGGGTTCTTAGAGGATCCCAATATCATTGACTACCCTCAATCGGTCATAACTCCAGCATCGCAATCTTTTCTTGCGGCCAGAACCATCACGAGAGTTTAGCCTCAATGGGCGTAGCATACTGCTACTGTTCTAATGGCCAAGTTGTGTCATTTAAGGTTCTAAGGTCTGTTGGTGCTTAATGACTCCTTGGAAGACCCATATTCTCCCTGTTGCGACACAAGGGATATCGGTACAGACCAAGGTGCCACACCAACGTAGCCACTGCTTCACCCGTGTCGGTCTACGCCGGACAGGTCCCTCACAGCTTATGCTACCTAAACAGGGTATCCCCAGATCCGGGTTAGGATCTATGTAACTCCCATGCAACCCACAATTTTAAAGCAAACAAGTCAATACAATTGAAAACACAGTTATGAACTAACCCTAAGGTACACCTCACTTTAAGTTTAATTCCCCAGCAGAGTCGCCAGTTCTGTGATCGGTGGATCTGGAACTGACTGTTTAACGCTGGTTCGCGAAATGTCGCGGAAGCAAGAGTCGCCACCGTCTTTTATTTTCTCCAAATGGAAAGGACAAAAGCACAGAAAAATTCCTTAAAGAGATTGCTCTCGGTTCGGAAGGTAGATTATAGAAAGGGAAGGTGTTAGCACCCTTTCTATCCATGGTTATCCATGGGCTCTTAGATACTTGCTCATTTGTGTTTTCAAAATGGTTTGTTTGCTTTTCAACTGTGGGTTTTAAAAAGTTTCTTTGAAAATTTCAGTTCGACTCTTGTATCAGTCCTCAAGAGTGTTTGAAAAATTGCTTTCGAAAGCTTTTTTTGAAAATGTGTTGGTGTGAAAAATATTTTTGAATTTTGTTTGAAATTTAGAGCAAGTATCTAGAGTCGTCTACCTACCCTAAGGAATTCGTCTGTGTAAATGTCCTTTAAAGTAGTGCCATCCCACCATTGAGAGGTAGGTAGCACCACCGTTGGAGGTGTTCGGGTCAATTCGAGGTTCGGGACATGGTGATCACCAGAGCAATAGGAAGACACCTTAGAAGCTACCCTCATGCCAGGTTCCCGGATCATGAGGACTTACTAAGACATCCTCTACTCGACGATCACCTTTCGAGGCAAGGCAACAGTGAGGCGTACCCTAGGGGTGGTGTGTGATTTGTGTGTCGTTTTCAGATATTTTGTCTTGTCATGTCATGGGTGATCTATGCGTTGCTTTTATTTTGACATTCATTCTTGCATGCAATTTATTTAACAGTTAAAAAAGATGCGGAAATTGAAAGTTCTAAACTATTACAAAGGCGCGGGTCCACATCGCCAAAATTAAACCAGGACCCGATTTGACAGAAAAATAAAGAAAGTAAAGAAAAGTGCGAGAAAATTAAAAGGTTACATGGCCTTGGGAGAGATACATAAATATTATAAAGAAATAAAATAAATATGCGAATAAGAATTAAATCGAAACGAGGGCGTTGGACCCTTTTTGCAAAATTAGAATTACATGGAATTAATTAATTAAAAAAGAAAAGGAGATGTTTTTGGTATTTTTTAGTATTTTAGGATTTAATATGAAAAAAAGAATTAATTGAAATTAAATGCTAACCCTAATTCTATTTGTTTTTTAATTTATTAAGAAAAGAAGATTAAAACCTAATATTAACCCTAATTAATTTACATGCAAATTTAATTATAAAAATAGATATTTAATTATTATAATTATTATGAAAGAAAAGAAAAAAAAGGATAAAAATTGATTAAAACCTAATTCTACCAATTTTAAGTTTATTAAGAAAAATGTTTGAATTAAACCTAATTTTACAAAGCTAAAATTAATTAGTGATATTTATTTACAAAAAATATTAATTAAATAAATATATTTTGATTTTTATGACTTTTCTGTTTTGTACTATTTTTTATATTTTATGAAAATAAGTTAAATTAAAGGAATTAATTAAAAAAAGAAATAATTGAAATAAATAAAATAAGGAAAAGAAAGAAAATACAATACCTTGGGGGGCTTCTGTCCCCTTTTTGGAGGTGAATTGGAGTGGTTTGGCCATTTGTGTTCTGGCCTCATCATACATAAGTTGTTCTACTTTGGCCATTTGGCTTTTGGCTTTTGGCCATTTGTGTTTTGGCTTTTGGCCATTTGTGTTCTGGCTTCAACGTTCCTTAATGTCTGGCTTAATGTCTGCCTCGCCATGTATTGGTGTCATGCATAAAATGTTCTGTTTTGGCCATTTGGCTTCTGGCCTTTTGGCCATTTGGCTTTTGGCCTCAACGTTCCTTAATGAACCTGCATGGGATCCTGTCTAAATCTGAAGTACTGAATCTCACGAACACATTAAATAAAATCATAAAATGCAAATAAAGCCAATATATGAAGAAATTTAATGTTTAGGCACAATATGGCATGTATGAATGATTATACCCTTTTGATCATGGAGATCAAATCAATCTTACCCTTACTGGAAAATTAGTGACCTGGATGCTTTTATGCCTTACTGGAAAATTAGGATCATGGAGATCAAGCCAGCCTTATCCTTACTGGAGAAGTAGTGAGGTGTTGGTTTGTAACTGAGATGACTTTGTTTGTAGTGAGAGAGGGATTTGTAATAAGGATTTCAAGGTTTTAGGGTTCTTGAAAGAGTTTGATATTCCAACAGTGTTGTGGCAAGGTTTTTTCTCTCTTTTTCTCTTCTCCCCGGTTTGTGTGAAAAGAAGGTGATTATATAATGAAAATTAGGGTAAAACAAATGGGCTTTGAATGTGCAATTGGGCCTCCAATATTCACTTGAATTCGTCACTTTCCAGGCTAAATCGCAGGGACTTAAGTGCATTTTTTGAAGTTGAAATGTGAAAAAAAAATGTAGCCGACATCGAGAACTAACTCCTGTCCGAAAATCGACTCAATCGGATAAACGGTGAATTAGTTATGAATTTTTGAAGTTTCAGCTCAGACAAACTTATTTTGGGCTTCAGTGTCGACTCTGACACGTTCTTCAATAAAAAACTGGTATTGATCGGAGTATAATCCGGTCTCGTCTTTTGAAGCAAAGTTGTAGATCTACGAGTCAGGGACCTTGTGTAAAAATATGAGCCCAATCCGATAAAAATTGACCGAGTTATGAATTTTCGAAGTTTCGGCCCAGATGAAATAATATTCAGCATTCAGGATTTTCAGCGTGTCACGCACTCTGAGCAAAAAACGAAGGCCTTTTGAATACCGTTTGAACTCAATACCTTCTGTGAAAATGTAGCCAACTCAATTTGTGAAATTTTGGCACCGGAACCAGCTCGATACGATGAAAATCGACCAAGTATGATTTTTTGAACATGACGCAAATAAACTTCTGTCACAAATTTCTGCACGAAAATACTTGATAAATCCACATTTTTGAAGACCTTCTGATTGAAATTGGCTTCCACCCGTGAGAGATGAAAACGTAGATAATGTCAAGACGGAATTTTGGCCACCGGAACGGGTTCAAAACGAGCCACGATCTTCAAGTTATGAATTTTTTTAGCGCGTAAAAACTGCACTTTCAGCATACTTTTTCACTATATTTCTTCAAGAAAACTCACACATTCGGATACCTTCTTTAAAGAATTGACTCTTGAGCCGAACCTGAATTTGAGAATACGTTATCAGAGATATCTTGGCGAAAGAATACCTGAATATGACGCGCCAGGTTGGACTTGTGAATTTTTCTTGAAATGTTTTTTTTTTTTGAGAAATATGGGAGGGCAAATTTTGGGGTACAACAACCTCCGTCTGGGAAGGCATATCAGTGGTAATCCCTTTGCCCCAAGCGTCAGATGACTCGACGACAGGGGTAAGAATAGGGACTTGATCAGGAATAGTGGCAGGTGCACTTGCAGGCGTAATGACAACAGGTCTTCAGACAATTGGTGGAACAATATCAGGTGAGAAAAGTCTACCGCTGCGGGTGACTTTAGCAGGTCCAGTAATGTTGCTGATGTCAGTATCAGCATCCAACTCTTGCTTAAATCCATGAACATAAACATCAGCCCCATAGTGCCAAGGGACAGCTTTATTAGAGGTGTAGGGGATGGGCCCCAGAACAGTGATGATTACAGGTGCGATTTTCGGAACAGACGTAATTCTAACAGGCTTCCTCGAGGGAGCCTTGGAAGAATTGTCGAAAATGGTAATGATGGAGACTTCTTCAAAAGGAACTAAGGGAACAACATTCTTATCAAATAAAATCTCTTTACTATCCATCAGGCGCTGGACACCTGACTTCAAAAGCGGACAACTAGTAGGTAAAACAGAACACATACGGCAACCTTCGTCACAACCCAGAAATAAACCGGCTAGAAACAGGTTCTTCTTGACAGTCATCAGAGGGGTAACAATGTCATCCACAGAAACTACAAACAAGTCTTCCTCTACAGCATTCACTCCATGTTTGGGCATGGGAGAAGTCACAACATTAGGCCTTTCGGGCGCCTCGAACTCAATCTCCTTTGCATCAATTAAGTCTTGTATCTTACTTTTCAATAATCATCTGTATTATGCCCCGGGCTATCAGAGTGATAAGCACAACGGGCGTTAGGGTTATACCTTGGTGACGTTGTATTTGAATTCTTTGGGGCTTCCCTTAGAGTCACCAGATTACTCTTCAGCAACTGTGGCAGAATCTGAGATAAGGTCATGCCGAGACGAGTGAATTGCCTCTTAGGTCTCTCGTCCTTTTGTTGATTGTTATACTGAGGAGCACCAACTAGTTTTGAAATAACAACCGCATTGACAACTTGGCGGTGTTCAGGTCTATTCTGTCTTCTTGCACTGTAGACAGCACTGAACTCTTTCTTAAACGGCTTCTTCTCGGTGCTTGATGAAGCACCCTTCTGTATCTTACCAGCCTTAATACCAGCCTCAATCCTCTCACCAGTCAAAATAAGATCTGTAAACCCAGATGAAGAGCTTCCAATCAAGTGGTTGAAAAATGGACCAGACAGGGTCCCCAAAAACATGTCAACAAGTTCCCGATCAGCTAAGGGCGGTTGTACCCTTCCGGCGAGGTCTCTCCACTTTTAAGCATAATCTTTGAATCCTTCACCTGTTCCCATTGACATACCCTGGAGTTGGGTACGCGTAGGAGCGAGGTCGGAGTTGTACTGATACTGCCTATAGAAAGTAGTAGCCAAATCTTCCCAACTGTGGATACTGGCTCCATCCAACTGATAGAACCACTCAAGCTGAGTCCCTGAGAGACTGTCTTGAAAGAAATGGATCCATAAGTTCTTATCAGCAGTGTAAGGTTGGATCTTCCTCACATATGACCGGAGGTGCAACTTCGGACAGGAAACTCCATCATATTTGGCAAAGGTTGGTGCCTTGAATTTATGGGGAATCACCACCCCAGATGATAGACTTAGATCTCCAAAGTCCAGACCGGGCACCTTCTGAATTTCCATAGCGCTCAAACGGTCCTCCAACTTTTTGTACTTATCCTCAGCAGGAGGATACTGTTCTTCATCGTAGTCTGTCTCGTTGTCGGAGACCACAGGGCTAGGAGCCCTCCTTTCTTGTGGACTATCTTTCCCTCCAGATGAGGTGGTCAGATCAACTTCATTCTGCAGCCTGTTCCCAAACCTGTGTCCTGTGTTAAACAGGATGGTCCTATTCTTCTTCTTCTTCTCTTTCAAAATCAAGGTCTTCAGGTCCTGCTGACCCTTGGCTAGATTCATGAACAACTCTTGAAATTGGGCATTCTGGGCCTGGAGGGCCTTGATAGCTTGCTCAGTTGAAGGTTCAGTAGACATGATGATCGCTGAAATAAACAACGAAGAAGATAAGAGACCTGTAAAGGGTAGCTGTTTATGAAGTGCATGGCATGAAATGCGTATGATTTATGATTTCAAAGACAATCGGGATTCAAATTTGAAAACAAGAAAGGAAACACACTTTATTATATTTAAACTTCAAAATTTAAATTATTCAACAAATTTCCCTCAAGGCGTTACAAGAATGGAAATACTGAAAAGTAAACAAAAAACTGGAAAGGAAATCATCAAAGGTCCATCAATGCTCCCATGGTCTCTTCTTATCAGTGCAGACATAGTCGTTGAGAATCCTCTCATTCTCCAACTGCCTAGTCAGCCTCTGGATCTTCTGCTCCTGCTCGTTGAACTTCTCCCGATAAGAATCCTGTTCTTCCCGCAGTTGCATCCAAGATCTCTTCAGTGCCCCAATGTCAGTGGGCATATAAGGATGTAGAATGGTTGGAAGAACCCCTTATTCATTAGCAACTTCAAGAGTGACAGGCCGGACAACTTCATATGGCATACCTAGCTTCTAGGCACGGATGCGGACCCATCTGAGATATGGATCCATTGGCAGAGAAGTTTTTGGACCCAACTCATGTGGATCAGATTGGTGAACTCTATCCCAAGCCCTTATGAATCTACGACGTTGCTCGTCGCTATCCCCTTGAAAATCAAAGATGATATGAGGCATTAACATCTCATGAGGTCTGTGATACGGTGGGAGAACTGACTTGAAGTTTTGCGTTTGTTTTCGCACTTGTTCGGTTTAGCAAGAGTCACCACCGACTTTTTATTTTATCCTAAAGGAAAGGTTAAAAAGCACAGGAAAAACCTTTTGAGATGTTTCGTGGGTTCGGGGGGTAGATTATGAAAAGGGAAGGTATTAGCACCCTTTTCATCCATGGTTATCCATGGGCTCTTAGTTACTTGGTTTTAGATCACTTGCCTTTGATTTTCAATTGCTTAAAAATGGTGTGTATGTGTGTGTTTTGAAAATGTTTTGAAATAGACGCCTTTATTTCAGCAACCGTTGTAATGACTCGTGTTTGAGTATATACAAGGGTGTGTATCTTTTCGAAAAGATGTTTCAAAGGTTTTTTGAGAGTTTGTTTTGAAAGTGTTTGTGGAGTGTGGTTTAAAAAGTAGGCAAGTGTTTTTGCAAGTTTGATCAAGTAACTAAGAGTTTGTCTACCCCTATTGTACTCAAAGGTTTTTCTCATGTTTTTAACCCTTTTTAACAATTTTGTTCCACCATTGTATTTGGTGGACAATCTTGCGTTCAGGATGTTTAACGGGACAGGCGCGGGTCATCGTATGGACCATGAATGCAATGGTGCCAAGTGTCTTTGGCAATTTGCTTGAAGGGACTATGATCATTTTGATAGGCAACTTTCGAAAGCGTCATCGAGGGACATATGATCATTTGAATTGTTTTGCCAAATAAACTCGACGTGCAAGCATGGCCCATTTTGGAAGGCAACATGTGGGATTACCCTAAGGGGTGCAAGTGTGATTGTGTATTGATTTCATGTATTTGTCTTGTATTAGGTTATCTATCGTTTGATTTTATGTACATACAAACCCTAGGTCTAACCATGGTATAATTCAAAAAGCGATAAATTGCGGGAATTTAAAGTCTACGCTATTACAAAATAGTATCCGGGAGTGGGGGTACAAATTTACAAATGGGGGATGGGACTTATAGGATGGTAGTATCCAAATAATTACAACCAAATCGAATCAAACGCCATCTCAAATATAAAACAATAGCGATGTAAAAATGGGACAAGCAAATGTATCAATGTATAAAAAAGATAAAATGCGTATTGTAAATATGTACGTGTATGTATTATAAAGTATTGTTAACTTAATGAAAAATTAAGTGTTTGTTATGTATTTATTTAATTCTTTTTAGATATTTGTTGACCATGTACAAATAAAAAATTAATTAAAGGACAAGAAAATGTTTCAAGTTCTATTCTTTTATGTATTAAAAATTATTAATGTTTTGAGTATTTATGTTAGTATTGTTTTATGTACAAAAAGAAAAGAAAAATGTTCAAATTTAAGAGAAAAGTTAATGTTTTTAATTAGTAATTTTGTGTATAAAAGGATTTTTATATATATAGGAAAGAAATTTAAGATAAATAATCTATTAATCTATTTAAACCTAAAGTTCATGTAAGTAAAGAAAGTTTTATAAAAAGAAATAAGGTATTTTTAGTTATACTAGAAAGATAAATAAAAAAGGTTAGTGGATTTACAAGACTTATAAAAAAAGAAAATGAAAGAGTTTGATCAAAATTGAGGTAAAAATGTTAGTTTATATGCAAAAGAAAATGGGCTAAGGCAAATTAAATGGCCTAAACGAGGTAGAGGCACGTGGGGGGTGTTGGATCATTGGGCTTAAGCGCTGGAACGGGGCAAGGCCTAAGCTTGGCACAAGTTTGAAAGGGTTTGTCATAGTTTGTTTCATTTGGGACCAGCTTTAGGGTTTGTGAGATAACGGCGCCCTCGTCGCTTTGCTTCGTTTGCCTTCTTCATTTTCCTCAACGTAAAGGCCACTGAATCGAGACCCTCCGCCTAGGGCCACCATGCCATCATCCGTTTTCCTCCCTCCATGGACCGCTCCAGTAGAGATACGCAAAGGTGACGGTTTCTCTTTAATGCATTTAGAGTTTCAAATCTTATACGTCTTGCATGTTTAGTTTACTGGTTCTGATTAAGTGTTTTGATTTTATGTTTGAGGTATGAAAGGGGAGGGAAGAAAATTATACTACCTCTTGGAGATGGAGGAGGAAAGGATCTGGAGGCGCTCAGGCGGCCAAGGCGGAGGAAGCGGTGGAGCTGGCCTTTGGCTGGAAGAACCGGTATTTCGTATTTGGCTTCTTAGGTTTTGTGATGTATAAACTGAAAACCTAGTATGACTTCCTTTTTTCTCTTCTTCTCTTTGCTCGAATGCTTATTCTGAGTTGTGATATGATTATGCTTGCTTGCTTTTTCTGTATGCTCTCTTGATGAAAAATGCCTATGATGATTCCAATCTGAGGGTTTGTATCGCTTTGACTTTGAGTTGCCTCTGAGTTGCCTTGAGATATTTGTTGATGATATGCTTGAATGTTTTGATACCTTGAATGTTTTGATGATGTTGTTGTTAGCCCAGTGATGAAACTTTTCTGAGGGCTTTGGTATGTTTGGCTTTCGTTTCTGGTTTACTGGTTCGCTGGTTCAGGTTTGGGAGGCCTTTGGCTTCTGTGAACTATGCAGGATTTAGGCTTTACATTGTCTTGAAAAGGGCTTGTATGTTTGATGTTCTGGTTTAGGTTTCAGGCAGGTTTTGGACATGTGAGGCTTAGTGTGCTTACAGGTTTGCTGCTTGAAGCTTGAAAGGCTTATGCAGATTAGGCTTGGGGCATCAGCAGGTTGTAAGCTTGCTTGACATTTTGTGTTGTTTTTGTGGCTTTTCACAGGTTGAGTCCTAAGGCTTGACAATTCAGGCTTGGGGCTTTATGTTCTGAGTTATGTTTTGTTTGTGATTTCTGCCTCTTCTCCACTGTGTTATTAACAGTCTTTGTTTTATATTCTTTCTCTTCCTTCAAGCCTAAAGCCTGTAAGCCCTTTTTCTTTTCCTCTTTCTCTCTCCAGTACAAGTTAAAGCATTAAATAATGTTTATGTTTGTACTTTGTTCTGAAAAGGCACTGCTGGAAAATGATGATATTTTACATTGCTTGCTTGTAATACATGTTTTCTCTGCATACTTTATGTCTTCTTGATATCTTTCCATATCTTCTTTTGACAGCTTTGAGTAGCCTTTGGTACTTGTTGGATATCTTTGACAGTTTTTTTGGATATCTTGGATAGTTTGAATTTGACATTTTGCTGTCCAATTTGGACTTTGGTTAGGCATGCTGTTTGTTTTCTATCCTTGGTTTAGAGCTTTTGGAATTACGCAGTATGTGACCTTTTGTGCATTTTCAAACTTTATTGCAAGACATTCCATCCCTCTTTGTGAACCGGGAGAAATCCCGTGATTTGCAGAGAGGGCGAACTGATTCCGGCCAGTTGCCTTTAATGATGAACCCAAATTAACTGTTTGCCTTTTATTTGTTTTATCTGCAATTGACTTTCTTTTGTTTCTTATTTGGCAGATAAAACTCAATGGAGCATTGGAGCAATGAACAGAAGATGAAGACTTAGGAATTAGGATGAAGTTTTATTTTACTTTGAATTATTGTAAAATTATTATTATGAATACTTTGTAAATAAATACCGTATTCAAATAACAATTGTAACGAATAATTAAAGATGAATGAAAACCAATTTTTATCAGTTAATTCCTCTTTCTGCTGTCTAGTTAATTACTTATAAATTCTTAAATTATAATAAATGGAAATAAATTCCAATTATCCTAATCTTAGAATAAATAAACAATTAATAAACAATGTGGTTAATCAATAATAAGCCCGGCGCTCCAAAGCAATGCACAGTCAATCACAACAACTGCCCAAATGTCTTTTCTCTTAATGATTCAATCAAACACTGCAAACTCAATCCAAACGCCTCTTTCCAAATTTCAGAGTAAACTGAAAAGAACTAAGAATTAATTCTTTCCGAGAAATGTGCGCGCAAAACCTTAGTTCTTGATTAAAATGCCAAAGAAGCGTTCGCCTGATTAAAACTTGAGCCAAACTCAAACAAACCCTAGCAACCTGCTTGAACCGCTTCAAAATCAAAGAAAACCCTAATTTTGTCTGATTGATAAGAAAAGTCTGTTTGACTGAATCTCACGCCAATCTGAAAAATCAGGAAAAGCCCGAAGCTGTGATTTCTTGTGGAAAAAGAGGAGGGCAAATTTTGGGGTACAACAGTTTCCCCTGTTCAATCTTCTTGAACCTGAAGAGTTAGATTGGCAAGTTTGCCTTTCGCGACTCGAGGGTAAAAGGAGATTGGACACTAGAGTGCCCAAAAAATTTGCACTCGGTGATGTGTTGGTATCGGGAATGGGCTTGAAGATGCCATTTGGTGATGAGCTTAAAGATGCCATCTGGAAATGGGCTTAAAGATGCCATTTGGAAGTGACAGAACCTTGACGGAGATGGGCTTATAGATGCCATCTGGAAATGGGCTTAAAGATGCCATTTGGAAGTTGCTGGTAGGAGGATGGGCTTATAGATGCCATCTGAAGGTGATTATTGAACCGTATGTCACTGGTGAGTGGACGAGTATCAGAAAGGTATCCATGCTTTGGAACATCTCTGAACTGGGGGTCTGAACAAGCAATAGATTGACATCCATGTTTTGGAGAATCCGTAAACTGTTTTCAGGAGTTGGAGTTGAATAAGCAATAGAGCAGCATCCGTTGTTGGGAAGCGTCCGTAAACTATTTTCAGAAGTCTTGAAGTGGAGAAGGAACCGATGTAGGGTTTCCTGATGATGAGTCCGTGTAAAACTGCATCTGGATGAATCTGGAATAAGTATCAGAATGTCGCCATGTCTGGATCACATCTGAACTATTTCTAGAAAGAATCTCGGAAGATGATGATCTTTGTCTGTCGACTGATCTTACCTGAAAAGGTACAGAGTTAGCTGTATGCAATGTCATGATGCATGATGCAATGTATGTTACACCAATGTTTATGATATGAATGTGATGAATGCGTATGTAAGCTGATGAGCTGTCTTGCTGAGGATAGACGGATCCTGGATGGCTGAAGATAAAAGAATCTTGACTGCTGCCGGGGAGAGCAAATCCTTGGCTGCTGCTGTGGAGGGCAAGAATCTTTTGATTGCTGTAGATGAGAAGTCCTGGGACCACCGTTGGGGGATCAGGAGTCTGGATTGTATGCCAATCTACTGGGGATTCCTGTCTTGAGGAGATCTTCATTGGAGAATATTCGAATATTCTGCGAGGAACTGAGAACGAGAGTCTTCACTCTGCTTGGGGATTGATAGTTGGAAGTTTTAGCTCCACTGGGGATTTTGAAACTTGACTCTGAGGGGAGTTAGCTTCTGGAAGGCTCTCTGGCTGGGGAAGTCGAGAAGCTTTTGATTGTTGTGGGTGTTGATCTCGGGAATGGACTTACAGATGCCATTTGGAGATAGGATGGATAATTACTGGAGATGTGTTGAATTGTAAGTTGAAAGAGGGAACCTGTGTAGGGTTTCCTGATGACGAGTCCGTGTAGAACTGCATCTGAGGTTGAGAGGGAACCTGTGTAGAGTTGCTTCATGGTGAGTCCGTGTAAAACTGCATCTTGGATTTGAGATCTGTATGAGTAGCAGAATGATTTCCGTGTCTGGAGTGTATCTGAAACTGTAACTAGGATCTGAATGAGTGACAGAATGGCTACCGTGTCTGGAGCGTATCTGAAACTGTATCTTCCGACAGGTGATGAAGGAATTGCTGAACACTTTTTACATTCGAATGCCCTAAGTGGTGATGTAGATAAATTCCTGGCTTGTTACATGTGTTAATCCACAATCAGTCGTCCACATGTATTTTCCTGGCTTGTTACAGGCGTTGATCTGGAACTTAAGAAAGGTAACAGAATGGAAACCGTGTCTGGAGCACATCTGGACCGTATCTTCCAACAGGTGATGAAGGAATTGCTGAACACTTTTGACATTCAAATGCCCCAAGTGGTGCTGATCTGGAATAAGTTACTGAATGTCGCCATCTCTGGGTCACATCTTGAACTATCTCTAGATCTTGATTTGTTCAGGGTCAGAAATTGGGAGTATACCAATTTTCAGAGGCTTCAAGGATGAGAGTCTTCATTCTTGAGGGTTAACTGTTATCTGGTCGTAATCCAGTCTTCACAATAACTTGCTAAGTTGTTATCCAGTCAAATCCGGGCTTCACGGCTTGTGCTGAAGATATACCACTATCTGGTCGATTCCAGGTTTCGTAGTATTCTTGACTGTTGTCTGGTCGTAGTCCAGGCTTCATAGAAACTTGTATTGCCATCTGGTCGTAATCCAGTCTTCACAATAACTTGTTGAGCTGTTATCCGGTCAAATCCGGGCTTCACGGCTTGAGCTGAAGATATACCACTATCTGGTCGACTCCAGGTTTCGTAGTATTCTTGACTGTTGTCTGGTCGTAGTCCAGGCTTCACAGAAACTTGTATTTCCATCTGGTCGTAATCCAGTCTTCACAATAACTTGTTGGGGATTAAACTATTATCCGGTCGAATCCGGGTTTCATAGCTTGCTCTGAGGGGACACAACTATCTGGTCGCAATCCAGGCTTTGCGGTAGTCTGACGCTGTTATCTGGTCATAGTCCGGTCTTCACAATGTGCTGTAGAGATCAAGATACTATCCGGTCAAATCCGGCTTCATAACTTGAATTCAGGAGATCCCAATATCTGGTCGTAATCCAGGCTTTGCGGTAATCTGACACTGTTATCTGGTCGTAGTCCGGTCTTCACAATGTGCTGTAGAGATCAAGATACTATCCGGTCAAATCCGGGCTTCATAACTTGAATTCAGGAGATCCCACTATCTGGTCGTAATCCAGGATTTGCGGTAATCTGACACTGTTATCTGGTCGTAGTCCGGTCTTCACAATGTGCTGTAGAGATCAAGATACTATCCGGTCGACTCCGGGCTTCATAACTTGAATTTTGCGAGAAATTGATCTTTGACGACCATGACTTCCGACAGGTGATGAAGGAGTTGTTGAACACTTTTGACATTTGAATGCCCTAAGTGAAGATGAAGGAGACTTGCCCCGAGTTCACTGAACTTTTTGAGAGATTTGTTGAAACCTTGACTGGACTGCCCCAGGTTAACTGAACTTTGAAAGATCTGTTGAAACCTTGACTGGACTGCCCCAGGTTAACTGGATGGTGCCATGTCATGCCCCTTGTTGATAGGAGATTTGTCGTTGGAAGTGTCATCCTTTTGAAATGATTTTGTTCACTGAGAGAGTTTTCGTTCCTCCGAACATTCATTGTATGAATTTCTTCGCTGTCAAACAAATAGTCAAATGCAAGCAGTGATATTCAAGCAATGCAACGTTTATGTTTGTCCTGAAGTTTCGAAAAAATGCGTTTTTTAGCAGAAAACTTTTCATAAGGCAAATCAACACAAGATTTTAGAACAAAGCCTTACAGGAGTCAGGATACTTTTGGTAACAATATGCTTTCGAACTAACCCATGCTTCAATTAGGACTTTTGAAGGGTTGTAACGTGGCATGGTTCACGGTTTAAGAAACAAAGGATAAACGGCTCAAAGTATATTTGTACCCACCCGCTCTTCGTGATGTCCTTCAATCCTAAGCTCAGTTAATTATGCGTCACACTCTGTTTTGAGTTTGGAATGACCTTTTGGGTGATGGTTCACCAATTGAATTTAGGAGACAATCATCATCTCCTTTTTCTTTTGCAACATTTTTCATGTTGTTGAGGATTTTTAATGACCTCTCTATTTTGATTTTGATTTGTTATCCCTAACTTTTGCCTGACTGTTCCCGTTTTTGAGATTATAGTCAGCGGGATGCCCCAGCTTTCTTAAGCCTCCTTTACAGGTTTTGGCTCAGTGGGCTTTTTCTTTTTTGAGATATAATGACTGTCTATATGATAGAGAACCGTCACTGTCTCTTGATTCCAAGGGAATGCTTTTCTTTGTTGTCGTTCGTTGTATTACGAACTGAGAGTTTGTGACTTCAATGCGCATTTTCTTTTGAATTAACTGAGATACTACCTTGCCCCAGGTTTATATCAAAGGTTTCGATTGTTTAGAACAGAAAACTCCTACTTCTTTGGCTCGAAGGGGTTGACTAGGGATTATCTTCCTTATAACTCCAGTGTTTGGGAATTGAAAGAAATGCCTGTACATCATCAGCAAGGTCTGTTCAAAAGCATACTGTATGAGATTATGGTATTGTTTCATCATCCTCCCTCTAAAGGCTTGTAGCTTTTTATCAAGAGTCAAATATCATAAAGAAGGCATAAGAGTAGTGAAAACGAATGGATGAATTCAAGACAAACATATGCAATGCATTAATGAAACAGAGTTTAACATCAACAGATAATTGTTTGAATAACAAAAGAAATTACAACTTTGAAAATTCAAATGAAGCAAAAGTCTTTCAGTTTGAGCTTCGTCACTTCAGGTGGGGAACCCCTCAACGGAAGATCTTCATCTCGCCATCTGGCATGAACCTCAACACTCCAATGTCGATCAGATCTTGAATCTTGTTCTTCAAGGCCCAACAGTCGTCAGTGTCGTGCCCCGGGCTGTAGGAGTGGTAAACACAAAATGCATCAGGATGATAGTTAGGAGCGGAGGTATTTGGGTTCCGGATAGGATCCCTCAAAGCAGTCAGATTGACCTCCAACAAACACTCTAGAATCAGAGATGGCGGTATGTCAATCTCTGTGAACTGTCTTCCCGACGTTTCTTATTTACGCCGATTACCCCGTTGACGCTGACGAGATTGTTGCTGGGCTTGTGACCCTGAAGCAAGCAAAGGAGCCTTCCCTTTGTCTTCTTGGGTGGATGGAGGCTGAGCGGTGACTTGCTCTTCAACCTCAGATGTTTGCCCCAGTTGGTTGTTCCGAAGCAGTTGGTTGACAAGAACTCTGAGTTCCTCTTGTCTTTGAGACAGGTCTTGGATGAGAGCCATCTGGCCCACTAATTGCCCCATCACTTGGATCCTCAATGTTGTCAAATTAAACTGCAGCTCCGCAAGCTGATCACTCCTGGCATTGTTTGAAGTCTCCTGGACCAAGCCCTTTGTGAGGAGAGCTTTCATTTCTTCTTGCCCCAGTGACAGGTTCAAGAACATTTCCTGCAGCTGAGCAGTCTGGTCCTGGATATCCTTGACAGTCCTTTCTAGAGCCATCTCTTACTGAAATAAACAGTATGAGAGTAAGGAAACCTGAAAAAGGAAAAACTGTCAAAATGCAATGCATGATATTTGGATGCATGCTTTCAAGGATCTCTTGGGGTAAACACAAGAAAATGTTAGAGGTTGAACTTTGATCTTGGATCGGAGAACTTTGCACCGGTGGATGTCTTTCCATGAGAATCAAGCTCACCATGTCAAGTGGGTCATAGCCTCTGATTCAAGTTGTTGCACTTGATCTTTGATGACATCTGTTTAGAGGAGGAAACCTCTTACCCCTTGGTAGACGTCTGGTTCAATGTAACCCTGCATCAAAAGAACCCTCGAGATCCTTGAAAAGGTTATTGAAAATGCCATGGTATGATGTTATGATGTTATGTACATGCATGCAAAAGCAAGTGAGTGTATATACAGACAAACATATTCACACAAAGCAAACAAGTCCTTAGGTTTAGGCTTGCATGGGGTTGTAGGTAAGTACCCTCTTGAAGTTAGTTGGCTCATCCTGTCCTAAAATAGAAACCGGGTTCTAAGGAGCTCAATATCATTGGATTGTTTTCTGTGTTCATTGTTTTGGTTTAGCCACTTAACTGGCGACCAAAATATTCCAAGAAAATAACCCTCAATGAGTGTAGTATCGAGTATCTACCAACTTCGGACTGCACCAAAGCCGGTCATCTCACTACCCCTAATATAAGGCCAAGATGGTCAAGTAAGGTTCTAGGTTATTAGTGCTTAGTGACATCACTCAGCGGCCCCGTACTCTCCTTGATTGAACTCAAGGGTTACCGGTATTCACAAATATGTCGCACTAATATAGTTATTGCTTCAACCGTGTCGGTATACCCCGCACAGTTTCCACAACGTATTGCTATCTATGAATGTTTCCCAAATCCTGGTGTAGGATTTCAAGCCCAAACAAGAGAACCACAAAGGTAAAGCAATCAAAACAAGCAATTAATCATGCAAGAGGGTGATCTAAAAACCCTAAGGTAACCCCACTTTTAAGTAAACTCCCCAGCAGAGTCGCCAGTTCTGTGATACGGTGGGAGAACTGACTTGAGGTTTTGCGTTTGTTTTCGCACTTGTTCGGTTTAGCAAGAGTCGCCACCGACTTTTTATTTTATCCTAAAGGAAAGGTTAAAAAGCACAGGAAAAACCTTTTGAGATGTTTCGTGGGTTCGGGGGGTAGATTATGAAAAGGGAAGGTATTAGCACCCTTTTCATCCATGGTTATCCATGGGCTCTTAGTTACTTGGTTTTAGATCACTTGCCTTTGATTTTCAATTGCTTAAAAATGGTGTGTGTGTGTGTGTTTTGAAAATGTTTTGAAATAGACGCCTTTGTTTCGGCAACCGTTGTAATGACTCGTGTTTGAGTATATACAAGGGTGTGTATCTTTTCGAAAAGATGTTTCAAATGTTTTTTGAGAGTTTGTTTTGAAAGTGTTTGTGGAGTGTGGTTTTAAAAAGTAGGCAAGTGTTTTTGCAAGTTTGATCAAGTAACTAAGAGTTTGTCTACCCCTATTGTACTCAGAGGTTTTTCTCATGTTTTTAACCCTTTTTAACAATTTTGTTCCACCATTGCATTTGGTGGACAATCTTGCGTTTAGGATGTTTAACGGGACAGGCGCGGGTCATCGTATGGACCATGAATGCAATGGTGCCAAGTGTCTTTGGCAATTTGCTTGAAGGGACTATGATCATTTTGATAGGCAACTTTCGAAAGCGTCATCGAGGGACTTATGATCATTTGAATTGTTTTGCCAAAGAAACTCGACGTGCAAGCATGGCCCATTTTGGAAGGCAACATGTGGGATTACCCTAAGGGGTGCAAGTGTGATTGTGTATTGATTTCATGTATTTGTCTTGTATTAGGTTATCTATCGTTTGATTTTATGTACATACAAACCCTAGGTCTAACCATGGTATAATTCAAAAAGCGATAAATTGCGGGAATTTAAAGTCTACGCTATTACAAAATAGTATCCAGGAGTGGGGGTACAAATTTACAAATGGGGGATGGGACTTATAGGAGGGTAGTATCCAAATAATTACAACCAAATCGAATCAAACGCCATCTCAAATATAAAGCAATAGCGATGTAAAAATGGGACAAGCAAATGTATCAATGTATAAAAAAGATAAAATGCGTATTGTAAATATGTACGTGTATATATTATGAAGTATTGTTAACTTAATGAAAAATTAAGTGTTTGTTATGTATTTATTTAATTCTTTTTAGATATTTGTTGACCATGTACAAATAAAAAATTAATTAAAGGACAAGAAAATGTTTTAAGTTCTATTCTTTTATGTATTAAAAATTATTAATGTTTTGAGTATTTATGTTAGTATTGTTTTATGTACAAAAAGAAAAGAAAAATGTTCAAATTTAAGAGAAAAGTTAATGTTTTTAATTAGTAATTTTGTGTATAAAAGGATTTATATATATAGGAAAGAAATTTAAGATAAAAAATCTATTAATCTATTTAAACCTAAAGTTCATGTAAGTAAAGAAAGTTTTATAAAAAGAAATAAGGTATTTTTAGTTATACTAGAAAGATAAATAAAAAAGGTTAGTGGATTTACAAGACTTATAAAAAAAGAAAATGAAAGAGTTTGATCAAAATTGAGGTAAAAATGTTAGTTTATATGCAAAAGAAAATGGGCTAAGGGAAATTAAATGGCCCAAACGAGGCAGAGGCACGTGGGGGGTGTTGGATCATTGGGCTTAAGCGCTGGAACGAGGCAAGGCCCAAGCTTGGCACAAGTTTGAAAGGGTTTGTCATAGTTTGTTTCATTTGGGATCAGCTTTAGGGTTTGTGAGATAACGACGCCGTCGTCGCTTTGCTTTGTTCGCCTTCTTCATTTTCCTCAACGTAAAGGCCACTGAATCGAGACCCTCCGCCTAGGGCCACCACGCCATCATCTGTTTTCCTCCCTCCATGGACCGCTCCAGTAGAGATACGCAAAGGTGACGGTTTCTCTTTAATGCATTTAGAGTTTCAAATCTTATACGTCTTGCATGTTTAGTTTACTGGTTCTGATTAAGTGTTTTGATTTTATGTTTGAGGTATGAAAGGGGAGGGAATAAAATTATACTACCTCTTGGAGACGGAGGAGGAAAGGATCTGGAGGCGCTCAGGCGGCCAAGGCGGAGGAAGCGGTGGAGCTGGCCTTTGGCTGGAAGAACCGGTATTTCGTATTTGGCTTCTTATGTTTTGTGATGTATAAACTGAAAACCTAGTATGACTTCCTTTTTTCTCTTCTTCTCTTTGCTCGAATGCTTATTCTGAGTTGTGATATGATTATGCTTGCTTGCTTCTTCTGTATTCTCTCTTGATGAAAAATGCCTATGATGATTCTAATCTGAGGGTTTGTATCGCTTTGACTTTGAGTTGCCTCTGAGTTGCCTTGAGATATTTGTTGATGATATGCTTGAATGTTTTGATACCTTGAATGTTTTGATGATGTTGTTGTTAGCCCAGTGATGAAACTTTTCTGAGGGCTTTGGTATGTTTGGCTTTCGTTTCTGGTTTACTGGTTCGCTGGTTCAGGTTTGGGAGGCCTTTGGCTTCTGTGAACTATGCAGGATTTAGGCTTTACACTGTCTTGAAAAGGGCTTGTATGTTTGATGTTCTGGTTTAGGTTTCAGGCAGGTTTTGGACAGGTGAGGCTTAGTGTGCTTACAGGTTTGCTGCTTGAAGCTTGAAAGGCTTATGCAGATTAGGCTTGGGGCATCAGCAGGTTGTAAGCTTGCTTGACATTTTGTGTTGTTTTTGTGGCTTTTCACAGGTTGAGTCCTAAGGCTTGACAGTTCAGGCTTGGGGCTTTATGTTCTGAGTTATGTTTTGTTTGTGATTTCTGCCTCTTCTCCACTGTATTATTAACAGTCTTTGTTTTATATTCTTTCTCTTCCTTCAAGCCTAAAGCCTGTAAGCCCTTTTTCTTTTCCTCTTTCTCTCTCCAGTACAAGTTAAAGCATTAAATAATGTTTATGTTTGTACTTTGTTCTGAAAAGGCACTGCTGGAAAATGATGATATTTTACATTGCTTGCTTGCAATACATGTTTTCTCTGCATACTTTATGTCTTCTTGATATCTTTCCATATCTTCTTTTGACAGCTTTGAGTAGCCTTTGGTACTTGTTGGATATCTTTGACAGTTTTTTTTGGATATCTTGGATAGTTTGAATTTGACATTTTGCTGTCCAATTTGGACTTTGGTTAGGCATGCTGTTTGTTTTCTATCCTTGGTTTAGAGCTTTTGGAATTACGCAGTATGTAACCTTTTGTGCATTTTCAAACTTTATTGAAAGACATTCCATCCCTCTTTGTGAACCGGGAGAAATCCAGTGATTTGCAGAGAGGGCGAACTGATTCCGGCCAGTTGCCTTTAGTGATGAACCCAAATTAACTGTTTGCCTTTTATTTGTTTTATCTGCAATTGACTTTCTTTTGTTTCTTATTTGGCAGATAAAACTCAATGGAGCATTGGAGCAATGAACAGAAGATGAAGACTTAGGAATTAGGATGAAGTTTTATTTTACTTTGAATTATTGTAAAATTATTATTATGAATACTTTGTAAATAAATACCGTGTTCAAATAACAATTGTAACGAATAATTAAAGATGAATGAAAACCAATTTTTATCAGTTAATTCCTCTTTCTGCTGTCTATGTTAATTACTTATAAATTCTTAAATTATAATAAATGGAAATAAATTCCAATTATCCTAATCTTAGAATAAATAAACAATTAATAAACAATGTGGTTAATAAATAATAAGCCCAGCGCTCCAAAGCAATGCACAGTCAATCACAACAACTGCCCAAATGTCTTTTCTCTTAATGATTCAATCAAACACTGCAAACTCAATCCAAACGCCTCTTTCCAAATTTCAGAGTAAACTGAAAAGAACTAAGAATTAATTCTTTCCGAGAAATGTGCGTGCAAAACCCTAGTTCTTGATTAAAATGCCAAAGAAGCGTTCGCCTGATTAAAACTTGAGCCAAACTCAAACAAACCCTAGCAACCTGCTTGAACCGCTTCAAAATCAAAGAAAACCCTAATTTTGTCTGATTGATAAGAAAAGTCTGTTTGACTGAATCTCACGCCAATCTGAAAAATCAGGAAAAGCCCGAAGCTATGATTTCTTGTGGAAAAAGAGGAGGGCAAATTTTGGAGGATCTCAATATCACTGACTACCCTCAATCGGTCATAATTCCAGTTTAGCAACCTTTTCTTGCGATCAGAATCATCGCGAGAGTTTAGTCTCAATGAGTGTAGCATACTTCTACTATTCTATGGCCAAGTTGGTCAATTTAAGGTTCTAAGGTCAGTTGGTGCTTAATGACCCTTAGAAGACCCATATTCTCCTCGTTCCAACACAAGGGATATCGGTACAGACTAAAGTGCCACACCAACGTAGCTACTGCTTCATCCGTATCGGTCTACGCCGTACAGATCCCTCACAGTTTATTGCTACTTACCTAAAGGGTATCCCCAGATCTGGGTTAGGATCTATAGAACTCCGATACAAGCCCACAAAATTAAAGCATACAAAGCATACAATTGAAAACACAATGATCTAATCCTAAGGTACACCTCACTTTATAATAATTATCCCCAGCAGAGTCACCAGTTTTGTGATCGGTGGGAATGAGAACTGACTGTTTTGGAATGCTGGTTCGCGTTTGCGTTAGTTTTCGCAAAATGTCACGGTAAGCAAGAGTCTCCACCGTCTTTTATTTTATCCAACAAGGAAAGGACAAAAGCACAGAAAAATTCCTTTTTGAGATGTTTCTCGGGTTCGGGAGGTAGATTATAGAAAGGGAAGGTGTTAGCACCCTTTCTATCTGTGGTTATCCACGGGCTCTTAGGTACTTGCTCATTGTGTTTTCAAAAGTTTGCTTTTCTTTGTGTTTGTGGGTTTGAAAAGAGTTTTTTTGTTTTGAAGAGAGTGTGAGTGCGAAAAGTTTTATTTTGTTTTAAAAGGAGCAAGTACTTAAGAACCATCTACCTACTCGAAAAAGGAATTCAACTGTGCTAATGTCCTTTAGACAATGCTATCCCACTATTGAGGAGTAGGTAGCATCATCGTTGGAGTTTTCGGGTCAATTCGATTAAGGGACGTGTGGTCACTAAAGCAATGTTAGGACGCCTTAGCGGTAACCCTAATATCCTAGATCATTTTTCCGAGGCAACCGTTTCGAGGCAACTATGATCTTTGGACAAGAGGGTGACCTCTAAAACTTCCTATATTCAGTGACCATGTTCGAGGCAACCAAGTGAGGTGTACCCTAAGAGTGGCATGTGCAAGTGTGTTATTTCGGTTAATTTTATTTGTGCATGTCAATGGTGAGCTATTGTTGATTTTAAATTCATACATTTGATCTTGTCATGCATTGCCTATTTATCAAACATCTAACAGTAAATAGTTGCGGAAATTAAATTTGCGGAAAGTAAATCTAAACTATTACAAGGCGTCGGGTATTTACATCGCCAAAGACAAACCCTTTAATTTAAATTGCAGAAAGTAAATAAAAGCGATAAATAATTAAAAGTCCTATTGAAACTATTACATACTGGAAGCAATTACAATATTGGATAAAAATAAGACCCGTGCAAGAAAATTAGATCGACGCATTTTTAGGGTTTTGACCCTTTTTTGAAAGAAAGCATGTTTTTTTTTGTTGTTATTTTGAATTTAAAGAAATTAGAACTAAGTTAATTAATTAATAAAAAATATATTTTTGGGTTTTTTATATTTAGGGAAATAAAATAAGAGTGATTAAAATTATTAAAACCTAATTCTACATTAATTTTAATTTATTGCAAAAATATTAAAGGTTTAAACCTATTTAAAACTAAATCAATTAATTAATTTTTATTTACAAAAATAAAATAATGAAATTAATAATAAAAATAATATTTTTTTGTCTTCTGATTTTATGAAGAAAATTATTATTTGGTTAGTAATTAAAAATAACAAATAAATAACAATAAACAAAAATAAGAAAAAATAATGAAAGAAAATAAAAAAGAAACAAACTCAGGGGGGTTTGGGCCCAAATTGGGTGTTTGTTCAGCAATTCAAAGGCCCATTCACGTTCAAGCCTGGTTGACCTTTTCAATCCAATGCATGCTTGTTGACTTGAGTTCATGGTGAACCTTCAATCCTGGCCTTCAGATTTGGCCTGAAGGCCATCTGGCGCCTGGATCTATGAGACATATGGTGGACTGCATCTTGAGCGTTGCATGAGAGTACCTGAATAAAAATTGCACAAAGGTATTGGGGGACCTGGGATTCGAACTCAGGTCCCATTGCTCATTGGCCAGCGCACCAACCACTCCACCAACGCTTGATAGTTATTAGTATAATAAACACACAATAATATATTTGAAACAAACAATTATGCCTGAAAATAAAAAAATATGGCACGCTGATTTGAACCAGCCAATAGGAAGAGGAAGCGTAGTCGTCTTCTTCGTTGAAATAACCAGGGTTTTTACCTGCGGATTTTATCCGCAGCTGAATCCATGGCTGCCTTCTAAAAGCATTTGTAGGCCATGGAAACGAAATCTAAGAACATCAACATGCTCATCCCTTTCCACTGAACATCCTTGTACCAATTATTTGGCCTAATTTTACCTGCATAAAAAATGCCTAAAAAACAAGAACACAAACCCTAGCTTCGGATCTAAGGTTATAGGCCATGAAAACAAAATTAAACAATGCAGAATGCTTAGAAATTATGCAAGGATCACAAATATATCAATATTTTGGCAAGAAAACGCAAGAATCCAAGGTTGTGAATTCGTGCACAGGGCTATGTTCAGGATGACTTACAGTGTGATTCAAGTGGTCTCAAGGCCTGGTTTTGATTGATTTAGCTCCACTGGATGTCAGGCAAGGGAGTAGCGTTGAGATCTTGGGTTGAATCGTGCTCTAACCAAGGTTTTGATCTCACACTTTTGCAAGCTTTTTTCAATTCTTGTCTGACCGTTTTTGCAGTGTTTAGCTCGTATCCTTTGTATGACTAGCTTATGTGTGTATAAGGGAATGAATTAGGTCAAGAGTTGGGCTTTCAATCCATGTGCATTCAAGGTTTGGGATTTGATATGATCACCAATGATAAAGTTTCCAAAATTGTACCAAATCTGATATTTTGTGCACAACAATGCTTGATACGAATTTGATTAGGTGTATCTTGGTAATGAAGACCTGTAATGATCAAAAAAATCTCATTCTATTAATTTTTGGATTTTATTTGAATTAATATTGATTTAAAATGAATTAAATCAATAAAAACCAAATAAAATAGAAAAATAAATGATTGGTCATGAAATTGAATATAGGACACGTGTGTGGTGTGACAAGATCATATCAAGTGGAAAAAAGTGGGCCCTTTTGTCAAAAATTGGAGTTTTGAGGATAGTTGACTTTTGGCAATTTTGGAAAAATGCCCAACTTCAACAATGCATAACTTCTTCAATTTTGAACTTTTGGAGGTTTTCTTGGACTTTTTAGAAACCTTGAGATTTCCTCTAACCAACCCTTTTGATATCATCTAATTTTGATATTCCATGATCAAGTTATAAGCTTTGGAAAAAAAGGTGTTTTTGTTGACTTTTAAAAATGACCTATAATGTCCAAATTTCTAACTTTTTGTGAGAGCATTTCTTGATCTTTGGGTGTGAAGATGTATTGTTGGAAATTGAATCCTCTTAAAAATTAGATTTGGATGGGTCATTTCTCATAAAGTATGAGAAAGTTATGCTTGGTCAAAGTTGAGTTGACTTTTCCTACAAAACCCTAATTTAGCAACTCTTGAATCTTGATGAATCTTGAGCAATCCTTGATGAATCATGATCAACCCTTGATCAAATGATGAATTATCCTTAAAAATGAGAATGTTGGCAAAAAATCTTGAGGTTTGACTGTATTTAGGTCACAGTTGACTTTTGCCCTAGCACAGTCGATTTTTGGACTTCTTGAGCAATTGACTGACCAAACTTTCTCTGCAAGGCTTGAAATTTGACATGGATGAACTTGAGCACATATTAGGACATTGGGGAGAATTTGAGACCATTTGGATGTGAGGACCTTGATGCAACACAAAACCCTAATTTTGAATTGACTGCCTTAGGAGGTGATTTGACTGTCCAACTCTTGAGCTATCTTGAACAACTTGGAGATGATTCTTGACATGTATTGAGAAATATGGGAGGGACAATTTTGGGGTACAACAGTACGCATGTGCAATTGTGTTTGTATTCAGTTATTTTGTCTTTGCATTAGGTTTTCTAACGTTTGATTTTAAAATCTTGCCATACAATCCTATTAGTCATACATCTAAACAGTTAATAGTTCCAGGAATTTAAAGTGCGGAAACGTAAAAATCTAGCTATTACAAGGCTTCTGGGAGGGGGATTATTTACAAGTCTAAAATGGGGAAAAGTAAAAAGCAGTAAAAGTAAAGTTCTAATTATTGTCTATTACATCCCATAAACAAGTACAATAATGTGAAAATAGTAACGAAGGCAATGAACACGTGTGAATTGGAACGAACATCTAAAACCTTAAACAATTTCTAAGTAAAAGATGTTTTTGTTTTATTTGGGATAGAATATTAAATCACATTAAATCTAATTAATTAAAAAAAGAAAGAGAATTATTAATTTAATAAATCTAACATTTTTGACATTTTTTATTTATGAAAAGAATTGAAATTAATCTTAAGTCTATTAATTTTAAATTGAATAAAAAAGTTAAAGTAATTAATTAATTAACTAATAAAATTAATTTTTAATTGAAAAAGACTAAACCTATTTTTTGTGGTTTTTTATAATTATTTTACTGATTAAATAAAAAAACAATTAAAAGAAATAAATAATAAAAAAATAAACAATAATGTAAATGGGCTAGGATAGTGACAGAAAACTGGGGGATGTAAATTTGAGAAACGTAGGCCCAATTGAGAGGAGCCCAAGTCCACCTTGTGATCTAGTGAAGATAACCTCTGAGTGCTCATGGTGATCTGCACGCTTGGATGGGTTGATCTGGATTAGATGAGATCTCCTGGTGTTGACCATGTGGTGTATGGTATGCACACGCTGGCTGGATACACTGAATCTGCATACAAAGCATTAGAAAATTAAAAGTTGTAAGACCCGAGCATCGAACCAAGGTCCTTTCCATTTCACACGTTCCCCTTCACCAATTTGTTGATACAAACACAACCATAATATTATATTAGGAAAAACAAGTCATATATATATCTTCAAAAATCAGAAACGTGCGTGCTGCACAAGCCAATTGGAGGGAGACATTTGTGGCGCCGGAGTCAGCCCACGCCTAAGTCAAACGACCGGAGAAATGCCAGAGTCAAACTCATACGCGTTTGTGTCGACTCATGCACCTTTCATCCTTCTATTTTAGGGCCTAGAGATTAGTATGTATCGACACATAAGGCTTTGTATCGACTCATACCCTGTTTTATCACCAAAATGAGTCGACTCATGTGGGTATGTGTCGACTCATGCTGCCGTTTTCCCCCTTAAACATTGTTGTTTTGAATTTGTACCTCTTTCAAGATGCTGTGGTAGCCTCAGTGAACCTCCAGGATACTTCTCGATTCCTCCCTCTTGAGAAATTGAGGACCTCAATGAACATGTCTTGAGTAAAAATGGGAGGGCAAATTTTGGGGTACAACAACTGTCCCTGTTCAATCTTCTTAAACCTGAGGATTTAGATTGGCTTGTCTGCCTTTCGTAATCTAAAGGTGGAAGATGATTGAACACTAGAGTGCCCAGATATTTGCACTCGCATATATATGAAGTAGCACTGCAGGTTGATGATATCGGGAATGAGCTTACAGATGCCATTTGGAGAGGTGATGGTGAGTCTTCGGAGATGGGCTTATGGATACCATCCTGCGTCTAGTTTTATCTGAATGAAATGCTGGAATGAGCCTGTGTCAAGCTGTGTCTAGAAATGTATTAAAAGGCAATCGTGTAAGGCTGCTTCAAGCTGAGCCTGTGTTAGACTACACCTGGGAATGTCTTAGTAGGAACTTGTGTAAGATTGCTTCAAGATGAGCCCGTGCGAAGCTGCATTTGGAAATGTATGAGAGGGAGCCCGGGTAGGGCTACTTTAGGATGAGTCATGTGAAGCTTCATCTGGAAATATTACAAGGAACCCATGTAAGATTGCTTCAGGATGAGCCCGTGTGAAGTTGCATCTGGAAATATATTAGAAGGAACCCGTGTAAGATTGCTTCAGGATGAGCCCGTGTGAAGCTGCATCTGGAAATATATTAGAAGGAACCCGTGTAAGATTACCTCGGGATGAGCCTGCGTGAAGCTTCATCTGGAAATATATTAGAAGGAGCCCGTGTATGGCTGCTTCGTCTGGTCGTGTAGATAGTCGCCCCGTCTTGTTTCAAGAATTCATGCCGTCTGGTCATATAGATAGTTTCCCCGTCCTATTTCGAGAATTCATTTGTGACCTGTTGAAAGTTGGTTGTTGAGATAGTTACCCTGTCTTGTTTCAAGAATTAATCTCAAACCTGGTCTTGTAGATAGTCACCCCGTCTTGTTTCAGGAATTGATCCATAATCAGTTGTTCACAGATAGTTGCCATGTCTGGTTTTAGGAATTAATCTGAAACTGTTTTTGTTGGTTGTTGAGATAGTTGCCCTGTCTTGTTTCAAGAATTAATCTCTAACCTGGTTTTGTAGATAGTCACCCCGTCTTGTTTTGGGATTTGATCCATAATCAGCCGTTCACAGATAGTTGCCCTGTCTGGTTTCAAGAATTAATCTGGAATCATTTTTGTTGGTTATTGAGATAGTTGCCATGTCTTGTTTCCGGAATTAATCTCTAACCTGGTCTTGTAGATAGTCACCCCGTCTTGTTTCGGGAATTGATCCACAATCAATCGTTCATAGATAATTGTCCTGTCTGGTTTTAGGAATTAATCTGGAATTATTTTTGTTTGTTGTTGAGATAGTTGCCTTGTCTTGTTTCAGGAATTAATCTCTAACCCGGTCTTGTAGATAGTAACCTCGTCTTGTTTCGGGAATTGATCCACAATCAGCCATTCACAGATAGTTGCCCCGTCTGGTTTCAGGAATTAATTTGGAACTGTTTTTGTTGGTTGTTGAGATAGTTGCCCTGTCTTGTTTCTGGAGTTAATCTCTAACCTGGTCTTGTAGATAGCCACCCCGTCTTGTTTCAGAAATTGATCCACAATCAGCTGTTCACAAATAAATGCCTTGTCTGGTTTTAGGAATTAATCTGGAACTGTTTTTGTTAGTTGTTGATATAGTTTCCCTGTCTTGTTTCAAGAATTAATCTCTAACCTGGTCTTGTAGATAGTCACCCTATCTTGTTTCGGGAATTGATCCATAATCACCCGTTCACAGATAGTTGCCTTGTCTGGTTTCAGGAATTAATCTGGAACTGTTTTTGTTGGTTGTTGAGATAGTTGCCCTGTCTTGTTTTAGGAATTAATCTCTAACTTGGTCCTGTAGATAGTCACCCCGTCTTGTTTCAGGAATTGATCTATAATCAACCGTTCACAGATAGTTGCCCTGTCTGGTTTCAGGAATTAATTTGGAACTTCTTTTGTTGGTTGTTGAGATAGTTGCCCTGTCTTGTTTCAGGAATTAATCTCTAACTTGGTCTTGTAGATAGTCACCCCATCTTGTTTCGGGAATTGATCCACAATCAGTCATTCACAAATAGTTGCCCTGTCTGGTTTTGTGAATTAATCTGGAACTGTTGAAAAAATGTTGATGATGTTTGTCTGTTGGTCTTTCCTGAAAAGGTAAAGAGTTAGCTGTATGCAATGTCATGGTGCATGACATACCTTGTGTAATGATGTTCTTAAAATAAATGATATTGTGTTATATGTATTTTGTATGCATGTTTGTAAAATGATGTATGAATGCAATATATGAACTGATCAGTTGTTCTTTGTACTGTCGTTGTACTGAGAGAAGATAAATCCCTAACTGCTGCTGGGGATGAAGAATGTGATTCTTTGATATTTGTTGAAGTTGAATTGCTGGGAGATGGATTTCTGTGGCTAGAGAAATAAATGCTACTAGGGGAAAAAAATTTCGTAAACTACTTGGGGATTTCTATGAATCCCTGTTGGGGAACCCAAGAAGTTTATGAACCAAGTTAAAGAAATCTCTAAGATGTTGGGGAGATGATTGAAGCTTTTGATATATTAAGAAGATACCACAATATCTGAAATTCTTAGGTTATACACTGAAGACATGGCAGTGACTTTGCGAGAGGGCGTCTCTGTACCTACTTGGAAACGTATCCTTACTGATGATGAACTTTGCGAAGATAGTCCCCTGGCGGTGGTTACTTTGTGGGGATTTTGTGGATAGCTTGAATGTTATCCCTACTCCCGGAGTCTTGAGTAAATGTTGATCAAGGTGATAAGCCTTCTACTGATAGATACGTGATAAGATAACAGGACATAGTCGTACGCTTTAATCCCTAATTTTTTCCTGGACTGTCCTTTCATATTTTCAGTCCACCGAGATACCCTTTTTTGCCCAAGCCTCCTTTTCAGGTTTTCGACTTGCTGGGTGTATAGTTTTATTTATATATCCATAAGTTTTTCCTGAGCTCCTTTGGTTTGCCGGAATGCCCTTATTTTTGCCTAGGCCAGTCAACCTAGCTGGTCTTTTTCCATGCGTAGTATTTTCTGACTATGTCCGCATTCACAGGGTGCGGAGAATTGTCACTGTCTATAGTAGTAAGTGTTGCAACACTACCAGGAAATGTTTTCTTGATTGCATGTGGCCCTTTGCTGGAACTTATGTTCAACGCCCCAAGTGATTCAGATGAAGGTCTGTCCCTGGCTATTTGACGCTTTTGAGGGATTCTTTGAATTTGGACTCGACTACCCCAGATCAGCTTAGACACCGTGCCCTGTCTCTTGATTATGAAAGGCTTGCTACTGGAGATGTCATTTCATCTGAGGTGATTCTGTTCATTGAGAGGATTTCCGTTCATTGAATATCTGTCGTGTGAGTTTCTCTGCCGTCGAAAAATTAGTCCTATGCAAACAATGGCCTTTAAAAAATACAAAGTTTATATATGTCTTGAAGTTTTGAAAATTCATTTTTAAGTAAAAAAAGATTTGCAATAATGTGATATCAATTCAGGATTTATAGCAAGCCTTATGGGAGTTAGGATACCTTTTTGTAACATTATGCTTTCGAACTAACCCATGCTTCAGTTAGGACTTTTAAGGGTTATAACGTTGCCTGGTTCACAGTTTAAGAAACAAAGGATAAAGGCTCAAAATTTATTTGTATCCAACCCATTCTTCGTAATGTCCTTCAGTCCTATACAATTGAGTTTGAAATCTTTCCCTGATATTCCAGTGATGGTTCGGATACTGAAAGTTTATTTGAGAAGGCAGCCATCATTTTTTTTGTAATATTTTTTGTTGAGGATTCGTAGCGACCTCTTTTTTGATTTTATTATCCCTACCTTTTGCCTGAACTGTTTCTTGTGATTACAGTCAGCAGAATGCCCTAGTTTTTTCTTAAGTCTCCTTCAAAGGTTTTGACTTAGCGGACTTTTCTTTTGAGAGATAATGACTGCCTGTTTTAGTGATTACGGGGAACCATCATTGTATTTTGATTTAGAAAAGTATCTTTGACACTACTCGTCGTGTACGAGGGTAAAGCTTGTGATTGAATGCACCATTGAATTAACTGAGAAACTACCATGCCCCAGTTTATGGTTAAAGGTTTCAATTTGTGTGGAAAAAAAAACTCCTACTTCTTAGGCTCAAAGGGGTTGACGAGGGATTATCTTCCTTATAACTCCACTATTTAGGATTTGAAACAATGCATGTACATCATCATCAAGGTCTATTCAAAAGCATACTGTAGAGATTAAGGTATCTTTTTCGTCATCCTCCCTCTAAAGGCTTACAACTTTCAATCGAGAGTTGAATATCACAAAAAGGAAGTAAAAGAATAGTTTCAGTATAGTGACAATGAATGGATTAATTCAAGACAAACATATGCAATGCATTAATGGAAGAACAAAGTTTGACATGAAATAAGTGTTCGAACAATCAAAAGAAAATTACAATTTGAAAATTCTAATGAACAAGAGCCTTTTTGTCTGAACTAGTCACTTCAAATGGTGTGCCTTTGGGGGATGGTAGAAGAATTCAGTCTGACCATCTTGTGTGAACTCCAGCATCCCTTTGTCGATCAAGTCCTGAATCTTATTTTTCAATGCCCAACATCTATTCTTATCATGTCCAGGACTATTGGAGTGGTATGCACACATTGCATTAGGATGATAGCTAGGAGCGGAGGTATTGGGATTCCGAAGAGGATCTCTCAACGTAATTAACTCCATCTTCAACATGTGTTGCAATAATTGAGCCAAGAACATGTTGTTGTTGGTGAATTTCCTTTTAGACATGTCCTGCTTATGTTGATTGCCTTGTCGTCATTGCTGTATTGGTGATGGATTAGAGATCCACACTACCCCCACAGAACAATTGAGATTACTCTTATTGTGGCCCTTCTGGTTGTACACAGTATTGGACTCCTTCTTTCCATGGTATGGTCTCTTATGAGTACTTGAAGATATAGTCCCCTGAATTTCACCGCTCCTGAGTTTATTTTCAACATGCTCCCGCATGAACATGTCACCCAATTCCCTATCTGCCAAGAGAGATTGATCATTGATTAGGCCCCACATTCTAGCACTTTGCCCTAGACGGTCATGCCTGTCTTGATGAAGCTTGCTTATGAGAATTCTCAACTCTTCTGTCCCCGAGCTAAATTTTGGATAAGATCCATATAACTACTCATCTGGATTCTCATCCTTTCCATCTCAGCTTGCAGTTGTTCCAACTGGTCATCCTTGTTGTATTCAGGATCTTTCTCGGCCATATTCCTAGCGAGGAGTGCTTTCAATTATTCTTTCCCCTTGGATATATTTTGGAACATTTCCTTGAACTGAGCATCTTGAGTTTGGAGATCTCTGTTGTTCTGTTTGAGAGCCATTTCCTTGCTGAAATAAACAGCGAGAAAATGAGAAACCTGTACTGGAAGACCTTTTATGCAATGACACACATGCAATGTTTTCAAGGATCTCGTGGTGTAAACAGAATAAAATGTTAGAATATAACTGCAGCTTTGATTGAAGAACTTCGTCTCGTTGAATGTGCTTCTACGAGAATCAAGCTTACCATGTCGAGTGGGTCATAGCTTCTTACTCAAGTTATCGTACTTTGGTCTTTTGACGGTATTGGCTAGAGGAAAATAAATCCCCTTTCCCCTTTCTAGATGTCTGGTTCATCATAACTTGCATCACAGGCACTAGAGATAATTGAAATGTTAGTTAAATGAGAATGGATGTTATGATGCATGATGTTATGTTTGAACAATTAATCACACCCAAGATAAACACACAAGACATTAGGTTTAGGCTTGCATGGGGTTTATAGGTAAATACCCTCTTGAAGTTTAGTTGGTTCAACCTGTCTTAGAAAAGTAACCGAGTTCTAAGGAGTCTCAATATCACTGATCTTTCTTTATCAGACATTATTTCAGCTCAGGCGATCTTTTCTCGCGGCTGAAATATCCCGAAAGTCTGATCTCAATGAGTGCAGCATCGAGTATCAACCAATCCGCAGCTTTATACCAAGGCCGGCTATCTCACTACTTTCTAATGGCCAAGTTTGTTCAACTAAGGTTCTAAGGTCAGTTAGTGCTTTATAACACCACACAGCGGCCCCGTATCCTCCTCGATTTAACACAAGGGATATCGGTACCAACAAATGTGTCACACTAACGCATCCATTGCTTAAACCATATCGGTCTATGTCGTACAGTCTCCACGATCTATTGCTGCTTACTTAAAAGTACCCCAGATCCGGGTATAGGATCTTTACAAGTATACCCAAACAAACCCTTAAAGTAAAGCAAGCAAAGCATACAAGGAAAGAAAATTAAATATGATCTAGCTCTAAGGTAACCCCACTTTATATCAATGTTCCCCAACAGAGTTGACAATTCTGTAATACGGTGGCAGAACCGACTGTTATACTGGTTTTGCGTTTGTATTCGCAAATGTTGCGGTAAGCAAGAGTCGCCACCGACTTTTCTTTTATCCAACAAAGGAAAGGGTGAAAATAACAAAAAAAGAACTTTTGAGAGTTTTCTGAGTAAGGGGGGTAGATTATGGAAAGGGAAGGTGTTAGCACCCTTTCCATCTGTAGTTATCTACGGGCTCTTAGATGCTAGCTCATTCGAAAAATACCTTGTGTGTTTGAAAAGTATTTTAAAAGAAAGTGCCTTAGTACGGCTGTTGCACCCAAAAATTTGCCCTCTCATTTCTCAAAGAATCATCCTGGATCCTCAAGTTTGCTTCCATCCAATTCCAAGCCTTGAACTACAAATTTTCCAAGAAAATCACTCATAAGGGCAAAATGGTCATTTGCACACTGAAAAGTCAAACTTTTGGATCAAAATCAAATTTCAAGAATCATATTCATCAAGACATGTTGAAATATGAAGTTTGTTTCATCAAGAAATTCAAAAGTCAAAACTACTTTGGAGAAGTCAAAATTCTAAATACTTAGAAATTTTTCTAAGTGCTTAAGAAAAAATGACAAGCTCAGAACTTCTGGCCAAATTTTCACCATGATGCAAGCTGATTCTGGAAGAAATTTTGATTCAATAGTTATAGATTTTAAAGAGATCTAAAACATTCCAGAACAAAACTTCTCCTAGAAATGCTGGGATTTCAAGTTATAACTTCTCAAAGACACGTCCTTGAAACTGAAACACTCAACAAATTTTGGACACTTTCAAGACAGAGTGTGGTCAGAACTTCTGGGCAAGTTTTCACAAAGGTTCAGTCAGAGTTTTCCAGGGTAATTCAAAGAAGGTTAAGAAGCATGCTGCAAGCTTCCCAGAAAGTCTGAGAGCTCCTTCAGAACATGCTGGAGCAAGGAGATACAAAGATCAGAGGTTAGATGTTACACTGAAGCTGAACTTCTGATCCAAAACTAAGCAATGATGCAGAGTTTCACATAGAAGGATTTCTGATTTGATAAATCTCATTATCATTTAATGCTCATTTAATGCTCACAACCACTTTTGAGTCTTTATCCAAGGGATTTCCCCCACGTGTACCTCTACTGTCTTGGGATAGCAAACTTTGGTGCAAAAGTGTGCTAGGCCCATGTGTTGCTTTTGCTTTTCCTTAAATCCTGTTGATAAATCCAGCTTAAGCATGGCTAAAAGCTGCTAACCACCATGCTTTCTTCAAGAACAAGGCAACATTTTAGCATATGAAGGCTATATTCAACACTTTGCCCAGAACTTGACCAAATCCCAAAACCTTGTTTATACAACCCACTTCAGACCTATAACCAACAGCTAGTTCAACCTACGCCTGCATCCCATAATTACACCAAACTAGCATACGAAGACTGTGATCAAAAGGCAAGGGAACAGGATGCCAAAAAGGTTCAAATCCCATTTGTTTCCCCCCCAAAAATCACAACAAATCCACCTATAAATAAGTTGCTCCATCACACTTGCAAAGGGGATGGCTGGCTGGATTTTGGAGAGATATTGGCAAAAAGAGAGAAGAGGAAACAGGGAAAACCTTCGTAAATCCAAAACAAAACCTTTTGTTCCTCCCCTTTGAATCAAAGAACATAACCACTATTTTGTCACTCTCACTGATACCAGAACATCTGAAGGCAGCATCTCAAACCTCCTAGCCCACACTCCGGATTCAAGGTAAGTCTTTCTGACTTTGAATCTTTTTTCATTCAGGACATCATTAAATATGTGAATATCATAGTATTAATGATTGTACATATCATTGCTTAAGTAGAAAAACTGTGGATCAGAACTTCTTGATTAGGGCTAGACTCAGATTTGGGATTAGAACTTCTATAAATTGTGGTGCTATTATCCTTTTGATTTGTTGTTTATTAAAAACTAAATAAATTGCTGATGTGCTGATTAAGAGTTGAAATGTGGCATAGAACTTTTGATGTTCACTCACAGCTTTAGCACAACACAGAACTTCTGAGTTCTCCTCACTGCTTAAACACACTGAACTTCTGATGTTCACTCACTATTTTAACACTTAGAACTTCTGATTTTCATGAGCTGATAACACGTTGAACTGCTGATTGTTTATTCACTGTCTTAGCACCATACAGAACTTCTGAGTTCTTCCTACTATTTTGACACGCACAGAGCTTCTAAGATTTTCTCACTGTTCTAACATTCATAAGTTCAGCACATAGCAATCAGAACTTCTGGGTTTTCCTTCTAACGTGTCTTGCAGGACCTCAAAGTGTACCAATCCAGAACTTCTGATTCCACTGACGTTCCTTTCTGAGTCATCACGCGTCTGGCTTCAGAACTTCTGATCCTTGTTGTTTTTCTTGCAGCAGCACGCTGTTTTTCTATCTTGCATTTATTTTCCTTTTCATCATTTTTAATATTAACATAAAAGACATAAAAATATTTTTCTTTTATTAATTTATTTCTTTTTCATTAAGATAAAAAAACCATTTTCTAAACAAGTCCTTTTTCTTTCTCATACTGTACATTTCAATATGGTTGTAATAGTAACTTAGGATTTAATTTTATTTGCAACCCCCCATTCATAAATGTGTACCCCCATCCCTAAAATATTGTAATAGCGTAGGACTTTACATTTCTACAATTTATCGCTTTCAAATGTAAATGCTAGTAATTAGGGTGTGTATGGCAAGACATGAAATTGACAAATAGTTCACCCTAAGCAAGACTAAATGCATGCAATCAAACACACTTTGCACACATGCACCATTAGGGTAATCCCCACTTGTTGCCTAAAGAATAGTCATGTCCCTCGATAAAAGATCGTAGTCCCTCGATGACCCTCGATGTTGCCTTCGATAAATGATCTAGTCCCTAAAATGACATTGTTGTACCCCAAAATTTTCCCTCCCATATTCCTCAAAGATTTGCCAAGATTAATCTTCAAATTGCTCAAGATGGCTCAAGGGTTGGACAGTCAAATCACCTCCTAAGGCAGTCAAGTCAAAATTAGGGTTTTGTGTTGCACTAAGGTACTCATATCCAAATGGCCCCAAGTGCTTCCCAATGTCTTAATATGTTCTTAAGTTCATCCATGTCAAATTTCAAGCCTTACAGAGGAAGTTTGGTCAGTCAATTGCTCAAGAGGCCCAAAAATCGACTGTGCTAGGGCAAAAGTCAACTGTGTCCCAAATACAGTAAACCTCAAGATTTTTTGTCAACATTCTCATTTTGAAGGATAATTCATCATTTTATCAAGGGTTGATCATGATTCATCAAGGATTGCTCAAGATTCATCAAGATTCAAAAGTTGCTAAATTAGGGTTTTGCAGGAAAAGTCAACTCAACTTTGACCAAGCATAACTTTCTCATACTTTATCAGAAATGACCCATCCAAAGCTCATTTTTAGGATGCAATTTCCTACAATCCATATTCACACCCCAAGATCAAGAAATGCACTCACAAGAAGTTACAAATTTGGACATTATAGGTCATTTTTGAAAGTCAACAAAAACACCTTTTTTGCCAAAACATATAACTTGAGCATGGAACATAAAATTGAGATGCGACCAAAAGGGTTGGTTAGAGGACATCTCAAGGTTTCTAAAAAGATCAAGAACACTTCCAAAAGTTCAAAATTGAAGAAGTTATGCATTGTTGAAGTTGGGCATTTTTCCAAAATTGCCAAAAGTCAACTATCCTCAAAACTCCAATTTTTGACAAAAGGCCCCACTTTTTTCCACTTGATTTGGTCTTGACATGCCACACACGTGTCCCATACTTAATTTCATGACCATTAGTTTATTTTTCTATTTTATTTTATTTTTATTGATTTAATTCATTTTAAATCAATATTAAATCAAATAAAATCTAAAAATTGATGTAAAGGGATCTTTGTGATTTGTAAAACTTGCAATTATCATTATTCACTCAATCAAATCGCATCATGGCTCATTCAAGCATAAAAAATCAGATCTTGCCTATATTTGTAAATATGGTTATGGTGATCAAAATCAAATCCTAATTCTTCAATGCACATGGATATTGGCCCATATTTTGACCTAGAATCATTCTATTATATGCAAGCAAGCCTCACAAACCTAAAACACGCACAAAACTCTGGAAACGGCCAGAACAAGTTTGCAAAAAACCTTGAAAAAGTGGTGATCGAATTTTGGTTTAGAGGCGAATTCAGACCAAAAGCAAAACGTAGCTCTCTTCCTTGACATCCAGTGGAGCTATACCAATCAAAAGGAAGCCTTTTCATCGCCTATAACGCACTGTAAGTCTCCATGAACATTGCTCTACACATGGAATTGTAACTCAGTTTTCCTGCATCCTTGTGCCAAATTTCTCGCATATTCATACTGACCATTAAATTCCTAAGCAAACTGCATTGTTTGATTTTATTTTCGTGACCTCTAACCCCATATCCAGAACCTAGGGTTCTTGTTCTTGTTTTGGCGCACTCTTCATACAGGTTAAATTAAGGCCAATAATGGCCATGGATGAGTTCAGGGGAGAGAGACGAATCCAATGATGGTCATAGCTTGTATTTTTGTGACCTAGGATGATTTTTTGAGAGATGCTACGAATCTTCCTGCGGAACAAAATCCGCAGGTAAATGAACCAGGGTGATATGAAGAAGACGATCACGTGGCTGGGCGTGATTGGCCAATTTGAATCATAGCGCGTTTTTTTTTTGTAGGGAATAATTGTTGGTTTTGAATATATTATTTGCGTCTCATTCCACTAACAGGTTAACATCATGGCTCAGTTGGTAGCGCGCTAGTTGAATTGTCCCTTGGGACCTGGGTTCGAATCCCAGGTCCCCCAAAGCATTTGTATTATTTTGTTTCAGGCAATTCCATGCAACACTCAAAGCAGGGCCTATCATACACCCTCATCCAGATGGTGGCCAAGTAGCTTCAGATCTAATCCAGTGGCTAGGAGTGAGGGACCATCACGTTCCCTAGTCAAAGATGCACATTGAATGAAGAAAGTCAAAAAAGGCTGCTTGCGTTTGGGCCTGGAATTTTGCTGAATCAACCTCCCTTCTAGGCCCAAAACCCCTTTGGTTTATTCTTTTTCTTTTCTATATTTCTTTTATTTAATTTGTTTTATTATTTTTGTTAATTAACCAATCAATAACTTTTTTTATGAAATCAGAAAATAACCAAAAAAAATATTTTTTTTAATTTCACTATTTTATTATTTTTGTAAATAAATTGTAACTAATTAATTTAGTTTTTAATTAGGTTTAAATTTAACATATTTTGCATTAAATTAAAATTAATTTAGAATTAGGTTTTTAATACTTTTTAACCATTCTTATTTTATTTCCCTAATTAACATAAAAACTCAAAAAAAAATTCTTTTTATTAATTAATTTAATTATTAATTTAGACTTAATTTTTAATTCAAAAAATAACAAAATATGCTTTCTTTAATGAAAAAGGGTCAAAACCCTAGGATGTTTCGATTCAATTTTTCTCGCGCGATTTATTTTTGATCCATATATTGTAATTGCTCCGAGGATGTAATAGTTTTAATTTAGGATTTTATCTATCGCTTTTATTTACTTTCCGCAATTTAATTTTAAGGGTTTGTTTTTGGCGATGTAAATACCCGACGCCTTGTAATAGCTTAGATTTTTTTCCGCAATTTAATTTCCGCAACCATTAACTGTTAAATGTTTGAATAATAGGCTATACATGACAAGATCTATCTTAACTTAAAATCAACAGTATCTCACCATAACATGTACAAAGATAATATAACTGAAAAACAATACACTCGCACATGCCACTCTTAGGGTACACCTCACTTGGTTGCCTCGAACGTGGTCATTGAGTATAGGAAGTTTTAGAGGTCGCTCTCTTGTCCAAAGATCAAAGTTGCCTCAAAACGGTTGCCTCAGATAAAATGATCTAAGACATTAGGGTTACCGCTAAGGCGTCCTAACATTGCTTTAGTGACCACACGTCCCTTAATCGAATTGACCCGAAAACTCCAACGACGGTGCTACCTACTCCTCAATAGTGGGATAGCATTGTCTAAAGGACACTTGTACAATTTAATTCCTTTTTGAGTAGGTAGACGTTCTTAAGTACTTGCTCCTTTTAAAACAAAAACAAACTTTTCGCACTTACACAACTTTCAAGCAAAAACTTCTTTCAAATCCACAAACACAAAGAAAAGCAAACTTTTGGAAACATAATGAGCAAGTACCTAAGAGCCCGTGGATAACCACGGATAGAAAGGGTGCTAACACCTTCCCTTTCTATAATCTACCTCCCGAACCCGAGAAATATCTCAAAAAAGGAATTTTTCTGTGCTTTTGTCCTTTCCTTGTTGGATAAAATAAAATACGGTGATGACTCTTGCTTACCGCGACATTTTGCGAAAACAAACGCAAAACGTAAACCAGCATTCCAAAAATAGTCAGTTCTTCCCACCGTATCACAGAACTGGCGTCTCTGCTGGGGACTTATTTATAAGTGAGGTGTACCTTAGGATTAGATCACTATGTTTTCAATTGTATGCTTTACTTTTATGGGCTTGTATCGGAGTTCTATAGATCCTAACCCGGATCTGGGGATACCCTTTAGGTAAGTAGCAATAAACTGTGAGGGATCTGTACATCATAGACCGATACGGATGAAGCAGTAGCTACGTTGGTGTGGCACCTTAGTCTATACCGATATCCCTTGTGTTAGAACGAGGAGAATATGGGTCTTCTAAGGAGTCATTAAGCACCAACTGACCTTAGAACCTTAAATTGACCAACTTGGCCATAGAACAGTAGCAGTATGCTACACTCATTGAGACTAAAATCTCGCGATGATTCTGGCCGCAAGAAAAGGTTGCTAAACTGGAATTATGACCGATTGAGGGTAGTCAGTGATATTGAGATCCTCTAGAACCCGGTTACTATTTTTAGGACAGGTCTTAACCAACTGAACTGAAAGAGGTAATACCTAAGCTCTATGCCAGCCTGAAATCTAAGGGCTCTTTTGTGTAACTTGTGTGCCTTTACCATGCTTGCCTTTTGTGGATACTTGTGGTGTGCATTTACCATGTGTTGTACCCCAAAATTTGCCCTCCCATATTCTTCAAAGTTTTGACAGGCGTCATCTAGATTTGCTCAAGTCTCCTCAAGGGTTGCACAGTCAAACCATCCTCTTAAGCCAGTCAAAATTAGGGTTTTGGTTCTTGCAAGGAAGTTGAGGTTTTCAAGGGCTCAATCAAGTCCCATATGCTCATATACATTGTCCAGCACCTACATGTCAAGTTTCAAGGCTCACAAGGTCAAGTTGCACAGTCAAAAACCCTAATTGCCCCACAGTCAACTGCAGGGGCAATATGGTCATTTGGCAGTAAAAAGTCAAATTTTTTGGTCAACATCTTATTTTGAAGCCACAATCATCATTGGATCAAATCTTGATCATGATTCCACAAGAATGACTCAAAAATCATCAAGATGCAAAAGTTTCTATTTTTGGACAGTTGAAAAGTCAACTGTAACTTGACCAAAGCATAACTTTTTCATGGTTCATCAGAAAAATCCCATCCAATGCTTATTTTGAAGGGGATGACATTTCCTACAACTCATCTTCACATTCCAAGTCCAAGAAATTCTCTCACAAAAAGTTATCAATTTCAACATTATAGGTCATTTTCAAAAGTCAACAAAAATGCACTTTAAATCAAAGACCATAACTTGATATTGGTAAATTAAAATGACATGGGACCAAAGGAATTGGTTAGAGGACTTCAATACCTTTCCAAAATGTCCAAGAACATGTTCATATGATCAAAATTGAGCAAGATATGCATTGGAGAAGTTGGGAAATTTTTGTGAAATGGCAAAAGTCAACTATCCTTGAAACTTCAATTTTTGACAAAAGGGTCCACTTTTTTCCACTTGGTTCAGCCTTGTCATGCCACCCACGTGTCCCATGACCCATTACAAGACCAAACATTTATTTTTTCATTTTTATTTAATTTTTATGGATTTAATTCACTTTAATCCATAATAATTCAAATAAAAATCAAAAAATGAATTAAATGGTATCTTTGAGTTTTGAATGACTTTTATATGTCATGAATCACCTACCAAATTCGTGCCAAGCCTATTATGAGCATGAAATTCAAATTTTGAACAAAAATGGCATGTTTCTTTAATGGTGGTTATGAGAAAATCCAAAGCTTAATGGCAATGGTTAAAAGCTCCTTAATGTGACTTATTCTCACTCATTACTATATATACAAGCCTTGCAAGCCTCATTCACACCCTAAAAAAAAGTGCCCAAACGGCCAGAGCAAAGTTCAAAATTTGTCAAAAAAAAAGTGTGAGATCAAAAGGAGTTTTGCAAGCGTTTCCAGGCCAAAAGGAGAACGTGACTCTCTTCTTTGCCATACCCTGAAGCTAAAGCAACCCTTACCACGTCCTAAGGTCCATTATCAAGCACTGTAAGTATTCCCAGGTCCCCTCAAAATCCCATATTATTTGTTCTTACATACTTGTGTGCAGGCTTCAAAGAAGGCTTATCATGCGCCTCAGATATCCAACGCGCCAAGTGTCTCCAAGTGCAAATCCAATGGCCACAAGGGAAGGAGCATCATGTTCTCAAGTCAACACAGGCGCAGGCAATCTCCAAAGTCAAACAAAGCTGGCTTCTTGATGGGCTTCAGATTCCAATCAAAACACCCCAATCTGGCCCAAAACCCCCCTTGGGTTTGCATTTTTTATTTTGTCATTTTTATATTTTGTTTGTCTTATTTTATTTTTCCCCTTTTATTAACTATTAACATAACTAACTTTTTTTTCTCATAAAAATCAAAAAAAGAACTAATATTTTTATTATCATTAATTTCATTTTATTTTTGTAAATAAATACTAATAAAATGAATTAATTTTAATTAGGCAACTTTAACCTTTTTTCTTAATAATTAAAATAAATTTAGAATTAGGTTTTTATTAGCTTTTAATTTTAATTCCTTTATTTTATTTTCATTAAAAACATAAAAACACAAAAAAATATTTTTTTCTTTTAATTAAATTAATTAGTTAATAATTAGTTTTAATTCCATTTAATCACAAAAAAGGACAAAAATTTCAATTCTTTTCTTAAAAGGGTCAAAACCCTTAGGACGTCCCGATTCATTCTTTCGCACGCAATTTATTTTAATTCATTATATTTATGTAACTGCTTCAAGAATGTAATAGTAATTAGGATTTTTACTGCTTTACTTTCCGTACTTATTTACCAAAAACGGGTCTTTGTATTTTTGGCGATGTATAGACCCGCGCCTTGTAATAGCGTAGGATTTATGTTTCCGCAATTTACTTTCCGCGCCCCCTAACTGTTAAATGCATGCAAGAATGTATGGTAAATAAAAACAACTTGTAGCTCACCAATAACATGTACAAAACATTAACTGAAAAACGAAAAACAAAGCACATGCCACTCCTAGGGTACGCTTCACTCGTTGCCTCGAAACGTGGTCATCAAGTATAGGGTGTCTTAGAGGTCGCCCTTTGTCTAAAGATCCAGTTGCCTCGAAACGGTTGCCTCGGATAAAAGGATCTAGGACATTAGGGTTACTTCTAAGATGTCCTACCATTGCTTCGGTGACCACACTGTCCCGATAATCGAATTGACCTGAACACCTCCAACGACGGTGCTACCTACCTCTCAATGGTGGGATAGCACTATCTAAAGGACTCTTACACAGCCTAATTCCTTAGAGTAGGCAGATTCTCATAGGTACTTGCTCTCTTCAAACAAACAAAAATACTTTTCACACCTTACACTTTCAAAAAAAGTTTTCAAACAATACTTCATACACTCTTGAGGACTGATACAAGAGTTACCTAGAAGTTTTCAAACGAACTTTTTCAAAACCCACACACACTTGAAAAGCAAACAAATTTTGAAAACATAAGATCAAGTACCTAAGAGCCTGTGGATAACCACAGATAGAAAGGGTGCTAACACCTTCCCTTTCTATAAATCTACCTCCCGAACCGAGAGACATCTCGAATAAGGAATTTTGCTGTGCTTTTGTCCTTTCCATGTTGGAGAACATAAAAGACGGTGGCGACTCTTGCTTACCGCGACATTTCGCGAAACCAGCTTAAAAAATAGTCAGTTCTCATTCCCACCGTTCACACCATGACATCAAGACATCATAACATTGCATACATTTCGCATAAGGATTAACCTATTTCAAAGACAAGAGGGTTTCATCTTTGCTCTGTTTTGTAGGTCATTATGATGCCCATGCGTAGGAATACTATCCGGATTAACTTTGTCCAAGTACCTACCCTGCTTAAAGATCTGGTTGTCAGGATTCCAAACACTACTTCCTTCATCAGAAGGCATGGTTCTCTTCTCAGTTTGGTCACCTCAAAGTTGGACGAACAAATGATGAGTGTCCTGGTCCAGTTTTATGATCCGCTATACCATTTCTTCACCTTTCAAGACTTCCAGCTGGTTCCTACCCTGGAAGAATTCTCTGAGCTTCTTGGTATCTTCGTCCAGGAACAAACTCCGTTTACTGGTTGGGAAAAGATTCCTAAACCCGAAGAAATTGCTGCAGCCCTTCACTTGACCAAGGAGGAGGTAATGGCTAACTGGGAGACTAGAAGTGGAGCTAAGGGTTTTCTGACTAAGTTTTTGGTTGACAAAGCTAATTACTTCTGGGACAGCTTAGACTTCAAAGCATACGAGGACATTCTGGCTCTCTTGATTTATGGTCTGGTATTGTTTCCGAATCCTGACACTTTTGTTGGTATTAATGCCATAAAGATCTTCATCTCTCAGAATCCGGTACCCACTCTCTTGGGGGATATGTTTCATCAGCTCTATGCTCGTACTGCCTAAAAGCGGGGAACTTTGATGTGCTGTGTTCCTTTATTGTCAAGGTGGTTTATTTCGCACCTCCCTAAGTCCGTACTGAAGAACAAAGAAGGAATGGGCTAGGCTTATAGGGTGATGTCTCTTTCTAGTGATGACATTATCTAGACTCTTAAAGGTATGGATGAGGTGACTGTCATTGATCGCTGTGGAGAGTATCCTAATGTTCCATTGATCGGACTCCATGGAGGGATTTCTTACAACCCATGCTTAGCTCTCCGTCAGTTTGGAAGAGCCAGAAGAGAAGGGCCTCATGAGATGTTGATGCCTCATGTCATCTTTGATTTTCAGGGAGATAGCGACGAGCTGCATCGTAAATTCATAAGGGCTTGGGACAGAGTTCACCGATCTGACCCACATGAGTTGGGACCAAAGACTTCTCTGCCAATGGAGCCATATCTCAGATGGGTCTGCATCCATGCCCAGAAGTTAGGTATGCCATACGAAGCTGTCAGGCCTGTTACTCTTGAAGTTGCTAATGAGGAGGGGGTTCCTCCAACTATCCTCCAACCTTATATGCCCACTGATATTGGGACGCTGAAGAGGTCTTGGATGCAACTGCGGGAAGAACGGGATTCTTATCGGGAGAGGTTCATTGAGCAGGAGCAAAAGATCCAGAAGCTAACTAGGCAACTGGAGAATGAGCGGATCCGGAATGATTATGTCCGCACTGAGAAGAAGAGACCATGGGAGCATTGATGGACCTTTGATGATTTCTTTTACAATTTTTATTTACTTTTTAGTATTTCCATTCTTGTAACGCCTAAGGGCAATTTGTTGAACAATTTAAATTTTGAAGTTTAAATCTAATAAAGTGTGTTTCCTTTCTTGTTTACAAATTTGAATCTCGATTGTCTTTGAAATCATAAATCATATGCATTTCATCCCATGCACTTCATAAACAGGTACCCCATTACATGTCTCTTATCTTCTTCGCTGTTTATTTCAGCAATCATCATGTCTGCTGAACCTTCCACTGAGCAAGCTATCAAGGCCCTCCAGGCCCAGAATGCCCAATTTCAAGAGCTGTTCATGAATCTAGCTAAGGGTCAGCAGGACCTGAAGACCTTGATTCTGAAGGAGAAAAAGAAGAAGAAGAAGAGGACCATCATGTTCAATACTGGACGCAGGTTTGGAAACGGGCTGCAGAATGAAGTTGATCTGACCACCTCATCTGGAGGGAAAGATAGTCCACAAGAAAGGAGGGCTCCTAGACCTATGGTCTCTGACAACGAGACGGACTACGATGAAGAACAATATCCTCCTGTCGAGGATAAGTACAAACAGCTGGAAGACCGTTTGAGCGCTATGGAAATACAGAAGGTGCCCGGTCTGGACTTCAGAGATCTAGGTCTATCCTCTAGGGTGGTGATTCCCCATAAATTCAAGGCACCTGCCTTTGCCAAGTATGACGGAGTTTCCTGTCAGAAGCTGCACCTCCGGTCATATGTGAGGAAGATCCAGCCTTACACTGCTGATAAGAACTTGTGGATCCATTTCTTTCAAGACAGTCTCTCAGGGACTCAACCTGAGTGGTTCTATCAGTTGGACGGAGCCAGTATCTGCAGCTGGGAAGATTTGGCTACTGCATTCTATAGGCAATATCAGTACAACTCCGACCTCGCTCCTACGCGTACCCAACTCCAGGGTATGTCAATAGGAACGGGTGAAGGATTTAAAGAGTATGCTCAGAAATGGAGAGACCTTGCCGGAAGGGTGCAACCACCTTTGGCTGATCGTGAACTTGTTGACATGTTTTTGGGGACCCTGTCTGGTCCATTCTTTAACCATCTAATTGGAAGCTCTTCAGCTGGGTTTACAAATCTTATTTTGACTGGTGAGAGGATTGAAGCTGGTATTAAGGCTGGGAAGATACAGAAGGGTGCCTCATCGAGCACCGAGAAGAAATCGTTTAAGAAAGAGTCAAGTGCTGTCTACAGTTTGAGAAGACAGAATAGACCTGAACACCGCCAAACTGTCAATGCGGTTGTTATTTCAAAACCTGCTGGTGCTCCTCAGCATCACAACCAACAAAAGGACGAAAGACCTCGAAGGCAATTCACTCGTCTCAGCATGACTTTGTCTCAGATTCTGCCACAGTTGCTGAAGACCAATCTGGTGACTCTAAAAGAAGCTCCAAAGAATTCAAATACAACGTCACCAAGGTATAACCCTAACGCCCACTGCGCTTATCACTCTGAGAGCCCGAGGCATAATACAGATGATTGTTGGGCTTTGAAGAACAAGGTCCAAGACTTGATTGATGCAAAGGAGATTGGGTTTGAGGCGCCCGAGAGGCCTAATGTTGTGACTGCTCCCATGCCCAAGCATGGAGTAAATGCTGTAGAGGAAGACTTGTTTGTAGTTTCCGTGGATGATATTGTTACCCCTCTGATGACTGTCGAGAAGAACCTGTTGCTATCCGGTTTATTTCCGGGTTGTGGTGAAGGTTGCCATATGTGTTCTGTTTTACCTACTGGTTGCCCATTGCTGAAGTCAGGTATCCAAAACCTAATGGATAGCAAGGAGATCCTGTTTGAGAAGATTGTTGTTCCCTCCACTCCTACTGAAGAAGTTGCCATTATTACCATTTTCGGTAATTCTTCCAAGGCTCCCTCGAGGAAGCCTGTTAGAATTACATCTATTCCGAAGATCGCACCTGTAATTATCATTGTTCCGGGGCCCATCCCCTACACCTCTGATAAAGCTGTCCCTTGGCACTATGGGGCTGATGTTTATGTTCTTGGAGTTAAGCAAGAGTTGGATGTTGATACCGGCGTCAGCAACATTACTGGACCTGCTAAAGTCACCCGCAGCGGTAGACTTTTCTCACCTGATATTGCTCCACCAACTGTCCGAAGACCTGTTGTCATTACACCTGTAAGTGTGCCTAATACCATTCCTGATCAAGTTCTTAGTCCTACCCCTGTCGCCGAGTCATCTGACGCTCGGGGAAAAGGGATCACCGCTAATGTGCCTGCCCAGACGGAGGCACCGAAGACCATCACTATTGAAGCTTCCAAACAGGAAATGGAAGAGATTCTGAAGATTATTAAAAAGAGTGATTATAATGTAGTTGAGCAACTGGGGCAAACCCCATCCAAGATTTCTATGTTGTCATTATTGTTGTGTTCAGAGGCCCATGCTAAGGCTCTGATTACCTTCCTGAAAACTGCCCACGTGCCACAAGAGACATCAGCTGATCAGTTTACCGATTGTGTGGCCAATTTAACTGCTGATAATGGTTTGGGTTTCTCTGACGCTGATTTGACTGCTAAAGGGAAGAACCATAATGATGCCCTGCATGTCTCCATTGAATGCAGGGGCACTACTGTTGCACATGTATTAGTTGATACTGGTTCCTCACTGAACGTCTTACCCAAGAAGGCTCTAGACCGGTTGGATTGCGAAGGGTTAGAGTTAAAACCAAGTAACATCGTTGTTAGGGCTTTTGACGGGTCTAAAAGGATGGTGCATGGTGAGGTTGATTTTCCAATTAAAGTTGGTTCTCAGGTCTTCAATTCTACATTCTACGTGATGGACATTCGCCCATCCTATTCTTGTTTGTTGGGTCGTCCATGGATCCACAAAGCCGGGGCCGTAACCTCGACGCTTCACCAGAAGTTAAAGTACCCTGTCAGAGGGAAGATTGTGACAGTACAGGGAGAGGAAGAGTACATGGTCAGCCACCTCAACTCGTTCAGATACGTAGAGATGGATGGGGAGTTCATTGAGACCCCATTTCAGCACTTTGAAGAGGTTCCTCAGACACTGGCATCAGCTGAGACTGTGGTTGAAGATTCTCCTATGAAGATGGCTTCCTTAAAGGATGTCCGGGCTGTTATTGAGAAGGGTGAGTGTGCAAATTGGGGCCGACTTCCTGATTTCACTCAGAAGACTAACAAATTTGGTTTGGGTTTCACTGTAGAAGCTCAAAGGGCTGTTCGAAGTGCAAGGATTGGAAGACCTCCTGTGTTCATCAGCAACTCGGGAGTAAAAGCCATAGAAGATGATGTGGAGGAGTCTGAATTCGACAGCTGGATCTATCCTACGACCAACGGTGGACCAAGCAACTGGACAGCAAAGGACTTCATCCCTATTACTTTTGTTGACCAGTAATGAACTCTTTGTTTTGAATTTGTAACAAACAATATTGTGAAACTTTATGGCCCGGTGTCTTACCCGGGGCACCGTGGCTTCATTTGTGAGAGATTTTGTGTGTCATTTTCATATATCATTAATAAAAGCATTGGACGTTTCTTGCATTTCAAATTTTGTGCTCCTTGTTTTTCTTTATTATATATTGCAAAACAGCTATTTTACACACACTCACATATACAGGTCCACATTCACTCTGGATCTCACTGGTAACGACTCTGCTACTGCCAGTTATGACTTCGAAAATCTGATCAACTTAGCCGAAGATGAAGATGATTGCGAAGTGCCTGGTGAACTTGCAAGACTGCTACTCCAGGAAGAGAAAGCCATTCATCCACATGAAGAGCCAGTGGAAACAGTGAATCTGGGTACTGAAACAGACAAGAAGGAAGTCAAGATCGGTGCAAATCTGGAGCTTAGTGTGAAACAGCGGTTGATTCAGATGCTGCATGACTATGTTGAGATCTTTGCCTGGTCTTACGAAGATATGCCTGGGTTGGATACTGACATCGTGGTTCATCGCCTGCCTACTGTGATACGGTGGGAGAACTGACTTGGGTTTTGCGTTTGTTTTTGCAAATGTTTCGGTTTAGAAAGAGTCGCCACCGACTTTTTATTTTATCCTAAGGAAAGGTTAAAAAGCACAGCAAAAACCTTTGAGATGTTTTCTTGGGTTCGGGGAGTAGATTATAGAAAGGGAAGGTATTAGCATCCTTTGTATCCATGGTTATCCATGGGCTCTTAGTTACTTGCTTAGATCACTTGCCTTGCATTTTCAATTGTTTGAAATGGTGCTTTCAATTGTTTGAAATGGTGCTTTGTGTGTGTGTTTGAAAATGTTTTGAAAAAGATGCCTTGTCTAGGCAACCCTTGTAACAATTCTTTACTCGAATGTTTTACAAAAGGTTTTTGTCTTTTTGAAAAGATGTTTCAAGGTTTTTGAAATTTGTTTTGAAAGTTGTGTTGCGGAGTGTGTTTTGAAAGTAGGCAAGGATTTGTTTTGCAAGTTTGATCAAGTAACTAAGAGTTGTCTACCCCTAAATTTACTCAAATATTTTTCCTATGTTTTAACCCTTTTAACAGTATTGTTCCACCATTGCATTTGGTGGACAATCTTGTGTTAGGATGTTAACGGGACGGGCGCAGGTCATCGTTTAGACCATGAATGCAATAGTGCCAAGTGTCTTTGGCAATTTTCCTTTAAGGGACTTGATCATTTTTAGGCAACTTGAGAAAGCGTCATCGGGGGACTATGATCATTTTGATTTGTTTTGTTTTGCCAAAGACACTCAACATGCAACATGGCCCATTATTGAAGGCAACAAGTGGAGTAACCCTAGGGGTGCAAGTGTGATTGGTGTTGTCCATTTCCATGCTTTTTTATCTTTGAATTAGGTCAAGCTATTTTGTTATTTTTGATTTTTGCATACAAACCCTAAGTCTATCATGGCATAATTAGAAAGCTTTTAAAATGCGGAAAATAAAAGTCCTAAACTATTACAACATAATTATAGGGATGGGGGGTACAAATGTTCAAATGGAGATATTTAGCAAGAAATTTAAACATAAACTATTACATCCAAATTGAATATACAAGCTATTTTAATTATATAATAATTGAATAAATACAAACAAAATTGCAAAATGTATTATGCACAAAAATGTTTTTATGTGTATATAAAGGTATTTTTCATGTGACATATAAACAAAAAATAAAAAAAGTTAATTTTTGATATTTTCATGGTTTAGGGCAAAACCCTAATTTTCTAAACAAATAGTATTTATTATTTATTATATACAATATTTATTAGTTATACACAAAAAATAAATAAAAGAGAAGTATTTTGTAAAAAAAGTAATTTTTTGAGGTCAAATATTAATAAAAATAAAATGTATTATTTTTATATTTTTATCCTAAATATTCTAATAAATACATAAGTATTTATATTATATATTAACTATACTAAATATATACAAAAAAAATAAAATATTTATTATTTATCAAAAAAAGTGTATTTTAAGAAAATGTTTTCAAAAGATAAAATAAAATAAAATCAGAAAATAGAATGTATTTTGTATTATTTTTTAGTATTTTAAATAAAAAGTATTATGTTTATTTATATGTACAAGTATAAATAAAGCAAATAAATTCAAAATAAATGCAAAAATGGGTGAAAAATATTTTTAATGTTTTTTTATATTTTTGACAAAAAACAATAAGTCAGAATCAAAAAGAAAGAAATCAAAAATGATAAAAATAACACACAATGGGCCAAGGGGGTGTAAGTGGAAAATAGTGGTGTAAATAGAAAAATAAGTCAGGCCCAGCCCAGGGGAGTTGTCTTCAACCTCCAGCCAGTTTCAAACAAAAAACGCGCGTTTTCTTCCTTCCCTGCTATCTCTTGATCCTTTGATTTTCAATAAAAACTTACAACATCAATGTTATAGAGCATCATGTCACGATTCTAAACATATAAAGAAGTCGTTCTAACTCTCAGAAATGAGAGAGAATTTCTCCTCCCCCAATTCCTGACCTAGCTTTTTTCAAATATTCATGTCCAAAATTCGTGCAGCACACACAATATAAATGAGAAGTAAGGATATGGGTAGCTTCAGGGCCATGAGTAGGACATACTTTCTTCACAAACTTAAGCCTAAATATGCTTGGATAGAGAGATGGAAGTTCAAACTTTTACCTGTTCAGCTTGAGTTGTGTACAACAATGGAGGCACCTTCAATGAAGTTTGAGGATTTGTACAGCTTGCTTGAGGTCCAAGGATGCTCTTCCAACCTCTAGCTTGCTTTGAAACTAACTGAATCGAGCTATGTAACTCAACCTGCACAGATGAAAAATGAAAATGGCACACTTGGCTATGGCTGTTACAGTCTGTTCCAAGGCTTGGGATAGTTTGTATGAATGTTATGGAATGTGTTTGAGGTGGTTTGGATGAAAACGCACGATGGAATGATGCTGGCCAAGTCAATCTGCAACAGGGACTCTGTTTTGCAGAAAAAATGTGCCTTGATGGATGAGGAGGTATTGAGGGTTAAGGGATCGTGTTCTAGGTTGGTTAAGGAGTATGCAATGTGTGGACAAAGTTTTTTTTTGGCTCTTGCTTGCAGGAAGTCAATGTGGTGCCAGTTTTGCAAAGTTACTTCAAAGATAAGTAAGGAAGTGTGTATTGACAATGCAGGCCTGTACTACCCTCAAACTATGCTGCACAAATCACTCTTGATCAGTGGAATTTGTTCACAAACTTGTGCCTCAAAGATCTGCTTTGTACTTCTTAGATTGTGAACTTGACATAAAGTATATCTTTACAAGAATGGCTAAAATGCTTTTTCCAAATATGGCTTAATCTTGCAAGTAATGGTTAAACACACAAAATAAGGTTTGAACACAAAGGATTGGCATTAAATTATTGAGTGTGGATGAGATAAAAGGCCTGTAATCTATTTTGTGCAAGCTGAGTTTGAAAATGCATAGTGTATGAACATGCCTTTGGCCATGAGTAAAGTGACTTTTACCCATCTTTACAAATTCGAATCTCCCTAACCATAAGGGTGTTTGAGAAGTTTTTGGACAATTTGGAAAGCTTGGAATGTGTACTACAATCCATCTTTGTAATGCAAGTTGAAATTCCAAGTGGAAGCATGTGAAAAATGGCCATGAAGTTGGGCAAAAATCCTGCCTAAAATAGATCAAAAAATTTCTAAGTTAAGAATGTTTTGCACCCCTATTCCAAAAATCATAACTTGAGCTACAAGCTTCTTTTGAGAAAACATTGTGAATCGAAGTTATATATTTTTCAATGGACTACAACTTTCATGTTTTGAGTTTTGTTTGAATCCAAATATATCTTGATGAAAAGATGGTACAAAGTTAGGAAAAAATAAGGGAATTTCATAACTTAGAAAATTTCTAAGTTATGAAATTTCTTCATTTTAAACCCTAATTTGTAATTTTTGGTTTCTTGGTGAACAAGTTTCATAATTTGACATGTTTTGATGAAAAATGAATCTTGGCACTTGATTTTGACCAAAAAGTCAAAGTTTGACTTTTCAGTATACAGTCAAATTTTGATCAGTTGACTGGAAAATTCATCTGTCAATCTTGTGCATTTGGGATCTTTTGAGCTTGTTGAACATGTCAAGACAAATCCAATGAGTCCTTGAGTCCATATGTGAGCTTGGTTTGCCATTGGCTAGGTCAAACAGTCAAAAATTGCCTTTGTGCAGTCAAAACCCTAAAAATGACAATTTTGCCCTTTTGGTGATCTGATCAAATTTCTTGTGGAATTGTGATCCAAACTTGATCAAATGGTCCATATGAGTTTAATATGTTGATGTGGGTCAAAAATCATGAAGTTTGACTGTCAATTGGCCATAGTTGACTTTTTCCCCAATACAGCTGATTTCTAGGTTAACTGTCCAATTGACTGGGCAAAGATTGGAATCAAGGCTTGAAACTTGGTATGGATAAACTTGTGAGTCCAACATGAAGCATGAAAGTCATTTTGGGCATTTTAGGTCAGAATATCTTTGTGCAAACTCAAACCCTAATCTGGGTCAACAGTGCAAGGAGGGGCCTTGAGCAGAGTAAACCCTAACTTGATCTTGAGCTCCAAGGGCCTTGTGATGAGAAAATAATGATGAAATGAGAGAGAAAATTTTGGGGTACAACACCTACCAAGGAAGACTGCCCTCCCGTAAAACAGAAGGTTCGCCGTATGCGCCCAGAGATGTCCGAAAAAATCAAAGCCGGAGTTATGAAACAATTTGATGCCATTTTTCTATCAGTGACTTCTTACCCTCAGTGGGTTGCCAATGTGGTTACAGTGCCGAAGAAGGATGGTAAGGTCATAATGTGTGTTGATTACAGGGATTTGAACAGGGCGAGCCCTAAGGATGACTTCCCTCTACCTCACATTGACGTTCTGGTTGACAATACTGCTCAGCACAAGGTATTCTCCTTCATGGACGGTTTCTCCAGTTATAATCAAATTAAGATGGATCCCGAAGACATGGAAAAGACCACCTTTGTTACTCAGTGGGGTACCTTTTGCTACAAGGTCATGCCTTTTGGACTGAAAAATGTTGGGGCAACATATCAGCGTGCCATGGTTGCTTTGTTTCATGATATGATCCATCATGAGATTGAAGTATACGTCAACGATATGATTGCGAGGTCCCAGACTAAGGAGGAACACCTGGACCATCTACAGAAGCTGTTTGATCGGTTGAAGTTGTACAAGCTGAGGTTGAACCCGAACAAGTGCACCTTCGGGGTGAGGTCTGGAAAACTACTAGGTTTTGTCGTGAGTGACAAAGGTATTCAAGTAGACCCTGCCAAAGTGAAAGCTATACAAGAGATGCCAGCTCCCAAGACAGAGAAAGAGGTCAAAGGCTTTCTGGGACGATTGAACTACATTGCCCGATTCATCTCGCACCTAACTGCTACTTGTGAGCCAATCTTCAAGCTGCTGAAGAAAGATCAAGGGGTACGTTGGAACGATAAATGCCAGGCCGATTTTGAAAGAATCAAAGAGTATCTCCAGGAGCCACCCATCCTAATGCCACTAGTTGAAGGAAGACCTCTGATCCTATACTTGACGATACTTGACAACTCAATGGGGTGTGTGCTGGGGCAACATGACGAGTCTGGCCGAAAAGAGCATGCTTATTATTACCTTAGCAAAAAGTTTACCGACTATCAGACCCGATACTCACTGCTTGAGAAAACTTGCTGCGTTTTGGCCTGGGCTGCTCTCTGGATGAGACAGTATATGCTGACTCACACTACTCTATTGATTTCAAAGATGGATCCAATCAAGTATATCTTCGAAAAGTACGCCTTGTCCGGAAGAATAGCAAGATGGCAGATGATCTTGACTGAGTATGACATCCAGTACACAACTTAAAAAGCAATTAAGGGAAGTGTATTGGCAGACCATTTGGCATATCAGGCAGTGGATGATTACCAGTCTATGAACTTTGAATTCCCGGACGAGAATATCATGTTGATAATTGATTGTGAGACACCTGGACCGGATGAAGGACCTGAGGAAGGATCCCGATGGTCTATGTGAAGGAAAATTGCGATCAAAAGCGCAGCGGAATTTAAATTTTTCCTTTAGCGATCCTTACGAATGAGCATGGTCAGTGATATAAATATTTACCTCTTGTGGCGATTCAGACCTTTGATGTTGTGATCACGAGCGTTGATGAAGAACAAAGCCTCTACTCAGTCCACACCAACATATCGCTTCCGGTCACAGTCCTAGCTGATCACGAACGGAAACCTTGAGTGAGAGAATCAAAAACGAAATTCCATCAAGTGAAATTGCTTCATCACAAGGGATCTATTTATAGAATCACTCGTGTGGGCTACAAGCTAAAAGCCCAATTAAGGCTATAAGCTAAAAGCCCAATTAAACTTATGGACATCATACCTTATGATGTACCATATATCACTTATCCATGTGGTACCTTACCGCTTTCCGTATTACACTTAAGTGCACCGTACCTTACGGTGTTCCTTATTTATTCTATCTCTCATCAACCTGTCCTTATGTGTGTGACCCTGTAGGTTTTCGCGATGTTGGCAATTATATTAAATCACACATTTAATATAATAAATAGTGAGGGGTATCTAGCAACACATCACTGTTACCCAAGTCACAAAAATGTCATATGATCTGACCAAACCTTTTCCGTGATAATATTTGTGTTGTACAATTACCCTTTTGCCCTCATGTCTATATTGAACACAAGGCATACACTGTGTCACCCTTGTCCAGTTCAATATTTGGGCCCTTAGACATTTATCCTGTTATGCAGGATGAGAAAATTCCATCTAGATCACTCATGTCCCTTAGCATGCTTTGTGAAGTACCCATCAACCGTCTTTATAGTCATCCAGTTACGGATGACGTTTGATCAGCAATAAAGTACTTGACTCTACATCTAGGGTCCATAGTGGTTTCAGGTCGAAGGGTGGTATACACCATTATCATCATGAGAATAACTTATGACACTTTGCATAACATTCTATGTAGTATTCTCATAGCGGGTCAATCTAGTATAAATATTACTCCTAATATTCATACCTATGTCAAGACTTGATAACTCCTTATCTATGATCCATGAGATGTGATCATCAATCTATCTTCATAATAATCTTAATGCTTTAATGTTATCCCACTTCACATTAAAGCTTGACTACGGATACTTTAAGAATGGTGTCTTATGTTTAATGGGATCTCATGATTAAGTCACACTTAACATTTCATTAAACCAATAAACCATTCTAGGGACTTTATTATTTTGGAAAGCAAACATAATAAATAAATGCCTTTTATTATTAATAAGTAATTCGATACAAGTACCAAAAGTATTGGCCTCTAGGGCTTACACCAACAATCTCCCACTAGAACTAGAACCAATCAGGCATACCCCTAATACCCATAGATCTAGTATGTCCATCATGCTTCAGTTGTGCAAGAGGCTTTGTTAATGGGTCAACAACATTGTCAAGTGTAGGTACTCTGCATATTTTCACATCTCCCCGATCGATTATCTCTCGAATGAGATGATAACGCCTAAGTATGTGTTTGGATCGTTGGTGAGATCTAGGCTCCTTAGCTTGTGCGATAGCACCATTGTTATCACAATAGAGATCAATGGGATCCACAATGCTATGGACTATGCCAAGTTCATTAATGAACTTCTTAATCCAAACAGCTTCCTTTGCTGCAGTTGAGGCAGCAATATACTCAGCCTCGATTGTAGAATCAACAACTGTATCTTGCTTTGAACTTTTCCAGCTCACAGCGCCACCATTTAAACAAAACACATAACCAGATTGCGATCTAAAGTCATCCTTATCTGTCTGGAAGCTAGCATCGGTGTATCCAATTACAGCAAGCTCTTCCTGACCTCCATATATCAAGAATGAATCCTTAGTCCTTCTCAAGTACTTAAGGATATTCTTGACAGCTACCCAATGAGCATCACCGGGATTAGACTGGTACCTACTCGTTCCACTTAAAGAATACGAGACATCTGGTCGAGTACATAGCATGGCATACATGATAGATCCTATTGCTGATGCATATGGAATCTTATCCATGCGATCCCTTTCTTCCTTACTTGAAGGGGATTGTGTTTTTGACAGACACATGTCATGTTGCATAGGTATGAATCCTTTCTTGGAATCATGCATATTAAAGCGTCTCAACACTTTTTCTATGTATGTACTCTGACTTAGGCCAAGCAGTTTTTGTGACCTATCTCTATAGATCCCGATTCCTAATATATAGGTTGCTTCACCTAGGTCCTTCATTGAAAAGCATTTCCCTAACCAAGTCTTCACTTGTTGCAAGGTAGGGACATCGTTTCCAATGAGTAATATGTCATCTACATATAATACCAGGAATACGATCATGCTCCCACTAACCTTCTTGTAGACACAAGGCTCATCTTCATTCTTGATGAATCCATATTGTTTTACTGTTTCATCAAAACGAAGATTCCAGCTTCTGGAAGCTTGCTTCAATCCATAAATTGATCGCTGTAACTTACATATCTTTTGGGCTTCTTCTGGTATGTCAAATCCTTCAGGTTGTGTCATGTACACATCCTCAAGAAGATTCCCATTAAGGAAAGCAGTTTTGACATCCATCTGCCATATTTCATAATCATGATATGCAGCGATAGCAAGTAAAATCCGAACAGATTTAAGCATTGCAACTGGTGAAAAGGTTTCATCATAGTCAACCCCATGAATTTGTTTATAGCCTTTTGCAACCAGTCTTGCCTTATAAGTATGTACCTTACCATCCATGTCAGTCTTCTTTTTGAATACCCACTTGCATCCTATAGGGTTAACTCCAATAGGAGGCTCTACCAAGGTCTAAACCTGGTTTGTGTACATGGAATCCATTTCAGATTTCATGGCTTCTAGCCACTTCTCGGACTCAGGACCAGTTATGGCCTCTTGGTAGGTCATAGGCTCATCTTGATCCATGAGTAATACATCACCCTGATCACTTATGAGATATCCATATCTCTCAGGTTGTTGACGTATCCTGCTTGACCTACGCTGGTCTTGTTCTACTTGAGCAGGTTGCTCTTCCACAACTACTTGTGTTTCCTGCTCTAATTCCTCCATAGGTGTATCAATGCTTTGTGGTTCTTGAATTTCTTCAAGCTCTATTTTCCTCCCACTGATTCTTTTGGAAATAAAATCCTTTTCCAGAAAAACTCCAGTTCGAGCGACAAACACTTTGCCCTCAGAAGGATTGTAGAAGTAATACCCTCTTGTTTCTTTAGGATACCCCACAAATAAGCATTTGTCAGATTTGGGCTCAAGCTTAGTTGAAATTTGTCGTTTCACATAAACTTCGCAACCCCAAATCTTCATGTAAGACATATGTGGTTTCTTACCACTCCATATCTCATATGGTGTCTTCTCAACCTTTTTAGATGGAACCCGGTTAAGTGTGTAAGCTGAAGTCAATAGTGCATGTCCCCAAAAGGAGTTCAGAAGATCGGCGTGACTCATCATGGATCAGACCATGTCTAACAAGGTTCGATTTCTTCTCTCAGATACACCATTCCATTGTGGTGTTCCGGGAGGAGTAAGTTGGGATAAAATCCCACATTCCTTTAGATGGTCATCAAACTCTAGGCTTAAATATTCACCGCCTCGATCTAATCGAAGAACTTTAATATTCTTACCTAGTTGGTTTTATACTTCATTCTTGAATTCCTTGAATTTTTCAAAGGTTTCAGATTTGTGTTTCATTAAATACACATAACCATATCTACTGAAATCATCAGTAAATGTGATGAAGTATTGAAAACCTCCTCTGGCTGGTATGTTCAGTGGTCCACATACATCAGTATGTATGAGGGCCAAAAGATCATTAGCCCTTTCACCTTTTCCTGTGAATGGGGACTTTGTCATCTTTCCAATTAAACAAGATCTGCATGTCTCATATGATTCATAATCAAAAGAGTCCAAGAGTCCATCTTTATGGAGTTTGGAAATGCGTTTCTCATTTATGTGGCCTAAGCGACAATGCCAAAGGTAGCTTGGATTTAACTCATTAGGTTTAATCCATTTAGTATTAATGTTATAAATTGGCATTTCAAGATCAAGGACATATAGTCCATTGTTCATTTGTGCAGAAGCATAGAATATATCATTCAAATAAATAGAGCAACAATTGTTCTTTATTATAAATGAAAAACCAAACTTGTCCAAACAAGAAACGAAAATAATATTCCTACTAATTGCAGGTACATAATAACAGTTGTCTAACTGAATTATTAAACCACTAGGTAAATTCAAAACATAAGTTCCTACGGCTAAAGCAACAACCTTTGCTCTATTTCCAACTCGTAGGTCAACTTCACCTTTTGCCAAATCTCTACTCCTTTTTAGCCCTTGCACATTAGTACAAATGTGAGAACCGCATCCAGTATCTAATACCCATGATGCATAAGTAGATAAATTAATTTCAATAACAAAAATACCTGAATTTGAAGTCCCTACTCCATTGTTCTTATCTTCCAGGTACTTTGGGCAGTTTCTCTTCCAATGTCCGGTCTTACCACAATGGAAGCAAGTGCCCTCCTTTGATATGCCTCCACTAGGCTTCAAAGCAGGAACAGTAGGTTTAGGCTTGGAAAATTCCTTTCCTTTCTCTTTACCAACCTGCTTGGTAGGCCTCTTGTTCAGCTTCTTTCCATTACTGACCATCAGAATGGACTTCCCTTTTGTCTTCATATTCTGCTCAGCAGTTTTCAACATGCTTAGCAATTCTGGAAGACTCTTATCCATGTCATTCATGTTGAAATTCATGACAAACTGATTAAAGCTATCTGGCAACGATTGCAAGATAAAATCAGTTGCAAGTTCATTTCCAAGCGGAAACCCTAACCTTTCAAGGTTCTCCACATACCCAATCATTTTGAGTACATGGGGACCTACAGGGTTTCCCTCAGATAACTTGCTGTTAAAAAGGGCCTTTGAAACCTGAAACCTCTCATTTCTTGCCTGCTCTTGATAGAGCATTTTCAGATGTCCGATCATATCGAACGCTGGCATGTTCTCGTGTTGCTTTTGCAACTCCGAGTTCATAGTAGCTAGCATGAGACAAGCGGCTTCGTTAGCATCATCAAAATGCTTCTTATAAGCATCTCTTTCTGCCTTAGGTGCCGAACTAGGCAGTTCCTCTTCAGGAACAGGTGTCTCCAAGACATACAGCTTCTTATCGTGCTTGAGGATAATCCTCAGATTTCGGTGCCAATCCAGGAAATTTGTCCCAAACAATTTTTCCTTATCTAGGATTGATCGCAAAATATGGTTGTTTGTTGTCATGGTAATCTACAAAAAATTGAAAATATAAGTATCATTCACAACCCTAATCGCATAACTCTGCAACAACACAACCCATGTGCCGTCATGAACCCTAATGCAACAGTTTCATGCTGTCAAACACATTTCAATTGATAATTTAGTATGATTAATCACATGCCATTGCTTCACCATACTAATGTCAGATTCCGAAGCATATGAATAGTGATCGGTCAAAGGAATAACAATCATCAAGTGTTTGAATGAACGAAACAGAAACATTATATCCCATATACCATCGTTGCATCAGATTTACTTATATCATATATAAAAGTGATCGATCTTATTTGTGTAACCTATGGACGATCGATGTATCGCTGCTTCACCATACTAATGTCGGATTCCGAAGCATAGTCAACATCAATCATCCAAATCGTACACAACAGATGCCAAATTTAATTACTCGTTTATTATTCAATTCATTCTGGTTTTAATCGAATCAAAATAGAAAATATAGAACATAAACAACTATCAGATCCATGGTTTCGTAAGTGGCTCTGATACCACTGAAGGAAAATTGCGATCAAAAGCGCAGCGGAATTTAAAATTTTCCTTTAGCGATCCTTACGAATGAGCATGGCCAGTGATAGAAATATTTACCTCTTGTGGCGATTCAGACATTTGATGTTGTGATCACGAGCGTTGATGAAGAACAACGCCTCTACTCAGTCCACACGAACAGATCGCTTCCGGTCACAGTGCTAGCTGATCACGAATGGAAACCTTGAGTGAGAGAGAGAATAAAAAAAAAAATTGCATCAAGTGAAATTGCTTCATCACAAGGGATCTATTTATAGAATCACTCGTGTGGGCTACAAGCTAAAAGCCCAATTAAGGCTATAAGCTAAAAGCCCAATTAAGCTTATGGACATCATACCTTATGATGTACCATATATCACTTATCCACGTGGTACCTTACCACTTTCCGTATTACACTTAAGTGCACCGTACCTTACGGTGTTCCTTATTTATTCTATCTCTCATCAACCTGTCCTTATGTGTGTGACCCTGTAGGTTTTCGCGACGTTGGCAATTATATTAAATCACACATTTAATATAATAAACAGTGAGCGGTATCTAGCAACACATCACTGTTACCCAAGTTACGAAAATGTCATGTGATATGACCAAACCTTTTCCGTGATAATATTTGTGTTGTACAATTACCCTTTTACCCTTATGTCTATATTGAACACAAGGCATACACTGTGTCACCCTTGTCCAGTTCAATATTTGGGCCCTTAGACATATATCCTGTTATGAAGGATGAGCAAATTCCATCTAGGTCACTCATGTCCCTTAGCATGCTTTGTGAAGTACCCATCAACCGTCTTTATAGTCATCCAGTTACGGATGACGTTTGATCAGCAATAAAGTACTTAACTCTACATCTAGGGTCCATAGTGGTTTCAGGTCGAAGGGTGGTATACACCATTATCATCATGATAATAACTTATGACACTTTGCATAATATTCTATGTAGTATTCTCATAGCGGGTCAATCCAGTATAAATATTACTCCTAATATTCATACCTATGTCAAGACTTGATAACTCCTTATCTATGATCCATGAGATATGATCATCAATCTATCTTCATAATAATCTTAATTCTTTAATGTTATCCCACTTCACATTAAAGCTTGACTACGGATACTTTAAGAATAGTGTCTTATGTTTAATGGGATCTCATGATTAAGTCACACTTAACATTTCATTAAACCAATAAACCATTCTAGGGACTTTATTATTTTGGAAAGCAAACATAATAAAGAAATGCCTTTTATTATTAATAAATAATTCGATACAAGTACCAAAAATATTTGCCTCTAGGGCTTACACCAACACTATGTACTTTGATGGAGCTTTGAATGCTTTGGGTAATGGCATTGGCGCCATGATCATATCTCCTAAAGGCTCTCATACTCCGTTTACCGCCCGACTCTGTTTCAACTGCACCAACAATATGGCGGAGTATGAAGCGTGCATCATGGGTTTTCGAGCTGCAGTTGACCTAAGGATTAAGTTTCTGAGTGTCTTCGGAGATTCCGCTCTCGTAATCAGTCAAATCAAAGGCGAGTGGGATATGAAACACCCAAATCTTATTCCTTACAAGGAGTATGTGTTGACGTTGCTTCCCCACTTTGAGGAGATAACCTTTGAACACTTCCCCAGAGAGGAGAATCAGTTGGCGGACGCGCTAGCTACGATGTCTTCTATGTTCAAAGTCAAATGGGACAACGAGGCTCCCCAGATCATTATTTGGAAATTGGATGAACCTGCACATTACTGTGATCTTGAGACTGAAGAGGTAACAGAAAAGCCCTTGTATCATGAGATGAAGAGATACCTTGAAGCTCAGGAGTACCCTGAGGATGCATCTGTTAATGACAAGAAATTTCTGAGAAGGTTCGCGATGAAGTTCTTCATCAGCAATGGTATTCTCTACAAGCGTAACCATGATTCAACCTTACTACGTTGTGTGGATAAGACTGAAGCAGAAGCGATCATGGAAGAGCTGCATGAAGGTACTTTCGGAACTCATTCCAGTGGACATACCATGGCAAAGAAAATCCTTCAGGCAGGATATTACTGGTCCACAATGGAAGCTGACTGTTATCAGCATTCTCGGACATGTCACAAGTGCCAGGTCTATTCTGATAAGGTGCACATTCCTCCAGTTCCTCTGAACGTCTTGACATCACCTTGGCCTTTTGCAATGTGGAACATTGATATGATCGGCGAGATCAGACCTACGGCATCCAACGGGAATCGTTTCATCCTTGTAGCTATTGATTACTTTACGAAGTGAGTTAAAGCAGCTTCCTTTGCTACCGTAACCAAGAACGTCGTGGCACGGTTCATTTGACATAACCTGATCTGTCGATACGGTGTACCAGAGAGAATCATTACAGACAATGGTACCAATCTTAACAACAAAATGATCACTGAGCTCTGCGAGCAATTCAAGATACAACATCATAACTCTTCTCCCTACCGGCCGAAGATGAATGGGGCTGTAGAAGCAACTAATAAGAACATTAAGAAGATTGTGCAGAAGATGACAGTGACCTACAAAGACTGGCACGAGATGTTACCATTTTCTCCTTATGGGTACCGTACCTCAGCACGGACGTCAACAGGGGCAACACCCTATTCTTTGGTTTATGGCATGGAGGCAGTCTTGCCCATCGAAGTTCAGATACCCTCTCTCCGGATCATGAAGGATGCAGGTTTGAGCGAAGATGACTGGATCCAGAGCCGACTTGATCAACTGAATCTAATCGATGAAAAAAGACTTACCGTTGTTTGTCATGGTCAGACGTACCAAAAACGGATGATCAAGGCATTTAACAAGAAAGTCAGACGACAAGAGTATCAAATTGGGGACCTGGTAATCAAGCGCATTATTCTACCTCAAGGTGATCCCAGGGGCAAATGGACCCCTACGTACGAAGGGCCATTTGTGGTTAAGAACATCTTATCAGGAGGAGCGATGATTCTAACCACCATGGATGGTGACGACCTTCCTCACACCGTCAATGCAGACATAGTAAAAAGATACTACGCATAATCAAAGACCCGCTAGGTCGAATGGCCTAGGCAAAAATAAGGGCTTCTCGGCGAACCAAAAGGGTTCGGGCAAAAATAAGGGATGAAAATAAAAATCTGTACACCCGGCAAGTCGAAAACCTGAAAAGGCGACTTGGGCAAAAATGGGTATCCCGGTGGACTGAAAACCCGAAAGGGCGGTCCAGGCAAAAGTTAGGGATTAAAGCGTAACGCTATGTCTCATTGGATAACCTCACTTCCAGACTCCGGTATCAACTATCAGGCTCGGATGACACCAATCAATCAGGTTCATCTTCAACTAAGCAGCAAAGTGATGAGACGCTTGAAGATATAAAGGCAATAACAGAGTTGGAACCCAGTGGAATTATTCACATAGCTGTTTTGTTTTCTTTTCACAAGTTGTATAAATTCTATTTGTTCGGCGGCATTCTCTTACTAGGACGTCAGCCTCTGGTACAAAAATGCCTATTTACAGGCCAAACTTCAAAATCAATACAAATTCATTTTCAGACAAATTTCAAATTGTTTTTCCTTTATCCGTTTTGTTTTGCAAAGAACGTCCAATGTTAATTTTTGATATATGCATTTGACATTAATTACTGCTCATAAAAATTTACATGCGAAACAAAGGACGAATTACTGGTAATATCAGAAACAGGGGCAATAAGAATTGTCCGAGCTGTCTAGTTGCTCTGTCTACCAAGGTACCAAGGTAGGTTCAGCCGAAGAATATGACCAAGATACTGTCACTCCCCATAGAGTAAAACAGTAATGGTAGATCTCCCCACTAAGACTTGCAACTATGAACAAATCAGTGATGCTCTCCCCAAGCAGAGTTAATCTACCATCAGCCCTAAAAAGGTTGGGTATCCCCAGAAAGTCTTAATATTCCCCAACGGAGTATAAAGATATTCTCTAGCAAGCGTAAGAGCATCCCTGGCAGTCTTAATATTCCTCAACAGAATATAAGAATGTTCCCCGGCGGAATACAAGGTACCACAGTGGAGTCATTTCCCCAGTGCAGTCTAAAAAAGCTTCCCCGATGGAGTTGAATCATCTTCCCCAGTAGACTCTGGAAGCTTATCCCCTGCGAAGCACAAATAAGTCTCCCCAGCCAAATTCAGAAGGTTATCCTCACAAGAGTCTAACTGGGTTATCCTCAGCAAGTTACAACTGAAGGATCATCCCTAGAGAAATTCTTTCTATCCCCGACGGAGTTCATCATTAAAATCCCCAACAGAGCTTATCAACGGAATCCCCAGCGGAGTTTATCGTTAAAATCTCAGCAAAGTATCTCTTCCCCACAGAGTAATTCCCCGCAGAGTAATCTCTTCATCAGCTTATTCCCCAACGGAGTTCTCTTTTCTTGCAGGCTTCTTCTCACAATCATCTTCGTTCATCATCCCCAGCGGAAACGAAGAACTCAACTCTATTCTCCAATGGCTCCAGGATTTATTTTCCCCAGCTAAAACATCACATTTCCATACATCATAATACATGCATGTACGCATCATGCCATACAATCTCATTTATGTTGAGAACATCATTGCTTGATTCATCTCATGCATTGCATGTGACTGACCTTTACCTTTCAGGAAAAATGCAGTTAAGTTCTCAGCTTAGTCGAAGATCTGACCAGTTCTTAAATCTCAATTGAATTATCCTCGGTTGAATTTCAGATAAGGTTCTCAATCTCGACAATTTCTCTACGTCATAGTGTGGACGAGTACTATAACCTCAACGGTATACTCCCGGTGAGCATGACTCAGTTCCTAGATTTTGATGTTTTCCTCCGTCATAGTGTGGACAAGTTCTATAACCTCAACGGTATACTCTCGGTGAGCACGAGACAGTTCCTAGATCTTGATGAAGATGCTTCCCTACGTCATAGTGTGGACGAGTACTATAACCTCAACAGTATACTCCCGTTGAGCACGAGTCAGTTCCTAGATCTTGATGTTTTCCTCCGTCATAGTGTGGACAAGTTCTATAACCTCAACGGTTTACTCCCGGTGAGCACGAGACAGTTCCTAGATCTTGATGAAGATGCTTCCCTACGTCATAGTGTGGACGAGTACTATAACTTCAACGGTATACTCCCGGTGAGCACGAGTCAGTTCCTAGATCTTGATGTTTTCCTCCGTCATAGTGTGGACAAGTTCTATAACCTCAACGGTATACTCCCGGTGAGCACGAGACAGTTCCTAGATCTTGATGAAGATGCTTCCCTACGTCATAGTGTGGACGAGTACTATAACCTCAATGGTATACTCCCGGTGAGCACGAGTCAGTTCCTAGATCTTGATGTTTTCCTCCGTCATAGTGTGGACAAGTTCTATAACCTCAACGGCATACTCCCGGTGAGCACGAGACAGTTCCTAGATCTTGATGAAGATGCTTCCCTACGTCATAGTGTGGACGAGTACTGTAACCTCAATGGTATACTCCCGGTGAGCACGAGTCAGTTCCTAGATCTTGATGTTTTCCTCCATCATAGTGTGGACAAGTTCTATAACCTCAACGGTATACTCCCGGTGAGCACGAGACAGTTCCTAGATCTTGATGAAGATTACCCCCAGTTGAATTATGGACAGGTTCTTAATACTCAGCCGAGGCATTATCTCAATTGAAGTACAGGCAAGTTCCTAAATCTCAACAAAAGTTAGACTTCCCCAGCGGAATCTTCTATAACAACAAGTATGCAAGTTCTCGCTAAGGAATCTCTTATGCGATCGACACTCCTGCATATGGCATCTGTAAGCCCATCCTCCTACCAACAATCTCCAAATGGCATCTGTAATCCTATTCCCGACATCACAATGCTGATACTACACCATGTGAGTGCAAATTTCTGGGCACTCTAGTGTTCAATTATCTTCCACCTTTGGATCACGAAAGGCTCGAAAGCCAATCTATATCCTCAGGTTTAAGAAAATTGAACAGGGGCAACTGTTGTACCCCAAAATTTGCCCTCCCATATTCCTCAAAGATTTGCCAAGATTAATCTTCAAATTGCTCAAGATGGCTCAAGGGTTGGACAGTCAAATCACCTCCTAAGGCAGTCAAGTCAAAATTAGGGTTTTGTGTTGCACTAAGGTCCTCATATCCAAATGTACCCAAGTTCTTCCCAATGTCTTAATATGTTCTTAAGTTCATCCATGTCAAATTTCAAGCCTTGCAGAGGAAGTTTGGTCAGTCAATTGCTCAAGAGGCCCAAAAATTGATTGTGCTAGGGCAAAAGTCAACTGTGTCCCAAATACAGTCAAACCTCAAGATTTTTTGTCAACATTCTCATTTTTAAGGATAATTCATCATTTTATCAAGGTTTGATCATGATTCATCAAGGATTGCTCAAGATTCATCAAGATTCAAAAGTTGCTAAATTAGGGTTTTGTAGGAAAAGTCAACTCAACTTTGACCAAGCATAACGTTCTCATACTTTATTAGAAATGACCCATCAAAATCTCATTTTGAAGAGCATGAAATTTCCTACAATCCATCTTCACACCCCAAGATCAAGAAATGCACTCACAAGAAGTTACAAATTTGGACATTATAGGTCATTTTTGAAAGTCAACAAAAACACCTTTTTTGCCAAAACTTATAACTTGAGCATGGAACATCAAATTGAGATTATACAAAAAGGGTTGGTTATAGGACATATCAAGGTTTCTAAAAAGTCCAAGAACACTTCCAAAAGTTCAAAATTGAAGAAGTTATGCATTGTTGAAGTTGGGTATTTTTCCAAAATTGCCAAAAGTCAACTATCCTCAAAACTCCAATTTTTGACAAAAGGGCCCACTTTTTTCCACTTGATTTGCTCTTGACATGCCACACACGTGTCCCATACTTAATTTTATGACCATTCATTTATTTTTCTATTTTATTTTATTTTTATTGATTTAATTCATTTTAAATCAATATTAAATCAAATAAAATTTAAAAATTGATGTAAAGGGATCTTTGTGATTTGTACAACTTGCAATTATCATTATTCACTCAATCAAATCGCATCATGGCTCATTCAAGCATAAAAAATCAGATCTTGCCCATATTTGGAAATATGGTTATGGTGATCAAAATCAAATCCTAATTCTTCAATGCACATGGATATTGGCCCATATTTTGACCTAGAATCATTATATTATATGCAAGCAAGCCTCACAAACCTAAAACACGCACAAAACTCTGTGGAAACGGCTAGAACAAGTTTGCAAAAAACCTTGAAAAAGTGGTGATCGAATTTTGGTTTAGAGGCGAATTCAGACCAAAAGAAAAACGTAGCTCTCTTCCTTGACATCCAGTGGAGCTATACCAATCAAAAGGAAGCCTTTTCATCGCCTATAACACACTGTAAGTCTCTGTGAACATTACTCTGCACATGGAATCGTAACTCAGTTTTCCTGCATCCTTGTGCCAAATTTCTCGTATATTCATACTGACCATTAAATTCCTAAGCAAACTGCATTGTTTGATTTTATTTTCGTGACCTCTAACCCCATATCCAGAACCTAGGGTTCTTGTTCTTGTTTTTAGGCACTCTTCATACAGGTTAAATTAAGGCCAATAATGGCCATGGATGAGTTCAGGGGAGAGAGACGAATCCAATGATGGTCATAGCTTGTATTTTTGTGACCTAGGATGATTTTTTGAGAGATGCTACGAATCTTCCTGCGGAACAAAATCCGCAGGTAAATGAACCAGGGTGATATGAAGAAGACGATCACGTGGCTGGGCGTGATTGGCCAATTTGAATCATAACGCATTTTTTTTTGCAGGGAATAATTGTTGGTTTTGAATATATTATTTGCGTCTCATTCCACTAACAGGTTAACATCATGGCTCAGTTGGTAGCGCGCTAGTTGAATTGTCCCTTGGGACCTGGGTTCGAATCCCAGGTCCCCCAAAGCATTTGTATTATTTTGTTTCAAGCAATTCCATGCAACACTCAAAGCAGGGCCTATCATACGCCCTCATCCAGATGGTGGCCAAGTAGCTTCAGATCTAATCCAGTGGCTAGGAGTGAGGGACCATCACGTTCCCTAGTCAAAGATGCACATTGAATGAAGAAAGTCAACAAAGGCTGCTTGCGTTTGGGCCTGGAATTCTGCTGAATCAACCTCCCTTCTAGGCCCAAAACCCCTTTGGTTTATTCTTTTTCTTTTCTATATTTCTTTTATTTAATTTGTTTTATTATTTTTGTTAATTAACCAATCAATAATTTTTTTTATGAAATCAGAAAATAACCAAAAATGATATTTTTTTAATTTCACTATTTTATTATTTTTGTAAATAAATTGTAACTAATTAATTTAGTTTTTAATTAGGTTTAAATTTAACATATTTTGCATTAAATTAAAATTAATTTAGAATTAGGTTTTTAATACTTTTTAACCATTCTTATTTTATTTCCCTAATTAACATAAAAACTCAACAAAAAAAAATCTTTTTATTAGTTAATTTAATTATTAACTTAGACTTAATTTTTAATTCAAAAAATAACAAAATATGCTTTCTTTAATGAAAAAGGGTCAAAACCCTTGGACGTTCCGATTCAATTTTTCTCGCGCGATTTATTTTTGATCCATATATTGTAATTTCTCCGAGGATGTAATAGTTTTAATTTAGGATTTTATCTATCGCTTTTATTTACTTTCCGCAATTTAATATTAAGGGTTTGTTTTTGGCGATGTAAATACCCGACGCCTTGTAATAGCTTAGATTTATTTTCCGCAATTTAATTTCCGCAACCATTAACTGTTAGATGTTTGAATAATAGGCTATGCATGACAAGATCTATCTTAACTTAAAATCAACAGTAGCTCACCATAACATGTACAAAGATAATATAACTGAAAAACAATACACTCGCACATGCCACTCTTAGGGTACACCTCACTTGGTTGCCTCGAACGTCATTGAGTATAGGAAGTTTTAGAGGTCGCCCTTTTGTCCAAAGATCAAAGTTTCCTCGAAACGGTTGCATCAGATAAAATGATCTAAGACATTAGGGTTACCGCTAAGGCGTCCTAACATTGCTTTAGTGACCACACGTCCCTTAATTGAATTGACCCGAAACTCCAACGACGGTGCTACCTACTCCTCAATAGTGGGATAGCATTGTCTAAAGGACACTTGTACAATTTAATTCCTTTTTGAGTAGGTAGATGTTCTTAAGTACTTGCTCCTTTTAAAACAAAAACAAACTTTTCGCACTTACACAACTTTCAAGCAAAAACTTCTTTCAATTCCACAAACACAAAGAAAAGCAAACTTTTGAAAACATAATGAGCAAGTACCTAAGAGCCCGTGGATAACCACAGATAGAAAGGATGCTAACACCTTACCTTTCTATAATCTACCTCCTGAACCCGAGAAATATCTCAAAAAAGGAATTTTTCTGTGCTTTTGTCCTTTCCTTGTTGGATAAAATAAAAGACGGTGGCGACTCTTGCTTACCGCGACATTTTGAGAAAACAAACACAAAACGCAAACCAACATTCCAAAAATAGTCAATTCTTCCCACCGTATCACAGACATTGCTAAAATGTCGCATAAGTTGCCTTCTATGACTATACAAACGTCCCAACATCCGTCCCTTCACATCCAACGAAGGAGCTGCTTACCAAAACAATGGTAAGATAGCAACATCTAAAGGAGGAGGAAAAGAACATCTAAGACCTTTTGAGTAGGTAGATTCGCTCCTAGTTGCTTGCTTGCTCACAATAAAAATATTCTATACACCAATACTTTGAAACATTTCAAAAGACAACACTTTGTATGCGTTCTTATAGAGACGAGAGCCATTACAAAGAAAACCCTTTTCAAAATCACTTTCAAAAATATGTCCCACAAATACCTCTTTGAACTATTTTCAAAACAACACTTTGTACGCATTCTTATAGAGATGAGAATCATTACAAAGTCACATTTTTGAAATACTTTCAAAACTCACATTACAAAGCACATTTAAAAACAAAAGCAAGTGATCTAGCAAACAACTAAGAGCCCATGGAAAACCATGGATGAAAAGGGTGCTAATACCTTCCCTTTTCATAATCTACCCTCGAACTCAAGAAAACATCTCTAAAGGTCTTTCATGTGCTTTTTCACTTTCCTTATTGGATAAAAGAAAAGTCGATGGCGACACTTGCTAAACCGCAACATTTGCAAACACAAACGCAAAACAAAAAGTCAGTTCTCCTACCGTATCATAACAGCGAACTTTGTAATGTTTCTTGGATTGGTAGAGAACGTGTACAAAGTGTTTTGAAAATGTTTTTCGAAAGAGTTTTGCATTCGTGCAAAAGTTTGTTTTGTTTTGAGAAAGCATCTATGAACTATCTACTTTACTCGAAAGGGTTTTTCTTTTCCTCTTTTCCTTTAGACAGTGCTATCCTACTATTAGTGAGTAGGTAGCCCTAGTCGTTGGATGTTTGAGGGACAATCGAAGGGACGTTGTTACAGTCACAAAGGCAACTGGGAAAGAAACCTTAGTAACTTCCCTAAGGTTTTAAGATCATACCGAGGCAATGTCGAAAGGGTCATTTTTTATCTTTAAACCGAAGGGTGGCCACTAAAGTCTCTCATGTTTCGAGATTTGTGACTGTTTTCCGAAGGCAACCAAAGTGGGAATACCTTAGAGGTACGCATGTGCAATTGTGTTTGTATTAAGTTATTTTGTCTTTGCATTAGATTTGCTAGCGTTTTATTTTAAAATCTTGCCATACAATCCTATTAGTCGTGCATCTAAACAGTTAATAGTTGCAGGAATTTAAAGTGCGTAAACGTAAAAATCTAACTATTACAAGACTTCGGGGAGGGGGATTATTTACAAGTCCAAAATGGGGAAAAGTAAAAAGCAGTAAAAGTAAAGTCCTAATTATTGTCTATTGTATCCCATAAGCAAGTACAATAATATGGAAATAGTAACCAAGGCAATAAACGCGCGTGAATTGGAACAAACGTTTAAAACCTTAAACAATTTCTAAGTAAAAGAAAATCTTTTTATTTTTGTTTTATTTGGAAAATAATATTAAATCACATTAAATCTAATTAATTAAAAAAAGAAACGAGAATTATTAATTTAATAAATCTAACATTTTTGGCATTTTTTATTTATGAAAAGAATTGAAATTAATCTTAAGTCTATTAATTTTAAATTGAATAAAAAAGTGAAATTAATTAATTAATTAATTAACAAAAATGTTTTTTAATTGAAAAAGACTAAACATGTTTTTTTGTGGTTTTTTATAATTATTTTGCTGATTAAATAAATAAAACAATTAAAAGGAATAAATAATAATAAAAAACAAACAATAATGTAAATGGGCCAGGATAGTGAGAGAAAACTAGGGGGTGTAAATTTGAGAAACGTAGGCCCAATTGAGAGGAGCCCAAGTCTCCCTTGTGATCCAGTAAGGACAGCCTCTGAGTGCCCATGGTGATCTGCGCGCATGGATGCGTTGATCTGGATTAGGTGAGATCTCTTGGTGTTGACCATGTGGTGTATGGTATGTACACGCTGGCTACATTGAATCTGCATGTAAAGCATTAGAAAAATAAAATTTGTAAGACCCGCGTATCAAACCCAAGTCCTTTCTGTTGCACGCGTTCCCCTTCACCAACCGAGCTAGTTGTCCATTTGTTGATACAAACACAACTATAATATTATATTAGGAAAAACAAGTCAGATATATATCTTTAAAATCAGAAACGCACGCACTGCACAAGCCAATAGGAGGGAGACATTTATGGCGCCGGAGTCGGCCCACGCCTGAGTCAAACGACCAGAGAGACGCCAGAGCCAAACTTTGATCGTCTTCTCCGATGTATCACAACCTGTAAACTTACATAAACGTGAAATTAAATCAAAACAAGTGACCATATCCCACGTAAAATCATCCCCTGAATCCAAATCCGAGGTTATTTTGGTCTGAAACAGGCTGAACCGTACGTTTTAAAGGTAAGTTCAGATCGTTCCCTACAAGGGCACGATCTCATTCCTACATCTTTACTCACATGTAACACTTTCAAAAAAAATAAACATCAGCAACAATATGTATATATGATCAATATGAATTTAAATCGTGTATTATATGAGTTTGAGATTGAGGAATTTTTACCAAACTGTGAGATCGGGTGAGGGAGCTTTCGCGCGTGTTAGAACTGCTTAAGGCCTGGGAAACACTCATGGGACCTTTAGGAGGAATAAGGAATTCCTGGAATAGACTGAGGAAGGTTGGATCGGTTGTTTCGAATTTGACAACTTTTGAAATTTTATGAATTTTGTGTGGCTTTTTCAGACAATCTGTGTGCGTGTGTTTTCTGAGGCAGTGGTGCCTGTATTTATAGAGGAATAGGATGTCTCCACTGATATGGAAATAATCAAACCATTAAACCATGTTTAAACCAAAATCAAACCAATTGAAAACATGCCTTTTTTGAATTATTCTCTTGCCATTCTTAACATACAATGAACCTGGACCTATGCCATGTATTTGCACGAATTCTTGGGCCTTAAAACAAATCCAAACACCAGCCCATATTGAATAGTTGGATAGTAACGAAGAAAATCCGTGAAAAACTGTAAAGACATTGTAAAAAGATAGAAAAATTGCATTTTGAACGGTTATGTGTCGACACAATGCTGCTATGCATCGACACATAACTCTTCTTGCTCCTGTAAAAATGAAATCAACTCAGTATGAGTCGATGCATAATGGGATGTGTCGACTCATGCACCTGTTTGTGTCGACTCATACACCTTTCATCCTTCTGTTTTGGGGCCTTGATAACAATATGTATCGACACATAAGGCTTTGTATCGACACATATCCTGTTTGTATAGACACATACGCGTTTGTGTCGACTCATGCACCTTTCATCCTTCTGTATTGGATCCTGGAGAATAGTATGTATTGACACATAAGTCTTTGTGTCGACTCATACCCTGTTTTGTCACCTAAATGAGTCGACTCATGTGGGTATGTGTCGACTCATGCTGCAGTTTTTTGCCTTAAACATTATTGTTTTGAATTTGAACCCCTTTCAAGATGTTGTGGTAGCCTCAGTGAACCTCCAAAATACTACTCCAGTCCTCCCTCTTGAGAAATTGAGGACCCCAATGAACATGTCTTGAGTAAAAATGGGAGGACAAATTTTGGAGTAAAACAGATAACATCATTGTGTGAGGGATTTTTTTGATCTATAATTTTGTTGGTGAGGGAGAATGAGATCTATGATTTTGTGGGATGATAAAAGGAGTGGAACTGAGGGCTCGTTTGTGTGACCATATGCATAAATGTTTTTGTAATTTCACTGTAATTTTGTTATAACTGTTGTAATTTTATTATAGGTACAAATTGTAATTCTCATGTAACTTGCAATGCAAGATTGAAAAAAATACAAATTGCTTCCATTCAAGTTATTCTTTTTAGCTTATTTTAAATTCAGTTGTTTCCTCTTGTTTTATTTTTAATCTTGAAAATACACCGATGAATATCGTATGAATGGAATCACAAATTGGTAAATGAACAAAGAACTCTTGAATTGATAATGGAAATTGGATGTAATGAATGAGTAGAATGGATGCAACATGTAATGTATGATGGATGGGAATGGAATTTGAAAATATGAATGATGTAAATCCATGTGCTACTTCAATATTAACTTTAAAAAGGGCAACTTAAATTTCAAGTTAACTTGCAAATTGAACCATTCAAATATTGATCTTTAATGAATTCAAATATACATTGTACCTCTTGCTTCAAGTTTGGTAATGCTTTGTACCAATAATAATCAAATTGCCTTGTAGAACAAATAGCCAAAAAAATGGATTCTTATAAAATTAAAGCTTTGGTTGACAAGTTTTTGCCTTTTTCTTTTGAATGACTTAATGATAAAATGCCAAGTATTTGTATCTTGCACTTTAAGTAATGTCAAAAGATGCAAACTTCTCTTGGAAAATTAACTCGAAAAGAGTTTTCAACTTTTGTACAAACCTTGTAAATGATGACTAGAAATATAAGACTCAAAGATGACTTGCAATTAAGGTCTCCATCGCCTTTCAATTTGTTCTATTTTTTTCAAATTCAAAGTAACTTGTAATGGAAGTCACTTCATTTAAAAATAAAATTCATGATTGATTAGAATTAATTAGTGAATGAGAATGTATATGATGCACTCTACATTCTTACTCTTTTCTTCAATCAAAGCTTAAATTCAACTAGTATGAAATAACCTTAAGAACTTGGTGATGAATGTATAAATGAAATGAAGTAAATAAAAGAAGAAGAAAAATGAAATTTCCAAATGACTATATGACCATTAAACTAGGACAAAATATAGAGTATGACACCTTTCACCTGGACTTGTTCCCTGAAGAAGCCTACCAACGAGCCTCTAAAAAGCTCGAGCTTTTCCAAGTCCTACTTTATCCTATCAATGGAGTCCCGATACAATACATCAGTTAAACTTCATGGATCTACTAATACTTTCTTGATCTCTTAGTCATCACATTACACTTTTATAACCATAAGGTCATTCTCATGATAGGGGATTCTTACGGTGTCTTTTCGATGAAAAATATCTTACGATATGGATGACACTATTCTTAGTGGACGACACTACTATGAAAAATATTTTTCGTCAAACAATATTTCAACGATCTTTTGTTAATCATGGTGGAATCACGTTGTTGGGCTTTTTTTGTTTTTTACTAAAAGATATTTTACTACGGTCATTGTTAAACTTCATAGTAAAATGCACCAGCAATTACATGGTTCGAATTCCAACTCCTTTAATTTCCAATTTTATCGTCACAAAAAGGGAATGTCCTTGTATATTATCACAGTTATTTTATTCAAACGTGGTGTAAAGTCCATTCATTTTACCACTGTTCTTTTATTCAACCATGATGAAAAGTGATATTTTTTAATATATAAGCAAAATTATCAGTCGCTCAGTAAATAACAATAGTTTCTCTCAAAAGAAAACCCTAACATATTTCACTCTTCTCTCTCAACACGTAAATCTAACATCCATGCCACTCTACATATTATATAATAAAATTTAGGTACTTTCCACAACGGTTCTCTATTGTAAACATGATGAAATGTTATTTATATTCCAAATAAATTACTACTGCTAGATTTCGAACCGTGTACCTATATATATATATATATATATATATATATATATATATATATATATATATATATATATATATAGTTGATAAGTGTAAACATTGTGATAGGTAGCACACATCTTATTTTATTAGCACGGTCTCGCGACCATCGTGGAAAACACCAGACATACAATCACACCTTACCTTACAACAGTTGGTCAGGAGTTGTGTATCCCTTTTCCAACCGTTGTGGTATGGATTTTCTGTAGTAGTGTCGAGTATTCTACCACCATACTTGGTTGACATATCTCCTATCGGAGAAGCTAGATTGTCCTCCCCCAATGAACTCTCCAACTATAGTTATATCTAGGCATATTACATTTATAGATCCTGTTTTGAACTGGGCCAGCGACTAGGCATGGCACAATCCACTCTTGCTCCAAGAAGGCCTAAAAGCATTGGCCCAATCAGTATAGGGCTAGCAAAGGGCATGTTTCCCTTATGCTCGATAGTTATGGTCACGTGGTCGGTTGACCCTATGCTTAACGAAAACACGACTGCCCTCGACCATACCTTTGCCCGTGATAACAGTTAGTTACAGGCATCTCTGCCCGTGATAACGACTAGTTTCAGGAACCTCTTTCCATGATAAAGAGCAAGATCTTCCCGTTCCTGCTTTCACGGAGAAATATTGACAGTTACCTATTTTTGGGCCCAATATCCAGTCTCAAAAATAGGAACCAATGGCCAAGCGCCGGGGCATTATATAAACCCTCTCACTTGTGAGAGTCAGGTATTCGATATTCAATTCTATAACCCTATCTTATCTCAAGTATCTCCTTGCACTCTTACTTACTTGAGCATCAGAGAGCCTTGCAAGTACACCCCCTCTTTTGGGATTCCAACTTTATAGACACAGATATCGGCCCATTACAGGTTCTGATCACCGGTAAGATTAGTGGATTTGTCTGTGGAAATTCTGTTTCCCCATCTTTTTTCCCCGGAAACCAAAGATCAAAGTAACATTTCAAGATTATGATCTTGGCCGATTAAGATTCCGACAACCTTGCTCACAAAACTGTTATCTCACCTGTCTGCAAAACTAAAGACAACAGAGAGATGCTTTTTCTCGAAAGCATTCCCCTGAAGAGAGACAATTGCACTACATCTCCCTCTCTTGACGAAGCAGAGGACGACGACGTCCAGTTCTTGGAGACAAGCAAATCCAAGATAGTTATTGTACCCCAAAATTTTTCGTCCCATTTTTCTCAATACATTATTTCAAGGCTTCTCAAAAACTCAAGACACTCAAGGGTTGACCATCTAGATGCTCCTCCTAAGCCCAAAGGTCTACAACTAGGGTTTTGAGTTTCTCAAGGAAATTTGGGTTACAAAAGGCTCAAGTGGCTTCCATGGTTCTTCATAGGTCCTCAACAAGGTTCATGTCAAGTTTTAAGCCCTACATCACAAGTTTGCCCAGACATGACTCAAATGATTGAAAATCAACTGTATTGGTCAAAAAGTCAACTATGGTCAATATACAGTCAAACTTCAAGATTTTTGGTCAACATCAACATTTTGAAGTGATATTCATCATTTTATCAAGGGTTGATCATGATTCCCCAAGGAAAGCTCTCAAATCATCAAAAGTCAAGATTTGTCAAATTAGGGTTTTCTTAGGAGAAGTCAACTGAACTTTGACCAGACATAACTTTTACATGCTTCATCAACTTTTCCCCAACCAAATCCCATTTGAAGAAAACTCAATTCCCTACAACTTTGCTTTTATTCTCAAGTCCAAAAGATGCTTCATTTGGAAGATATAAGCTCACACATTATAGGTCATTTTCAAAAGTCAACAAAAGACACTTTTTGTCAAGGCAACTTTCATCAAGATAATGTCTTCAAAAAGTCCAAGATCATCTTCAAAAGTTTAAAATTGAGAAAGTTATGAGTTGCACAAGTTGGACAATTTTTAAGAAATGCATGAAATGCTAAATGTGCAAACTTGAAATTTTAGACTCGTGACCTAACTTTTTGGACTTCAAACATGTCCATGACCTTGAAAAAGACTCCTAAACTCACTCTTACCTTGTCTTGTATTTTCTTATTATTTTATTTATATTTATTTTGTTTTTATTCAAATAAATGCAAAATAAATTAAATAAAATCACAAAAATCATGGTGTTGTATCCCAAAATTTGCCCTCCCACTTTTATTCAAGGCATACTCATTAAGGTCCCCAATTGCTCAAGGTTGACCAAGAATTGATCAGATAAATTCTCCCCATAAGCAATGACCTTTCAACTAATTTCACTTTTCACCAAGATGTGTGAGTTCCAGAGCTTCAACTGATTTCCAGGACACCCTATATGCCTTAACATAATGGCATAGCTGAAAGAAAGAAAAGAAGTGTACATGACAAAGTGTAGGTCGAAGGCTGAAAATATGCCTAAGGGCTTTTGGGTTGAAGCAGCTTCGACAACAGTATGCAGGCTAATTTGATGGATCGAAGGAGGGCTAGTTCAAAAGAAAGCGTGAGAAGGATTTTATGAAGCCTTCGATTGGGAAAAGATGGTAATGAGCGCCATCGAAAGGTTCGTTTTTGAACATGGAGATGTAAGCCATTCGAAGAGCTACAAGGAAGGCACCTTTTGATTGACATGTTGCCTAAATGGGCGCTTCAAAAAGAATAATATTTTGAACTCAAAAGCTCTTATCTTATCCAAATAAACACGTGGAAATCTATTGGTTCGAAGGACATGCCATCTTCAAGCATAGTGTGATTGAAGAGCAATTAGAGATAAAGCATCCAAATATGAGCCATCTTAGAGTTTTGGGGATTAATGTGTCTCAGGCATATGCTTGAACAGGCGAGGAAAGAGTTGGGTAATCAAAGTAAAGGCTAGGTGCTCATGAGTCATCCTTTGATTGGCGCATATAAGCTATATTCACCAATTGAAGGTGAACTAGTGATCAGCAAGAAAGATATTTTTGTAGACATAAGCAAAGGGTGGGAGTTGGAATTAAAGAGCCACCTGTACAACTACATACGAAGGAGATGACAAAACAAAGTTTCAACAGGCCAAGAGGAAGAGGTGGTCGAATTGAAGGAAAGGAGATTGAAAGGAACAAGAGCTGAATTCGATTGGGCTAACTAGATAGTTTTAGATCAAGCAACTAAGGCAGATAGTGGCTCAATCGAAGAAGCCACAATGATGAGGCCTTGAACCATACGAGTTGGGACTCAGAACCATCTACGAATAAAACACGGGAGTATTCAAAAAGTCAAGATGTGGGGTTGAAATCTGTCCAGGTTCAATAAAAACCCAAAATGGTAGAAAATCATCAAAAATGGCAACCTTTTAAGACTTTTGATTCTGCCTTCAAAGCCATGGTTAATGGCTGATTCTTGCCATTTTCGTCCACCCCCACGCCCCTATAAATACAAGATAGGATTTTCTATCAAAGGGCAGACACACACATTAGCCAAACGACACATTGCCTCCAGATACAAAAACATTGCCTACACACATAAGAAGCTGACCCATAAAACCACCCCAAATTCTCCAAACCTTCACAAAGTTGTCAGAATCGAAGAAATCTTTGTAGGCCTCCTCAATCTAAAGCAAGCATTCCACTCATTCCTTCTGTTGGTAACAGGCCTTCGATCTCAAACTCCTTCAATATGTAATTTAAATCCATATTGCTTCTATATCCATGTTATGAATGATGTTTGTGATTGTTAACGTTGTTACATGTGAAAATCAATACCAAGGTAATAGGACACCATTATTAGGGATTTGAAACTAAGTCCTTCGAATCTCAAAATTCAGGCGCCTCTTTCCTTCTGGCTTATGCAGCGCACATGTGTTGATTCCAATTTATATACATATGATTTGTTTTACTAATCTAATGTCATGATATTATTTGTATCAACGAATGAACAAATAGCTCAGATGGTAAAGGGGAATGTGTGCAGTCGAAAGGGCCTGGGTTCGATACCCAGGTCATGTATTATGTTTTTTAAACAATTATCTCGCAGATCCAGTGTGCTGCATTTCAAACACTTCCCATGCGCCTTCATGCTCCAGCCAATGGATGACAAGGAGATCAGATTCAATGCCCCAGGAGTACCACCTCATGATGGACTCTCAATGGCCAATAGCACAGGATCCCAACGTGGCCTGGGCTTAGTTTCATTTGGGCTAAACAAAAATCCAATTCACACTCCCTGTTACATTTACTATCTTGGCCCATTTTATTTTCGCTTTTAATTGTTCTTTTTTATATAGCATTGTAAAGTCAAATAAAAAAATCACAAAAATATCAGGTTAGTATTTTTCTCAAATTAATTTTGTAAATTAATTGATTAATTATTTTAACCCTTTTCTTAATTCAAAAATAAATAGACTTGGGATTTTAAATCAAATTTCTTTCCATGGTCAAAAACAAACAAAAAAATTTCATTTTTATTAGGCGTTTTAGACGTAGTCTCAATTCACGCGTTTACCTTTACTTTCGCATTTTTGCATATTATTGTATCTGCTTACTGAGATGTAATAGACTTAACTAGGGTTTTACTCTATTGCTTTTCCCCAATGTTGGATATGTAATTAATCCCCCTCCCCAAATCCATGTAATAACGTAGGATTTAATTTCTGCACTTTATATTTCCTGTACATATATTAACTATTTAGATGTATGGTAATAGGATTGCATGACAAGAGCTTAATAATCAAAACGCTAGCAAGCCTAAAGGCCAAGATAAATAATTGAACACAATACAATTACACATGTGCACCTCTAGGGTACCCCACTTTGGTTGCCTTCAGAAAACAGTCACAACTCTTGAAACGTGAGAGATTTTAGTGGCTACCCTCCGATTTAAAAATCATAAATCCCTCGATGACCCTCTCTATGTTGCCTCGGTAAAAATGATCATAAAACCCTAGGGTAGATACTAAAGTTTCTTGCCCAGTTGCCTTTGTGACTGTATAAACGTCCCTTCGAATGTTCCTCAAAACATCCAACGATAGGGCTACCTACTCACTAATAGTAGGATAACACTGTCTAAAGGAAAAGAGGAAAAGAACGACCCTTTTGAGTAAATTAGATAGTTCCTAGATGTTATGCTCAAAACAAACTTTTACACTTACACAAAACCACTTTCAAAAACATTTAAAAAAATGTTTTATCAACACTCTTGAGGAATGATACAAGAGTTATCATAAATCAAACCGCCTTACTATTGGAATTTAAAAAAAATACTTTTCAAAAACACACAAAGCACAAGGTATTTCAAAATGAGCTAAGCATCTAAGAGCCCGTAGAAAACTACGGATGGAAAAGGTGCTAACACCTTCCATTTCCATAATCTACCCCCCTTACTCAGAAAACATCTCGAAAGGTATTTTTATGTTCTTTTCACCCTTTCCTTTGTTAGATAAAAGAAAAGTCGGTGGCGACTCTTGCTTACCACAAGATTTGCGAATACAAACGCAAAACTAGTATAACAGTCGGTTCTGCCACCGTATCACAAAATTGGCGACTCTGTTGGGGAATAAAAAATAGGGTTACCTTATAGTTTATAGTTCATTCTTAATTTACTTTACATTATGTGTTTTGTTTGCTTTATCTTTGAGGGCTTGTTTGGGGCTGTTACTAAAAAATCCTACACTCGGATCTGAGGCACCTTTTAGGTAAGTAGCAATAGATCGTGGGGACTGTGTAGGGTATACCGACACAATTGAAATGATAGCTACGTTGGTGTGACACATTTGTTGGTGCTGGTAGCCCTTGAGTAATCAAGGAGAATACAAGGCCGATGTGTGGTGTCATAAAGCACCAACTGACCTTAGAACCTTTAATTGAACAAAATGGGTCATTAGGAAGTAGTGAGATAGTCAGCTTTGGTACAGTCTGAAGTTGGTTGATACTTGATACTACGCTCATTGAGATCATACTTTCGGGATATTTCGGTCGCTAATAAAGAGGCTTGCGCTGAAACAATGCCCGATGAAAAAAGATCAGTGATATTGAGATTCCCTAGAACCTGGTTACTTTTTAGGACAAGTTGAACCAACTATACTTCAAGAGGGTACTTACCTATGGAACTAGTGCAAGCCTAAAACCCAAGGATCTATTTGTATGCTTCTATATATTTGTTTGCACATAACATCATGACATCATAACATGGCATATCACACTAACCATTTCAAGGATTTTAAGGACTTATCTTTGTGTCTTTTGTAGGACATGGCTCCCACTCGCAGAAATACTATCCAAGTCAACCTCGTAAGAGTGTCTCCTCAACTCAAAGAGTTGGCATCAAGGGTTCCCGAGAGTTCTCCATTCACCAAAAGACATGGTCGACTCCTCAATTTGGTCACCTCAAGCCCTGATTAAGACATGGTGAAAGTTCTCTTTCAGTTCTTTTACCCTTTACACCATCGCTTTACATTTCCCGATTACCAGTTGGTGGCTACCATGGAAGAGTTTTCTTAGTTATTGGGAGTGCCTATTCTCAATCAATTACCCTTCAACGGTATGGAAAGATACCCAAAACCTGAGGAGATTTCTCAAGCTCTGTATTTACAACGGTCCGACGTTGTGGCAAATTGGGAAGCAAGAAGCGGTGTCAAAGGGTTTCTAGCCAAGTTTTTGTTTGAGAAAGCTCACTATTTTTGGGATACTTTGGATTTACAAGACTTTGAAGAGGTGTTGGCCCTTCTCATCTATGGGATGATACTGTTCCCTAATCCGAACAAACTTATAGATGTGAATACGGTCAAAGTTTTTATGTCTCGTAACTCGGTGCCTGCTTTACTTGGAGACATTTTGCACTCTTTTCACACCTGCACCGTAAAGAGAAAAGGGACCCTTATGTGTTGCACTCCTCTGTTGGCTAGGTGGTTTATTTCGCACCTACCTCGATCGATTTTGAAAAATAAGCAAGGCATGAGGTGGTCTAATAGGTTGATGTTCCTCACGTATTCGGATATGCACAGGTGCCCTCTATCTTTGGAAGAAATTACCATTATTAATCATTGTGGGGAATTCCCTAATGTCCCTCTCCTAGGAATTAGGGGAGGAATCACTTATAACCCTTGTTTGGTGTTGCGATAATTTGGGTATGCTAGGATGGATGGTCCTCATGATGCACTGGTTTAAGGAATTGCATTCGACTATGAGAATGATGTCCAAGGGTACCGTCAGAGGTTCATTCGAGCTTGAGGCATGGTGAACAAAGTGAATAGCAAGACATTGGGGCATAAGAACTCCAACCATTTGGAGCCTTATCTTAAGTGGGTGCAAGCACACACTCAAAATCTCATGATGCCTTACCCCTCCATCCTACCTATCATCATGGAACCTATTACCGAGAGAGATGTACCTCATACTATTCTTTATCCTGACATGCCAACTACTCTCGAGGAGTTGCAAAGATCTTGGATTCAACTTAAAGAGGAACGATACACCTTTGAAACACAGTTCTACGCAAGCGAGAAGAAGGTTTTGGAGCTTACAAGACAACTGCATAAAGAACAGAGTTTCAATGCCTACATTGCACCAAGGAGGATCTGCTCCTGGGAAGCATGATTCCTGTTTGATTTAGGAGTTTTGTTTTAACTTTGTTTCCTCCATTATAAGCCCAAGAGGCATCGTTGTAACCATTTAAACTTATGAATGCAATTAATTTTTGTTCTCTCTTTATCTAAGCAAATTTAAATCTTAAAATTCCTTGAAAACATTGCATAAGCATATCATGCATATCATTACATAAGCAGGTATTTCAAGACAGGTTTCTTATCTTTTCGTTGTTTATTTCAGCAAAAAGAAATGGCTCTTGAACAAACAGTTAAGGATCTTCAAGCTCAAAATGCTCAATTCCAACAAATGTTCCTGGCTCTGGCTAAGGGACAAGAATATCTGAAAGCTCTCATCATCAAAGAGAAGACAAAGAAGGAAAATAAACCAGTTGGTGTCTTGAATATGGGAAGAAGGTTCAGAGGACCGGCCAAGCGAGCTCTAGATTTTGCAACCCCGTCGGATGAGGGAGACAATCAAGAATAAAAGAACAAGGAAGGAGATAACAACCCAGGGTCTGATGAAGAAGAAGCAGACTATGCTGACGAACAATATCCTCATGCTGATGACAAGTATAAACAAATGGCAGATCACCTCAATGCTATGGAGATTCAGAGGGTACCCGGTCTGGATTTTGAAGAGTTAGGACTGGTCTCAGGGGTGCTTATCCCACAGAAGTTCAAGGTTCCCGTATTTTCTAAATATGACAGGGTTTCGTGTCCTAAGTTGCATCTAAGATCCTATGTCAGGAAGATTCAGCCTCACATTGCTGATAGGAATCTGTGGGTACATTTCTTCCAGGAAAGTCTATCAGGGACTCAATTGGAATGGTTTTATCAGCTGGAGGGAACCAACATCCGCAACTGGGAAGATCTGGCTGCTGCTTTTTACAAGAAGTACCAATATAATGCTGACCTCACTCCAACCCATACACAACTTCAAAGCATGTCTATGGGTTCTGGCGAGGGCTTCAAAGATTATGCCCAAAAGTGGAGGGATCTTGCAGGAAGGGTCCAGCCTCCTCTGTATGATAGAGAGTTGGTAGACATGTTCCTGGGTACTTTGTCTGGCCCATTTTTTAACCATTTGATTGGAAGCTCTTCAGCCGGGTTTACTGAGCTGATATTGACTTGGGAACGAGTAGAAGCGGGTATCAAGAGTGGTAAGATTCAGAGGGATACATCGTCAAGTACAATGAAGAAACCATTCACTGGAAAGAAGGAGGTCAGTGCTGCTTATGGCCAGAGGAATCAAAGCAAAAATGAACATCGTCCGACAGTATGGGCTATGATGATCTCCAACCCTGCATCAAATCAACAACAAAACAATCAACACAGACAGGATGCGCCCAGAAGATAATTCACCTGGATCAACATGTCCTTATCTCAGGTTTTGCCACACCTTTTAAAGTCTAATCTGGTTACTCTAAAGGAGGCTCCTAGGAATCCAAATATTGCATCTCCCGGCTACAACCCAAATGCTCTATGTGCCTACCACTCTGACAGTCCAGGGCATGATACAAATGAATGTTGGGCTCTGAAGAACAAAGTGAAAGATCTCATTGAGGCAAAGGAGATTGAGTTTGATCCTCCTAAGACCCCCAACGTCATAATTGCACCAATGCCCAAGCATGACCCGAGAGTCAGTTCTATTGATGTTGTTTCCGCTACATAAGAGGCTGACAGTGACTGCGACATGGAGAAGTGGATCTTCCCAACTATCAGTGGTGAACTCAACAATTGGGAGGCCAAGGATTTTGTTCCCATTACTTTTATTCAGGAGTAATTGTCTTTTTGTTTTTGGAATTTGTAATATTTAAACCATATAAACTCTAAAGTCTTGTGCTTTACCCGAGGTACAATTGTCTATTTTGTGAGGGTTATTACTTCATCTTCATATGTCATTAATAAATCATTGGACGTTTTGCATACAAATTTTACGCTCTCTGTCTTTATTTTCTACTTTTATTTTATCAAAAATAGATATGCTCTCTTACACACACACACATATCAAACTGCAGATCCACGTCCACTTTGGATCCCATTGGTAACGGTTATGCTATTGCCAATTATGACTTTGAAAATCCGATCTACCAAGCTGAAGAAGAAGGTGAGGAAGATTGGGAAGTACCAGGAGAGCTTTCCAGACTGTTACAATAGGGGAAAAAGGCAATATAGCCTCATGAAGAGCCGGTTGAGACAGTAAACTTGGGTACTAAGGAGGATAAGAAGGAAGTTAAGATAGGTGCCGATCTGGAGCATAGTGTCAAAAAGTGGTTAGTTCAGATGTTACATGACTATGTTGAGGTCTTTTCTTAGTTATACAAAGATATGTCGGGGCTTGACACTGATATTGTGGTTCATCGTTTGCCGACAAAAGAAGACTGCCCTTCTGTGAAGCAAAAGGTCTGTCTTATGCGGCCATAGATGTTAGAAAAGATCAAGGCTGAAGTCATGAAATAGTTCAACGCTGGTTTCTTAGTTGTTACTTCTTATCCATAATGGGTTTCTAATGTTGTTCTGGTGCCTAAGAAGGACGGTAAAGTATATATGTATGTGTATTAGAGACTTGAATAGGGAAATCCCCAAGGATTACTTTCCGCTTCCCCATATTGATGTTCTGGTTGACAACACCGCACAACATAAGGTATTCTCCTTCATGGATGGTTTCTTCGGATACAATTAGATTAAAATGACGCCTGAAGATATGGAGAAAAAAACCTTCGTCACATAGTGGGGCACTTTCTGCTACAAAGTTATGTCATTTGGGTTAAAGAACACCGGGGCAACCTATCAGCGTGCCATGGTAGCCTTGTTTCATGATATGATCTATCACGAGATAGAGGTCTACGTCGATGATATGATAGCCAAATGTCAGACTGAAGAGGAGCACCTTGATCACCTGCAGAAGTTGTGTGATACGGTGGCAGAACCGGACTGTTTGGAAAAATGCTGGTTTGCGTTTTGCGTTTGCGTTTGCAAAATGTCGCGGTAAGCAAGAGTCGCCATCAACATTTATTTTATCTAACTGGAAAGGAAAAAAGCACAGAAAAATTCCTCTTTCGAGATTTTGAGTACGGGGGGTAGGTTATAGAAAGGGAAGGTATTATCACCCTTTCTATCTGTAGTTTTCTACGGGCTCTTAGGTACTTGCTCATCATTTAAAAATTGCTTCCGTGTTTGTGTGTTTTTGAAAATTTTTGGTTTTACTTCGTTTTAACCCTTGTATCAGTCCTCAAGAGTGTTACGAAGTTGTTTTGAAGAATTTGTTTGAAAAGAGTGTAAGTGTGGAAAAGTTTGATTTTGAGCAAGTACCTACTAGCATCTACCTACTCGAAAAAAGAATGTTTTTGTTCTTGTTTCCTTTAGACAGCGCTATCCTACTTATTTGAGAAATAGGAAGCACCATCGTTGGAGTTGTAAGGGTCAATTCGAAAGGGACGTACGGTCACTAAAGCAATGTTAGGATGTCTTAGTAATAACCCTAGTGTCTTAAGATCATATTCGAGGCAACATTTCCGAGGCAACCTTTCTGAGGCGACATTTCCGAACGGGACATTTGATCTTTTTTAGACAAGAGGGCGACCACTAAAATATCCTATACTTAATGATCATTTACCGAAGGCAACCGAAGTGAGAGTATACCCTAGGAGTGCGCATGTGCGGGTGATTTGATTTCAGTTATTATCTTTGCACATTTAGGGTTTGCTAACCATTTTAAAAATTATCATACATTCTTGTCATGCAATCCTATTATCATACATCTAACAGTTAATATTTACGAAAATTAAAATACGGGAAATAAAACTACGCGATTACAAGGCTTCGGGAAGGGATTAATTACATAGCCAAAAAAACCCGTAAAACGATAAATAAAAGAAAAAATCCTAATTTAATTATTACATCCCATGAGCAGTCACATTAATATTGTAAAAATAAATAAACGCGCGCGATGAAACTAGAACGAGAAAAAATTAGGGTTTTGACCCCGTCTAAACCTAATTGAAAGAAAAATCATTTTTTGTTATTTTTGATTATTTTGAGAAAAATAAGGTTTTAATTAAATAAATACAAACCTAATTACTAATTAATTTAAATTAAGAAAAATAATTAATTTGACCTATTTTTATATTTTTGTTATTTTAAGAAAAGAAAATAAAAATTAAATCAAACAAACCCTAATTTTCTAATTTATTTTAAGTTATTTACAAAAAGTTTAAAATTACCCTAAAATTAAATTAAACTAATTAAATTAATTTTGATAAAAATAAAATGAAAAGCCTAAATTCTAATTTGATGAAAATTGATTTTATGAGTCTTTGTAAAAAAAAGAATTAATTTTAGGTTAGAAAATAATTAATCAAAATAAATTAAATAAAGAAATAGAAAAGAAAAATAAAGAAATGGGCCTGATGTTAGTAGCAATGGAGGGGGGGTTGAATCTGATTTCTAGGCCCAATAATCCTTAACCCACGTTGACTTTCAGATCCTGTGCAATGGCTTGACTAGGGTGCATCATGGACCTCCAAAGGATGGGCGTTAGATCTGGCATTCTGGAGTTCTGGTGGTTGAAAGATGATGGCCTATGATGGACCCAATACATGCGTGTGTACCTGATGATGTAAAAGAAAATAGCATTGGCAAATATGGGGACCTGGGAATCGAACCCAGACCCTTTGGCAATTTCCCTCACCCACTGACCAACGGAGCTAGCGCGTTGTGTTGTACAAAGAATAGAAAGAAAATATTATATTAGGAAAACAAGATTAATATAATGAAAACGCGTGAATTTTGAATGGGCCATTCAGGCCACGCCATCATCTTCTACCTCCTTCTGTTGCTAAAAGTTTGGAAACTTTTACCTACGGACAAAAGGGCGTAGGTACAGCCCTGTGATCTTCCAAAATCTTATGCAAGCATCATAAATCAATTCCAGTGGTACCAATCAACTTGTTGCAACCTCACGAGCATCATGGTACCACTTTCCATGGCCAATTGTTCCTGCAAGCAAAACCCCTAAAAACGAAACCTAAACCCTAATCATGGAAACTTTCTGTATGGTTGACAAAAATGCAATTAATTATTATCATTAGCTTGCAAATGTTTCAAGGTTCAGAATATATAAACAAATCATGCTGAGAGTGCCAGATTTATGAGATTCGATTTCAAGAAAACATGGAGTTCGTGGGATACTTATAGTGTGTATCTGGGCACGAAAACGCTTGTTAATTACTGGGATAGAGTCCTTAGATACCCAGCAAGCGAATGGTATGCTTGGAATGGCTTGAAGAAGCCTGGAAATTGGAATTTGATTCACCACTTTTGTTGAGTTTTTGCAAGTTTTCTTTCAGCTTCTCACGCCTCCAACCCTTGTTATTTTGCTTTGGATTTATTCAATATATATCATAGAGTGCATTAGGGTTACAAGTTTGCATCAAATCCTTGCAATTATGAAGATTTGATCATTGATTCACCCTTGCATCAAATCTTTCTAAAACAAGAAAAATTCAATATTTTTCTGTCCAAACCAACCTTGCACGATTTGATTCTCTTCCCAGCTGTATGAGAGACCTAAACATGCATAAAATCTCATGCTTTGATTAGTTTTGATATTTTCATGATTTTATTTTGATTTAATTTGATTTAATTGAAATAAAAAACAAAATAAATGACAAAAATAAAATAAAGGCAAGTGGGAAGGATCATGGGTCGTGGGTCATGTTACAAACTCAATGCAAGCATAAAAAATTGGGCCCATTTGACAAAAATTGCAATTTTGGCCACTTTTGACTTTTGGCAATTTTGCAAAAAATGTCAACTTTACCAATGCATAACTCCCTCAATTTTGACCCTAGAGATGTGTTCTTGGACTTTTTAGAAAGCTTAAGATGTCCTCTAAGCAACCCTTTTGGTCTCATATCAATTGAGTCTTCCATGTTCATGTATGAAACTTTGACAAAAAAGGTGTTTTTGTTAACTTTTCAAAATGACCTATAATGTCCAAATATGTATCTTCTTGTGAGTTCATATTTTGAACTTGGGAGATGAATATTAATTGTAGGTAATTGCATCCTCTTCAAAATGAGCTTTGGATGGGTCATTTCTGATAAAGTATGAGAAAGTTATGCTTGGTCAAAGTTGAGTTGACTTTTTCTAAAAAATCCTAATTTAGCAACTTTTGGGTTTTGATGAATTGTGAGCAATCCTTGAGGAATCATGATCGACCCTTGATAAAATGATGAATAATACTTCAAAATGAGAATGTTGACCAAAAATCTTGAAGTTTGACTGTATGTAGGACACAATTGACTTTTGCCCTAGCATAGTCGATTTTCAAGCCTTTGAGCAATTGACTCAGCAAACTTTCTCTGTAGGGCTTGAAACTTGACATGGATGATCTTGAGAACATATTAGGATAATGGTGAGCATTTGGGATCCTTTGGACTCAAGTAGCTTGATGCAAACTGAAACCCTAATTTGAGGTAGACTGTCTTAGGAGAGAGTTTGTCTGGTCAACCCTTGGACTTTCTTGAGCAATTTGAGGACCTTACTTGAAATGTTTTGAGAAATATGGGAGGGAAAATTTTGGGGTACAACAAGTTGTTTGAAAGACTGAAAAAGTACAAACTGAGACTGAACTCGAATAAGTGCACTTTTGGGGTAAGATCTGGTAAGCTCTTAGGCCTCGTTGTCAGCGGAAAAGGTATTGAAGTAGACCCTGCAAAGGTTAAAGCTATACAAGAAATGCCAACTCCCCGCACTGAGAAGGAGGTTAGGGGACTCTTGGGGCATCTAAACTACATTGCTAGATTCATTTTCCATCTAACCGCTACTTGTGAGCCAATCTTCAAATTACTGAAGAAAGATCAAACAGTGAAGTGGAATGACGATTTCCAGACCACCTTTGACAAAATCAAGGAATATCTTCAAGAGCCTCCAATTTTGATACCTCCAGTTGAAGGGAGACCTCTGATCATGTACTTAACAGTGTTTGAGAACTCAATGGGGTGTGTGCTGGGGCAGCATGACGAGTTTGGTTGAAAAGAGCATGTAATATACTACCTTAGAAAAAAGTTTACCGGATGTGAAACAAGATACTCACTGCTCAAGAAAACTTGTTGTGCTTTGGCATGGGCTACTCGCCGACTAAGACAGTATATGTTGACTCATACTACCTTGTTGATATCTAAAATGGATCCTATCAAATACATCTTTGAGAAGCCCGCTCTCTCCAGAAGAATAGCAAGATGGAAAATGATCCTGACCGAATATGATATTCAATACACAACCCAGAAAGCAATCAAGGGAAGTGTATTAGCTGATCATTTGGCTCATTAGGCTGTGGACGACTACCAATCCATGAATTTTGAGTTCTCGGATGAGAACATTATGTTAGTGACCAATTGCGAAGAACCTGGACAGGATGAAGGACCTGAAAAATAATCCTGATGGAATATGGTTTTTGGAGGAGCTTATAAATCACCCGGCAATGGCATCGGTGTTGTGATTATATCTCCCGAAGGCTGTCATACTCCCTTCACTTCCAGGTTATGTTTCAACTGTACCAACAACATGGCTGAATATGAAGCATGCATTATGGGTCTCAAAGCTGCTATCGACTTGAGAATTAAATTCTTGAGTGTATTTGGAGACTCAGCCTTAGTGATCAGTAAAATTAAAGTAGAATGGGACATGAAACATCCCAATCCCATCCATTATCGGGAGCATGTGCTGACACTGATTACATATTTTGAAGAAGTTACCTTTGGACATATTCCCAGAGAAGAAAATCAGTTAGCGGACGCGCTAGCTACTATGTCATCCATGTTCAAGGTCAGGTGGGATAATGAAGCTCCTCAGATCGCTATTGAGGGAATGGATGAACCAGCATACTGTTGCAAGGTTGATACTGAAGAAGTAATGGACAAACCTTTGTTCCATGAAGTCAAAAGATATCTTGAAGCCCAAGAGTATCCTGAGGGAGCTTCAGTCAATGATAAGAAGTTCCTAAGAAGGTTCTCTGCCAAGTTTTTCCTCAGTAATGAAATCCTATATAAGCGCAACCACGATTCTACTTTGCTTCGATGTGTGGATAAGAGTGAAGCAGAGAAGATTATGGTAGATTTGCATGAAGGCACCTTTGGCACCCACTCTAGCGGGCACACAATGGCTAAAAATATTTTACGGGCAAGATACTACTTGTCCACTATGGAAGCAGACTGTTATCAGCATTCACGAACTTGTCACAAATTCCAGATCTATGTTGATAAAGTACATGTGCCTTCAGTTCCTCTAAACGTCTTGACTGCTCCCTGGCCATTCGCAATGTGGGGCATCAATGTGATTGGAGAGATTAGACCTACAACTTCTAATGGACACCGCTTCATCCTAGTTGCCATTGATTACTTCACAAAGTGGGTCGAAGTGGCCTCTTTTTCTTTTGTTACCAAGAATGTTATGGCCCATTTCACCAGACATAAACTTACCTGTCGGTACAGTATTCTAGAAAGAACCATTACGGATAATGGAACCAATCTCAATAATACTATGATCACTGAGCTATGTACGCAATTCAAAATTCAACATCATAACTCTTCTCCTTACCAGCCGAAGATGAATGGCGTTGTAGAGGCTGCTAATAAAAACATCAAGAAGACCATACAGAAGATGACGGTGACATACAAAGACTGGCATGAGATGTTGCCATTTTCTCTTCGTGGTCACGATACCTCCATATGCACATCAACAGAGGAAACTCATTTCTCCCTGGTATACGGTATGGAGGTTGCCCTACCTATCGAGTTCCAGATCCCTTCCTTGAGAATCATGAAAGATGCAGGTTTGAATGAAGATGAATGGGTTTAGACTCGACTTGATCAATTAAGCTTGATTGACGAAAAGAGGCTTGCGGTTGTCTGTCATGGTCAGATGTACCAAAAACGTATGATTAAAGCTTTTAACAAGAAGGTCATACATCAGGTATATCAGGTTGGTGACCTAGTAATCAAGCACATCATACTGCTGCAAGGTGATCCCAGGGGCAAATGGATCCCCACATACGAAGGGCCATTTGTGATCAAGAACATATTTTCTGGCGGAGCCATGATCTTAACTATTATGGACGGTGACGACCTTCCACACCCTGTAAACGCAGACATAGTTAAAAGATACTACGCATGAACAAAGACCCACTAGGTCGACATGTCTAGGCAAAAATAAGGGCATCCCGGCGAACCAAAAGGGTTCGGGCAAAAATTAGGGATATACATATGGAAAAGTATGTACACCGGGAAAGTCGAAAACCTAAAAAGGCGGCTTGGGCAAAAAAAGGGTATCCCTGTGGACTGAAAACCCGAAAGGGCTGTCCTGGCAAAAGTTAGGGATTTAAAGCATACAAATATGTCCTGTTGGACCACCTTACATCCAATCTTCGGTAACAACTATCAAGCTCAAATGGTACTAATCAGTCCAGTCAGCTTCGGACAAGCAGCAAAAGAGATGAGACGCTCAAAGACATAAAGGCAGTAGCAGAATGGGAACTCAATGGGATTATTTCACATAGTTGTTTTTCTTTGTATACTATTTTGTATAGTTTTCATTCTTGCGACGGCATTCTCTTACTAGGATGTACGTCTCCATGTACAAAAACGCTTATTCAAATTAATACAAAAACTATCTCTTTGAAAGTGCAAAACTATTTGTTTGTTATCTTTTTATTTTGTTTGCAAAAACGTCCAGTGATTATTTTTGAACATATGCATTTAAATATGATTACCGTTTACAAATACACGCATAATAAAAAAATAGAAAGATAGTTACTAATGGCTTTAAGAAACAAGACAATGTCTAAAGGCCCTTTGCAAATCCCCGCAGATACTTTCTCTAGCAGGTACAGAGGTAGGGGAATCCTACTATAAAGTCACTGTCATATCCTCAGCATACAACCTAATGATGTCAGGTGTTCTTATATCCCCGACGTAGCAAAATTTTCCAATTTCTTAACTGGAATCTCAAAGAATTCCTTAGCCTGGTTCACAAGCTTCTTGGGTTTTTCAATAAGGTTTCATAAAAATTCCCAAGTGTTTTACAGAGTTTCCCTTCCCCAACGGAGTTTATTTCTCTAACAACAAAAATTTGTCTCTCAGCATTTCAACTTCAACAAAATTTGAAGACTTACACTCTTCATCCCCAGCAACAATCAAGGATTTATTTTCCCAAGTTCAACAAACACTGCAATAGAACAACTGATACGTTCATACATTGCATTCATACATCATTTTACAAGCGTCATAGCATATCCAGCACAAATACATATATCACAATCTCATTTATTTTGAGAACATCATTACCCAATGCATTTCATGCATCATGACACTACATACAGCTGACTCTTTAACTTTTTCAGGAAAATTAGCAAGCAGACAAATATCATCATCAATTTTCAACAGTTCCAGATTAATTTCAGAAACCAGACATGGCAACTATCTGTGAACGACTGATTGTAGATCAATTACCGAAACAAGACGAGGTGACTATCTACAAGACCAGGTCAGAGATTAATACCTGAAACCAGACGGGACAACTATCTCAACGACCAACACAAAACCAGTTCCAGATTAATACCTAAAACAAGACAGGATAACTATCTGTGAACAACTAATTATAGATTAATACCTGAAACAAGACAGGACAAATATCTACATTAGCAGATTGAAGATTAACTCCTGAAACAAGACGGGGAAACTATCTTTATTTCTCTTAGGTCAGATATTAATTCTTGAAACAAACCAGGGCAACTATCTCTACGACCAACACAAAACCAGTTCCAGATTAATACCTGAAACAAGACAGGATAACTATCTGTGAATAACCGATTATAGATTAATACCTGAAACCAGACAGGACAACTATCTACATGAGCAGATTGAAGATTAACTCCCAAAACAAGACGCGGAAACTATCTTTCTTTCTCAAATAGGTCAGAGATTAATTCCTGAAACAAGACAGGACAACTTTCTATGAACTACTGATTATGGATCAATTCCCGAAACAAGACGGGTTGACTATCTACACGACCAGATGAAGCAATCTTACACGGGTTCCTTCTTATGATCTCCAGATGTAGCTTTACACTAGATCATCTTGAAGCAATCTTACACATGTTCCTTCTTATGATCTCCAAATGCAGCTTTCCACGGGCTCATCCTGAAGCAACCCTACACAGGTTCCTTCTCATATATTTTCAGATGCAGTTTCACACGGACTCATCCTGAAGTACCCCTACATAGGTTCCTTCTCATGATCTCCAGATACAGCTTTACACGGGCTCATCCTGAAGCAATCTTACTTGGATTCCTTCTCACGATTTCCAGATGCAGCTTTACACGGACTCATCCTGAAGCAGCCCTACACAGGCTTCTTCTAATACATTTCCAGATAACAGTTAATTTCATTCTCCCCAGCAAGTTACTTTGAAGCTTGGATTTCAGCCAGGAAACAACTAACGTTCATCTCTCCAGTCCAGAGATAACTCCTCAGTAGAGCCATGGACAGCTAAAGCTCCTAGACTCTATTCCCTACAGAGTTTTCCTCAAGTAAAAGAACAAAGATCAACATTCCTCAGTGGAGTCCTCCTCAGACAACAGGAACAGGAATCCCCACAAAGAGACCTCTTATGAAGTCAACATTTATTTTGGATGGCATCTTTAAGCCCATCTCCGACACTTCACAGTCATCTTCTCCAAATGGCATCTGTAAGCCCATTCCTAATATCATCAACCAACGATGTTACTCCATGCGAGTGCAAATTTTTGGGCACTCTAATGTTCAATCATCTTCCACCTTCAGATCACGAAAGGCGGACAACCCAATCTACATCTTCAGGTTTAAGAAGATTGAACAGGGGCAGCTGTTGTACCCCAAAATTTGCCCTCCCATTTTTATTCTAGGCATACTCATCAAGGTCCCCAATTGCTCAAGGTTGACCAAGAATTGATCAGATACATTCTCCTCCTAAGCAATGGTCTTTCAACTAATTTCACTTTTCACTAAGATGTCTGAGTTATATAGATTCAAATGATTTCCAGGACACCCTATATGCCTCAGCATAATGGCACAACTGAAAGAAAGAAAATAAGTGTACATGACAAAGTGTAGGTCGAAGGCTGAAAATATGCCTAAGGGCTTTTGCGTCGAAGCAGCTTCGACAGCAGTATGCAGGCTAATTTGATGGATCGAAGGAGGGCTAGTTCGAAAGAAAGCGTGAGAAGGCTTTTATGAAGCCTTCGATTGGGAAAATTTGGTAATGATCGCCAACGAAAGGTTCATTTTAGAACATGGAGATGTAAGCCATTTGAAGCGCTACAAGGAAGGCACCTTTCGATTGACATGTTGCCTGAATGGGCGCTTCAAAAAGAATAATATTTTGAACTCAAAAGCTCTTATCTTATCCAAAGAAACACGTGGAAATCTATTGGTTCAAAGGACATGCCATCTTCAAGCATGGCGTGATCGAAGAGCAGTTAGAGATGAAGCAGCCAAATATGAGCCATCTTAGAGTTTTGGGGATTAATGTGTTTCAGGCATGTGCCTGAACAGGCAAGGAAAGAGTTGGGTAATCAAAGTAAAGGCTTGGTGCTCATGAGTCATCCTTCGATTGGCGCATATAAGTTATATTCACCAATCGAAGGTGAACTAGTGATCATCAAGAAAGATATTTTTCTAGACATAAGCAAAGGGTGGGAGTTGGAGTCAAAGAGCCACCTGCACAACTACATTCCAAGGAGATGACAAAACAAACTTCGACGGGCCAAGAGGAAGAGGTGGTTGAATTGAAGGAAAGGAGATTGAAAGGAACAAGAGCTGAATTCGATTGGGCTAACTGGATAGTTTTAGATCAAGCAACTAAGGCAGATAGTGGCTCAATTGAAGAAGCCACAATGATGAGGCCTTGAACCATTCGAATTGGGACTTTGAACCATCAAAGAATAAAACTTGGGAGTATTCGAAAAGTCAAGATGTAGGGTTGAAACCTGTCCAGGTTCACTCAAAACCAAAAATGGTAGAAAATCATCAAAAATGGCAACCTTTTAAGACTTTCGATTTTTCCTTTAAAGCCATGGTTAATGGGTGATTCTTTCCATTTTCGTCCACCACCACGCTCCTATAAATACAAGACAGGATTGTCTATCAAAGGGCAGACACACACGCATTAGCCAGACGAGACATTGCCTCTAGAGACAAAAAAATTGCCTACACACACAAGAAGTTGCCCCGAAAAACCACCCCAAATTCTCCAAACCTTCACAAAGTTGTCAAAATCAAAGCAATCTTTACAGGCCTCCTCAATCCAAAGCAAGCATTTCACTCATTCCCTCCGTTGGTAACAGGCCTTTGATCTCAAACTCCTTCAATATGTAATTTAAATCCATATTGCTTGTATATCCATGCTATTAATGATGTTTGTGATTGTAAACGTTGTTACATGTGAAAATCAATACCAAGGTAACAGGACACCATTATTAGGGATTTGAAACTAAGTCCTTCAAATCTCAAAATCCAGGCGCCTCATTGATCAAGAAACGTGATCGTGTTTCTCTTAGCAAAGACCGACGCTCCCTAGTCACGAAGTGGATCAGAGGAAACCAATGATAAGAGAATAATCATTCACCTTTGCCCAAGCCAAAGGCAGTTCGAGAAGCACGTCTCCCCATCGAGATGATAGTCCTCGACGAGGAAGAAACAATTACTCTCCACCCCGTCACAAGACAGAAGCGTCGAGGACGGGCCATGTGGCCCGTTGTCACGAGAAATCATGGAAACCTCCCTCCCTCTCTTTCTAGATAACCCCTCAAACCTGGGGACATATGACGGGACTGCCAATCCATAGGAATACAACGAGAATATCGATGCTTTGCTTGACTACTGAGGCGTTAGGGGCTCCATTAAATGCCAATTATTCCCCACCACTATGAGGAAGGGGACTATGGCCTGGTATAAAAGCCTCCCTGACGAGTCTATCACGTCCTAGAAGAATCTTAGAAAGCAATTCTCCAGGCACTTTACAACCTCTCGCAGTCACCCAAAATCTGAGGCATCGCTAGAGGCGATCATTATGGGGAAGGATGAGTCCCTTCGGGCATATATAGAAAGATTCAATCGCAAAGTCGTTCAGGTCTCCATGATCGGCGGTGTGAAAAAATATATACTCGAGCACGGACTACGTCCTCGCAGCGGCTTCGCCAAGGTAGTAGGCATCGAGACACCCGCAACACTGTATGCCCTCCTCCTTAAGGCCCAGACATACATCTAGTATGAGAAAAAAGAAGCGGCCAATAACGCACGGGACTCGAATCACCAAGAGAATGCCAAAGTCTGAAAACATGATGACTCATCTACATATCGTCAGGGAGCAGATAAAAGAAAAGAAGACAGACCCCGCAATTCGCAGGATTACAAAGGACCTGCTGGCCGGTTCCACGACTAAACGTCCCTAAATGCCTCATGCGAGCGCATCTTGTTTGATTATGCAAACTCAGGGTTTTTCCAGGTCGAGGTCCGCTTTCCTTGGCAGATGCCATCCAAGCCCAATACAGACAAAACTAAATATTGACGGTTCCACAGGAGCCACAGGCATGTCACCAAAGAATGCATCCATCTGAAGGACGCAATTGAGATCCTCATCAGAGATGGACATCTCAAACAGTATAAGAAAAAAGAAGGTCCTCGCGAGGACTCCCCGGAATCAAAAAAGGTCGAGGAGGAGAAACCATCCCCCGATGACACCAGCATGCATGTCGCCTTGTGTATTTCACGACCAAAGGATTTCTACATCCTCGGTGATGCTAGGCACCCCCTATACTTCTCAACACACAGTCCCTGGGAGACGTTTTCCTCCGCCATGGTCATATCCAATGGAGGATTCAATAAACTAATTGTGGGCTTGGTGAAAAGGAGGTTTCAGCAATTGATCGACACTAGCTCCAATAGAAACTCCACTCTCGACAAATTTCGGGGAAGCTCCATCTCCCTCGCGTTCCACCGTGAAAAGCTCCCTATAGGGGCTCCTAACTCCAGCATTCCTCTGCTCGTGAGAGCATAGATGACCAACTTCAACGTTCGACACATACTAGTCAACCTAGGAAGTTAGACCGATATTATGTACTCCTAGTTGTTCTCCATATTACAACTCAATGAAACATACCTAACACCCTACGTGGGCCCAGACCTTCAAGGCTTCAATGGCACAGTCACAAAATGGGGCTACGTCGATTTAATCGTCACATTCAGAGCAACCAAGACAACTAGGTCCATCAAAACATGTTTCCTGGTTATAGACTGTCCATCTTTATACCAGTGCATTTTGGAGAGGCCAACCCTGGCCGAATTAATAGTTGTTCCCTCCATTGTGCACTTGAAAATGAAGTACTACACCTCAAAGGGACTCGTCGCCACCCTCCACGGGGACATCAAGACTGCGAGGAGATGCTTCGAGGCAGCCTCGAAGGGGCTGAACGCCATCAGCACATCGCTTAGAGTGGCGAACAAACATGCCTGATCCAGAATCTCGAAAGAGCTGAAGCCACGGACTCACATAGACTCAATCGACCTTTACAACCATTTCACTAAAGACGGTTTGTGAGATAAAAAAAGAGGAAGGAGAATGAGGCCCGACTGACCACAGAAAGTTCATCGACGACAGCTAGCAACTAGGAGCCTGCCCATCCTTTACGCTAAATTCCAGATGGAGAGTTCGAGGTCACCCCCCTCGGCAACGATCCGAACAAGGGAGTAAAGATTGGTATCGATCTCCCCGACCTTGCGAAGAAGCAGCTAAAAGCGTGCCTGAGAGAGAACGCAAATTTGTTCACATGGAGGGCCTCCCAGTACATAACCTGGCTGTCAAATGTTATACTTGAAAAAAAATCAAATGGAAAATGAAGAATTTGTGTTGACTATACCAATCTCTGAACGGGATGTTCACCTCGTTGTCTTGATTCGTGGAGAAAATTTGCTCAACACGCACTCCCCCTTTCAAACTTCTTCGTAAGGAAGCGATATTTGAGTGGATCGAGGAGTGCAACCAAGCCCTCCTCCACCTCAAACGAGCATTTTTGCAGCCACCGATCCTCTCGCGACCAGACAGTGAAGAAAATCTCTACCTTTATCTCGCAGTGGCAGTCGAGGCTATCAGCGCGACCCTCATTCGGGAAACCCCTGAGGGACAAAAACCCATATATTTTACGAGCAAGGCCTTACAAGGTCCATAAATTAGATACTAGCAAATCGAAAAATGGTTATGGCCCTCATCAACGCGACGAGGAGGCTAACATACTACTTCCTAGCTCACACAATCGTGGTATAAATAGACCAGCCTGTAAAGGAATTGCTTGACCGTCCATACATGGCTAACAAAATACTTAAATGGTCATTAGAACTGTCTGAGTTTGACATCAGGTACGAAAGTAGAAAGGCCCTCAAAGCCCAAGTACTAGCCGAATTTGTAGCAGAAATGACCTCGTCGGTCTTGACAACATGCGGGGAGCACAAAGAGATTAACGACGAGGCATTGAGAGAGGGGCTCGACCTGGTCGAAAAAGTCATATCAGGAGCAACCCTTCGAGAAGTCTCACTAAAACAAAAAATTGCTATATGTCACGATGCCTAAGTCATACGACAAGAATTCGAAGTCTACATCCTAGTCTTAAAGAGAAATCACAAAGATTCTCGCAAAGGAAAACTCGCCACAAACTGGGAAGGTCCATATCGCGTCCGAGCAAAATTGGAAAATAGGGCCTACTACCTTGAGCGTCTCAATGCGAAGAACTCTCTAGACCATGGAACACTGAAAAGCTAAAATAATATTACAATTAAGGCCTGAAAAATGGACGTGCCTCGTCAAACGACGAACGCGACATTTATCGATCATAAATGCGTACTCGAGTACAAGCACAACATCTCAAATTAGAACAAAAAGGAAAGTTTCCACTCTTGAACGAGTAGATTCTTGACCCGAGGGAGAAAACTTAAACGAGCTCCACCATCGGGTGTGGCCGCAAGTGCGTGGATTTTTCAGTTTTAGTATGAAAGATATTAAATCCCACAGAAACCAATCGACAAGTGTCTTTGTCTGTTATCGCATTGTTTATCTAAGGCGACGCTAATGTTTTGATTTGTGCGAGGACTAAATGTTAAAGTTTTTTAATGTAATTAAATAAAAGGAGGTCGGAATGAGATTTCCTTCATTCACTAGTACACATACAAATTTCCAATTTCATAATAACAAGAGATTTATTTGACTGCGCAGAGAAAATTAAGTTAGGGGTACCAACCGCTTTCGTGTGTTCGGTGCTGGATTTCAACCACATAATCTACCGCTTTCATGTGATAATCAAGTCATAGTTTGAAATACTTTTTAGAAAAATAGTTTCTCGATTGAAAAATAATTTTTTTGATAGAAAACTAAATTAAAGATAATGTCAACGTTCGCATGTCTGTTATCAAATTTTAGACTCACAAACACCCGTTTTTGCAAAGTACAGTTTATAAGTCTAAAATCATCTTTTGAAAATTAGATTTTACTAATTAACTTAGAAAATGCTTTCATTGTGTTTAAAAGTTAACTTTTGAATTTTCAACAGTCAGATACCGTTTTTGCTCTTTCGAATCAAAACTGGCAGCGCTGAATTCCTACTTTCGTAGCAAATTACGGTTTTGAAATCAGAATTTTCAGATCCAAAAATTACTATTGTTATTAATATATTACATAAAATTTATATGAGCGTCATCGGTACGACAGTTCTCAAATTCCAGATTCGATGGAATTACTCACTCATATTTAAGACGGTAAAAATTAAACATGCATTGTTACAAGTAGTAGACATGATATGTGATAATAAATAAAGCATGTAAAAAACAGTAAAGAAAAATGGAGAAATTTAGAACCTGAAATAGTGAATATACTTGAATAAAATAAAATGTTCTGATCGAAGATTTTAATTCTGGTACAGAGTAATAAGTAGTAACAACGAAAGAGATAACAACAATAAAATAGCAGCAACAAACTTGATAGAGTAGCAGTAAATAAAACTGAAAATTATTCATCCAAACTCCTACAACTAAGATTTCAAGAACACCTCAATGCAAGATGTTAGTGCCCTTTACAAGTAATTTTCGACTATAACAAAACTTGGATACAAAAAAGTAATTTCTAAGGGCCTATTTATAGGCTAAAAATTGTACTGGAAATCATCAAAAATATGCTAAAGTAGTGTAAAAAGTGTTGGAGGATGAGAAAAATGACATGTAGAAGCGTGGGCGAAAATTTTGGGTTTTAGCGTCATGACAGGCGCCATGCTACTAACATCCCATCCATCATGACCATGACGGCCGTCTTCAAGCTGACGGATCAGTTGTCACCCTTAATTTTCAAGCTTTCCTCCCACGTTCTTCCTGATGTTTTATGTTGACGGGTCCAGGTGGTCACCATGTGATCGACGTGATGGTTGGGCACTTTAATGATAGAAGTCGCATGTCCGCTCTACTCGGAAGAAACACCAACCTCCACCTTTGGGAAGCCCTCGGAGAAAAAGAGTGAACAATGTTAGTTCCCCGTATCATACTTCATTGATATATCTTTCTTGACGTACAAAAATTGCCTTGTGACACATACCACTGTGTAGGTCTCGTCCACTCGGCTGATCCTCCCACTAGAGAATATGAGTTGCAATGTGGAAACTATTGCTCTCTTTCTTCAGTACCAATATACATGTCCCTCTATTGATACACATACTACAATACAAAAAGCACAATGCTTTGAGCACCATAATATTTCAAGTGTTGAATAGTTTTTATGTGCTCTAAATCGTGCTACTCTCGTTATTGTGTGATATACTTTTGTCTAATATTTCAAGCTCTCTTATTTTCTTCTTTTTCTTGCGTGCAAGTAATCTCCTTCCCCTTCATATAAATTTCCATTGCAAAATACCACAAAACTTGCCCGGTTAGGATGCTTTTGGCATAAATCACTTTTAACTTTTACAATTTTTCATAAAATGTATTAAGTCCTACTGAAACATAAATAAATTAATAGTAAAAGAACAGAAAATAAAATCAAATGATACCTATAATTTCAAAAAGAGTCACGACTTAATCCCTCTTCCCTTTTTTTTACTATGAAAACTTGAGGTGATAGATGTTTAGTCTAGAGCATAATTTCATTGTGTATTTGTCGTCAAAACTCAATCTTTATCTATATGAAAACTTGAGGTGGTTGATGTGTAGTATTATAATTATATTTTCATTGTGTATTTATCGTCAAAACTCGATCTTTATTTATATGAAAATTTGAGATGATAGATGTTTAGTACTAGAGCATATTTTCATTCAAAACTCAATGTTTATAAATTTGAGGTGATAGATATTTAGTACTAGAATATTTAGGTGGTAGAGCATATTTTTAGTGTGGTTGTCTCAAAACTCAATTCAAAATATTTGACGGTTATAGATTCTAATTAGGTATAGTTAAAGTTCGAAATAAATATTAAAAAAAGTAAAGAAATTTATGTAATTTAGTATTGTCAATTGATTATTCAATTTGAATGAATTATAATAATGTTAAGGGAAAGATAATATAGTATATGTTGAGACATGAGATGGTAAGAGTCAGAATATTTAACATCGAAATTTTTATGTTCCAATACAAAGCAGACCTAGCATATTATATGCATATGACAAGAAAATATTGGACTTGAATTGGTGGGGTGCGCCAGCAATAGCTATAGTGCAACGCAAAAGCGACACGCAAGAGACCCAATAGCAAGCTACTGTAGTGGACTCTTCCCCTCAAGAAATAAATTTAATATCGTGTGGACCATTGGCCCACATATCAGATATTAAACTGATAAGAACAGATACTACACTTGATCTTAGCCAAAAGGCCGAGAAAGGTATGCTTATTCCTATTCCTGACTTCGTTTTTTATATTCCACATTTCCTCTGTTTTACTCTTGGCTCCCCGATGTGGGACTTAAAAGCAGTAGTAATACAATTTCTTTCTTCCTTTCATTTTGAACTTCAACTTACTTTTCCCTTATTACAACAACATCTCATCTTTCTTTCTTTTATTTCCTCTCTCTTTGTTACTGCTTCATCAATCTACTTCCTATTACCATCATCCATTAAATTAATGGGATCTATGTTTCTTGGCCTAGCCTTTACGACTCAATCAACATACTTGCTTGGATTTTAAACTATGCTTTGTTTATTTATCACTCATATAACTAACCACCTCAAATTTATCTTTCTATTCTAAATCAACTTAATATTATATTTGTGAGGACTCATTGGCTAAACCAAATCAAGAAGAAACATGTGCATATTATGCTAGATTAACAATATATTTCTCAATGCTATTCATTTTCGTTTTACAATAACTTATTACTTAATACATTTTACTAATTTATGCTAATACAAATCTATTTATTAAGTTATTGAGACAAGAGATTGATAAATAAAATTATAATATTGAATCTAAGGGACAATTAAACTAAATTTTAGAAATTAATTTAGTATCAATCAATAACTTAAAATATAAAACAATATTTTCTATAAAAATTATCCTACGCTTTTTCTACAGTCAAACATTCTTACAAATACTGATAATGACCGCTTTTGTGGATATTTCTCCATTGTATTTTTTATGTAATTAATATCGCCAAAAAGTAATTCAATCACTACAAAAAAATATAATTTTTCTAACGAGTTTTCACATCGATTGAATATTTAATCGAGATGAAAATAAAATGGAATGAAATTTTGATCAATGGAATATGACATATTCCCTCGGTTAAGCTCGCAATCTATAGGAAAAGTTTTGATCAACCAATTTGAATAAGTTCAATTTACCACTTGAATCACATCGCATCCCTCTATGAATCGATTCATTTCAATCTTTTGAATTAATTCAATCAACGCTTTAAGTCGACTTCCACAAACATAGCTAAAATGAAATTTGGGTCACTTTGTGAATCGATTCGTCGTGTGTTTGAATCGATTCAAATAAAATTTCACCGATGAATCAGATCAAACAATGCCTTTGAATTTATTCATGCTGGAGAGCGAGATCCAAAGTCTATGGAGAAACCATCCAAATTGAGTGACTATGACAGGAAAGGGAATTCATACGAGCATATGTAACTTTTAGATGATCGGCTGAGTTACTTCAATGGTAATGGCGCGTCCAAATGCGAATTGTTTACGCTAAATTTGGTCGGTCCAACTTTTTTATGGTTCACTAGTATGCCCGACAAATGTATTGATTCATCGTCAATCTTCCTAAAGCATGTGATCTAGTTCCTTAACTGTGCAGTTTTGGTCGGCGGAAGTACCTAGCAAGGAACATTTTCTTTAACAACAGAATCGCGACATTGCACAATTTTGTCCTCAACAAGAGCTTCAAGAACTTGATAGGTCGCAAGTATACAGCTATATCAGTTTAGTATAAAAAGGTTTGTTGAATCCACATAGACCAATTACAACTACCACTATCTATTGTTACTGTGTTTATCTATGGCAACGTGGATGGTTTGTTATGCGCGAAAAAGGGATAATAACATATTTGATTTAATTATAACAACGAGAGACCAAAACGTTGATTCTCGTCTTCCTACGTTACTCATATAAATTATAACATTTATTTATAACGAGAAAATTGTTTTTAGCATAAAAACTAGATCAAAGGTATTGTTCTCTCTCGTGTCTCTGTTAACGAATTTTAAACCTGTAATCTCCTGCTTTCGTATGTTCTAAATTACAAGCTTAAAATCATTTTTAAAATATATTAAATTATTAATTTAATTAGAAAATGCTTTCACTATTTAATAACTAAAAAATGTGAATTTTCTAAGTCCAATACTGTTTTGTCCTTTTGACGCATAAACGGTATTTCAATGTTTCTATTGTCGTATTAAAGTTGTGAGTTAAAATAATAATCTTCAAAATGTTAAAATATTTCTCATTATAATTTATTCAACATGCAATTTATTCGACTTTCGTCGGTATGATTGTCCTCATGTTTCGTACCCAATTAATTTACTCAAAAATGGTAAAAGCAATACTTAAATAACAAGAATTTATGGCATACATAATAAAATAAGCAAATAAAAAGAATCTGGAAAGTGAATAAAAAATCAGACTTAAGTTGTGGAGAAAGTAAATAAAAAAGAACCTTACAGTCTAATTTATAGGAAAGTATTCGCTCATAACTAATGTAAATCGTGCAAAAGCTGTGGAGAAAGCGGTGGTAGGTAGGAAATTGAATCCTAACTCAATTGGCTTCCTTCGGCGTTTGAGATTGTATTCCAGTATCTTCAGATTGGGGCCACGGTCCCCTTGTTCTTCTGTTGCTTCCATCTCCAGAGCTAGTCTTCAGACAGACAGTATGGTTGGGTTTCTTTGAAGCAACCGAGGAGGTTGTTCGGGGTGTTCACAAATTCTATCCGAAAGTTTAAAGATATGTACTACCTGATTCGGCTGGTGTCGACAACGACCATTACTTCTATCTTTGACTGAGAGCTCATATACGGGCCGGATAGCAATCCCCTGTTCAACGAACGGGGCAATCCCGGATATCTTTGACTGAGTATCATTTATTTCTCTAGCCACAGAAATCCATCTCCCAACAATTCAACTTCAATAAATATCGAAGAATCACATTCTTTATCCCCAGCAGCAGTTAGGGATTTATCTTCTCTCAGTATAATGACACTACAAAGAATAACTGATCAGTTTATATATTGCATTCATACATCATTTTATAAGCATGCATACAAAATACATATAACACAATCTCATTTATTTTAAGAACATCATTACACAAGGTGTGTCATGCACCATGACATTGCATACAGCTAACTCTTTACATTTTCAGGAAAGACCAACAGACAAACATCATCAACATTTTTTCAACAGTTCCAGATTAATTCACAAAACCAGACAAGGAAACTATTTGTGAACGACGGATTGTGGATCAATTCCCGAAATAAGACGGGGTGACTATCTACAAGACCAGGTTAGAGATTAATTCATGAAACAAGGCAGGGCAACTATCTCAACAACCAACAAAAGAAGTTCCAGATTAATTCCTGAAACCAGACAGGGAAACTATCTGTGAACGGTTGATTATAGATCAATTCCTGAAACAAGATGGGGTGACTATCTATAAGACCGGGTTAGAGATTAATTCATAAAATAAGACAAGGCAACTATCTCAACAACCAACAAAAAAAGTTTCAGATTAATTCCTGAAACCAGACAAGGCAACTATTTGTGAATGGGTGATTATGGATCAATTCCCGAAACAAGATGGGGTGACTATCTACAAGACCAGGTTAGAGATTAATTCTTGAAACAAGACAGGGAAACTATCTCAACAACCAACAAAAACAGTTCCAGATTAATTCCTAAAACCAGACAAGGAATTTATTTGTGAACAGATGATTATGGATCAATTTCTGAAACAAGACGGGGTGGCTATCTACAAGACTAGGTTAGAGATTAACTCCAGAAACAAGACAGGGCAACTATCTCAACAACCAACAAAAACAGTTCCAAATTAATTCCTGAAACCAGACGGGGCAACCATTTGTGAACAGCTGATTATGGATCAATTCCTGAAACAAGACGGGGTGACTATCTACAAGACCAAGTTAGAGATTAATTCTTGAAACAAGACAAGGCAACTATCTCAACAACAAACAAAAACAGTTCCAGATTAATTCCTGAAACCAGACATGGCAATTATCTATGAACGGTTGATTGTGGATCAATTCCCGAAACAAGACGGGGTGACTATTTACAAGACCAGGTTAGAGATTAATTCCTGAAACAAGACATGGCAACTATCTCAACAACCAACAAAAATAATTCCAGATTAATTCCTGAAACCAGACAGGGCAACTATCTGTGAACGGCTGATTGTGGATCAAATCCTGAAACAAAACGGGGTGACTATCTACAAAACCAGGTTAGAGATTAATTCCTGAAACTAGACAGAGCAACTATCTCAACAACCAACAAAAATAGTTCCAGATTAATTCATGAAACCAGACAGGGCAACTATCTGTGAACAACAGATTATGGATCAATTCCCGAAATAAGACGGGGTGACTATCTACAAGACCAGGTTAGAGATTAATTCCTGAAACAAGACAGGGTAACTATCACAACAACCAACTTTCAACAGGTCACAAATTAATTCTCGAAATAGGATGGGGCAACTATCTATATGACTAGACAACATGAATTCTTGAAACAAGATAGGGTGACTATCTACACGACCAGGCGAAGCAGCCTTACACGGGCTCCTTCTAATATATTTCCAGATGAAGCTTCACACAAGCTCATCATGTAGCAATCTTACACGGGTTCCTTCTAATATATTTCCAAATGCAGCTTCACACGGGCTCATCCTAAAGCAATCTTACACGGGTTCCTTCTAATATATTTCCAGATGCAGCTTCACACGGGTTCATCCTGAAGCAATCTTACATGGGTTCCTTCTAATATTTCCAGATGAAGCTTCACAGCACTCATCCCGAAGCAGCCCTACCTGGGCTCCTTCTCATACATTTCCAAATGCAGCTTCGCACGGGCTCATCCTGAAGCAATCTTACACAAGTTCCTACTAAGACATTCCCAGGTGTAGTCTAACATAGGCTCAACCTGAAGCAGCCTTACACGATTGCCTTTTAATACATTTCTGGACGCAGCTTGACACGGGCTCATTCCAGCATTTCATTCAGATAAAACTAGATGCATGATGGCATCCATAAGCCCATTTCTGACGACTCTCCATCACCTCTCCAAATGGCATCTGTAAGCTCATTCCCGATATCATCAACCTGCAGTACTACTTCATGTATATGCGAGTGCAAATTTCTAGGCACTCTAGTGTTCAATCATCTTCCACCTTTAGATTACGAAAGGCAGACAAGCCAATCTAAATCATTGGGTTTAAGAAGATTGAACAGGGAAAGTTGTTGTACCCCAAAATTTTCCCTCCCATTTTTACTCAAGACATGTTCATTGAGGTCCTCAATTTCTCAAGAGGGAGGACTCGAGAAGTATCCTGGAGGTTCACTGAGGCTACCACAGCATCTTGAAAGAGGTCCAAATTCAAAACAACAATGTTTAAGGAAAAAAAACTGCAGCATGAGTTGACACATACCCACATAAGTCGACTCATTTTGGTGATAAAATAGGGTATGAGTCGACACAAAGACTTATGTGTCGATATATACTAATCTCTAGGCCCTAAAATAGAAGGATGAAAGGCGCATGAGTCGACACAAACGCGTATGTATCGATACAAACAGGGTATGTGTCGCCATAAAGCTTTATGTGTCGATACATACTGTTATCCAGGCCCCAAAACAGAAGGATGAAAGGTGCATGAGTCGACACAAAACGCATATTTATCAACACAAACAGGTGCATGAGTCGACACATCCCATAATGCATTGACTCATACTGAGTTGATTTCATTTTTACAGGAGCAAGAAGAGTTATGTGTCGATGCATAGCAACATTGTGTCGACACATAACAGTTCAAAATGCAATTTTTCTGTCTTTTTACACTGTCTTTACAGTTTTTCACGGACTTTCTTCATTACTATCCAACTATTCAATATGGGCTGGTGTTTGGATTTGTTTTAAGGCCCAAGAATTCGTGCAAATACATGGCATAGGTCCAGGTTCATTGTATGTTAAGAATGGCAAGAGAATAATTCAATAAAGGCATGTTTTCAATTGGTTTTATTTTCGTTTAAACACGATTTAATGGTTTGATTCTTGTCATATAATTTTTCTAACAAGTTTTCACATTGATTGAATATTTAAATGAGGTGAAAATAAAATGGAATGAAATTTTTGAAATTTTGATCAATGGAAAATGACATATTCCCTCGGTTAAGCTCGCAATCTATAGAAAAAGTTTTGATCAACCAATTTGAATAAGTTCAATTTATCACTTGAATCATATCGCATCCCTCTATGAATCGATTCATTTCAATCTTTTGAATTAATTCAATCAACGCTTTGAGTCGACTTCCACAAATAGAGCTAAAATGAAATTTGGGTCACTTTGTGAATCGATTTGTCGTGTGTTTGAATTGATTCAAATAAAATTTCACCGATGAATCAGATTAAACAATGCCTTTGAATTGATTCATACTGGAGAGCGAGATCCAAAGTCTATGGAGAAACCATCCAAATTGAGCGACTATGACGGGAAAGGGAATTCATACGAGCATATGTAACTTGTAGATGATTGGCTGAGTTACTTTAATGCTAACGGCGCGTCCAAATGCCAATTGTTTGCGCTAAACCTGGTCGGCCCAACTTCGTTATGGTTCACGGGTATGCCTGACAAATGTATTGATTCATCGTCAATCTTCCTAAAGCATGTGATCTAGTTCCTTAACTGTGCGGTTTTGGTCGGCGGGAAGTACCTAGCAAGGAACATTTTCTTTAACAACAGAATCGCGACATTGCACAATTTTGTCCTCGGCAAGAGCTTCAAGAGCTTGATAGATCGCAAGTATACAACTATATCAGTTTAGTATAAAAGGTTTGTTGAATCTACATAGACCAATTACAACTACCACTATCTATTGTTACTGTGTTTATCTAAGGCAACGCGGATGATTTGTTATGCGCGAAAAAGGGATAATAACATATTAGATTTAATTATAACAACGAGAGACCAAAACGTTGATTCTCGTCTTCCTACGTTACTCATATAAATTATAACATTTATTTATAACGAGAAAATTGTTTTTAGCAGAAAAACTAGATCAAAGGTATTGTCCTCTCTCGTGTGTCTGTTAACGAATTTTAAACTTGTAATCTCCTGCTTTCGTATGTTCTAAATTACAAGCTTGAAATCATTTTTAAAATATATTAAATTATTAATTTAATTAGAAAATGCTTTCACTATTTAATAACTAAAAAATGTGAATTTTCTAAGTCCAGTACTATTTTTGCCCTTTCGACTTATAAACGGTATTTCAATGTTTCTACTGTCGTATTAAAGTTGTGAGTTAAAATAATAATCTTCAAAATGTTAAAATGTTTCTCATTATAATTTATTCAACATGAAATTTATTCGACTTTCGTCGGTATAATGTCCTCATGTTTCGTACTCAATTAATTTACTCAAAAATGGTAAAAGCAATACTTAAATAACAAGAATTTATGGCATACATAATAAAAATAAGCAAATAAAAAGAACCTGGAAAGTGAATAAAAATTAGACTTAAGTTGTGGAGAAAAAGTTTTGATCAACCAATTTGAATAAGTTCAATTTACCACTTGAATCATATCGCGTCCCTCTATGAATCGATTCATTTCAATCTTTTGAATTAATTCAATCAACACTTTGAGTCGACTTCCACAAATATAGCTAAAATGAAATTTGGGTCACTTTGTTAATCGATTCGTCGTGTGTTTGAATCGATTCAAATAAAATTTCACCGACGAATCAGATCAAACAATGCCTTTGAATTTATTCATGCTGGAGAGCGAGATCCAAAGTCTATGGAGAAACCATCCAAATTGAGTGACTATGACAGGAAAGGGAATTCATACGAGCATATGTAACTTGTAGATGATCGGCTGAGTTACTTCAATGCTAATGGCGCGTCCAAATGCCAATTGTTTACGCTAAATTTGGTCGGGCCAACTTCGTTATGGTTCACTGGTATGCCTGACAAATGTATTGATTCACCGTCAGATGTTTTTCTCTCTATTTACTTTATTGTCCCTTTGTCGTGTAGTGGTGTTGCTTTATTTTCCCCCTCTTCTAAACTATTTTTATTATTAACGATGTCGAAGATGACAAAGTTTTCACCTCACTCTACAACAACCGAGGTATAATGTCAAAAATTAATGATGTTCAAAATATACCTTACTAATTGAGGTTTTCTAATTTGTATGATTATTGCTTCTCTCACTACTATAAAAAATACATTTCATGACAAAGCTTTCACCTCACTCAAGAAACAATCGAGGTATAATGTTAAGGCGCACCATGTTTTATTAGTTTTAAAATTAAAAACCAAATATTCCCTCGATTTTTAATATTACCGAGGGGAAAAACAATTCAGGACGTGTTTCGAATCCCAGGTTATGCAGTGTGTGTTTTATTTCTTTATAAGTGGAAACTTTCTTTTTATTTGTAAACTAAATGATCTATCACTTTGGTTTCCCTAATAATTGAGGGATTAATAATAAGATTTTACTATAAAAGCACTTGTTAAATAGATTTTACCCTAATTCTAACTTATACGTAGCTTTTACCCTAATTCTAACTTATACGTAGCCGCCTCTAAACTCGTGTGCATCATTCTTTATGATGGATTATAAGATAGAAAAAAACCTTCAATGTTTTGTGTTCTTCTATCTTGAACAAAACTTTTTTTCAGCTCTTGCAATCTATCTCACATAATGGTGTTATTCTTGTATTTTGAATAACCTTCTTATGTTGTCAATCAAAGAAAACGGTATTACTTTCTTTAATTGACAACATTGAGAAATTTATTCCTAAACAAGATGTAAATTGCATACAAAAAATGGTGAGTGATAAAAAATTAAAATGAAAACATGACATATTACTTCTTTATTTTTTATTATTCATCATTTTTTACTTGAAACTTATTACCTCAATTTTTTACTAAAACCGAGTGGTTTCCTTATTTTATTTTATTTTTAATTAAAAAAATAACTTTCCCCTCGATTTTTTAACATAATCGAGGGGTTTTGTTACACAGCTACAACAACTGATATATACCCTACATTCATAAAGGAACCATGCTCAAGATATTGCCATGACATCAATCCATAGCAAACTATTTACATCCATCATTATATATCCTGTTCTCTTTCTTGTGAAAGCATTTGCCATGAAAATATTTGCTCAAGATAATGAAATCTTGGAACTTAAAGAAGTTTAGAAATGTTCACTATGATGGATTGCAAGTGCAGAAAAACATTTTCAAATGATTGGAACATATAACTTATTATAAGTTGGATGCATATAATCCATTGAACTTTAAAAGAATGTGCACAAAAGGTATGCAACAAAATCTGGATTACAACAAAGATTTGTTGTTCTCTAAGAATAACAACAACGATGATGAATCTTGATTTGCTGTAATCAATGTATTTTAATATTCTATGTAAACAATATAATTTTTAAAATAATAAAAATAAAAGCTTATTCACCTCGATTTTCAACTGAAACTGAAGGGTGGATACTTTTTACCTCAGTTTTTCTCATAAATGAGGGGATAATTAAGTGTGTTTATTGAGGATATTCACCATTCTTAAACAAATCTTTGTCGTTCATTTAATGAGTATCAACGTTCAAGACACTATCATTAGTAATTCGCTTGAAACCTAAAAGACACTCATTATAAAAACATTATGAATATCAAAAATTGATTGTGAAACATGAAGCGCTTGAAACTATTTACATCCACCACTATATATCTTGTTCTCTTTCTTGTGAAAGCGTTTATCAGGAAAAGTTCTCTATGATGGATTACTATAGCATGAAATTTTTGGGTTTAAGGTATGTGTTCTTAAATATTTATTAGAGTAGAAAATTATTTATTTATCTCACTTGTTTTTTATTTTATATCGGAAATAAATGCAAGCAAAAGCAATTGAAAATATACTCGCACTCATTATTTGATCTTTCCCAAAATTCAATGATTCAAAGATCCAGCATCTGATCTTCATTGACAAATTAATTTTTACTATAATATTTTGTGTAAAGAATGTAATATTATGGGTAAACAATATAGTTTGTAAACAAATTAGTTTATTAATATTTTGTGTAAACAATGTAACGAGTATTTAGAAAAAAAAATCCTACCCATCAGTTTTGTTCGTAAACCGAGAGGTATGTGGCGCTAGTTTTGAAATTATAAATTGTTGAGGACCGAATTCATGTGCAGATAACTTTACCCTCGGTTTTTTAATAACTGAAGGGAAAATTGATAGTTTTTATGACGCTCATCATTGCCTCGCTTATGCATTCGAAGTTAAATGCATTTCACCTCCGATGTTAAATGTGTTTTTTGTAGTAGTGCCTAGATTATTAACTCATAATCTTTTGGTGAATAATCCTTTAGTTTTAAATCAACACTCTGAGCTCAAGAACCGAAGAGAAGGTTTTTCGCTGGTTATCTTTAAGAACCCAGAAAGAGAGTTTTTCCTTAAGTTGCTCTACTCACGAATCAAACAGTGACTTAATACTAAATTCCCAACATAAAGCTTTTAACGGGTTTAGCTTTGAACCCAACCAAACACTACCTAAGAAGAGATATTCACTCAAGATAAAAATAGCTCATGGTGAATATTCAAATATACCATTCCCATAAAAAATTTCCTCACTTAAATAAAAGGACTTTCTTAAAGGGCTATGGCTAAATTAATGTGAGAGAAAGTATAAAAATATTTTTAAAGAAAGACTGGGTGAGTTAGCTCACGATTCTAGAGGTGAAAAAGTAAAGTGAGAAGCTTATATTTATATGATAAAGGTTGGCACAAAAAAGGAAACTATTTATGGGCAAAACTAACGGCCCAATTGATTAGGTCCTTATGTAAATGGATAGAATGCCCTAAATAATCTAGGGTTAAATATATGACACCCCATATAACGTAACTGAGCTTTAGTGTACACCCATGTAATATAAATAATCTAGGGTTAAATATATGACACCCCATATAATGTAAGTGAGTCTCTAGTTGTGAATCCGACTCAAGGTTCACCTTCCTCGCAGATCTCTCATGAATCAGTCCAATCTCAAGATTCATAACAAAAATTAGGTCAAAGTTCTCACTAATACTTCAACAACTATCATGGTGGTCATGGAGGAAGGAATACAAATTTTCGAGGTCGTGGAGATCACTTTTGCACTCAGTGTTAGATCTGCTTCAAAATTGGCCATAATGCAAGTGTTTGTTATCATTGTCACTGAACACAACCATTATAATTGAATGAGTAGCTTAATCCAATCTTCTCAAGTCTATAACATTCTCAATGAAGTGTTCTTCATCTTATCTCAAATCAAGAAAACATGCAAAATTGGGAGCTATAAAAATCATAAAAACATAATTGGGAGTGGAAAAAATGCATTACAAAATTACTAGCAGAACAAGTATTGTCAATAGTGGATCATTATTCGTAAAAAATGTGATTTATTGAAGTTTAATTACTCCATAAAACCATTATAGCCATTAAGATGGCGGCCACGCGTTCATCCAATGTTCCATATGCATGAATGGTGTCCGCGTGTTCACCCGATGTTCCATATGCATGAATGGAACAATGAAATGGAAAAACTCTAATGATTAAACCAAGCTGGGAAAACTCTAAATATTGATTTGTCTTAAATATTTCTTCGCTGGATCATAGTGCACTTGTTTGCTTTAATGCTTTCTTATTTCCTTTTTGAAACATATAATAAGTGCAAATGATATGAAATTGTATATAAAGAAAAAAACAGCTTCAAATGTTAATGCAAAGAAGATAGAAACAAGCATGCATTATTGTTTTTATATACTGCATATTTTTAAAGTAATGAAAGTGTTTATTGTCGCACGCGCAAATCAGAGCTAAGAGATGAACTCAATTGCGACATTTATGATATGTAAAGAAAATGTAGCGGTAAAGATTTGAGATTAAGCCATCAATTGACTTATCTCAACATAATGAAGTCGCCACCGCACTTTATTGTTTCCAAAGGGAAATGGGAAAAAAGCGAACAAAACCCAAAAAGATCAAAGATCGAGGTATGAGGGTCGGTTATGCAAAGGGAAGGTATTAGCACGCTAAGCATCTACAGTACTCCGTAGGATCCATTTTGTTTGGTTTCTTTTAAAAGGAGTGTCGTGTAAAGGTTTACTTGCTAAAGGGAAAGAATAAATGAGTATTTGTAAACAAAAGAAAATGAAATGTTTTTTTATTATTTTTGTTGCTCGCTGTTGTACCCCAAAATTTGCCCTCCCATATTCATCAAGAAATTGCCAGGTCAAGGTCACAAAATTCCCCCAGGGTTGTGCAGCTCAACTGTCTCCTATACAGTCAAAACTAGGGTTTGAGTTCTGGTCAAGCAAATGAACTTTTCAAAGGCCCAATCAAGTCTCATATGCCTACAAAGATGGTCAAGTATCCTCATGTCAAGTTTCAAGGCATTCAGCTCAAAATTGCACAGTCAAAACCCTAGATTGCACTACAGTCAACTGTAGGGGCAAAATGGTCATTTGACAGTCAAAAGTTCAAATTTTTGGTCAACATATCATTTTGAAGCCACAAACATCATTTGATCAATGCTTGATCATGATTCTCAAAATTTTGCTCAGAAATCATCAAAGATGCAAAAGTTGCTATATTTGGACAGCTGAAAAAGTCAACTGAAATTGACCAGGGCATAACTTTCACATGGATTATCAGAAAAATTCCATCCAAAGCTCATTTTGAAGAGAAAGACATTTCCTACAATTCATCTTCATGTTCCAAGTCCAAGAAATGCTCTCACAAAAAGTTATCAATTTCAACATTATAGGTCATTTTCAAAAGTCAACAAAAAGTGACTTTAAGTCAAAGGCCATAACTTGAGATTGGTGAATCAAAATGACATGGGACCAAAGGCATTGGTTAGAGGACTCAAAGACCTTTCCAAAATGTCCAAGAACATGTGAAAAGCTTAAAAATTGACCAAGTTATGCCTTGTGGAAGTTGGGAAATTTTTGGGAATTTTGAAAAGTCAACATTGATGCAAAAGGCCTAAAAATGCAAATGGGCCCATTTTTCTTCCAAGTTTCTTCATGCCAAGCCTATGCACGACCATTAGGCCCAAAGGGAAGTATTTTCATATTTTTTAATTATTTATTTGAATTTATATTAATTTATATTCATTTAAATCATTTTAATACATGAAAAATATAAACTTAACCTAAACAAATCTTTTTATGCATGATTTGAACTTGAGATTTCGTGCACATGCTAATATAGAAGGTTTTGGCTTGATTGAAACCTAATTGACACAAGAACCATGAGAAAAAGATTGTAAAAGATCCTTAACAAATCAAAGATTGAAAACAATTATTGCTTTGGATTTTATTCAATATTTTTAACCTAATAGCTTCCCTATATGATCAAGATCAAAGACCTAAGCCAAAGAGACTGCAAGCTGCGCCCAAGAACCCTTTTGCACATTGAAATTTTTCATAAAAAACTCAAATCTGAAATCAAGGTTTTAGGTTGTTCCAAGCTTCAATCTTCATCCCATTAGCATCCTGAGACATCCTTGGACACATTCCAATCATTAACAACAGCAAAAACATCCTGAATTGGTATCAAGAACTCAAACTGTACCAAGAAAATCTTGAAATCGCATAGCATGAATTAAGCATTCTTTTGCATTTTTCTTTATGGATTATTGCTTACAATGATGTTTCTGAGCTAACCATTACATTCAATTGCTTTTTTGTGCCATATATGCGTTTTCACCATTGTCAAAAATTAGGGTTGCAGGTTCTTAGATTTGGGGCTTTCATGATAATGTAAAATTAGAGCCCCAGATGACCACCAATGGATTCAGGGGTTGAAGACGAAAAGGATGGCCCCCTCGCGCTCAATTTATGAGCAACGAGGGGCTATTCGCTATTTTCTGATAGAGGCCCTAAAGCAACGTTTCAAAAACCGTCGCCTATTTGCTTTGTTTTACAGGGTGGGGAAGAAGACGAGTGCGTGTCCATCAGCCATTGGCTATTTTGAATTTCGCGCAAATTTCCAAAGGCACTAACGCGTTCTTATTATATTGTTTATTGTTTATTATATGTTAATTGAAACGCGCTTGGTTCAGTGGTCAAGTGTTGTGCTGGTAACTTCAAAGACCTGGGTTCAAGTCCCAGGTCTGGCAAACGTTCAATATTATTTTTCAATAATTGTTCATATGCAGCGCTATTATGGGGGTACACCATGCACACTCAATATTCATCGCCCATGCGTCCCAGGAGATCTAATCAAAGGCCAGATTAAAAGCATACCATGGAGGCTGGTCAACGTGTCATACAAGATCAAGGAAGGTCAGCGAAATCAAGGCTTAATGGGCCAAAATCTCCAGGCCTGAACCTCTTTATTTGGGGCAACACCCCACTCTGGTTTGCCTTATTACTTATTATTTTTATTTCTTTAATTTCCCTTTTATTTCTTTTAGTTGCTATTTATTTAATTAATTAATTCTTTTACAAAAAATGCAAAAACATCATAAAATTCAGAAAAGGCCAAAAAATATAATTTTTATATTATAATTATTTTCACAAATTAATACGTAAATATTTAGTTTAATTAGGTTTTAATTTTGATTCCTTTTTAATAAAAAATCCAAAAAAATGTAGAATTAGGTTAATTGATAGTTTTAATGTCTTTTTGATTTTTATTTCTCACAATACTATTTATTTATTATTTTATTTTTATAATTAAAAATTGTACATAAATAATTTAGGGTTTAATTTAGATTATATTTTAATTCTTTCATAATAAATAAAAAAATATTAGAATTAGGGTTTGCTTCTTAATTTAATTTCAATTAACTCTTTTCCTCATTAAATCTAAAAAACACAAAAAATATCATTTGCATTTAATTTTAATTTTAATTCCTCTTTATTTAATTAATTCATGAAATTTTAAATTGTTGGTAAAAGGGTCCAACGCCCGTCGTTTCAATTATTTAATTTGCGCGTTTATCTTATGTCCTTTATTATAATTTTGTATCTCTCCCAAAGCCATGTAACTTTACTTTTCGCACTTTACTTTATCGCTTTATTTATTTTCCGCTAAATCGGGTCCGGTTTAATTTTGGCGATGTGGACCCGCGCCATTGGTAATAGTTTAGATTTATTTCCTCGCAACTTTATAACTGTTAAATATGCATGCAAGAATGAATGGACAAATTAAAATCAAGCGTAGAACACGACAAACATGACAAGATAAATAACTGAAACATGACACACAATTCGCACACCCCACCCCTAGGGTACGCCTCACTGTTGCCTCTCGAAAGGTGATCGTCGAGTAGAGGATGTCTTAGTAAGTCCTCATGATCCGGGAACCTGGCATGAGGGTAGCTTCTAAGGTGTCTTCCTATTGCTCTGGTGATCACCATGTCCCGAACCTTCGAATTGACCCGAACACCTCCAACGGTGGTGCTACCTACCTCTCAATGGTGGGATGGCACTACTTTAAAGGACTCTTACACAGACGAATTCCTTAGGGTAGGTAGGTTCTCAAGGATACTTGCTCTAATCTCAAAACAAATTCAAAAAAAAAGACTTTTCACACCAACACATTTTCAAAAGCTTTCAAAGCAAACTTTTCAAACACTCTGACGTATGAGTCGATCTGAAATTTTTCAAAAGAAACTTTTTTAAAACCCACATTGAAAAGCAAACAAACATTTTGAAAACACAAATGAGCAAGTATCTAAGAGCCCATGGATAACCATGGATAGAAAGGGTGCTAACACCTTCCCTTTCTATAACCTACCTCCCGGACCGAGAGCGATCTCTTTAAGGAATTTTTCTGTGCTTTTGTCCTTTCCATTTGGAGAAAATAAAAGACGGTGGCGACTCTTGCTTCCGCGACATTTCGCGAACCAGCGTTAAACAGTCAGTTCCAGATCCACCGATCACAGAACTGGCGACTCTGCTGGGGATGAAACTATAAAGTGAGGTGTACCTTAGGGATAGTTCATAACTGTGTTTTCACTTGTACTGTTTTGCTTGCTTTACTATTGTGGGTTGCATCGGAGATACATAGATCCTAACCCGGATCTGGGGATACCCTGTTTAGGTAGCATAAGCTGTGAGGGACCTGTCCGGCGTAGACCGACACGGGTGAAGCAGTGGCTACGTTGGTGTGGCACCTTGGTCTGTACCGATATCCCTTGTGTCGCAACGAGGAGAATATGGGTCTTCTAAGGAGTCATTAAGCACCAACAGACCTTAGAACCCTAATTGACACAACTTGGCCTTTAGAACAGTAGCAGTATGCTACGCCCATTGAGGCTAAACTCTCGTGATGGTTCTGGCCGCAAGAAAAGATTGCGATGCTGGAGTTATGACCGATTGAGGGTAGTCAATGATATTGGGATCCTCTAAGAACCCGGCTACTTTTGATTAGGACAGGTATGAACCAATAAACTGAAAGAGGGTAGTACCTAGACCTCATACTGGCCTTAAACCTTAAGGGCTCTCTCTTGTGTGACTTGTGTGCCTTCGTACTTGACTATCTGCATGCTTGTGACCTAACACTCGTTTCTTGCAGGTTTTGTTTCAGTCCTTGATTAGGGCTCATAACAGGGTTACTGACATCATCCCATGCATAGCGTAACATCATACCATTGCATACATCCTAACCCATTTCAAGGATCTCAAGGGCTTGTGATGCAGGTCATGATGAATCAAACATCTAGCAAGGGGAAAAGAGGATCTATTTCCCTCTAGCCAAGGTTGTCAGGGGCTATGACCCACTAGATATGGTGAGCCTTTGACCTTTGAAGAAGGACTCTCAACCACATGAAGTACCTTCAATCAAGTTACCGGTTTTCAGCTCTAACAAGTTTCTCTGTTTACCCCGCGAGGTCCTTGAAATCATTGCATGCATATCATACATCTCATTGCATTGCAGGTATCCCTTTGACAGGTTGCTTACCCTTCTCCGCTGTTTATTTCAGCCGATCGTCATGAATCCTGAATCATCAGCCGAGCAGACTATCAAGGACCTTCAAGCTCAGAACGCCCAGTTCCAAGAGCTGATAATGAATTTGACCCAAGGGCAGCAAGATCTGAAGACTCTGCTCTTGAAGAAGGACAAGAAGAAGAAGAGGACTGTTCTGTTCAGCCCTAGACGCAGATCTGGGAATACACCGCAAGTTGAAACTGAGAGGACAACCCCATCTGTGGGAAAAAGCAGTCATCATGAGAGAGAGGTTCCCAGTCCAGTGGTCTCCGACAACGAGACAGATTTTGATGAAGAGCAGTACCCTCCTGCTGATGACAGATATAAGCAACTGGAGGACAGAATGAAAGCTATGGAGGTTCAACAGGTACCTGGGCTGGATTTCGGAGATCTGGGTTTGTCAACTGGTGTGGTTATCCCTCGCAAGTTCAAAGTACCACCCTTCTCTAAGTATGACGGGGCATCTTGCCCCAAGCTGCATCTGAGGTCCTACGTTCGGAAGATTCAGCCATATACGGTGGACAAGAATTTATGGATCCACTTCTTCCAGGAGAGTCTTTCAGGGACTCATCTCGAATGGTTCTATCAGCTGGATGGGACCAAAGTTCGTAACTGGGAGGAGTTGGCTACTGCTTTCTATAAGCAGTATCAATATAATGCCGACCTTACTCCTACGCGTACCCAACTCCAGGGTATGTCGTTAGGGCCAAGTGAAGGTTTCAAAGAGTATGCACAGAAATGGAGAGACCTTGCTGGAAGGGTACAACCTCCATTAACTGACCGGGAACTCGTTGACATGTTCTTGGGGACCCTATCCGGGCCATTCTTCAACCACCTGATTGGTAATTCATCTGCCGGATTTACCGACCTCATCCTGACTGGCGAAAGAATCGAAGCTGGTATCAAGAGTGGGAAAATCCAAGAGGCCACACCTTCTGACACCCACAAGAAGCCTTACACGGGAAAGAAAGAGTCCAATGCAGCTTACAGCCATAAGGGTCGACGTGATCAACATGCAGGGGCAGTCATGATCTCTGGTTCTGCACCACGCCGCCAACCACAGAGGGAAAACCAGCAAAGGCCGGACGGGCCTAAAAGGCAGTTCACCAACATTAACATGCCATGGTCGCAAGCACTGCAACATATGTTGAAGATGAACCTGATTGCAGTGATCAACCCTCCTGCCAACCCTAAGACCTCCTCTCCTAGCTACAATCCAGAAGCCAGATGCGCTTATCATTCCGATAGCCCGGGGCACGATACTGAGGACTGTTGGGCACTAAAGTACAAGATTCAGAACATGATCGACGCCAAAGAGATCGAGTTCGAGCCTGCTGAAACCCCCAATGTGATCAATGCTCCATTGCCAAAACATGGCTAGGATTGAGAATTTTTTGTTCATTTGAATTCAAGTTGTATTTTTCCGTTCTTGTTCAGATAAACAATTATTATGTTAAACTCTTTTATTTCATGAATGCATTACACATGTCTGTCTTGATTTAATTATGTTTACTACGCTTAAAACTGCTTTCATATTTTTTTTTGCGATGATCAACTCTTAACTAAAAATCCTAAACCTCTTGAGGGAGGATGACGAAAACGATACCGCGATCATTACAGTATGCTTTTAAACAGACCCCGCTGATGAGGTACAGGCATTGTTTCAATCCCTAAACACTGGAGTTATAAGGATGATAATCCCTCGTCAACCCATTCGAGCCAAAGAAGCAGGAGTTTTATTTTCGAAAATCAAAACCCTTAATCATAACCTGGGGCAGGGTAGTCTCTCAGTTGATCCAAGTGCATGACGAATGGCACCGAAGAGATCTTTACGAACAAAGAAAGACAGTGATGGTTCCGAACAATCAAAAGGACAGGCAGTCATTATCAAAAAAAATTTTCATAAATAAAAAGCCCAAAGAGTCTAAACCTACAAAGGGGACTTATGAAGCTGGGGCATCCCGCTGACTGTAATTCCAAAAAAAAAAAAGGGGAAAACAGTTCAGGCAAAAAACAGGGATAACAAAATCAAAAAGCAAGAGGTCATACAAACCCTCGACAAAAAATGACTGCCCATTCAAATAAATCATCAATATCCGAACCATCACTGATATATCAAGCAAAGACTCAAACAAGGTCTAACGCACGATCAACTGAGTTTAGGTTTGGAGAACATCACGAAGAGCGGGTGGGTACAAATAATTTGAGCCTTTATCCTTTGTTTCTTAAACCGTGAACCCGGCCACGATATAACCCTTGAAAGTCCTAGCTGAAGCATGGGTCAGTTCGAAAGCATACTGTTACAAAGGTATCCTGACTCCTGAAGGTTTGCTGTAAAATATTGAGTTGACATCGCACTGTATTACAAAAAATGCATTTTCAAAATTCAAGGCAGACATAGACTTTTGCATTCTTAAAATAACCTTGTTTGCATATGATTATTTGAACGGCAGGGAAACTCGCACGATGAACACCTTGTGAACAGAAGAACCTCCAATCAAGAGGCACAGTAGGAGCATTGCTCATTATCTGAGGCATGACAAAATACTTCCAACAGGGGCAACTCCTTACATTCTGAGAGCGAGGACATAGTCGAAAAATGCTACGCACAATCAAAGACCCGCTAGGTTGACACGCCTAGGCAAAAATAAGGGCTTCCCGTCGAACCAAAAGGGTTCGGGCAAAAATAAGGGATGAAAACAGAAAAATATGTACACCCGGCAAGTCGAAAACCTGAAAAGGCGGCTTGGGCAAAAATGGGTATCCCGGTGGACTGAAAACCCGAAAGGGCGGTCCAGGCAAAAGTTAGGGATCAAAGCATACGACTATGTTCCGGTATCTCGTCACTTGCCTACCCGAAGATTTGCCAATCACCCCCACAGGTATCCTCTTCCCTCACATCCGAAGCAAGGGCAATAATGAGTTATCCAGGCGATCCAATTGCTCTGTCAACCAAAGTACAAAGGACAGATCAACATAAGAATGATTATCATCTACCTTTACAAATTCCAGATCGTGGGCTAGCGTCCGAAACCAAACAGGACAATCACCCACTTAATCAAAATCATGCAACCCAACACCGGTTTCTTCTCAACCTTCAGACAAAGTCATACACAGACTCCTCTATCTCAAGATGACCTAACCCCGGTTCATCAAGAAGTTTTTACACAAACTTATCCAGGTAACCTAACCCCGGTTCCTCCAGAAGTCTTACATGGATTTAGCTCAAGATGACCTAACCCCGGTTCATCAAGAAGTTTTTACACAAACTTATCCAGGTAACCTAACCCCGGTTCCTCCAGAAGTCTTACATGGATTTAGCTCGAGATGACCTAACCCCGGTTCATCAAAAAGTTTTTACACAAACTCGTCTCCAGCAACCTTACCCCGGTTCGTCAAGAAGTCTCACATGGATTTACCCCAAGGCAACCTAACCCCGGTTCCTCCAGAAATCTTACATGGATTTATTTCAAGATAACCTCACCCCGGTTCATCAAGAAGTTTTACATGAACTTACCTCACCAAGCAACCCTACACCGGTTCCCCCTATTCAAGATGCAGTTTTACATGGACTCGTCACCCGGACACCCTACACAGGTTCTCCCTTTCCAAGAACGCAGTTTTACACGAACTCATCATCAAAATAACCCTACCCAGGTTCCTTCTCCATTTCAGATGCGGTTTTACACGAGCTCATCAGCAGGCCGCCCTACATAGGTTTCCTCTTTCAACTTTCAGCATTACAGTTCAAAACTTCCCCAGAAGTCCAATCCAGTTTCCCCAGGAAAGTTGGAATTCATATCCCCAAGCAGTAAGCTTATCCCCAGTATATTCTGGAAGCGTATCCCCTCGCAGAACACGAACGCGTCGTCCCGGCTTGATTTAAAGAGTTATTTCCGTAACAGGATATAACTGGGTTATCCTCAGCCAAAAGCCACGGAAAGAGCGTCCTCGGCAAAGTATCTTCCTACCCCCAGCGAAGTCTATCAACACTTCCAGCACAACGAGGATATCCCCAGCGGAACTCATCAAATCTCCCAGCGGAACTCATCAAATCTCCCAGCATAACTCATCAACGGTATCCCCAGCGGAGTTATCTTCATCAACTCAGCAAAGCATCGCTATCCCCACAGAGTAGCACTCCCCAGCATGATCGCTAGAGTATCTTTTCTCCCGCAGAATTATTTCATTCCTCAACGGAGTTATCTCCTCCTACCGGTATTCTTGCAACGAATCATCCACAGCGGAAGCAAAATCTCTTCCTCAACATCAGCCCAGGATATGACTTCCCGGCACTCGTCAAGGATTTATTTTCCTAGACGAAACACATACATGAACCATCACATACATCATTATAGCATGCATGTACACATCATATCATATAAATCGCATCCATCATTGTTTGATCCATATCATGCATTGCATATAACTGACCTTTACCTTTCAGGAAAGATGCAGTTGAAATTCCCAAACATATTTCAAGGACTTCTCTAGTCCAGTTAAATCGACTCCAAACAGATTTTTCTGATAAAGACTCAGTAGAAAATCTCTTATGGTCCCCTCTCCAACGGCGTGTGAGGTGGTAATTCCTTCTTCAGATGTTCCCCTCTCCGGCATGAGCGTGAGGTGATATTCTCTTATGGTCCCCTCTCCAACGGCGTGTGAGGTGGTAATTCCTTCTTCAGATGTTCCCCTCTCCGGCATGAGCGTGAGGTGATATTCTCTTATGGTCCCCTCTCCAACGGCAAATGAGGTGGTAATTCCCTTTCAAGATGTTTCCCTCTCCAACGGCGAGTGAGGTGATATCTCCTTTCAGATTATAATTTCCTATAGTTCCCTCTCCAACGGTGAGTGAGGTGACTCCCTTTGAGATTATAATATCCTTTGGTTCTCTTCCTGACACTACGAAGATGGTAATTCTCACCAAGATTTTCTCAAACGAGCGTTGTTGAGGTTGAAATCATTCAGAATTCCCTTACCATTCATGCTAAGGCAGTAACCATCCCTGGTTCATTCATCAACGTTTGAAGCTCCGGACTCAGCTCCTGTAACCAGTCGGGACATATCTATGTCAAGCATCTAAAATCAGCTCCTGCAACGTGTCAGGTACTCATTTTTCTGTTTTGCAGGTATGCAGGTTCTCGCTAAGGAATCTCCTACGCGATCAACGTCCAGATGGCATCTGTAAGCCCATCATCCTATCCAAGCAACATCCAAATGGCATCTATAAGCCCATTCCCTCATCATCATTGCTACTATGTGAGCGCAAATTTCTGGGCACTCTAGTGTCCAATCATCTTCTACCCTCAGATTACGAAAGGCATGTCAGCCAATCTGCATCCTCAGGTCTAAGAAGATTGAACAGGGGCAACTGTTGTACCCCAAAATTTGCCCTCCCATATTCATCAAGAAATTGCCAGGTCAAGGTCACAAAATTCCCCCAGGGTTGTGCAGCTCAATTGTCTCCTATACAGTCAAAACTAGGGTTTGAGTTCTGGTCAAGCAAATGAACTTTTCAAAGGCCCAATCAAGTCTCATATGCCTACAAAGATGGTCAAGTATCCTCATGTCAAGTTTCAAGGCATTCAGCTCAAAATTGCACAGTCAAAACCCTAGATTGCACTACAGTCAACTGTAGGGGCAAAATGGTCATTTGACAGTCAAAAGTTCAAATTTTTGGTCAACATATCATTTTGAAGCCACAAACATCATTTGATCAATGCTTGATCATGATTCTCAAAATTTTGCTCAGAAATCATCAAAGATGCAAAAGTTGCTATATTTGGACAGCTGAAAAAGTTAACTGAAATTGACCAGGGCATAACTTTCACATGGATTATCAGAAAAATTCCATCCAAAGCTCATTTTGAAGAGAAAGACATTTCCTACAATTCATCTTCATGTTCCAAGTCCAAGAAATGCTCTCACAAAAAGTTATCAATTTCAACATTATAGGTCATTTTCAAAAGTCAACAAAAAGTGACTTTAAGTCAAAGGCCATAACTTGAGATTGGTGAATCAAAATGACATGGGACCAAAGGCATTGGTTAGAGGACTCAAAGACCTTTCCAAAATGTCCAAGAACATGTGAAAAGCTTAAAAATTGACCAAGTTATGCCTTGTGGAAGTTGGGAAATTTTTGGGAATTTTGAAAAGTCAACATTGATGCAAAAGGCCTAAAAATGCAAATGGGCCCATTTTTCTTCCAAGTTTCTTCATGCCAAGCCTATGCACGACCATTAGGCCCAAAGGGAAGTATTTTCATATTTTTTAATTATTTATTTGAATTTATATTAATTTATATTCATTTAAATCATTTTAATACATGAAAAATATAAACTTAACCTAAACAAATCTTTTTATGCATGATTTGAACTTGAGATTTCGTGCACATGCTAATATAGAAGGTTTTGGCTTGATTGAAACCTAATTGACACAAGAACCATGAGAAAAAGATTGTAAAAGATCCTTAACAAATCAAAGATTGAAAACAATTATTGCTTTGGATTTTATTCAATATTTTTAACCTAATAGCTTCCCTATATGATCAAGATCAAAGACCTAAGCCAAAGAGACTGCAAGCTGCGCCCAAGAACCCTTTTGCACATTGAAATTTTTCATAAAAAACTCAAATCTGAAATCAAGGTTTTAGGTCGTTCCAAGCTTCAATCTTCATCCCATTAGCATCCTGAGACATCCTTGGACACATTCCAATCATTAACAACAGCAAAAACATCCTGAATTGGTATCAAGAACTCAAACTGTACCAAGAAAATCTTGAAATCGCATAGCATGAATTAAGCATTCTTTTGCATTTTTCTTTATGGATTATTGCTTACAATGATGTTTCTGAGCTAACCATTACATTCAATTGCTTTTTTGTGCCATATATGCGTTTTCACCATTGTCAAAAATTAGGGTTGCAGGTTCTTAGATTTGGGGCTTTCATGATAATGTAAAATTAGAGCCCCAGATGACCACCAATGGATTCAGGGGTTGAAGACGAAAAGGATGGCCCCCTCGCGCTCAATTTATGAGCAACGAGGGGCTATTCGCTATTTTCTGATAGAGGCCCTAAAGCAACGTTTCAAAAACCGTCGCCTATTTGCTTTGTTTTACAGGGTGGGGAAGAAGACGAGTGCGTGTCCATCAGCCATTGGCTATTTTGAATTTCGCGCAAATTTCCAAAGGCACTAACGCGTTCTTATTATATTGTTTATTGTTTATTATATGTTAATTGAAACGCGCTTGGTTCAGTGGTCAAGTGTTGTGCTGGTAACTTCAAAGACCTGGGTTCAAGTCCCAGGTCTGGCAAACGTTCAATATTATTTTTCAATAATTGTTCATATGCAGCGCTATTATGGGGGTACACCATGCACACTCAATATTCATCGCCCATGCGTCCCAGGAGATCTAATCAAAGGCCAGATTAAAAGCATACCATGGAGGCTGGTCAACGTGTCATACAAGATCAAGGAAGGTCAGCGAAATCAAGGCTTAATGGGCCAAAATCTCCAGGCCTGAACCTCTTTATTTGGGGCAACACCCCACTCTGGTTTGCCTTATTACTTATTATTTTTATTTCTTTAATTTCCCTTTTATTTCTTTTAGTTGCTATTTATTTAATTAATTAATTCTTTTACAAAAAATGCAAAAACATCATAAAATTCAGAAAAGGCCAAAAAATATAATTTTTATATTATAATTATTTTCACAAATTAATACGTAAATATTTAGTTTAATTAGGTTTTAATTTTGATTCCTTTTTAATAAAAAATCCAAAAAAATGTAGAATTAGGTTAATTGATAGTTTTAATGTCTTTTTGATTTTTATTTCTCACAATACTATTTATTTATTATTTTATTTTTATAATTAAAAATTGTACATAAATAATTTAGGGTTTAATTTAGATTATATTTTAATTCTTTCATAATAAATAAAAAAATATTAGAATTAGGGTTTGCTTCTTAATTTAATTTCAATTAACTCTTTTCCTCATTAAATCTAAAAAACACAAAAAATATCATTTGCATTTAATTTTAATTTTAATTCCTCTTTATTTAATTAATTCATGAAATTTTAAATTGTTGGTAAAAGGGTCCAACGCCCGTCGTTTCAATTATTTAATTTGCACGTTTATCTTATGTCCTTTATTATAATTTTGTATCTCTCCCAAAGCCATGTAACTTTACTTTTCGCACTTTATTTTATCGCTTTATTTATTTTCCGCTAAATCGGGTCCGGTTTAATTTTGGCGATGTGGACCCGCGCCATTGGTAATAGTTTAGATTTATTTCCTCGCAACTTTATAACTGTTAAATATGCATGCAAGAATGAATGGACAAATTAAAATCAAGCGTAGAACACGACAAACATGACAAGACAAATAACTGAAACATGACACACAATTCGCACACCCCACCCCTAGGGTACGCCTCACTGTTGCCTCTCGAAAGGTGATCGTCGAGTAGAGGATGTCTTAGTAAGTCCTCATGATCCGGGAACCTGGCATGAGGGTAGATTCTAAGGTGTCTTCCTATTGCTCTGGTGATCACCATGTCCCGAACCTTCGAATTGACCCGAACACCTCCAACGGTGGTGCTACCTACCTCTCAATGGTGGGATGGCACTACTTTAAAGGACTCTTACACAGACGAATTCCTTAGGGTAGGTAGGTTCTCAAGGATACTTGCTCTAATCTCAAAACAAATTCAAAAAAAAAGACTTTTCACACCAACACATTTTCAAAAGCTTTCAAAGCAAACTTTTCAAACACTCTGACGTATGAGTCGATCTGAAATTTTTCAAAAGAAACTTTTTTAAAACCCACATTGAAAAGCAAACAAACATTTTGAAAACACAAATGAGCAAGTATCTAAGAGCCCATGGATAACCATGGATAGAAAGGGTGCTAACACCTTCCCTTTCTATAACCTACCTCCCGAACCGAGAGCGATCTCTTTAAGGAATTTTTCTGTGCTTTTGTCCTTTCCATTTGGAGAAAATAAAAGACGGTGGCGACTCTTGCTTCCGCGACATTTCGCGAACCAGCGTTAAACAGTCAGTTCCAGATCCACCGATCACACTCGCCTTGGGTCGTAAGACTTAGTGCCTATGTACTCCCTCGTTCAATGGGAAACTCAAAGCACCGTAGTTCGGCTAGAAAAGACTTGTTTATTGGTTGATTTTAAACGAAGAGACAAGTCGTCATTGTTAGGAGAGAAATCTCGACTAACTCCCACAAGGTGTGAGAAAGATAGACCTTGCGTCAGCAAGAGTGAGGGTTTGAGAACGCCTCTAGCACTCAAGTGGAAAAGTTAACACCTTTATAACCATGGGGATAGGAGAATGTTGCTCGATTATCAATGAATCATGTCTCACCTTAAAAAAAGTTTGAAGGGTAAAGGTGCTCGAGCGTACAAAAGAGTTTGAATGAGTTGAAGTGTTTTTGTTAGTTTTGAAAGATGTCAAAGTATGATTAAATGAATTGAAGTTTGTTTAAAGGAAAGAAGTTTTAAAAGAAAAGGCACTCGACAAAGCTGAGGTTTATTATGAAAGTGGTTCGATTTTATAAACAAAGAAGGTTTTGAAAAAAGATGAGAAGGTTTTGAAAATTAAAGAAGATGGGAGGAGATGAAGGGACTATCCTAAAGTATAAGGTAAAAGCTAAGGAAGAGAACCATCTAACCAACAAGAAGCCAACACTTGACATTAGGAGTCAAGATAGAATTCTCATTCTTTGGATTGAAACCAAGCAAGCAAAGATACTAGACCTCTTGAGAGAACCAAACTTCAAATGTATCAAGTCTTCACAAAAATTGGGCAGAGTAACAGCTGTATACGGGTGAATTCAAGATTACAGACAAAGTATGTAATCACAAAAACCTGCACACAAAACAAACAAACAACCCAATGTCTTGAGGTAAACCCCAAGAACTCCAGACGAAATATCCATTAAGGTCACAAGGTCTCCAACATAAGCCAAGGTCTCTAATCCTAAGTTCAAGAAGTCCAATACTCCATAATACCAAGGATAGTAACCAAATAGTCCAAGTATCATTAATGTCTTTTATGGTTTATGTTGATTATTAAGTGTCTTCAAAAGGAAAAGAAAAAGCTCAAGTGAGCAAAATACAAATGGCATAAAAGTAAATGCTCAAGTGAGCAAATATGAAAATAGCATAAAAGTAAATGCTCAAGCAAATAGTACATAAAGTAAAGAGCATAAAATAAAGTCAATTGTTAGAAATTAGTGGTTAGTTGGATGACCATCTTGAAACTTGCATTTATAACTCATTAGAGGATTGGTAGAACCAAAGCCTCCACACAACAAGTTGCATTTGCTTTTTGTCAAGTATATCATCCATTTTGGAATCCTCAAAAAGTAATATTTAATGATCAACGATGTTTAAGTGATATGCGTTGACCAAAAGTGATGAAGATCCATTAGAGGATTGGTAGAACCAAAGCCTCCACACAATGAATCTCAAGGTTATTGGATCAAAGAGATCAAATTAACATACTTGGGCTTGCAAACATAGGTTTGGGCCACGAATGATCATTTATTCGAATTGGGACAAAATTTAGTGTTATATTAAGCAATCGTAAGTGGACTTATGTAGAAGTGGCACCTATTTTGAGGTCGGTCAATAGAAATCTACGTACTTCATGTTTGGATAGATGATCATCACCCCTTAACATGTAGCACATTTTAATAAGAAAGGGATAAGATGAAGAGGGAGGGGAATGATTAGCTAATTTGGATCACCACCTCAAATTTCTTTCATCTTTAAATTCAATCATTCATCTAGATGAATTAAAGCACTAAACATATCATTAATCCAAAGCACAAAAAATGAATTAAATAATTCACTCTTTGGTAGATTTGAATTGATGAACATTTATCCAACTTCATCTATACCACAAAGTCCATTGAATTTAAAGAGAAATTGGACATTTAAAATTGCAATCCAAACCAACAATTAAAAGGAGTGAGTAGAAAAAGCATTTAGATCAAAGCTGCCCCAAAACAAGGCAAAAAAAGCATTCTGTTTATGTGCAAATCGATTGCACTATAGTGCAAATTGATTTACACAGTGCAATTTTCAAAAATCTGTGTGAAATTCACTTAGTGCAATCGATTGCACTATTACAGCAATTGATTGCACGCTGTTACAGACAGCAAAACAACATTTTAAAAGGCCAAATTCTTGTTCAAACTTTCTATCAAACACCTTATGATCATGGATTCAATTGAGCACGAAAAATCCATCAAATTATGAGAAAATAGCACAAATGGAATCACAAAACAATGCTCAATGAATCAACCTAAAGATCAACAAGAGATCACATTGTGAAAGATGGAAAATCCAACTTACCAAAGGTAGATCTAGAGAATTATCAACACAACTTCAAGAATTTGCTTCAATTCAACCACAAGAATCAATTGCCCAAGCTTAGATGTATAGAATTGATGAAGAAAAAGTGTTTGGATGAAGGTTTAGCTCAAAGGTTAGTAAGCTTCAATGCAAAGCTTACTAACTTTTTTAAAATAGAGCTTTGAGTGAATTTGGTAGATGGAGAGAATTGAGAGATTTTTTAGCAAAGTGATTTTGGCTATCAAAAGCTTGAAATTTGAATGAAATGGGGGCTCTATTTATAGAGTTTAGGATTGGGATTAGTGGTAATTTGGTAATTGATTCTTGGAGCCAAAATTTGAATTAATGATAATTCTTTCAAAAATTAGAGAAAAATTGGAGTCAAAATTTGACAAGCTTAAAATTGCTGATTTTTTTTCAAATTTTTACTTTGTGCAAATCGATTGCACTACAGTACAAATCGATTTGCACGGTGTATTTTTTCAAAAATTACGCAAAATGCACTTTGTGCAATCGATTGCACTCTAAGAGCAATCGATTGTACATTGAAAAAAATGGAAAAAAATTTAATTCTTTTTCTTTGCAAATAGAGATTTTAGGGAAATAATATCGGAAAACCTTATTTGCCATATGCTTCGACTCGGTACCTACAAAACACAAATATATTTTTTTGCATTTTGATTACAAGTTAGTCAACAACATAAGAGCAAACTTAAAGATAGGATGCAAATGTGATGAATGAAGCTATTTATTAATGGTTATGACTAAATGACAAAATATGATATGAAAGTGCAACTGAAAAAGTTAGGGGCGAAATCTGGGATACAACATTTATAAAGTCCCACATTGAAATGTCATAATAAATGAAAGTGTTTATAAATATCTTTTACACAATAGTTTTCAAATCTTCAAGTATTGGGCTACTCATGAAAAGAACATGGGCTTTAGGCCTTAATGTATTGTTTTAATAATTAACTTCTAAATATATTTTCATAAAAAAATTAATTAAAATTATTAAAAACATTTATTTATTAAAGGTATTAATAAAAATAATTTAAGAAATTTTTTATAAAAAAAATCTAGGTGAAAAATAAAAATCCATGTGTGATAAAAGTAAGTGTCACGCTGGACAAAAATTGGAATCTGGGTTTAAATAATGCACCTATGGGCCACATACAGAGAATCTTCATATTATAAGGGGGAATCAAAAAAAATTCTTTTATAGGGGTGTAAATTGAAACTCGCTTGTCGTATATTTAACCCAATAAATCTGTTATATTTAAAGATTTTGGAAAGATTTGATAGAGAGTCATTACCCTTTATTAAGGCATTGTCACAATCAATTTTTGACAATATTTTCCATTATCCAATTTATTTGGAATTGATAAGTGTAAATTATAGTTATTTTTGTATATAAGTTTTGTTGCACTTATCGATACTTTTTGTTAATATTGTTTGAATAACCCCCGCTTTGTTTGTAAATACTTTTAGTTTATGTGTAATTGTATTTTTATGTACATAGTGTACGGTTTGATAGTTTTGGTCTATTTTATAGGTATTTGTTGCATATTTGGAGCATCGAGGAATAAGGTATTTGTGATACGGTGGGAGAACTGACTTGATGTTTTGTGTTTCGATCGCACTTGTGCGGTTAGCAAGAGTCGCCACTGACTTTTCTTTTATCCAAAAGGAAAGGTAAAAAAGCACAGGAAATAACTTTCGAGATTATTTCTCAGGTTCGGGGGGTAGATTATGAAAAGGGAAGGTATTCGCACCCTTTTCATCCATGGTTTTCCATGGGCTCTTAGTTACTCGTTTAGATCACTTGTTTTTGATTGTGTGCTTGTGGTGTGGGCTTTGAAAGTATTTTGAAAAATATCTTTGTAATGGTTCTCGTATCTATAAGAACGTATACAAAGTTTTGTTTTCGAAAAGTGGTTCAAAGATGTGTTTATGAATCGTGTTTCGAAAAGTGTTTTGAAAAGAGGTTTTGCAATGGTTCTCGTCTCTATAAGAACGTATACAAAACATTTTATCTTTTTGAAAATGTTTTTGAAATGAGAGTGTAGGTGTAAAGAGTTTTTGTCCTGAGCAAGCGAGTAACTAAGAGCGAATCTATCTACTCGAAAGGTCTTAAATTATGTTTTTCTTCCTCCTTTTAATAGTGATATCTTACCATTAATTTGGTAAGAAGCCCTATCGTTGGATGTGAAGGGACAGGCGCGGGTCAATTTTACAATCATTGAAGGCAACTTGTGAGACGCTTTAGCAATTTTCATAAGGGACGAGATCGTTTTAATCGAAGGCAACATCGAGGGTCATCGAGGGACTACGATCTTTTTTTATCGAAGGGTTATTGCTAGAGCGTCTCATATTCGAGGGACATGATTGTATTTCCGAGGCAACGAGCGAGGTTACCCTAGAGGTGCGCGTGTGAAAAAGTGTGTTGGTTTCAAGTTATTTATTCTTTGATTAGGTCATCTAGCGATTGATTTTTGAATCTTGCCATACACGCCTAATTACTATACAGTATATAGAAAACAGTAAATTGCGGGAATTGAAATTCTACGCTATTACAAAGTGTTCGAGAATGGGGGTACAATTGTTACAAATGTGGATTAATCAAATGAGATAGAAATGTCTGAATATCAAACAATACAACCAAATCGAATTTTTGTGTGATTTAATTAAAGTTATGATAATTCATGAAATAAAATCAACAAAGTATGAAATGAAATGTTAAGTATTTACATGAAAAGAAGAAAAGTAAAACCTATTCTAAAAAATAGAAATAATCGATTAAAATCGTATGCATTATCTTTTGTATTTTATTATGTGTAAAATTAAACCTAAGATAAGTTTATTAAAAAAAAGAAAATGATAAAACTTAATTGTAAAAAACCTAAATCAAACTAAAAAATACCTTAAGTTATATTAGTATATTGTATAATAAAATAAAATAAGAAGAGAACAAAATAAAAAAAGCAAATGGGCTTAAGTGGATTTAGATGAGAAGGCCCAAAGAAAATGGTGTTTTTTGCTGTAACAAAACGAACCAAACGGGGGGTGGGAAAGTAAAACGTGTGGGCTTCAAGGGGTAACAGAAAACAAAAGCCCAAGTTTTCTTAAATCTGTTTAGTTATTGATTAGGGGGAAAAACAAATTAGGGTTCTTGGAACCCCTTTGTTCACAGTGGCGCCGCTTCATCTCTCTCATTCATCTCTTGTTCATCTCTCTGAACCTCTAACCTTCTCACTAAACATCCCTATTTCCTTTGGCGAATTAAATCGCTCATGCCGTCTCTTTTCCTTACCGCGATTCACAATTTTGAAACCCTAATTTTGAAATCGGATTTATGTCTAAAGGGTTCGAAATTGGTTCAACTGATTCCCCCCCCCCCCCCCCCCCCCCCCCCCCGCCAACTCTCTGTTGCCGGAACGGTTGTCCTCGCCTCCCTAATCAAATGCTGATGATGTTCTTTGAAAAAAGGGTAAGGTTCTGTTTTTATTAAAGCTTACGAATTCATTGATTTTCATTTTGTTATGTGTTTTTCTGTTAATCTACCTTGTGGTATATTGACATGCAGAGAATGGTTTTAGGGATTTATGAGAAAGAGGGAAAGTTCATACTTATTGGAGACTTTCTGTGAAATGGAAAGGGGACGGCGAGATTTTGAGGACGGCGTTCCGTGGTGGCCGGAGACGGGGGGAGAAGATGAGGATGAAAGCGTGATTTTTGACTCGTTGGTAACTCTTTTCTTATCTCTGATGATATTTGTTATCTTCTGGATTTTGTGGCTTGTTACTGTTTTGTGAGTTTGGAAATGTGTCTGTCTTTGGTCGTTTGAGGCTTGGATACTGGTTTAGGATTTGTTTGATGATGGTTGTGTTTTGATGAAGGTTCTGTTTTGGTTGGTTTGAGACTGATTGTTACAGGTTTTACTTTTTTTTTTAGTTTGTTGATGGTTTACTGTTTTGATGATGGCTTGGGATATTGGTTAGCAGGTGATAATTGTGTTTGACAGTTTGGATTTAGGGTTTATGGATATTATCAGGTTTGGGATTTTGACAGTTTGGATGCTTATTTTTTGGTTTTGGTTTTGTTTGACAGGTTTGATGAGTTTTGGCTTTGTTTGACAATTTGAAACTTTGAGGTTTTGTTTTTGGGAGTTAACATGTTTTGTTATAGGTTTTGGAGGTTTGTGTTATTGGCTTGCAATCTTGCTACAGGTTTGTGACTTATTGATTACTATGTTTTGAGGTTGGATGTTGGTTTTTGTTGTTTGAGACTTGTTTTGGTTTTGTTACAGTTTTGAGAGGTTTATCAGTTTGGGATTTTTGACAGTTTTGGAGGCTGGAGACTTGTTTCAAGTTTTCTAAGTTTGATAAAATGTTTTTTCTCTCCTTTGCTTGAGAGTTTTTTTTACTGTTATATTGGTGTTGCTTTGGTTGAATTCTTATTCAAAATGGTGGAAAAACCATCAAATTTTGAATATTTTTGGCATATTGTTCATATGGTCTTTTTGTTGCAGTTTTTGTTTTTTAGAAACTTCTATGTAACTTGTGACAGTCAAGGCAGCAGGGTTGTGCATCCCAATAACCTAGGTGACTTCTTTCCTCTCTTCTCTCTCAATGACACTAAGAAAGTCAATTGCTCTTTTGCCTTTTTTTCCAATTCTGAAAAGTTTGCAATGAAAAATGAAACATGATGAATTAGGCTTCTTGAACAAGTTTTTGCTTGTTTGACTTAGCTTATTATATTGCCATACTTCTGCCTTTTGTTGATGTTGTCTACTGCTATGCTGCTGCCTCGTTTTTTGTTGATGATGTTTGCATTTTGTCCAATTTTGCGCTGCTGTTTGGGCATTTTGTTTGCGCATTTTACTTGTTTGGACAACTTTGTTGTTTGTTTGGACAGTTTTGCTGCATTCTGCTTGTTTGGACAGCTTGTATCATTTGTAATATTCTGTTTACTTCAGTTTGCGCATTTGTTTTGTTTGGACAGCTTGCTTGCATTTTGGACAGTTTGCTTCTTTTTGTGAACCAAGAAGAGTAATTTTCTTATGATCTGCAAAAATATAGGAAATAAATTATGATGAATTAAAATGGCCTTCTGATTCCAATTTGCAAACTTTAATGATGAATGGCACTTTTTCTTTTGAAAATTCTTGCTCATGCCCAATTAATTTGTACTAACTATTTTTCTTTCTTTTGTTTTCATGTGAGCGCAATTGGATGCGACAAAGCATGGGAGGCAAGAACTCTGCAAGCATGGAGGTCTTTGGAGATAGCAAAAGAACTTCAGTCAAACTTAGGCATAGATTAGCTCTCCTAGGCCAAACATTTATTTGGATTTCCTTGTAATTTAGAAAAACATTCTTGTATTGTATCCAACAATTGTACTAATTTATCTTTTAAATACAATAAGTTGTAAAACATAGAGTATTTAAAAGAACAAATTATTTTGTAACAATGTTTGAAAAATTGGAGAAAGTCTTATGAAATATTCTGGTGTCAATTGAAACCCTTTACTGTCAATAACTTGTAATTTTCTCTTCGCATCCTAATTGATTCTTAAAGATTCCCAGTCAAGATATTTGAAACAAAATGCTCCAGTCTGGTAACTTACATTCCAAGTAATCCCAACAACTATGTAACTGCATTCCAAACAAACACGCATTGTATATTCCATTTCCTAACCAAGCAAATGTTTTTAAAAGACGCAAATCATCTGGTTAACCTGGATCAAAATCATGGTCATCCCAAATGATAGTCTTAATCTCTTGTCCCAAACAACCATGCCTTGAGAACAAACACTGTTTTTTTAGTAAACTTGAGAAAGCATGAAGATCTGTGAAAACCAATTGAATCTCTTTGAGAATTCATTTTCTTCTGAGGATTGCAAGAAAAACCCTAATTGCTGGTTTACCGCCACAAAAGAGAATATGTCTGATTGATTCCTGAGCCAACTTGAATGTCTGAGAAACCCTAGGGTTGTGTTTTCTATGAAAAATGGGAGGGAAAATTTTGGGGTACAACCGTGTCGAAGGCACAGCTTCAAGTGCGCTTTTTCAGAATAAAATCAAGCAATTTTAGAAATTTGGTTCAGGGAAGTGCGCTACATGTTTTTTCCAATTTTGGCAGGTGTGATCGGTGGATCTGGAACTGACTGTTTAACGCTGGTTCGCGAAATGTCGCGGAAGCAAGAGTCGCCACCGTCTTTTATTTTCTCCAAATGGAAAGGACAAAAGCACAGAAAAATTCCTTAAAGAGATTGCTCTCGGTTCGGGAGGTAGGTTATAGAAAGGGAAGGTATTAGCACCCTTTCTATCCATGGTTATCCATGGGCTCTTAGATACTTGCTCATTTGTATTTTCAAAAATGGTTTGTTTGCTTTTCAACTGTGGGTTTTAAAAAGTTTCTTTGAAAATTCCAGTTCGACTCTTGTATCGGTCCTCAAGAGTGTTTGAAAATTTGCTTTCGAAAGCTTTTTGAAAATGTGTGGGTGTGAAAAGTATTTTGTTTTGTTTTGAAATTTAGAGCAAGTATCTAGAGTCGTCTACCTACCCTAAGGAATTCGTCTGTGTAAATGTCCTTTAAAGTAGTGCCATCCCACCATTGAGAGGTAGGTAGCACCACCGTTGGAGGTGTTCGGGTCAATTCGAGGGTTCGGGACATGGTGATCACCAGAGCAATGGAAAGACACCTTAGAAGCTACCCTCATGCCAGGTTCCCGGATCATGAGGACTTACTAAGACATCCTCTACTCGACGATCACCTTTCGAGGCAAGGCAACAGTGAGGCGTACCCTAGGGGTGGTGTGTGCGATTTGTGTGTCGTTTTCATTTGCATTTATCTTGTCATGTTATTGGTGTTCTACGCTTGTTTTTATTTTGTCCATACATTCTTTCATGCTTTTGATTAACAATTAAAAAGTTGCGAGAAAATAAAATCTAAAGCTATTACAAATGGCGCGGGTCCACATCGCCAAAATTAACCAGGACCCGATTTGGACAGAAAAATAAAGAGATTAAAAGTGCGAGAAAATGTTACAAGGCTTCGGGATAGATACATGAATATTTAAACAGAAAATAAAATAAATATGCGAATTAATAAGAAATTAAGAACGAGGGCGTTGGACCCTTTTTGCAAAATAAAAGTTAATAAGGAACTAATTAATTAAAAAGAAAGAAGGGATTTGTTTTTTTGGTATTTTATGTTTTTTAAGATTTAATATGAAAAGGGAGAATTAATTAAAATCAAAATAAGATGCAAACCCTAATTCTAGTTTTTTTTTTATTAAGAAATATTGAAATTTTTAACCTAAATTAAACCTAATTTTTACATGCAAATTTGATTATAAAAATAAATAAAATAAATATTTAATTATTTGAAAGAAAAAAAATGAAAAGGATGAAAAATTCATTAAACCTAATTCTATGCCTATTTTAGATTTTTATTATGAAAACATTAACTTAAACCCTAATTTAAAGCTAAATAATTATTTGCATTTGTTTACAAAAAGTATTAAAATAAAATATTTATTATATTTTTTTATCTTTTCTGATTTTTATGCATTTTTTATATTTATGAAAATAAGTAATTAATTTAAACAAATAATAATTAAAAGAAATAGAGTTAAATAAATAAAAAAATAAAGAAAGTGAAAAATATGCAAACCTAGGGGGGTGGTAGTCCCCAAAGTGGAGGTATGGCCCAAGAAATCTGAGCCCAATAACCTTCAGGTCCGCTGACTTTTCCAGACACCATGTGGCACCTTTGACTAGGGTTTAGGGTGTTCCTTCAATCTATGCCTTTGATCTAAGGTTCCAGGACGCGTGGCATGCTGGATTTGGAAGGTGCATGGTGGTCTTTGTTATTGAAACTGCATAGGAATTGTTATTGAAAAATAATATGGAAACATGGAAGACCTGGGGCTCGAACCCAGGTCATGACTGTTACCAGCATTATCACTTGCCACTGGACCAGATCACACGCGTTTAATATATACTAACTAGTAAATATTATAAAAGAAAGTTGGATAATGGCTTGGAAACGCGCGCGAGATTTAAACCTTCCAATCAGCGCCGGCCAACACATCATCTTCTTCATGTTCCTGAAATACAAACAACATAAGCAACGGTTTTTACACCGTTGCAGAAAGTATCTTTACAGAAAATAACGATTAGCACTAGGGCACTCATAAATTAGGCGCGATAGTTCCATTATCTTCGTCCACATGCGCTGAGTTGAATGGTGGTGGTCTTGAGGGCCAATTTTTCCTTGTTGCAAAAGCCCTAATTTCCAATCCTGTAAACCCTAGAAAACGAACATGGTACTTTGGCATATAACGCGTAAATCTTCAATTAAAGCACATGATTAGTTTGCAAACATCATTAGAAACATAAACATAACAACAAAATACGTTGAGAATGCATGAATGTTAGAAACCGATTCAAGATTTTTCTTCACCAATTTCCATGGTGATCTTACGTTTTCTTGAGTATGAGGCTTGGAGAATGATTGGAATATGTCCTATGAACCTTCAGCAAGCTAATGGAAAGGAAATCTTGGCTTGAATCCCTTTAGAATTAGGTTTTCAGTTTTTTTTTCAAGCAAAAATTCCAAGTTCTTTTGATGCCTTTCTGCGCAGCCCTGTGGTTAGCATGATTAGGTTTATGTTTATGCTTATGTAATGGATCAATTAGGTTAACAAATTTGATCAGAATCTCTTGTATTCATGATTTTGAGATTTGATTTCCAAGCTTTATTTTTCAAATATTTTTCATGCAATTTTGTATCAATTAAGATCAATTCAATCCAAATCTTTCTATATTGAGTCATGCACGAAATCTTGAGGACAAAACATGCACAAAAAGATTGAAAAACTTAGGTTAGCATTTTTCATGTATTTATTTTAATTTAAATGAATTATTATTAATAAAAATCCAAATAAATAAATAAAAAATGAATAAAAACTTCCCTTTGGGCCAAGGGGTCGTGCACATGCCATGGATGGTGATTTGTGGAAGAAAAATGGGCCCATTAGCAATTTTAGGTCATTTGAATCAATGTTGACTTTTCAAAATATCCAAAAATTTCCCAACTTCCACAAGGCATAACTTGCTCAATTTTTGAGCTTTTCTCATGTTCTTGGACATTTTGGAAAGGTCTTTGAGTCCTCTAACCAATGCCTTTGGTCCCATGTCATTTTGATTTACCAATCTCAAGTTATGGCCTTTGACTTAAAGTCCCTTTTTGTTGACTTTTGAAAATGACCTATAATGTTGAAATTGATAACTTTTTGTGAGAGCATTTCTTGGACTTGAAGTATGAAGATGAGTTGTAGGAAATGTCTTTCTCTTCAAAATGAGCTTTGGATGGAATTTTTCTGATAATCCATGTGAAAGTTATGCCCTGGTCAATTTCAGTTGACTTTTTCAGCTGTCCAAATAAGGAAACTTTTGCATCTTGATGATTTCTGAGCCAAATTTTGAGAATCATGATCAAGTATTGATCAAATGATGTTTGTGGCTTCAAAATGATATGTTGATCAAAAATTTGAACTTTTGACTGTCAAATGACCATTTTGCCCCTACAGTTGACTGTAGTGCAATTTAGGGTTTTGCCTGTGCAATTTTGTGCTGAAAGCCTTGAAATTTGATATGAGGATACTTGACCATATTTGTAAGCATGTGAGACTTGATTGGGCCTTTGAAAACTTCATTTTCTTGATCAGAACACAAACCCTAATCTTGACTGTATAGGAGACCTTTGCACTATGCAACCCTTGGGGGATCTTGAAGCTTTGACTTGGCAATTTCTTGAAGAATATGGGAGGGCAAATTTTGGGGTACAAAAGTTGCCCCTGTTCAATCTTCTTAGACCTGAGGATGCAGATTGGCTGACGTGCCTTTCGTAATCCGAGGGTAGAAGATGATTGAACACTAGAGTGCCCAGAAATTTGCGCTCACATAGTAGCCGTGTAGTGATGGGAATGGGATTATAGATGCCATTTAGAGGTTGATGAATAGGATGATGGGCTTATAGATGCCATCTGGATGTTGATCGCGTAAGAGATTCCTTAGCGAGAACCTGCATACCTGCAAAAGAAAAATGAGTACCTGGCACGTTGCAGGAGCTGATTTTCAGATGCTTGGTACAGATGTGTCCTGACTGGTTACAGGAACTGAGTCTGGAGCTTCAAACGGTGATGAATGAACCAGGGATGGTTACTACCTTAGCGTGAACGGTAAGAGAACCTTGGGTGACTTTAACTTCAACTACGCTCGTTGAGAAAATCTTGGTGGGAATTACCATCTTCGCAGTATCGGGAAGAGAACCAATAGGAAATTATAATCTCAAAGAAGAACCTAAAATGGAAATCTCATGCACCGTCGGAGAGAGAACCAATAGGACATTATAATCTCAAAGAAAAACCTAAAATGGAAATCTCATGCACCGTCGGAGAGAGAACCAATAGGACATTATAATCTCAAAGGGAAACCTAAAATGGAAATCTCATGCACCGTCGGAGAGAGAACCAATAGGAAATATAATCTCAAAGAAAAACCTAAAATGGAAATCTCATGCACCGTCGGAGAGAGAACCAATAGGACATTATAATATCAAAGAAAAACCTAAAATGGAAATCTCATGCACCGTCGGAGAGAGAACCAATAGGAAAATATAACCTTAAATAAAAAACCTAAAATGGAAATCTCATGCACCGTCGGAGAGAGAACCAATAGGAAAATATAATCTCAAAGAAAAACCTAAAATGGAAATCTCATGCACCGTCGGAGAGAGAACCAATAGGAAATTATAATCTCAAAGAAAAACCTAAAATGGAAATCTCATGCACCGTCGGAGAGAGAACCAATAGGAAAATATAATCTTAAAGAAAAAACCTAAAATGGAAATCTCATGCACCGTCGGAGAGAGAACCAATAGGAAAATATAATCTTAAAGAAAAAACCTAAAATGGAGATCTCATGCACCGTCGGAGAGAGAACCAATAGGAAAATATAATCTCAAAGAAAAACCTAAAATGGAAATCTCATGCACCGTCGAAGAGAGAACCAATAGGAAATTATAATCTTAAAGAAAAACCTAAAATGGAAATCTCATGCACCGTCGGAGAGAGAACCAATAGGAAAATATAATCTCAAAGAAAAACCTAAAATGGAAATCTCATGCACCGTCGGAGATAGAACCAATAGGAAATTATAATCTTAAAGAAAAACCTAAAATGGAAATCTCATGCACCGTCGGAGAGAGAACCAATAGGAAAATACAATCTTAAAGAAAAACCTAAAATGGAAATCTCATGCACCGTCGGAGAGAGAACCAATAGGAAAATATAATCTTAAAGAAAAACCTAAAATGGAAATCTCATGCACCGTCGGAGAGAGAACCAATAGGAAAATATAATCTCAAAGAAAAACCTAAAATGGAAATCTCATACACCGTCGGAGAGAGAACCAATAGGAAATTATAATCTTAAAGAAAAACCTAAAATGGAAATCTCATGCACCGTCGGAGAGAGAACCAATAGGAAATTATAATCTTAAAGAAAAACCTAAAATGGAAATCTCATGCACCGTCGGAGAGAGAACCAATAGGAAAATATAATCTCAAAGAAAAACCTAAAATGGAAATCTCATACACCGTCGGAGAGAGAACCAATAGGAAATTATAATCTTAAAGAAAAACCTAAAATGGAAATCTCATGCACCGTCGGAGAGAGAACCAATAGGAAATTATAATCTTAAAGAAAAACCTAAAAATAACTTCTAATGAGTCTTCATCAGAAAAATCTGTTTGGGGTTGATTTAGCTGGACTAGAGAAGGCCTTGGACTGGATAAGAAATCTTTGGAGTCGATTAACTGAACCGGTCTAGGTCTTGAAATATGATTGAGAATTTCAACTGCCTCTTTCCTGAAAGGTAAAGGTCAGTCATATGCAATGCATGATATGGATCAAGCAATGATGTTCTCAACATAAATGAGATTTGTATGACATAATGCGTCTATGCATGCTATTATGATGTATGTGATGTTTTATGAATGTATGTTTTCGTCTAGGAAATTAAATCCTTGACGGGTGCCGGGAAGTCATATCCTGGGCTGATGTTGAAGAATAGATTTTGCTTCCGCTGGGGATGATAACTGCAAGAATACCGGTAGGAGAAGATGACTCCGTTGCAGAATAAACTTGGCAAATGGAAGATTCTGCGGGGAGAAAAGATACTCTAGCGACCATGCTGGGAAGCAATACTCTGTGGGAAGAGGGATGCCTCGCTGAGTGTTGATAATAATTTGCTGGGGATACCCTTGTTGTTGGAAGTGTTGATGGACTTCGCTGGGGTAAGAAGACTTCGTCGAGGGCGCTCTTTCCGTGGCTTTTGGCTGAGGATAACCCAGTTATATCCTATTAAGGAAATAACTCTTTGAATAAAGCCGGGAGACGCGTTCGTGCTCTGCGAAGGATAAGCTTCCAGAATTTACTGGGGATAAGCTCGCTGCTTGGGGGAGATGAATTCCAATTTTCCTGGGGGAATTGGATTGGACTCTCCTGGGGGAGTTTTGAATTGCGGGGGAAGTGATTCCTTTGAATGTTTGATATGCCGCCGGGGAACAATCTTTAGACCAAGACTGTCGGGGATGCTTGTTAAGAATATATGTATACTGCTGGGGAATGTTGGGATCTGCATGGAGGATACCCAATTTCCTTGAGACTTGATAACTCTGCCTGGAGAAGAATGCACTGTTTTGCTGAATCACTCTCTGGGGAATTAATATGTACTGGTTATATTCTTTAGCTGAACCTACCTTGGTACCTTGGAGGACAGAACAATTAGATTGCTTAGACCACTCTTTATTGCCCCTGTTTCTAGTGTCACCTGTAATAAAATACTTTGTTTCGTATGCCAATATTTATGAGTTAGCAAACTATTGTCAATGCATATATCACAAATTGAACCTTGGACGTTCTTCGCAAAACAAAACAGAAAAAGAAAAACACTTGGCACGTTTAACTGAAAATATATTTGTATTGATTTTGAATGGCCTGTGAATAAGCGTTCTGTGTACAAGAGGCTGACGTCCTAGTAAGAGGAACGCCGCCGAACAAGAGAGTTTATACAAATTTTGTACAAAATAAAACAGGTGTGTGAAATGAATGATCCCACTGGGTTTCAACTCTGCTATTGCCTTTATAACTCCGAGCGTCTCATCACTTGATGACCTTGGTTGAAGGTGAAGCTGACTGATCGATGCCGTCTGAACTTGATGTAGATACCGGATTCTGGATGCAAGGTGATCCAATGAGACATAGTATTACGCTTTATCCCTGATTTTTGCCTGGACCGCCCTTTCGGGTTTTCGGTCCACCGGGATACCCATTTTTGCCCAAGCCGCCTTTTCAGGTTTTCGACTTGCCGGGTGTACAGATTTTTTTCATTTCATCCCTTCATTTTGCCCGAACCCTTTTGGTTCGACGGGAAGCCCTAATTTTTGCCTAGGCATGTCAGCCTAGCGGGTCTTTTTTTTCATGCGTAGTATTTTTTTACTATGTCTGCATTGGCGGGGTGAGGAAGGTCGTCACCATCCATGTTGGTTAGAATCATGGCTCCTCCTGAGAACACATGCTTAACTACAAATGGCCCTTCGTACGTAGGGGTCCATTTGCCCCTTGGATCACTCTGAGGAAGGATGATTCGCTTGATTACCAGATCCCCAACTTGATATTCCTGTGGTCTGACCTTTTTGTTAAATGCCCTGATCATCCGTTTCTGATACGTCTGACCGTGGCAGATAGCAGCAAGTCTCTTTTCATCAATGAGGTTGAGCTGATCAAGTCGTGTCTGGATCCAATCATCTTCGTTCAGATTTGCGTCCATCATTATCCGGAGAGAGGGTATTTGCACTTCGATCGGCAGAACTGCCTCCATGCCATAATCCAGAGAGAAAGGAGTTGCCCCGGTTGACGTCCTAGCTGAGGTACGGTACCCATGTAGAGCGAACGGTAACATTTCGTGCCAATCCTTATAAGTCACTGTCATCTTCTGCACGATTTTCTTGATGTTCTTATTTGCTGCTTCTACAGCCCCATTCATCTTTGGTCTGTAAGGAGAAGAATTGTGGTGCTGTATCTTGAACTGTTCGCAGAGCTCAGCGATCATCTTGTTGTTCAGATTGGTACCGTTGTCTGTAATAATCCGCTCAGGGACGCCGTACCGACAGATCAGGTTGTGCCGAATGAACCGTGCCACAACAGTCTTGGTTACCGTGGCATAGGATGCTGCCTCAACCCACTTCGTAAAATAATCAATCGCCACTAGGATGAAGCGATACCCATTAGATGCCGTAGGTTTAATCTCATCAATCATGTCTATGCCCCACATTGCAAACGGCCACGGCGCAGTCAGAACATTCAGGGGAACTGGAGGAACATGCACCTTGTCTGCATAAATCTGGCACTTATGGCATGTCCTGGAATGTTGGTAGCAGTCAGCTTCCATTGTGGACCAGTAGTATCCTGCCCGTAGGATTTTCTTAGCCATGGTGTGTCCACTGGAATGCGTACCAAAGGTCCCTTCATGTAGCTCTTCCATGATTCTTTCTGCTTCAGTCTTATCCACACAACGCAGTAAGGTTGAATCATGGTTTCGTTTGTACAAGATGCCGTTGCTAAGGAAGAACTTGGCTGCGAACCTTCTCAGGAACTTCTTATCATTGACAGAGGCACCTTCAGGGTATTCCTGAGCTTCCAAATATCTCTTCACCTCATGGTACCAAGGCTTCTCAGTCACCAATTCAGTCTCGAGATCACAACAGTATGCCGGTTCGTCCAGTTTCCAGATGATGATCCGGGGAGCCTCATTATCCCATTTAACTTTGAACATAGAAGACATTGTAGCTAACGCGTCCGCTAACTGATTCTCTTCTCTTGGAAAGTGCTCAAAGGTTATCTCTGTGAAGTGGGGGATCAGGGTCAACACGCATTCTCTGTAAGGAATCAGGTTTGGATGTTTCGTACCCCACTCTCCTTTGATCTGATTGATCACAAGAGCGGAATCTCCAAAGACACTCAGAAATTTGATCCTTAGGTCGATCGCAGCTTGAAGACCCATGATGCACGCCTCATACTCCGCCATGTTGTTGGTACAGTTGAAACACAGCCGGGCAGTGAGTGGAGTATGAGTACCTTGAGGAGATATGATGATGGCGCCGATACCATTACCCAAAGCATTGGAGGCTCCGTCAAAGTGCATAGACCATCGGGATCCTGGTTCAGGTCCTTCATCCGGTCCAGGTACTTCACAATCTGTCACTATCATGATGCTCTCATCCGGAAACTCGAAGTTCATTGACTGATAATCATCTACGGCCTGATGTTCCAAGTGGTCTGCCAATACACTTCCCTTGATGGCTTTCTGGGTTGTGTACTGAATGTTGTATTCCGTCAAGATCATTTGCCATCTTGCAATTCTCCCAGACAGAGCAGGCTTTTCGAATATGTACTTTATAGGATCCATTTTTGAGATCAACAAGGTAGTGTGAGTCAGCATATACTGTCTCAGCCGGCGAGCAGCCCATACCAAAGTGCAGCAAGTTTTCTCGAGCAGTGAGTATTGGGTCTCACAGTCGGTAAACTTTTTGCTAAGGTAATAAATGGCGTGCTCTTTTCGGCCAGACTCGTCATGCTGCCCCAGCACACACCCTATTGAGTTGTCAATCACTGTTAGATATAGTATCAGAGGTCTCCCTTCAACCGATGGCATAAGGATAGGTGGTTCTTGGAGATACTCTTTGATTCTGTCGAAAGCCGCCTGACATTCATCGTTCCAGCGTACTACCTGATCTTTCTTCAGCAGCTTGAAGATTGGCTCACAGGTAGCAGTCAGGTGTGAGATGAACCGAGCAATGTAATTCAGGCGTCCTAAAAAGCCTCTGACTTCCTTCTCTGTCCTGGGAACTGGCATCTCTTGAATAGCTTTGACCTTAGCAGGGTCCACTTGAATGCCCTTATCACTGACTACAAAGCCTAGCAACTTCCCAGATCTTACCCCGAAGGTGCACTTGTTCGGGTTCAACCTCAGCTTGTACAGTTTCAGACGGTCAAACAACTTCTGCAGATGATCTAGGTGCTCTTCCTCAGTCTGGGACCTCGCGATCATGTCGTCTACATATACTTCTATCTCATGATGGATCATATCATGAAATAAAGCAACCATGGCACGTTGGTAGGTTGCCCCAGCGTTTTTCAACCCGAACGGCATGACCTTGTAACAGAAGGTGCCCCACTGAGTAACAAATGTAGTCTTCTCCATGTCTTCAGGTGCCATCTTGATCTGATTGTAACCTGAGAAACCATCCATGAAAGAGAACACCTTGTGCTGAGTTGTATTGTCAACAAGGACGTCAATGTGAGGTAAAGGGAAGTCATCTTTGGGGCTGGCCCTGTTTAGATCCCTGTAGTCGACACACATTCTGACCTTACCGTCCTTCTTGGGTACCGGCACCACATTAGCAACCCACTGAGGGTAAGAAGTCACTGCAAGGAACCCAGCGTCAAACTGTTTCATAACCTCGGCCTTAATCTTCTCGGACATCTCTGGACGCATCCGACGGACCTTTTGCTTAACTGGAGGGCAGTCTTCCTTAGTTGGCAAGTGATGGACCACAATATCGGTATCCAACCCGGGCATGTCTTCGTAGGACCAGGCAAATATCTCCATATAATCATGTAGCATCTGAGTCAACCGTTGCTTCACGCTGAGCTCTAGGTTGGCACCAATCTTTACCTCTCTCCTGTCTGCTTCAGTACCCAAGTTTATTGTTTCCACTGGCTCTTCATGGGGTTGAATTGCCCTCTCTTCCTGAAGCAACAGTCTTGCAAGCTCGCCAGGCACTTCGCAATCATCTTCACCTTCGTCTTCAGCTAAGTTGATCGGATTTTCGAAGTCATAATTGGCAGTAGCAGAGTTGTTGTCAGTGAGATCCAGAGTGGACTGAAACCTGTATGAGTGAGTGTGTGTGTAAATACAGCTGTTTTGAAATATATGTAAAGGAAATAAAGACAGAAAAGGAGCATAAAATTTTGCAATGCGAAAATACGTCCAAGATTTTCATTCATGATATATGAAATGACAATTTATATGCCCTCAAAAATAGAACCACGGTGCCTCGGGTAAGACACCGGGCCATAGAGTTTATTTATTGTTTATTACAAAATAACGAAACAAGGAAATTTATTACTTAGTAACAAGAGAAACAGATAGATTGTCCTTTGCACTCCAATTATTAAGTCCACTGTCGGTTGCTGGGTAGATCCAGCTATCAAACTCAGCTTCATCCACTTCGTCCTCGTCTCCAATAGCATTCACTCCATGAGCAGGCAGGGGAGCTGTCACTACATTAGGCTTCTCAGATGCCTCAAATTGTACCTCCTTAGCGTCGATGAGGTCCTGCAGCTTACTCCTTAGTGCCCAACAGTCATCAGTAGAGTGCCCCGGGCTATCTGAATGGTAAGCACAACGAGCATTCGGGTTGTACTTGGGAGATGAAGTATTGGGGAACTTCGGAGCCTCCCTGACAGTTACTAAGTTAGTGGATAGCAACTGTGGCAGGATCTGTGATAAGGTCATGCTTAAGCGGGTGAACTCTCTCCGGGGTCTTTCAACTTTTTGAGGATTAGTTGGCCGAGGAGCGGCAGCAGGCTTAGCAATCATTACCGCACTGACAGATTGGCGGCGCTCAGGTCTCTCTGATCTCTTGGAACCATACACGGCACTAGCCTCCTTCTTGAAGGGTTTCTTCTCAGAACCAGATGATGCCCCCTTCGGAATCTTTCCAGACTTCAGCCCAGCCTCAATTCTCTCTCCAGTCAGAATCAAATCAGTGAACCCAGCAGAAGAATTCCCAATGAGATGGTTGAAAAATGGCCCAGATAGGGTCCCCAAGAACATGTCTACCAACTCCCGATCAGTCAAAGGTGGCTGCACCCGGCCAGCCAGGTCTCTCCACTTCTGAGCGTACTCCTTAAAACCTTCACTTGCACCTAACGACATACCCTGGAGTTGGGTACGTGTAGGGGCAAGGTCGGCATTATATTGATACTGCTTATAGAAAGCAGTATCCAACTCCTCCCAGTTACGAACCTTGGTCCCATCCAGCTGATAGAACCATTCGAGATGAGTCCCTGAAAGACTCTCCTGGAAGAAGTGGATCCACAAATTCTTATCCGCCGAGTACGGTTGCATTTTCCGAACATAGGACCTGAGATGTAGCTTGGGACAAGACGCCCCGTCATACTTAGAGAAGGATGGTGCTTTGAACTTGTGAGGGATAATCACACCAGTTGACAAACCCAGATCTCCAAAATCCAGCCCAGGTACCTGTTGAATCTCCATAGCTTTCAACCTATCCTCCAGTTGCTTGTATCTGTCTTCTTCCGGAGGGTACTGCTCTTCATCAAAATCTGTCTCGTTGTCGGAGACTACCGGACTAGGAACCCTTGCTTCTGCCTGAGGACTACTCTTGCCGACAGAAGAACCAGCCTCTTCATGCTGCAGAGTATTGCCAAACCTTCGGCCCGAGTTGAACAGAACATTTCTTCTCTTCTTCTTCTTCTCCTTCTTCAGGAGCATAGCCTTCAGTTCTTCTTGGCCCTGAGCCAAACCCTTGATCAATTCCTGAAACTGTGCATTCTGCGCCTGAAGAGCCTTGATAGATGTCTCAGTTGATGACGAGTCGGGATTCATGATGCTGAAATAAACAGCGAAGAACTGTAAGCAACCTGAAAAGGGAAAAACCTGCTATGCACATGATGAATGATATGTGTTTATGCAATGCATTCAAGGGATCGAAAGTTCAAATTTGTTGTAGACAAAAAGGAACACACGTTATCATTAAGGAAATCATTGTTTAATACATCAAAGCCTCATGGGCAAAATAATACAAAAATCAAATCAATCCCAAAATATGCTACGTATCCTCTTTGGAGCTATGTAAGTGTTGAGATTCCTCTCCTCATGCAACAGGCGGGTGAGCTCCAAGACCTTCTTTTCACTGGCATGTAGGCTAGTCTCAAGAGAATTCCTTTCCTCCTTAAGCTAGATCCAGCTCTTCTGCATCTCTTCCCAGGATGTGGGCATATCAGGGTGCTGAATAGTGTAGGACACTTCTCCTTCCAGGACTGGTTCTTTGATTACTGGGAGCATATGGGGATAAGGCATCACTAACTTTTGGGAGCGGGCTCGTACCCACTTGAGATAAGGTTCCAACGGGATGGAATTCCTGTGCCCCAGTGTCTTGCTGTCTATCTTACTCGGCATCCTCCAGGCTCTGATAAATCTCTGGCGAAGTCCTTGAGTATCATTGTCGAAGTCAAAAACTATGTCAGGAATTAACATGTCATGAGGACCATCCCTCCGAGCATAACCAAACTGTCTCCAAGCCAGGCATGGGCTGTAAGTAATACCTCCTCTGATTCCAAGTAAAGGAACATTAGGGTACTCCCCGCAACGATCAATGATAGTGACATCTTCTCTGGACCTAGGGCACCAATGTATATCTGCATGCGTAAGAGTCATCAACCGTTGTGACCATCTCAAACCCCGCTCATTCTTCAAGACTGATTGTGGAAGGTGCGAAATAAACCACCTTCCCAGGAGAGGAGTGCAACACATAAGGACACCCCTTTTTCTCATGGTTCGAGTGTAACATGAGTGAAGGATGTCCCCCAGCAACGTAGGTATAGGATTCCTGGACATAAAGATCTGGACAACACTGATATCAATAAGCTGATCTGGGTTAGGGAACAACACCAAACCATAGACAAGGAGGGCCACAACCTCTTCAAAAGCTTGCAAGTCAAGGGAGTTCCAACATTCATGGGCCTTTTCAAACAGAAACCTGGCTAAGAACCCTTTGATACCACTTTTAACTTCCCAATGTCCCTTGAGGTCAGATGACTGTAGGTGCAAGGCTTTAGCAATCTCTTCAAGCTTAGGTTCCTTTTCTGTACCGTTGAAGGGTAGCTGATCAAGGATAGGGATCTTCAGGAGCCGGGAAAACTCCTCCAATGTAGGTACCAACTGATAGTCCAAGAAGGTGAAACAGTGATGCAGAGGATCAAAGAACTGGAACAGGACCTTTATCATATCTTCCTCAATATTGGTATTGACCAAGCTGATGAGGCTTCCATGTCTTTCACTGAATGAAGAGTTCTCAGGAATCCTGGATATAAGCTCCTTAAGCTGAGGAGGGATCCTTACAAGACTGATTTGAATTGTCTTTCTACGAACAGTTTCCATGTCCTACAAAACAAGAACAAAGATGAAAATTCGAACCCCTGAAATGGTTAGTCAATGCATATGATGCTGGATGATGTCATGATGCTATGATTAAACACACCACAGATATTTACAAAGACAAACATGTAAGGCACACAAGGCACACAAGACAAGCCCTTAAGGTTTAAGGCCAGCATGGGGTCTGGGTAGTACCCTCTTGAAGTTGGTGGGTTCAACTTGTCCTAATCAAAGTAACCGGGTTCTAAGGTTCCCAATATCACGGGGTTGCTTTCATTGTTCATCGTTTCGATTTAGCCACTGAACTGGCGACCGAAATATTCCAGGAAAGCAACCCTCAATTGAGTGTAGTATCGAGTATCAACCAACCTCGGACTGCACCAAAGTCAGTTATCTCACTACCCTAAAGAGGCCAAGATAGTTCAATTAAGGTTCCTAAGGTCTGTTGATGCTTCACGACACCACACGGAGGCTCCGTACTCTCCTTGACTGAACTCAAGGGTTACCGGTACACACCAAAGTGCCACATCAACGTAGCAGACTGTTTCAACCATGTCGGTATACCCCGCACAGTTCCCTCACAGCCTTGTTGCTACTTTCTAAGAAGGTATCCCCCAGATCCGGGTTAGGATCTATAGAACTCACAAGCAACCCACAATTTAAAGCACACAAGGAAAACAATTGAAAACACAGTTATGAACTAGCCCTAAGGTACACCTCACTTTAAGTTTTATCCCCAGCAGAGTCGCCAGTTCTGTGATCGGTGGATCTGGAACTGACTGTTTAACGCTGGTTCGCGAAATGTCGCGGAAGCAAGAGTCGCCACCGTCTTTTATTTTCTCCAAATGGAAAGGACAAAAGCACAGAAAAATTCCTTAAAGAGATTGCTCTCGGTTCGGGAGGTAGGTTATAGAAAGGGAAGGTATTAGCACCCTTTCTATCCATGGTTATCCATGGGCTCTTAGATACTTGCTCATTTGTGTTTTCAAAAATGGTTTGTTTGCTTTTCAACTGTGGGTTTTAAAAAGTTTCTTTGAAAATTCCAGTTCGACTCTTGTATCGGTCCTCAAGAGTGTTTGAAAATTTGCTTTCGAAAGCTTTTTGAAAATGTGTGGGTGTGAAAAGTATTTTGTTTTGTTTTGAAATTTAGAGCAAGTATCTAGAGTCGTCTACCTACCCTAAGGAATTCGTCTGTGTAAATGTCCTTTAAAGTAGTGTCATCCCACCATTGAGAGGTAGGTAGCACCACCGTTGGAGGTGTTCGGGTCAATTCGAGGGTTCGGGACATGGTGATCACCAGAGCAATGGGAAGACACCTTAGAAGCTACCCTCATGCCAGGTTCCCGGATCATGAGGACTTACTAAGACATCCTCTACTCGACGATCACCTTTCGAGGCAAGGCAACAGTGAGGCGTACCCTAGGGGTGGTGTGTGCGATTTGTGTGTCGTTTTCATTTGCATTTATCTTGTCATGTTATTGGTGTTCTACGCTTGTTTTTATTTTGTCCATGCATTCTTTCATGCTTTTGATTAACAATTAAAAAGTTGCGAGAAAATAAAATCTAAAGCTATTACAAATGGCGCGGGTCCACATCGCCAAAATTAACCAGGACCCGATTTGGACAGAAAAATAAAGAGATTAAAAGTGCGAGAAAATGTTACAAGGCTTCGGGATAGATACATGAATATTTAAACAGAAAAGAAAATAAATATGCGAATTAATAAGAAATTAAGAACGAGGGCGTTGGACCCTTTTTGCAAAATAAAAGTTAATAAGGAACTAATTAATTAAAAAGAAAGAAGGGATTTGTTTTTTTGGTATTTTATGTTTTTTAAGATTTAATATGAAAAGGGAGAATTAATTAAAATCAAAATAAGATGCAAACCCTAATTCTAGTTATTTTTTTTATTAAGAAATATTGAAATTTTTAACCTAAATTAAACCTAATTTTTACATGCAAATTTGATTATAAAAATAAATAAAATAAATATTTAATTATTTGAAAGAAAAAAAATGAAAAGGATGAAAAATTCATTAAACCTAATTCTATGCCTATTTTAGATTTTTATTATGAAAACATTAACTTAAACCCTAATTTAAAGCTAAATAATTATTTGCATTTATTTACAAAAAGTATTAAAATAAAATATTTATTATATTTTTTTATCTTTTCTGATTTTTATGCATTTTTTATATTTATGAAAATAAGTAATTAATTTAAACAAATAATAATTAAAAGAAATAGAGTTAAATAAATAAATAAAAAATAAAGAAAGTGAAAAATATGCAAACCTAGGGGGGTGGTAGTCCCCAAAGTGGAGGTATGGCCCAAGAAATCTGAGCCCAATAACCTTCAGGTCCGCTGACTTTTCCAGACACCATGTGGCACCTTTGACTAGGGTTTAGGGTGTTCCTTCAATCTATGCCTTTGATCTAAGGTTCCAGGACGCGTGGCATGCTGGATTTGGAAGGTGCATGGTGGTCTTTGTTATTGAAACTGCATAGGAATTATTATTGAAAAATAATATGGAAACATGGAAGACCTGGGGCTCGAACCCAGGTCATGACTGTTACCAGCATTATCACTTGCCACTGGACCAGATCACACGCGTTTAATATATACTAACTAGTAAATATTATAAAAGAAAGTTGGTTAATGGCTTGGAAATGCGCGCGAGATTTAAACCTTCCAATCAGCGCCGACCAACACATCATCTTCTTCATGTTCCTGAAATACAAACAACATAAGCAACAGTTTTTACACCGTTGCAGAAAGTATCTTTACAGAAAATAACGATTAGCACTAGGGCACTCATAAATTAGGCGCGATAGTTCCATTATCTTCGTCCACATGCGCTGAGTTGAATGGTGGTGGTCTTGAGGGCCAATTTTTCCTTGTTGCAAAAGCCCTAATTTCCAATCCTGTAAACCCTAGAAAACGAACATGGTACTTTGGCATATAACGCGTAAATCTTCAATTAAAGCACATGATTAGTTTGCAAACATCATTAGAAACATAAACATAACAACAAAATACGTTGAGAATGCATGAATGTTAGAAACCGATTCAAGATTTTTCTTCACCAATTTCCATGGTGATCTTACGTTTTCTTGAGTATGAGGCTTGGAGAATGATTGGAATATGTCCTATGAACCTTCAGCAAGCTAATAAAAAGGAAATCTTGGCTTGAATCCCTTTAGAATTAGGTTTTCAGTTTTTTTTTTCAAGCAAAAATTCCAAGTTCTTTTGATGCCTTTCTGCGCAGCCCTGTGGTTAGCATGATTAGGTTTATGTTTATGCTTATGTAATGGATCAATTAGGTTAACAAATTTGATCAGAATCTCTTGTATTCATGATTTTGAGATTTGATTTCCAAGCTTTATTTTTCAAATATTTTTCATGCAATTTTGTATCAATTAAGATCAATTCAATCCAAATCTTTCTATATTGAGTCATGCCCGAAATCTTGAGGACAAAACATGCACAAAAAGATTGAAAAACTTAGGTTAGCATTTTTCATGTATTTATTTTAATTTAAATGAATTATTATTAATAAAAATCCAAATAAATAAATAAAAAATGAATAAAAACTTCCCTTTGGGCCAAGGGGTCGTGCACATGCCATGGATGGTGATTTGTGGAAGAAAAATGGGCCCATTAGCAATTTTAGGTCATTTGAATCAATGTTGACTTTTCAAAATATCCAAAAATTTCCCAACTTCCACAAGGCATAACTTGCTCAATTTTTGAGCTTTTCTCATGTTCTTGGACATTTTGGAAAGGTCTTTGAGTCCTCTAACCAATGCCTTTGGTCCCATGTCATTTTGATTTACCAATCTCAAGTTATGGCCTTTGACTTAAAGTCCCTTTTTGTTGACTTTTGAAAATGACCTATAATGTTGAAATTGATAACTTTTTGTGAGAGCATTTCTTGGACTTGAAGTATGAAGATGAGTTGTAGGAAATGTCTTTCTCTTCAAAATGAGCTTTGGATGGAATTTTTCTGATAATCCATGTGAAAGTTATGCCCTGGTCAATTTCAGTTGACTTTTTCAGCTGTCCAAATAAGGAAACTTTTGCATCTTGATGATTTCTGAGCCAAATTTTGAGAATCATGATCAAGTATTGATCAAATGATGTTTGTGGCTTCAAAATGATATGTTGATCAAAAATTTGAACTTTTGACTGTCAAATGACCATTTTGCCCCTACAGTTGACTGTAGTGCAATTTAGGGTTTTGTCTGTGCAATTTTGTGCTGAAAGCCTTGAAATTTGATATGAGGATACTTGACCATATTTTTAATCATGTGAGACTTGATTGGGCCTTTGAAAACTTCATTTTCTTGATCAGAACACAAACCCTAATCTTGACTGTATAGGAGACCTTTGCACTATGCAACCCTTGGGGGATCTTGAAGCTTTGACTTGGCAATTTCTTGAAGAATATGGGAGGGCAAATTTTGGGGTACAACAGCAGGGGATATGCTGATGATCCTGGTGAGCGGGATGAGTCCACTTAGCGGGGTCAACCCGCTTTGCAGTATTTAAGGCAGTTTCATGTGTATTTTAAATGACAACCCGCTTAGCGGGGTTAAGCTGCTTAGCATGGTTCGTTGAGATGAATTTCATAAAAATAGATTTAGTTCATTTTCTAGGTTATGGTTTTTGGGGTATTTGTTCTCAAACTCCATCACCTTCATTATTTGATGTTTAGAGCTTACAAAATAACATTTGTGGCTTGCAATTGGATGATCTGGGACCGAGAGCTTTGTTGATCGCGATTGACACCGCGAAAGATTTGGTTCTTCTCTTATTCTTCTCTTTGTAACCATTATTTATTGGATTTTGTATTGTACCTTGATTATATGTATATTTATTGCTCATGGTGTTGTATAAAACTATTTTTCCAAATCTTTATTGATGCTTATCCTTTTTAGCTTGCTAAGTGTTTGGGTTTGAGTTGTTGCAGAAATGGACGGTTCGAATCCGGACTTAGGATGAATATTTATTGGGCTTAGATTCTAGAGATAGATTTAGGCTTAGTAATCACTTAGGTGTCGATTCTTAATGCCTCTGTGTTGTTTTCATTTTTGCTGAGAGATCGCCGACATAGAGCGATACGGTTGATATCTCACTTTGGGTTAGAGATGACTTACGTGTCAGCGATACGTGATGATATTGAAGAGTAGTTTAGGTTAAGTGCAAATGGGTAGTAATTTTAAGTATTTGATATGGTAGACTAAATATTAACTCGAGAGTTCTTTACTATTCGAAGAATGAATTTCTATTTATGTTGATAACTTTTAATTCTCGCACCTTACAAACAAACACATTCTATTCCTAAACTCATAAATGCGAAAATTGGCGAACGAAAATTCAGTAACCACTAATCCTTATGGAGACGATATGATATAACCTATAAAAAACACTTACTTTTGCTTGTCACTTTACTGCTTCAGCAAAATGGCATCGCTGCCAGGGATTGGTGTTTTTATTGAATCGCATCGTGATAGTTTATTTGTTTTTGAGTTTTATAGATACCATATATATTATCTATCTCCACTTGTTTATATTTATACTTGTATATTTTCACCATATTTGTGAATGTTAAGTGTTTTGAATACTTGTAAATTTAGTGTATATTTTTGTTTCTCTTCACATTTTCTGAAACTGTGGTTAGATGTGTAGTTTCGATTAGAGCTCGAAGAGATGAGAGCAAAGGTCGGAGTGAAGCATTTGGATCATCCGAAGCAATGTGCTAGTTTATAAATATCAGGCGTCGAGTTTACGACGTAAATCAAGCATGTTTTATTGTTTTTCATTGAGTTAATTTAGGTGGTGTGTTTAGTGTTGTTTAAACAAGTTGAAATTGGACCTGTTTTAAAATTCAAATCTTCACTTTTCAAATTATTTATTCACTTTCATCCGATTGTTTTGTTTTGTTAATTGTGTTTTTCCAAAGGCTTGCTTTCATTAGCTTGAGGAAATGTGTATGTGTTGTAAATTTTATTTAGTTGTGTAATAGAGAGTCTGTAGGTGATAAGTGGAGGCTTGCATTAGAAAATATGTTGTTGTCTTGTTTTTCTAGTTCTGTGATAGCGCGGTAGAGCTTGCTTATCACGCTCTATTGTGATGTACCAGTGAATTCTTTTTGTTTCACTTGGCTCTCCTTTTTCCCACTTTCAGTTAGGCTTTTTAGATTCATACATGATAAAGTTATTTTTCTAATTCTTTTGTTTTTGTTTGGACTCAAACCTTTATCTTATATCTTTAAGAATTTTGAGGTGATTTTCCAAGTTTGAATGTTTCAACTTGCGGATGTATGATAATGATAGTTTTTGAAGTTGGTACACGACAGGTACTCATTTATCGCTTTCTAGAACATAGCATGTTTATGAGACTTTTCTTTTATACAATTTTCATGTCATTCATTTTTTTTTTTGCAATTTATGTTCAATTTTGAATCACTTTAGGACTAAACCCCTTGTGAGGTTGCTTTCCATTGTTTACTATATGCACGGGAGACCAACAATTTTTGTCTTAACTCAATTTTATTATGTTTAATCTTGCATTTATGTTGATTTGTATGAAAGCATGAAATGATCAAAGGCATTTTGTTGATTTTGAGAAAAACCACCTAACCAAAAGTAATTTACCTTGTGAGTGAGTGATCATTTGTGAACGCCTTTGAGCCTTTTAGTTATAATTCACCAATTTTGTATGGTTGTGTTTAAGTTGGGGAGAATAATGTTTGTTTGCTTGTTTGTAAGTTGGTTGGTAGAGGTTGAAAATAAAATGGTGGGAGTAGAGAAAAATGAAAAGAAAAAAAATATGTGTGTGAAAAAGAAAAGAAAAGAAAAAAGAGAAAAAGTTTTTAAAAAAAAGAAAGAAAAAAATATATAAAATAAAAAGTTTTTGAAATTTTGATCAATGGAAAATGACATACTCCCTCGGTTAAGCTCGCAATCTATAGGAAAAGTTTTGATCAACCAATTTGAATAAGTTTAATTTACCACTTGAATATTTTGAATTCCTCGATCTCAAACTCATAGAATACACTATTTAAATTCATATTGATCATATATGCATATTACTGCTGATGTTTATGTTTGATTGAACGTATTACATGATACGAACTTACCTTTGAAACGTACGATTCTGCCTGTTTCAGACCAAAATAACCCCGGATTTGGATTCAGGGGATGATTTTACGTGGGATAGGGTCACTTGTTTTGATTTAATTTCACGTTTATGTAATTTTACAGGTTGTGATACATCGGAGAAGACGACCGGAGATTGACTCCGGCGTCTCTCCAGTTGTTTGACTCAGGCGTAGGCTGACTCCGGCGCCACAAATGTCTCCCTCCAATTGGCTTGTGCAGCGCGCACGTTTCTGATTTTTGAAGATATATATCTGACTTGTTTTTCCTAATATAATATTATAGTTGTGTTTGTATCAACAAATGGACAGCTAGCTCAGTTGGTGAAAGGGAACGTGTGCAATGAAAAGGACCTTATTTCGATACTCGGGTCTTACAAATTTTATTTTTCTAATGCTTTACATGCATATTCAGTGTATCCAGCCAGCGTGTGCATACCATACACCACATGGTCAACACCAGGAGATCTCATCTAATCCAGATCAACCCATCCAAGCGTGCAGATCACCATGAGCCCTCAGAGGTTGTCTTCACTAGATCACAAGGCGGACTTGGGCTCCGCTCAATTGGGCCTACGTTTCTCAAATTTACATCCCCCAGTTTTTTGTCACTATCCTAGCCCATTTACATTATTGTTTATTTTTTTATTATTTATTTCTTTTAATTGTTTTTTTATTTAATCAGTAAAATAATTATAAAAAACCACAAAAAATAGGTTTAGTCTTTTTCAATTAAAAATTAATTTTATTAGTTAATTAATTAATTACTTTAACTTTTTTATTCAATTTAAAATTAATAGACTTAAGATTAATTTCAATTCTTTTCATAAATAAAAAATGTCAAAAATGTTAGATTTATTAAATTAATAATTCTCTTTCTTTTTTTAATTAATTAGATTTAATGTGATTTAATATTCTATCCCAAATAAAACAAAAACATCTTTTACTTAGAAATTGTTTAAGGTTTTAGATGTCCGTTCCAATTCACACGTGTTAATTGCCTTCGTTACTATTTTCATATTATTGTACTTGTTTATGGGATGTAATAGACAATAATTAGGACTTTACTTTTACTGCTTTTTACTTTTCCCCATTTTGGACTTATAAATAATCCCCCTCCCTGAAGCCTTGTAATAGCTAGATTTTTACGTTTCTGCACTTTAAATTCCTGCAACTATTAACTGTTTAGATGTATGACTAATAAGATTGTATGGCAAGATTTTAAAATCAAACGCTAGCAAACCTAATACAAAGACAAAATAACTGAATACAAACACAATTGTACATGCGTACCTCTAGGGTATTCCCACTTTGGTTGCCTTCGGAAAACAATCACAACTCTCGAAACGTGAGAGACTTTAGTGGCTACCCTTCGGTTTAAAGATCAAAAATGACCCTTTTGACGTTGCCTCGGTATGATCTTAAAACCTTACGGTAGCTAGGTTTCTTGCCCAGTTTCCTTTGTGACTGTAACAACGTCCCTTCGATTATCCCTTAAACATCCAACGACTAGGGCTACCTACTCACTAATAGTAGGATAGCACTGTCTAAAGGAAAAGAGGAAAAGAACAACCCTTTCAAGTAAAGTAGATAGTTCATAGATGCTTGCTCAAAAGAAAACAAACTTTTACACGAACACAAAACTCTTTCCAAAAACATTTTCAAAACACTTTGTACATGTTCTCTACCAATCCGAGAAACATTACAAAGTTCGCCGTACTAAGGCGCTTTCTTACAAAATACTTTTCAAACACACAAAGCACAAAGTATTTTTCAAATGAGCTAGCATCTAAGAGCCCGTAGATAACTACGGATGGAAAGAGTGCTAACACCTTCATTTTCCATAATCTACCCCCCCCCCCCTTACTCAGAAAAGTCTCGAAAGGTCTTTTTCTGTTCTTTTCACCCTTTCCTTTGTTGGATAAAAGAAAAGTCAGTGGCGACTCTTGCTTACCTCAACATTTGCGAATACAAACGCAAAACTAATATAATAGTCGGTTCTGCCACTGTATTACATTATCCTTCACACAAATTACTAACAATTTCACACACTTTCTATCAGATTACACACTCACACGTAATAACAAACCTAATTTTCATCTATAATGTCTAACCTCACATCACTCAGCAACGTCAATAAAAGAACCTTCATGCTTGAACAAAACCTGCAAATTCCTCAAACCTTCCAAAAATGTCACTTCCATAAGCTTATTAGAGCTTCATATTGAATCTCAAATCAAAGTCGACCTAAACCTTGTTGCCTCTTAAGCATCACTTATGTCATTGACTAACCTACTTAATGTCTGACGATAGAATATGCCTAGCTGGATAAATAAACTACTCAACGACTAGTTCAAAACTAGAAATTTGAGACTATGGAACAACGAGTGTTTAAACTGATCTTCATATTTGGAAGTGTTAGTACCATGGTTTTAGGGAATTTACAACATTTTTCTAAAACATGGTTAATGACTAGACGTTGGACAGGATGTCACAACATCATGTTCTGGTGTAGCAGCCAAGGCACTGTTGTTTAAATCTTCGCATATTTGTTTTTTATTTGGGAGATTTCTTTTGGGATATGACTCAGATATTCTCGTAGGTCTTGAATATTTGTTTTGGAACATATTACTTCTCCATATGTATAAAATATACTAATTTGGGCCTTTAAGACAAATTAGGAAACTATGTATAGGTTTGTTCCAAGATTTAAGGAGATTGGTCGCACAAAAGGTGCATCACTCAGCTTATTGTTCAAGAAACTTCTGGACTCAAAATATCGAAGCCCGTGGACTGAAGAGGTGTATTTAAAGGACAATCCTAACCTAATGTAATTTAAGTTTTTTCAATAATTATAAAATTAGGGGAAGCGTAAGTCTTAGGTTTTGAGAGTCTCTTATGTAGTTTGTAAGTCACCCATGTATCTTTTGATACTATGTGGTCGACTAATTGTTGCTTGACTATTAGTCAAATTATTGTCCTAACTTCATAAGCCTCTAGGCAATGAGTTGAGTATTATTCTCACTCGAATCTTTTAAGCAAGAGTTTGAGTTATTATAATGTAAGTATTATCTTCTAAATTGAGTTATAATTGTTGCAGTCATTGGGATTGGGACTGTTAGATATCACTGCGGTGATTCGAGATGGGGTGACAATTTCTCATATCTAGGGAGGACCTAGGTAGAAGTAGAATTGGTTAGGGATTAGGCGAAAATTTGTAAACGGGGGATTTTAGCTTTGAACTAATACTGCAGATAGTGGACTTCCTTCCTGGCTTGGTATCCCCCAGAGTAGGTGATATTGCACCAAACTGGGTTAACATATCTAAATGTGTTTGGAAGAAAAATTTCAGATGTGAGGCTGATCAAGAAGAAGTTCCTCATGTATCTCTACTCTAGAGGCTTGACACAAAAGTGACAAGCTATTGAAGAAAGACAAGAGCAATTTGTTTTTGCTTTCAACTCTGAATGAGCTTAGGTTCTGGTCTATAATAAAAGATTTCTTATTGCTATTGTGTTCCTTTGAAAGTGATCCAATTAGGAGTTGAGGATGTTTGTGATGCTAAAAGAATGTTGGAACTAGAGTAAAGATCTACCAATGTCAAAGCATTTGTATGGATGTGGAGATCTTGGATCTTTGTGAAGCAGAATGCATTACTTATCTCAAGGACAACTGTGTATGTTTTCCTATATCTAGTTTGACTGGAAGACGGACTTGTCATGAAGATTTATAAACTGAAGATTTATCTCATAATGAGTTGGAAATTTGGTTATATGATTTATATATAGAATGAAGGGAGCTTTCAAATGTGAAGAAATGGAAGGTGATTTGTTTATGATCTTATGTCTTAAGAGAATGACGAAGTATCTATTATCTATGTTTTTGCAAGGTGGAGTGACTTTGTTTAATCCTCGAGCTTGATGCCTTGATCGAGTTTTGTAAGGATAATTCAAGTCAGTTGGAGGAGTTTCTTCAAGAGGGAAGATTATTGGAAGTTTAAGGAGGATAAGTTTTCTTCTAAGCTAATTAGCAAAGAGAAAACTCAAAATGACAAAAGGTTGTTGTTATCAAAAGGCAAGTTGAGTCAAGGATGTCATAACATTCTAGACATTATGTTTACTCATGCTAAAAGGGATTTACTTTCACTGAAGATATATCTTCTGTGTTGAGTTGATTTTAATATTTTTTAGTTATTTTCTCAAAGGTCAAGTTCAGTGTTACTTAACCAAGCAGTGGTTAATTCTCGGTGAAGGTGATTATTGTCTTATCTCTCATAGATATCTTAGATCTCCAACTAAGTTGGTTGGTATCCTGACAATAACTGTTCCAGACACTTAATATATGTAAAAGTGTTCTTGGTAGTTTGTTTAAGTCTCATTTTGATCAGTTTTACTTTGTGGATGATACTAAAAGGGAAGTTTTAATGACATTGGATAATTAAATAATTCAGGATGGCATGTTTTCAAACTCTTAGGGGTCTCCTAGTCAACGCTCTACTTGAGCATGAAGTATACATTACTGAATGGGCGTATTAGTGTGATCTAAGGGAGATCTAGATACCACCTAAAGGTGTTGATATGGCCGCAAGTGCGTGGCTTTTTTAGTTTTAGTATAAAAGATATTAAATCCCACAGAAACCAATCGACAAGTGTCTTTGTCTGTTATCGCATTGTTTATCTAAGGCGACTCTAATGTTTTGATTTGTGCGAGGACTAAATGTTAAAGTTTTTTAATGTAATTAAATAAAAGGAGGTCGGAATGAGATTTCCTTCATTCACTAGTACACATACAAATTTCCAATTTCATAATAACAAGAGATTTATTTGACTGCGCAGAGAAAATTAAGTTAGGGGTACCAACCGCTTTCGTGTGTTCGGTGCTGGATTTCAACCACATAATCTACCGCTTTCATGTGATAATCAAGTCACAGTTTGAAATACTTTTTAGAAAAATAGTTTCTCGATTGAAAAATAATTTTTTTGATAGAAAACTAAATTAAAGATAATGTCAACGTTCGCATGTCTGTTATCAAATTTTAGACTCACAAACACCCGTTTTTGCAAAGTACAGTTTATAAGTCTAAAATCATCTTTTGAAAATTAGATTTTACTAATTAACTTAGAAAATGCTTTCATTGTGTTTAAAAGTTAACTTTTGAATTTTCAACAGTCAGATACCGTTTTTGCTCTTTCGAATCAAAACTGGCAGCGCTGAATTCCTACTTTCGTAGCAAATTACGGTTTTGAAATCAGAATTTTCAGATCCAAAAATTACTATTGTTATTAATATATTACATAAAATTTATATGAGCGTCATCGGTACGACAGTTCTCAAATTCCAGATTCGATGGAATTACTCACTCATATTTAAGACGGTAAAAATTAAACATGCATTGTTACAAGTAGTAGACATGATATGTGATAATAAATAAAGCATGTAAAAAACAGTAAAGAAAAATGGAGAAATTTAGAACCTGAAATAGTGAATATACTTGAATAAAATAAAATGTTCTGATCGAAGATTTTAATTCTGGTACAGAGTAATAAGTAGTAACAACGAAAGAGATAACAACAATAAAATAGCAGCAACAAACTTGATAGAGTAGCAGTAAATAAAACTGAAAATTATTCATCCAAACTCCTACAACTAAGATTTCAAGAACACCTCAATGCAAGATGTTAGTGCCCTTTACAAGTAATTTTCGACTATAACAAAACTTGGATACAAAAAAGTAATTTCTAAGGGCCTATTTATAGGCTAAAAATTGTACTGGAAATCATCAAAAATATGCTAAAGTAGTGTAAAAAGTGTTGGAGGATGAGAAAAATGACATGTAGAAGCGTGGGCGAAAATTTTGGGTTTTAGCGTCATGACAGGCGCCATGCTACTAACATCCCATCCATCATGACCATGACGGCCGTCTTCAAGCTGACGGATCAGTTGTCACCCTTAATTTTCAAGCTTTCCTCCCACGTTCTTCCTGATGTTTTATGTTGACGGGTCCAGGTGGTCACCATGTGATCGACGTGATGGTTGGGCACTTTAATGATAGAAGTCGCATGTCCGCTCTACTCGGAAGAAACACCAACCTCCACCTTTGGGAAGCCCTCGGAGAAAAAGAGTGAACAATGTTAGTTCCCCGTATCATACTTCATTGATATATCTTTCTTGACGTACAAAAATTGCCTTGTGACACATACCACTGTGTAGGTCTCGTCCACTCGGCTGATCCTCCCACTAGAGAATATGAGTTGCAATGTGGAAACTATTGCTCTCTTTCTTCAGTACCAATATACATGTCCCTCTATTGATACACATACTACAATACAAAAAGCACAATGCTTTGAGCACCATAATATTTCAAGTGTTGAATAGTTTTTATGTGCTCTAAATCGTGCTACTCTCGTTATTGTGTGATATACTTTTGTCTAATATTTCAAGCTCTCTTATTTTCTTCTTTTTCTTGCGTGCAAGTAATCTCCTTCCCCTTCATATAAATTTCCATTGCAAAATACCACAAAACTTGCCCGGTTAGGATGCTTTTGGCATAAATCACTTTTAACTTTTACAATTTTTCATAAAATGTATTAAGTCCTACTGAAACATAAATAAATTAATAGTAAAAGAACAGAAAATAAAATCAAATGATACCTATAATTTCAAAAAGAGTCACGACTTAATCCCTCTTCCCTTTTTTTTACTATGAAAACTTGAGGTGATAGATGTTTAGTCTAGAGCATAATTTCATTGTGTATTTGTCGTCAAAACTCAATCTTTATCTATATGAAAACTTGAGGTGGTTGATGTGTAGTATTATAATTATATTTTCATTGTGTATTTATCGTCAAAACTCGATCTTTATTTATATGAAAATTTGAGATGATAGATGTTTAGTACTAGAGCATATTTTCATTCAAAACTCAATGTTTATAAATTTGAGGTGATAGATATTTAATACTAGAATATTTAGGTGGTAGAGCATATTTTTAGTGTGGTTGTCTCAAAACTCAATTCAAAATATTTGACGGTTATAGATTCTAATTAGGTATAGTTAAAGTTCGAAATAAATATTAAAAAAAGTAAAGAAATTTATGTAATTTAGTATTGTCAATTGATTATTCAATTTGAATGAATTATAATAATGTTAAGGGAAAGATAATATAGTATATGTTGAGACATGAGATGGTAAGAGTCAGAATATTTAACATCGAAATTTTTATGTTCCAATACAAAGCAGACCTAGCATATTATATGCATATGACAAGAAAATATTGGACTTGAATTGGTGGGGTGCGCCAGCAATAGCTATAGTGCAACGCAAAAGCGACACGCAAGAGACCCAATAGCAAGCTACTGTAGTGGACTCTTCCCCTCAAGAAATAAATTTAATATCGTGTGGACCATTGGCCCACATATCAGATATTAAACTGATAAGAACAGATACTACACTTGATCTTAGCCAAAAGGCCGAGAAAGGTATGCTTATTCCTATTCCTGACTTCGTTTTTTATATTCCACATTTCCTCTGTTTTACTCTTGGCTCCCCGATGTGGGACTTAAAAGCAGTAGTAATACAATTTCTTTCTTCCTTTCATTTTGAACTTCAACTTACTTTTCCCTTATTACAACAACATCTCATCTTTCTTTCTTTTATTTCCTCTCTCTTTGTTACTGCTTCATCAATCTACTTCCTATTACCATCATCCATTAAATTAATGGGATCTATGTTTCTTGGCCTAGCCTTTACGACTCAATCAACATACTTGCTTGGATTTTAAACTATGCTTTGTTTATTTATCACTCATATAACTAACCACCTCAAATTTATCTTTCTATTCTAAATCAACTTAATATTATATTTGTGAGGACTCATTGGCTAAACCAAATCAAGAAGAAACATGTGCATATTATGCTAGATTAACAATATATTTCTCAATGCTATTCATTTTCGTTTTACAATAACTTATTACTTAATACATTTTACTAATTTATGCTAATACAAATCTATTTATTAAGTTATTGAGACAAGAGATTGATAAATAAAATTATAATATTGAATCTAAGGGACAATTAAACTAAATTTTAGAAATTAATTTAGTATCAATCAATAACTAAAAATATTAAACAATATTTTCTATAAAAATTGTCCTACGCTTTTTCTACAGTCAAACATTCTTACAAATACTGATAATGACCGCTTTTGTGGATATTTCTCCATTGTATTTTTTATGTAATTAATATCGCCAAAAAGTAATTCAATCACTACAAAAAAATATAATTTTTCTAACGAGTTTTCACATCGATTGAATATTTAATCGAGGTGAAAATAAAATGGAATGAAATTTTGATCAATGGAATATGACATATTCCCTCGGTTAAGCTCGCAATCTATAGGAAAAGTTTTGATCAACCAATTTGAATAAGTTCAATTTACCACTTGAATCATATCGCATCCCTCTATGAATCGATTCATTTCAATCTTTTGAATTAATTCAATCAACGCTTTGAGTCGACTTCCACAAACATAGCTAAAATGAAATTTGGGTCACTTTGTGAATCGATTCGTCGTGTGTTTGAATCGATTCAAATAAAATTTCACCGATGAATCAGATCAAACAATGCCTTTGAATTTATTCATGCTGGAGAGCGAGATCCAAAGTCTATGGAGAAACCATCCAAATTGAGTGACTATGACATGAAAGGGAATTCATACGAGCATATGTAACTTGTAGATGATCGGCTAAGTTACTTCAATGCTAATGGCGCGTCCAAATGCCAATTGTTTGCGCTAAATTTGGTCGGGCCAACTTCGTTATGGTTCACTGGTATGCCTGACAAATGTATTGATTCACCGTCAGATGTTTTTCTCTCTATTTACTTTATTGTCCCTTTGTCGTGTAGTGGTGTTGCTTTATTTTCCCCCTCTTCTAAACTATTTTTATTATTAACGATGTCGAAGATGACAAAGTTTTCACCTCACTCTACAACAACCGAGGTATAATGTCAAAAATTAATGATGTTCAAAATATACCTTACTAATTGAGGTTTTCTAATTTGTATGATTATTGCTTCTCTCACTACTATAAAAAATACATTTCATGACAAAGCTTTCACCTCACTCAAGAAACAATCGAGGTATAATGTTAAGGCGCACCATGTTTTATTAGTTTTAAAATTAAAAACCAAATATTCCCTCGATTTTTAATATTACCGAGGGGAAAAACAATTCAGGACGTGTTTCGAATCCCAGGTTATGCAGTGTGTGTTTTATTTCTTTATAAGTGGAAACTTTCTTTTTATTTGTAAACTAAATGATCTATCACTTTGGTTTCCCTAATAATTGAGGGATTAATAATAAGATTTTACTATAAAAGCACTTGTTAAATAGATTTTACCTTAATTCTAACTTATACGTAGCCGCCTCTAAACTCGTGTGCATCATTCTTTAGGATGGATTATAAGATAGAAAAAAACCTTCAATGTTTTGTGTTCTTCTATCTTGAACAAAATTTTTTTCAGCTCTTGCAATCTATCTCACATAATGGTGTTATTCTTGTATTTTGAATAACCTTCTTATGTTGTCAATCAAAGAAAACGGTATTACTTTCTTTAATTGACAACATTGAGAAATTTATTCCTAAACAAGATGTAAATTGCATACAAAAAATGGTGAGTGATAAAAAATTAAAATGAAAACATGACATATTACTTCTTTTTTTTTTATTATTCATCATTTTTTACTTGAAACTTATTACCTCAATTTTTTACTAAAACCGAGTGGTTTCCTTATTTTATTTTATTTTTAATTAAAAAAATAACTTTCCCCTCGATTTTTTAACATAATCGAGGGGTTTTGTTACACAGCTACAACAACTGATATATACCCTACATTCATAAAGGGACCATGCTCAAGATATTGCCATGACATCAATCCATAGCAAACTATTTACATCCATCATTATATATCCTGTTCTCTTTCTTGTGAAAGCATTTGCCATGAAAATATTTGCTCAAGATAATGAAATCTTGGAACATAAAGAAGTTTAGAAATGTTCACTATGATGGATTGCAAGTGCAGAAAAACATTTTCAAATGATTGGAACATATAACTTATTAGAAGTTGGATGCATATAATCCATTGAACTTTAAAAGAATGTGCACAAAAGGTATGCAACAAAATCTGGATTACAACAAAGATTTGTTGTTCTCTAAGAATAACAACAACGATGATGAATCTTGATTTGCTGTAATCAATGTATTTTAATATTCTATGTAAACAATATAATTTTTAAAATAATAAAAATAAAAGCTTATTCACCTCGATTTTCAACTGAAACTGAAGGGTGGATACTTTTTACCTCAGTTTTTGTCATAAATGAGGGGATAATTAAGTGTGTTTATTGAGGATATTCATCATTCTTAAACAAATCTTTGTCGTCCATTTAATGAGTATCAACGTTCAAGACACTATCATTAGTAATTCGCTTGAAACCTAAAAGACACTCATTATAAAAACATTATGAATATCAAAAATTGATTGTGAAACATGAAGCGCTTGAAACTATTTACATCCACCACTATATATCTTGTTCTATTTCTTGTGAAAGCATTTATCAGGAAAAGTTCTCTATGATGGATTACTATAGCATGAAATTTTTGGGTTTAAGGTATGTGTTCTTAAATATTTATTAGAGTAGAAAATTATTTATTTATCTCACTTGTTTTTTGTTTTATATCGGAAATAAATGCAAGCAAAAGCAATTGAAAATATACTCGCACTCATTATTTGATCTTCCCCAAAATTCAATGATTCAAAGATCCAGCATCTGATCTTCATTGACAAATTAATTTTTACTATAATATTTTGTGTAAAGAATGTAATATTATGGGTAAACAATATAGTTTGTAAACAAATTAGTTTATTAATATTTTGTGTAAACAATGTAACGAGTATTTAGAAAAAAAATATCCTACCCATCAGTTTTGTTCGTAAACCGAGAGGTATGTGGCGCTAGTTTTGAAATTATAAATTGTTGAGGACCGAATTCATGTGCAGATAACTTTACCCTCGGTTTTTTAATAACTGAAGGGAAAATTGATAGTTTTTATGATGCTCATCATTGCCTCGCTTATGCATTCGAAGTTAAATGCATTTCACCTCCGATGTTAAATGTGTTTTTTGTAGTAGTGCCTAGATTATTAACTCATAATCTTTTGGTGAATAATCCTTTAGTTTTAAATCAACACTCTGAGCTCAAGAACCGAAGAGAAGGTTTTTCGCTGGTTATCTTTAAGAACCCAGAAAGAGAGTTTTTCCTTAAGTTGCTCTACTCACGAATCAAACAGTGACTTAATACTAAATTCCCAACATAAAGCTTTTAACGGGTTTAGCTTTGAACCCAACCAAACACTACCTAAGAAGAGATATTCACTCAAGATAAAAATAGCTCATGGTGAATATTCAAATATACCATTCCCATAAAAAATTTCCTCACTTAAATAAAAGGACTTTCTTAAAGGGCTATGGCTAAATTAATGTGAGAGAAAGTATAAAAATATTTTTAAAGAAAGACTGGGTGAGTTAGCTCACGATTCTAGAGGTGAAAAAGTAAAGTGAGAAGCTTATATTTATATGATAAAGGTTGGCACAAAAAAGGAAACTATTTATGGGCAAAACTAACGGCCCAATTGATTAGGTCCTTATGTAAATGGATAGAATGCCCTAAATAATCTAGGGTTAAATATATGACACCCCATATAACGTAACTGAGCTTTAGTGTACACCCATGTAATATAAATAATCTAGGGTTAAATATATGACACCCCATATAATGTAAGTGAGTCTCTAGTTGTGAATCCCACTCAAGGTTCACCTTCCTCGCAGATCTCTCATGAATCAGTCCAATCTCAAGATTCATAACAAAAATTAGGTCAAAGTTCTCACTAATACTTCAACAACTATCATGGTGGTCATGGAGGAAGGAATACAAATTTTCGAGGTCGTGGAGATCACTTTTGCACTCAGTGTTAGATCTGCTTCAAAATTGGCCATAATGCAAGTGTTTGTTATCATTGTCACTGAACACAACCATTATAATTGAATGAGTAGCTTAATCCAATCTTCTCAAGTCTATAACATTCTCAATGAAGTGTTCTTCATCTTATCTCAAATCAAGAAAACATGCAAAATTGGGAGCTATAAAAATCATAAAAACATAATTGGGAGTGGAAAAAACGCATTACAAAATTACTAGCAGAACAAGTATTGTCAATAGTGGATCATTATTCGTAAAAAATGTGATTTATTGAAGTTTAATTACTCCATAAAACCATTATAGCCATTAAGATGGCGACCACGCGTTCATCCAATGTTCCATATGCATGAATGGTGTCCGCGTGTTCACCCGATGTTCCATATGCATGAATGGAACAATGAAATGGAAAAACTCTAATGATTAAAGCAAGATGGGAAAACTCTAAATGTTGATTTGTCTTAAATATTTCTTCGCTAGATCATAGTGCACTTGTTTGCTTTAATGTTTTCTTATTTCCTTTTTGAAACATATAATAAGTGCAAATGATATGAAATTGTATATAAAGAAAAAACAGCTTCAAATGTTAATACAAAGAAGATAGAAACAAGCATGCACTATTGTTTTTATATACTGCATATTTTTAAAGTAATGAAAGTGTTTATTGTCGCACGCGCAAATCAGAGCTAAGAGATGAACTCAATTGCGACATTTATGATATGTAAAGAAAATGTAGCGGTAAAGATTTGAGATTAAGCCATCAATTGACTTATCTCAACATAATGAAGTCGCCACCGCACTTTATTGTTTCCAAAGGGAAATGGGAAAAAAGCGAACAAAACCCAAAAAGATCAAAGATCGAGGTATGAGGGTCGGTTATGCAAAGGGAAGGTATTAGCACGCTAAGCATCTACAGTACTCCGTAGGATCTATTTTGTTTGGTTTCTTTTAAAAGGAGTGTCGTGTAAAGGTTTACTTGCTAAAGGGAAAGAATAAATGAGTATTTGTAAACAAAAGAAAATGAAATTTTTTTTAATTATTTTTGTTGCTCGCCTTGGGTCGTAAGACTTAGTGCCTATGTACTCCCTCGTTCAATGGGAAACTCAAAGCACCGTAGTTCGGCTAGAAAAGACTTGTTTATTGGTTGATTTTAAACGAAGAGACAAGTCGTCATTGTTAGGACAGAAATCTCGACTAACTCCCACAAGGTGTGAGAAAGATAGACCTTGCGTCAGCAAGAGTGAGGGTTTGAGAATGCCTCTAGCACTCAAGTGGAAAAGTTAACACCTTTATAACCATGGGGATAGGAGAATGTTGCTCGATTATCAATGAATCATATCTCACCTTAAAAAAAGTTTGAAGGGTAAAGGTGCTCGAGCGTACAAAAGAGTTTGAATGGGTTGAAGTGTTTTTGTTAGTTTTGAAAGATGTCAAAGTATGATTAAATGAATTGAAGTTTGTTTAAAGGAAAGAAGTTTTAAAAGAAAAGGCACTCGACAAAGCCGAGGTTTATTATGAAAGTGGTTCGATTTTATAAACAAAGAAGGTTTTGAAAAAAGATGAGAAGGTTTTGAAAATTAAAGAAGATGGGAGGAGATGAAGGGACTATCCTAAAGTATAAGGTAAAAGCTAAGGAAGAGAACCATCTAACCAACAAGAAGCCAACACTTGACATTAGGAGTCAAGATAGAATTCTCATTCTTTGGATTGAAACCAAGCAAGCAAAGATACTAGACCTCTTGAGAGAACCAAACTTCAAATGTATCAAGTCTTCACAATAATTGGGCAGAGTAACAGCTGTATACGGGTGAATTCAAGATTACAGACAAAGTATGTAATCACAAAAACCTGCACACGAAACAAACAAACAACCCAATGTCTTGAGGTAAACCCCAAGAACTCCAGACGAAATATCCATTAAGGTCACAAGGTCTCCAACATAAGCCAAGGTCTCTAATCCTAAGTTCAAGAAGTCCAATACTCCATAATACCAAGGATAGTAACCAAATAGTCCAAGTATCATTAATGTCTTTTATGGTTTATGTTGATTATTAAGTGTCTTCAAAAGGAAAAGAAAAAGCTCAAGTGAGCAAAATACAAATGGCATAAAAGTAAATGCTCAAGTGAGCAAATATGAAAATAGCATAAAAGTAAATGCTCAAGCAAATAGTACATAAAGTAAAGAGCATAAAATAAAGTCAATTGTTAGAAATTAGTGGTTAGTTGGATGACCATCTTGAAACTTGCATTTATAACTCATTAGAGGATTGGTAGAACCAAAGCCTCCACACAACAAGTTGCATTTGCTTTTTGTCAAGTATATCATCCATTTTGGAATCCTCAAAAAGTAACATTTAATGATCAACGATGTTTAAGTGATATGCGTTGACCAAAAGTGATGAAGATCCATTAGAGGATTGGTAGAACCAAAGCCTCCACACAATGAATCTCAAGGTTATTGGATCAAAGAGATCAAATTAACATACTTGGGCTTGCAAACATAGGTTTGGGCCACGAATGATCATTTATTCGAATTGGGACAAAATTTAGTGTTATATTAAGCAATCGTAAGTGGACTTATGTAGAAGTGGCACCTATTTTGAGGTCGGTCAATAGAAATCTACGTACTTCATGTTTGGATAGATGATCATCACCCCTTAACATGTAGCACATTTTAAAAAGAAAGGGATAAGATGAGGAGGGAGGGGAATGATTAGCTAATTTGGATCACCACCTCAAATTTCTTTCATCTTTAAATTCAATCACTCATCTAGATGAATTAAAGCACTAAACATATCATTAATCCAAAGCACAAAAAATGAATTAAATAATTCACTCTTTGGTAGATTTGAATTGATGAACATTTATCCAACTTCATCTACACCACAAAGTCCATTGAATTTAAAGAGAAATTGGACATTTAAAATTGCAATCCAAACCAACAATTAAAAGGAGTGAGTAGAAAAAGCATTTAGATCAAAGCTGCCCCAAAACAAGGCAAAAAAAGCATTCTGTTTATGTGCAAATCGATTGCACTATAGTGCAAATTGATTTACACAGTGCAATTTTCAAAAATCTGTGTGAAATTCACTTAGTGCAATCGATTGCACTATTACAGCAATTGATTGCACGCTGTTACAGACAGCAAAACAACATTTTAAAAGGCCAAATTCTTGTTCAAACTTTCTATCAAACACCTTATGATCATGGATTCAATTGAGCACGAAAAATCCATCAAATTATGAGAAAATAGCACAAATGGAATCACAAAACAATGCTCAATGAATCAACCTAAAGATCAACAAGAGATCACATTGTGAAAGATGGAAAATCCAACTTACCAAAGGTAGATCTAGAGAATTATCAACACAACTTCAAGAATTTGCTTCAATTCAACCACAAGAATCAATTGCCCAAGCTTAGATGTATAGAATTGATGAAGAAAAAGTGTTTGGATGAAGGTTTAGCTCAAAGGTTAGTAAGCTTCAATGCAAAGCTTACTAACTTTTTTAAAATAGAGCTTTGAGTGAATTTGGTAGATGGAGAAAATTGAGAGATTTTTTAGCAAAGTGATTTTGGCTATCAAAAGCTTGAAATTTGAATGAAATGGGGGCTCTATTTATAGAGTTTAGGATTGGGATTAGTGGTAATTTGGTAATTGATTCTTGGAGCCAAAATTTGAATTAATGATAATTCTTTCAAAAATTAGAGAAAAATTGGAGTCAAAATTTGACAAGCTTAAAATTGCTGATTTTTTTTCAAATTTTTACTTTGTGCAAATCGATTGCACTACAGTACAAATCGATTTGCACGGTGTATTTTTTCAAAAATTACGCAAAATGCACTTTGTGCAATCGATTGCACTCTAAGAGCAATCGATTGTACATTGAAAAAAATGGAAAAAAATTTAATTCTTTTTCTTTGCAAATAGAGATTTTAGGGAAATAATATCGGAAAACCTTATTTGCCATATGCTTCGACTCGGTACCTACAAAACACAAATATATTTTTTTGCATTTTGATTACAAGTTAGTCAACAACATAAGAGCAAACTTAAAGATAGGATGCAAATGTGATGAATGAAGCTATTTATTAATGGTTATGACTAAATGACAAAATATGATATGAAAGTGCAACTGAAAAAGTTAGGGGCGAAATCTGGGATACAACATTTATAAAGTCCCACATTGAAATGTCATAATAAATGAAAGTGTTTATAAATATCTTTTACACAATAGTTTTCAAATCTTCAAGTATTGGGCTACTCATGAAAAGAACATGGGCTTTAGGCCTTAATGTATTGTTTTAATAATTAACTTCTAAATATATTTTCATAAAAAAATTAATTAAAATTATTAAAAACATTTATTTATTAAAGGTATTAATAAAAATAATTTAAGAAATTTTTTATAAAAAAAATCTAGGTGAAAAATAAAAATCCATGTGTGATAAAAGTAAGTGTCACGCTGGACAAAAATTGGAATCTGGGTTTAAATAATGCACCTATGGGCCACATACAGAGAATCTTCATATTATAAGGGGGAATCAAAAAAATTTCTTTTATAGGGGTGTAAATTGAAACTCGCTTGTCGTATATTTAACCCAATAAATCTGTTATATTTAAAGATTTTGGAAAGATTTGATAGAGAGTCATTACCCTTTATTAAGGCATTGTCACAATCAATTTTTGACAATATTTTCCATTATCCAATTTATTTGGAATTGATAAGTGTAAATTATAGTTATTTTTGTATATAAGTTTTGTTGCACTTATCGATACTTTTTGTTAATATTGTTTGAATAACCCCCGCTTTGTTTGTAAATACTTTTAGTTTATGTGTAATTGTATTTTTATGTACATAGTGTACGGTTTGATAGTTTTGGTCTATTTTATAGGTATTTGTTGCATATTTGGAGCATCGAGGAATAAGGTATTTGTGATACGGTGGGAGAACTGACTTGATGTTTTGTGTTTCGATCGCACTTGTGCGGTTAGCAAGAGTCGCCACTGACTTTTCTTTTATCCAAAAGGAAAGGTAAAAAAGCACAGGAAATAACTTTCGAGATTATTTCTCAGGTTCGGGGGGTAGATTATGAAAAGGGAAGGTATTCGCACCCTTTTCATCCATGGTTTTCCATGGGCTCTTAGTTACTCGTTTAGATCACTTGTTTTTGATTGTGTGCTTGTGGTGTGGGCTTTGAAAGTATTTTGAAAAATATCTTTGTAATGGTTCTCGTATCTATAAGAACGTATACAAAGTTTTGTTTTCGAAAAGTGGTTCAAAGATGTGTTTATGAATCGTGTTTCGAAAAGTGTTTTGAAAAGAGGTTTTGCAATGGTTCTCGTCTCTATAAGAACGTATACAAAACATTTTATCTTTTTGAAAATGTTTTTGAAATGAGAGTGTAGGTGTAAAGAGTTTTTGTCCTGAGCAAGCGAGTAACTAAGAGCGAATCTATCTACTCGAAAGGTCTTAAATTATGTTTTTCTTCCTCCTTTTAATAGTGATATCTTACCATTAATTTGGTAAGAAGCCCTATCGTTGGATGTGAAGGGACAGGCGCGGGTCAATTTTACAATCATTGAAGGCAACTTGTGAGACGCTTTAGCAATTTTCATAAGGGACGAGATCGTTTTAATCGAAGGCAACATCGAGGGTCATCGAGGGACTACGATCTTTTTTTATCGAAGGGTTATTGCTAGAGCGTCTCATATTCGAGGGACATGATTGTATTTCCGAGGCAACGAGCGAGGTTACCCTAGAGGTGCGCGTGTGAAAAAGTGTGTTGGTTTCAAGTTATTTATTCTTTGATTAGGTCATCTAGCGATTGATTTTTGAATCTTGCCATACACGCCTAATTACTATACAGTATATAGAAAACAGTAAATTGCGGGAATTGAAATTCTACGCTATTACAAAGTGTTCGAGAATGGGGGTACAATTGTTACAAATGGGGATTAATCAAATGAGATAGAAATGTCTGAATATCAAACAATACAACCAAATCGAATTTTTGTGTGATTTAATTAAAGTTATGATAATTCATGAAATAAAATCAACAAAGTATGAAATGAAATGTTAAGTATTTATATGAAAAGAAGAAAAGTAAAACCTATTCTAAAAAATAGAAATAATCGATTAAAATCGTATGCATTATCTTTTGTATTTTATTATGTGTAAAATTAAACCTAAGATAAGTTTATTAAAAAAAAGAAAATGATAAAACTTAATTGTAAAAAACCTAAATCAAACTAAAAAATACCTTAAGTTATATTAGTATATTGTATAATAAAATAAAATAAGAAGAGAACAAAATAAAAAAAGCAAATGGGCTTAAGTGGATTTAGATGAGAAGGCCCAAAGAAAATGGTGTTTTTTGCTGTAACAAAACGAACCAAACGGGGGGTGGGAAAGTAAAACGTGTGGGCTTCAAGGGGTAACAGAAAACAAAAGCCCAAGTTTTCTTAAATCTGTTTAGTTATTGATTAGGGGGAAAAACAAATTAGGGTTCTTGGAACCCCTTTGTTCACAGTGGCGCCGCTTCATCTCTCTCATTCATCTCTTGTTCATCTCTCTGAACCTCTAACCTTCTCACTAAACATCCCTATTTCCTTTGGCGAATTAAATCGCTCATGCCGTCTCTTTTCCTTACCGCGATTCACAATTTTGAAACCCTAATTTTGAAATCGGATTTATGTCTAAAGGGTTCGAAATTGGTTCAACTGATTCCCCCCCCCCCCCCCGCCAACTCTCTGTTGCCGGAACGGTTGTCCTCGCCTCCCTAATCAAATGCTGATGATGTTCTTTGAAAAAAGGGTAAGGTTCTGTTTTTATTAAAGCTTACGAATTCATTGATTTTCATTTTGTTATGTGTTTTTCTGTTAATCTACCTTGTGGTATATTGACATGCAGAGAATGGTTTTAGGGATTTATGAGAAAGAGGGAAAGTTCATACTTATTGGAGACTTTCTGTGAAATGGAAAGGGGACGGCGAGATTTTGAGGACGGCGTTCCGTGGTGGCCGGAGACGGGGGGAGAAGATGAGGATGAAAGCGTGATTTTTGACTCGTTGGTAACTCTTTTCTTATCTCTGATGATATTTGTTATCTTCTGGATTTTGTGGCTTGTTACTGTTTTGTGAGTTTGGAAATGTGTCTGTCTTTGGTCGTTTGAGGCTTGGATACTGGTTTAGGATTTGTTTGATGATGGTTGTGTTTTGATGAAGGTTCTGTTTTGGTTGGTTTGAGACTGATTGTTACAGGTTTTACTTTTTTTTTTAGTTTGTTGATGGTTTACTGTTTTGATGATGGCTTGGGATATTGGTTAGCAGGTGATAATTGTGTTTGACAGTTTGGATTTAGGGTTTATGGATATTATCAGGTTTGGGATTTTGACAGTTTGGATGCTTATTTTTTGGTTTTGGTTTTGTTTGACAGGTTTGATGAGTTTTGGCTTTGTTTGACAATTTGAAACTTTGAGGTTTTGTTTTTGGGAGTTAACAGGTTTTGTTATAGGTTTTGGAGGTTTGTGTTATTGGCTTGCAATCTTGCTACAGGTTTGTGACTTATTGATTACTATGTTTTGAGGTTGGATGTTGGTTTTTGTTGTTTGAGACTTGTTTTGGTTTTGTTACAGTTTTGAGAGGTTTATCAGTTTGGGATTTTTGACAGTTTTGGAGGCTGGAGACTTGTTTCAAGTTTTCTAAGTTTGATAAAATGTTTTTTCTCTCCTTTGCTTGAGAGTTTTTTTTACTGTTATATTGGTGTTGCTTTGGTTGAATTCTTATTCAAAATGGTGGAAAAACCATCAAATTTTAAATATTTTTGGCATATTGTTCATATGGTCTTTTTGTTGCAGTTTTTGTTTTTTAGAAACTTCTATGTAACTTGTGACAGTCAAGGCAGCAGGGTTGTGCATCCCAATAACCTAGGTGACTTCTTTCCTCTCTTCTCTCTCAATGACACTAAGAAAGTCAATTGCTCTTTTGCCTTTTTTTCCAATTCTGAAAAGTTTGCAATGAAAAATGAAACATGATGAATTAGGCTTCTTGAACAAGTTTTTGCTTGTTTGACTTAGCTTATTATATTGCCATACTTCTGCCTTTTGTTGATGTTGTCTACTGCTATGCTGCTGCCTCGTTTTTTGTTGATGATGTTTGCATTTTGTCCAATTTTGCGCTGCTGTTTGGGCATTTTGTTTGCGCATTTTACTTGTTTGGACAGTTTTGCTGCATTCTGCTTGTTTGGACAGCTTGTATCATTTGTAATATTCTGTTTACTTCAGTTTGCGCATTTGTTTTGTTTGGACAGCTTGCTTGCATTTTGGACAGTTTGCTTCTTTTTGTGAACCAAGAAGAGTAATTTTCTTATGATCTGCAAAAATATAGGAAATAAATTATGATGAATTAAAATGGCCTTCTGATTCCAATTTGCAAACTTTAATGATGAATGGCACTTTTTCTTTTGAAAATTCTTGCTCATGCCCAATTAATTTGTACTAACTATTTTTCTTTCTTTTGTTTTCATGTGAGCGCAATTGGATGCGACAAAGCATGGGAGGCAAGAACTCTGCAAGCATGGAGGTCTTTGGAGATAGCAAAAGAACTTCAGTCAAACTTAGGCATAGATTAGCTCTCCTAGGCCAAACATTTATTTGGATTTCCTTGTAATTTAGAAAAACATTCTTGTATTGTATCCAACAATTGTACTAATTTATCTTTTAAATACAATAAGTTGTAAAACATAGAGTATTTAAAAGAACAAATTATTTTGTAACAATGTTTGAAAAATTGGAGAAAGTCTTATGAAATATTCTGGTGTCAATTGAAACCCTTTACTGTCAATAACTTGTAATTTTCTCTTCGCATCCTAATTGATTCTTAAAGATTCCCAGTCAAGATATTTGAAACAAAATGCTCCAGTCTGGTAACTTACATTCCAAGTAATCCCAACAACTATGTAACTGCATTCCAAACAAACACGCATTGTATATTCCATTTCCTAACCAAGCAAATGTTTTTAAAAGACGCAAATCATCTGGTTAACCTGGATCAAAATCATGGTCATCCCAAATGATAGTCTTAATCTCTTGTCCCAAACAACCATGCCTTGAGAACAAACACTGTTTTTTTAGTAAACTTGAGAAAGCATGAAGATCTGTGAAAACCAATTGAATCTCTTTGAGAATTCATTTTCTTCTGAGGATTGCAAGAAAAACCCTAATTGCTGGTTTACCGCCACAAAAGAGAATATGTCTGATTGATTCCTGAGCCAACTTGAATGTCTGAGAAACCCTAGGGTTGTGTTTTCTATGAAAAATGGGAGGGAAAATTTTGGGGTACAACCGTGTCGAAGGCACAGCTTCAAGTGCGCTTTTTCAGAATAAAATCAAGCAATTTTAGAAATTTGGTTCAGGGAAGTGCGCTACATGTTTTTTCCAATTTTGGCAGGTGTGATCGGTGGATCTGGAACTGACTGTTTAACGCTGGTTCGCGAAATGTCGCGGAAGCAAGAGTCGCCACCGTCTTTTATTTTCTCCAAATGGAAAGGACAAAAGCACAGAAAAATTCCTTAAAGAGATTGCTCTCGGTTCGGGAGGTAGGTTATAGAAAGGGAAGGTATTAGCATCCTTTCTATCCATGGTTATCCATGGGCTCTTAGATACTTGCTCATTTGTGTTTTCAAAAATGGTTTGTTTGCTTTTCAACTGTGGGTTTTAAAAAGTTTCTTTGAAAATTCCAGTTCGACTCTTGTATCGGTCCTCAAGAGTGTTTGAAAATTTGCTTTCGAAAGCTTTTTGAAAATGTGTGGGTGTGAAAAGTATTTTGTTTTGTTTTGAAATTTAGAGCAAGTATCTAGAGTCGTCTACCTACCCTAAGGAATTCGTCTGTGTAAATGTCCTTTAAAGTAGTGTCATCCCACCATTGAGAGGTAGGTAGCACCACCGTTGGAGGTGTTCGGGTCAATTCGAGGGTTCGGGACATGGTGATCACCAGAGCAATGGGAAGACACCTTAGAAGCTACCCTCATGCCAGGTTCCCGGATCATGAGGACTTACTAAGACATCCTCTACTCGACGATCACCTTTCGAGGCAAGGCAACAGTGAGGCGTACCCTAGGGGTGGTGTGTGCGATTTGTGTGTCGTTTTCATTTGCATTTATCTTGTCATGTTATTGGTGTTCTACGCTTGTTTTTATTTTGTCCATGCATTCTTTCATGCTTTTGATTAACAATTAAAAAGTTGCGAGAAAATAAAATCTAAAGCTATTACAAATGGCGCGGGTCCACATCGCCAAAATTAACCAGGACCCGATTTGGACAGAAAAATAAAGAGATTAAAAGTGCGAGAAAATGTTACAAGGCTTCGGGATAGATACATGAATATTTAAACAGAAAATAAAATAAATATGCGAATTAATAAGAAATTAAGAACGAGGGCGTTGGACCCTTTTTGCAAAATAAAAGTTAATAAGGAACTAATTAATTAAAAAGAAAGAAGGGATTTGTTTTTTTGGTATTTTATGTTTTTTAAGATTTAATATGAAAAGGGAGAATTAATTAAAATCAAAATAAGATGCAAACCCTAATTCTAGTTTTTTTTTTATTAAGAAATATTGAAATTTTTAACCTAAATTAAACCTAATTTTTACATGCAAATTTGATTATAAAAATAAATAAAATAAATATTTAATTATTTGAAAGAAAAAAAATGAAAAGGATGAAAAATTCATTAAACCTAATTCTATGCCTATTTTAGATTTTTATTATGAAAACATTAACTTAAATCCTAATTTAAAGCTAAATAATTATTTGCATTTGTTTACAAAAAGTATTAAAATAAAATATTTATTATATTTTTTTATCTTTTCTGATTTTTATGCATTTTTTATATTTATGAAAATAAGTAATTAATTTAAACAAATAATAATTAAAAGAAATAGAGTTAAATAAATAAAAAAAATAAAGAAAGTGAAAAATATGCAAACCTAGGGGGGTGGTAGTCCCCAAAGTGGAGGTATGGCCCAAGAAATCTGAGCCCAATAACCTTCAGGTCCGCTGACTTTTCCAGACACCATGTGGCACCTTTGACTAGGGTTTAGGGTGTTCCTTCAATCTATGCCTTTGATCTAAGGTTCCAGGACGCGTGGCATGCTGGATTTGGAAGGTGCATGGTGGTCTTTGTTATTGAAACTGCATAGGAATTGTTATTGAAAAATAATATGGAAACATGGAAGACCTGGGGCTCGAACCCAGGTCATGACTGTTACCAGCATTATCACTTGCCACTGGACCAGATCACACGCGTTTAATATATACTAACTAGTAAATATTATAAAAGAAAGTTGGATAATGGCTTGGAAACGCGCGCGAGATTTAAACCTTCCAATCAGCGCCGGCCAACACATCATCTTCTTCATGTTCCTGAAATACAAACAACATAAGCAACGGTTTTTACACCGTTGCAGAAAGTATCTTTACAGAAAATAACGATTAGCACTAGGGCACTCATAAATTAGGCGCGATAGTTCCATTATCTTCGTCCACATGCGCTGAGTTGAATGGTGGTGGTCTTGAGGGCCAATTTTTCCTTGTTGCAAAAGCCCTAATTTCCAATCCTGTAAACCCTAGAAAACGAACATGGTACTTTGGCATATAACGCGTAAATCTTCAATTAAAGCACATGATTAGTTTGCAAACATCATTAGAAACATAAACATAACAACAAAATACGTTGAGAATGCATGAATGTTAGAAACCGATTCAAGATTTTTCTTCACCAATTTCCATGGTGATCTTACGTTTTCTTGAGTATGAGGCTTGGAGAATGATTGGAATATGTCCTATGAACCTTCAGCAAGCTAATGGAAAGGAAATCTTGGCTTGAATCCCTTTAGAATTAGGTTTTCAGTTTTTTTTTCAAGCAAAAATTCCAAGTTCTTTTGATGCCTTTCTGCGCAGCCCTGTGGTTAGCATGATTAGGTTTATGTTTATGCTTATGTAATGGATCAATTAGGTTAACAAATTTGATCAGAATCTCTTGTATTCATGATTTTGAGATTTGATTTCCAAGCTTTATTTTTCAAATATTTTTCATGCAATTTTGTATCAATTAAGATCAATTCAATCCAAATCTTTCTATATTGAGTCATGCACGAAATCTTGAGGACAAAACATGCACAAAAAGATTGAAAAACTTAGGTTAGCATTTTTCATGTATTTATTTTAATTTAAATGAATTATTATTAATAAAAATCCAAATAAATAAATAAAAAATGAATAAAAACTTCCCTTTGGGCCAAGGGGTCGTGCACATGCCATGGATGGTGATTTGTGGAAGAAAAATGGGCCCATTAGCAATTTTAGGTCATTTGAATCAATGTTGACTTTTCAAAATATCCAAAAATTTCCCAACTTCCACAAGGCATAACTTGCTCAATTTTTGAGCTTTTCTCATGTTCTTGGACATTTTGGAAAGGTCTTTGAGTCCTCTAACCAATGCCTTTGGTCCCATGTCATTTTGATTTACCAATCTCAAGTTATGGCCTTTGACTTAAAGTCCCTTTTTATTGACTTTTGAAAATGACCTATAATGTTGAAATTGATAACTTTTTGTGAGAGCATTTCTTGGACTTGAAGTATGAATATGAGTTGTAGGAAATGTCTTTCTCTTCAAAATGAGCTTTGGATGGAATTTTTCTGATAATCCATGTGAAAGTTATGCCCTGGTCAATTTCAGTTGACTTTTTCAACTGTCCAAATAAGGAAACTTTTGCATCTTGATGATTTCTGAGCCAAATTTTGAGAATCATGATCAAGTATTGATCAAATGATGTTTGTGGCTTCAAAATGATATGTTGATCAAAAAATTGAACTTTTGACTGTCAAATGACCATTTTGCCCCTACAGTTGACTGTAGTGCAATTTAGGGTTTTGCCTGTGCAATTTTGTGCTGAAAGCCTTGAAATTTGATATGAGGATACTTGACCATATTTGTAAGCATGTGAGACTTGATTGGGCCTTTGAAAACTTCATTTTCTTGATCAGAACACAAACCCTAATCTTGACTGTATAGGAGACCTTTGCACTATGCAACCCTTGGGGGATCTTGAAGCTTTGACTTGGCAATTTCTTGAAGAATATGGGAGGGCAAATTTTGGGGTACAAAAGTTGCCCCTGTTCAATCTTCTTAGACCTGAGGATGCAGATTGGCTGACGTGCCTTTCGTAATCCGAGGGTAGAAGATGATTGAACACTAGAGTGCCCAGAAATTTGCGCTCACATAGTAGCCGTGTAGTGATGGGAATGGGATTATAGATGCCATTTAGAGGTTGATGAATAGGATGATGGGCTTATAGATGCCATCTGGATGTTGATCGCGTAAGAGATTCCTTAGCGAGAACCTGCATACCTGCAAAAGAAAAATGAGTACCTGGCACGTTGCAGGAGCTGATTTTCAGATGCTTGGTACAGATGTGTCCTGACTGGTTACAGGAGCTGAGTCTGGAGCTTCAAACGGTGATGAATGAACCAGGGATGGTTACTACCTTAGCGTGAACGGTAAGAGAACCTTGGGTGACTTTAACTTCAACTACGCTCGTTGAGAAAATCTTGGTGGGAATTACCATCTTCGCAGTATCGGGAAGAGAACCAATAGGAAATTATAATCTCAAAGAAGAACCTAAAATGGAAATCTCATGCACCGTCGGAGAGAGAACCAATAGGACATTATAATCTCAAAGAAAAACCTAAAATGGAAATCTCATGCACCGTCGGAGAGAGAACCAATAGGACATTATAATCTCAAAGGGAAACCTAAAATGGAAATCTCATGCACCGTCGGAGAGAGAACCAATAGGAAATATAATCTCAAAGAAAAACCTAAAATGGAAATCTCATGCACCATCGGAGAGAGAACCAATAGGACATTATAATATCAAAGAAAAACCTAAAATGGAAATCTCATGCACCGTCGGAGAGAGAACCAATAGGAAAATATAATCTCAAAGAAAAACCTAAAATGGAAATCTCATGCACCGTCGGAGAGAGAACCAATAGGAAATTATAATCTCAAAGAAAAACCTAAAATGGAAATCTCATGCACCGTCGGAGAGAGAACCAATAGGAAAATATAATCTTAAAGAAAAAACCTAAAATGGAAATCTCATGCACCGTCGGAGAGAGAACCAATAGGAAAATATAATCTTAAAGAAAAAACCTAAAATGGAGATCTCATGCACCGTCGGAGAGAGAACCAATAGGAAAATATAATCTCAAAGAAAAACCTAAAATGGAAATCTCATGCACCGTCGAAGAGAGAACCAATAGGAAATTATAATCTTAAAGAAAAACCTAAAATGGAAATCTCATGCACCGTCGGAGAGAGAACCAATAGGAAAATATAATCTCAAAGAAAAACCTAAAATGGAAATCTCATGCACCGTCGGAGATAGAACCAATAGGAAATTATAATCTTAAAGAAAAACCTAAAATGGAAATCTCATGCACCGTCGGAGAGAGAACCAATAGGAAAATACAATCTTAAAGAAAAACCTAAAATGGAAATCTCATGCACCGTCGGAGAGAGAACCAATAGGAAAATATAATCTTAAAGAAAAACCTAAAATGGAAATCTCATGCACCGTCGGAGAGAGAACCAATAGGAAAATATAATCTCAAAGAAAAACCTAAAATGGAAATCTCATACACCGTCGGAGAGAGAACCAATAGGAAATTATAATCTTAAAGAAAAACCTAAAATGGAAATCTCATGCACCGTCGGAGAGAGAACCAATAGGAAATTATAATCTTAAAGAAAAACCTAAAATGGAAATCTCATGCACCGTCGGAGAGAGAACCAATAGGAAAATATAATCTCAAAGAAAAACCTAAAATGGAAATCTCATACACCGTCGGAGAGAGAACCAATAGGAAATTATAATCTTAAAGAAAAACCTAAAATGGAAATCTCATGCACCGTCGGAGAGAGAACCAATAGGAAATTATAATCTTAAAGAAAAACCTAAAAATAACTTCTAATGAGTCTTCATCAGAAAAATCTATTTGGGGTTGATTTAGCTGGACTAGAGAAGGCCTTGGACTGGATAAGAAATCTTTGGAGTCGATTAACTGAACCGGTCTAGGTCTTGAAATATGATTGAGAATTTCAACTGCCTCTTTCCTGAAAGGTAAAGGTCAGTCATATGCAATGCATGATATGGATCAAGCAATGATGTTCTCAACATAAATGAGATTTGTATGACATAATGCGTCTATGCATGCTATTATGATGTATGTGATGTTTTATGAATGTATGTTTTCGTCTAGGAAATTAAATCCTTGACGGGTGCCGGGAAGTCATATCCTGGGCTGATGTTGAAGAATAGATTTTGCTTCCGCTGGGGATGATAACTGCAAGAATACCGGTAGGAGAAGATGACTCCGTTGCAGAATAAACTTGGCAAATGGAAGATTCTGCGGGGAGAAAAGATACTCTAGCGACCATGCTGGGAAGCAATACTCTGTGGGAAGAGGGATGCCTCGCTGAGTGTTGATAATAATTTGCTGGGGATACCCTTGTTGTTGGAAGTGTTGATGGACTTCGCTGGGGTAAGAAGACTTCGTCGAGGGCGCTCTTTCCGTGGCTTTTGGCTGAGGATAACCCAGTTATATCCTATTAAGGAAATAACTCTTTGAATAAAGCCGGGAGACGCGTTCGTGCTCTGCGAAGGATAAGCTTCCAGAATTTACTGGGGATAAGCTCGCTGCTTGGGGGAGATGAATTCCAATTTTCCTGGGGGAATTGGATTGGACTCTCCTGGGGGAGTTTTGAATTGCGGGGGAAGTGATTCCTTTGAATGTTTGATATGCCGCCGGGGAACAATCTTTAGACCAAGACTGCCGGGGATGCTTGTTAAGAATATATGTATACTGCTGGGGAATGTTGGGATCTGCATGGAGGATACCCAATTTCCTTGAGACTTGATAACTCTGCCTGGAGAAGAATGCACTGTTTTGCTGAATCACTCTCTGGGGAATTAATATGTACTGGTTATATTCTTTAGCTGAACCTACCTTGGTACCTTGGAGGACAGAACAATTAGATTGCTTAGACCACTCTTTATTGCCCCTGTTTCTAGTGTCACCTGTAATAAAATACTTTGTTTCGTATGCCAATATTTATGAGTTAGCAAACTATTGTCAATGCATATATCACAAATTGAACCTTGGACGTTCTTCGCAAAACAAAACAGAAAAAGAAAAACACTTGGCACGTTTAACTGAAAATATATTTGTATTGATTTTGAATGGCCTGTGAATAAGCGTTCTGTGTACAAGAGGCTGACGTCCTAGTAAGAGGAACGCCGCCGAACAAGAGAGTTTATACAAATTTTGTACAAAATAAAACAGGTGTGTGAAATGAATGATCCCACTGGGTTTCAACTCTGCTATTGCCTTTATAACTCCGAGCGTCTCATCACTTGATGACCTTGGTTGAAGGTGAAGCTGACTGATCGATGCCGTCTGAACTTGATGTAGATACCGGATTCTGGATGCAAGGTGATCCAATGAGACATAGTATTACGCTTTATCCCTGATTTTTGCCTGGACCGCCCTTTCGGGTTTTCGGTCCACCGGGATACCCATTTTTGCCCAAGCCGCCTTTTCAGGTTTTCGACTTGCCGGGTGTACAGATTTTTTTCATTTCATCCCTTCATTTTGCCCGAACCCTTTTGGTTCGACGGGAAGCCCTAATTTTTGCCTAGGCATGTCAGCCTAGCGGGTCTTTTTTTTCATGCGTAGTATTTTTTTACTATGTCTGCATTGGCGGGGTGAGGAAGGTCGTCACCATCCATGTTGGTTAGAATCATGGCTCCTCCTGAGAACACATGCTTAACTACAAATGGCCCTTCGTACGTAGGGGTCCATTTGCCCCTTGGATCACTCTGAGGAAGGATGATTCGCTTGATTACCAGATCCCCAACTTGATATTCCTGTGGTCTGACCTTTTTGTTAAATGCCCTGATCATCCGTTTCTGATACGTCTGACCGTGGCAGATAGCAGCAAGTCTCTTTTCATCAATGAGGTTGAGCTGATCAAGTCGTGTCTGGATCCAATCATCTTCGTTCAGATTTGCGTCCATCATTATCCGGAGAGGGTATTTGCACTTCGATCGGCAGAACTGCCTCCATGCCATAATCCAGAGAGAAAGGAGTTGCCCCGGTTGACGTCCTAGCTGAGGTACGGTACCCATGTAGAGCGAACGGTAACATTTCGTGCCAATCCTTATAAGTCACTGTCATCTTCTGCACGATTTTCTTGATGTTCTTATTTGCTGCTTCTACAGCCCCATTCATCTTTGGTCTGTAAGGAGAAGAATTGTGGTGCTGTATCTTGAACTGTTCGCAGAGCTCAGCGATCATCTTGTTGTTCAGATTGGTACCGTTGTCTGTAATAATCCGCTCAGGGACGCCGTACCGACAGATCAGGTTGTGCCGAATGAACCGTGCCACAACAGTCTTGGTTACCGTGGCATAGGATGCTGCCTCAACCCACTTCGTAAAATAATCAATCGCCACTAGGATGAAGCGATGCCCATTAGATGCCGTAGGTTTAATCTCATCAATCATGTCTATGCCCCACATTGCAAACGGCCACGGCGCAGTCAGAACATTCAGGGGAACTGGAGGAACATGCACCTTGTCTGCATAAATCTGGCACTTATGGCATGTCCTGGAATGTTGGTAGCAGTCAGCTTCCATTGTGGACCAGTAGTATCCTGCCCGTAGGATTTTCTTAGCCATGGTGTGTCCACTGGAATGCGTACCAAAGGTCCCTTCATGTAGCTCTTCCATGATTCTTTCTGCTTCAGTCTTATCCACACAACGCAGTAAGGTTGAATCATGGTTTCGTTTGTACAAGATGCCGTTGCTAAGGAAGAACTTGGCTGCGAACCTTCTCAGGAACTTCTTATCATTGACAGAGGCACCTTCAGGGTATTCCTGAGCTTCCAAATATCTCTTCACCTCATGGTACCAAGGCTTCTCAGTCACCAATTCAGTCTCGAGATCACAACAGTATGCCGGTTCGTCCAGTTTCCAGATGATGATCCGGGGAGCCTCATTATCCCATTTAACTTTGAACATAGAAGACATTGTAGCTAACGCGTCCGCTAACTGATTCTCTTCTCTTGGAAAGTGCTCAAAGGTTATCTCTGTGAAGTGGGGGATCAGGGTCAACACGCATTCTCTGTAAGGAATCAGGTTTGGATGTTTCGTACCCCACTCTCCTTTGATCTGATTGATCACAAGAGCGGAATCTCCAAAGACACTCAGAAATTTGATCCTTAGGTCGATCGCAGCTTGAAGACCCATGATGCACGCCTCATACTCCGCCATGTTGTTGGTACAGTTGAAACACAGCCGGGCAGTGAGTGGAGTATGAGTACCTTGAGGAGATATGATGATGGCGCCGATACCATTACCCAAAGCATTGGAGGCTCCGTCAAAGTGCATAGACCATCGGGATCCTGGTTCAGGTCCTTCATCCGGTCCAGGTACTTCACAATCTGTCACTATCATGATGCTCTCATCCGGAAACTCGAAGTTCATTGACTGATAATCATCTACGGCCTGATGTTCCAAGTGGTCTGCCAATACACTTCCCTTGATGGCTTTCTGGGTTGTGTACTGAATGTTGTATTCCGTCAAGATCATTTGCCATCTTGCAATTCTCCCAGACAGAGCAGGCTTTTCGAATATGTACTTTATAGGATCCATTTTTGAGATCAACAAGGTAGTGTGAGTCAGCATATACTGTCTCAGCCGGCGAGCAGCCCATACCAAAGTGCAGCAAGTTTTCTCGAGCAGTGAGTATTGGGTCTCACAGTCGGTAAACTTTTTGCTAAGGTAATAAATGGCGTGCTCTTTTCGGCCAGACTCGTCATGCTGCCCCAGCACACACCCTATTGAGTTGTCAATCACTGTTAGATATAGTATCAGAGGTCTCCCTTCAACCGATGGCATAAGGATAGGTGGTTCTTGGAGATACTCTTTGATTCTGTCGAAAGCCGCCTGACATTCATCGTTCCAGCGTACTACCTGATCTTTCTTCAGCAGCTTGAAGATTGGCTCACAGGTAGCAGTCAGGTGTGAGATGAACCGAGCAATGTAATTCAGGCGTCCTAAAAAGCCTCTGACTTCCTTCTCTGTCCTGGGAACTGGCATCTCTTGAATAGCTTTGACCTTAGCAGGGTCCACTTGAATGCCCTTATCACTGACTACAAAGCCTAGCAACTTCCCAGATCTTACCCCGAAGGTGCACTTGTTCGGGTTCAACCTCAGCTTGTACAGTTTCAGACGGTCAAACAACTTCTGCAGATGATCTAGGTGCTCTTCCTCAGTCTGGGACCTCGCGATCATGTCGTCTACATATACTTCTATCTCATGATGGATCATATCATGAAATAAAGCAACCATGGCACGTTGGTAGGTTGCCCCAGCGTTTTTCAACCCGAACGGCATGACCTTGTAACAGAAGGTGCCCCACTGAGTAACAAATGTAGTCTTCTCCATGTCTTCAGGTGCCATCTTGATCTGATTGTAACCTGAGAAACCATCCATGAAAGAGAACACCTTGTGCTGAGTTGTATTGTCAACAAGGACGTCAATGTGAGGTAAAGGGAAGTCATCTTTGGGGCTGGCCCTGTTTAGATCCCTGTAGTCGACACACATTCTGACCTTACCGTCCTTCTTGGGTACCGGCACCACATTAGCAACCCACTGAGGGTAAGAAGTCACTGCAAGGAACCCAGCGTCAAACTGTTTCATAACCTCGGCCTTAATCTTCTCGGACATCTCTGGACGCATCCGACGGACCTTTTGCTTAACTGGAGGGCAGTCTTCCTTAGTTGGCAAGTGATGGACCACAATATCGGTATCCAACCCGGGCATGTCTTCGTAGGACCAGGCAAATATCTCCATATAATCATGTAGCATCTGAGTCAACCGTTGCTTCACGCTGAGCTCTAGGTTGGCACCAATCTTTACCTCTCTCCTGTCTGCTTCAGTACCCAAGTTTATTGTTTCCACTGGCTCTTCATGGGGTTGAATTGCCCTCTCTTCCTGAAGCAACAGTCTTGCAAGCTCGCCAGGCACTTCGCAATCATCTTCACCTTCGTCTTCAGCTAAGTTGATCGGATTTTCGAAGTCATAATTGGCAGTAGCAGAGTTGTTGTCAGTGAGATCCAGAGTGGACTGAAACCTGTATGAGTGAGTGTGTGTGTAAATACAGCTGTTTTGAAATATATGTAAAGGAAATAAAGACAGAAAAGGAGCATAAAATTTTGCAATGCGAAAATACGTCCAAGATTTTCATTCATGATATATGAAATGACAATTTATATGCCCTCAAAAATAGAACCACGGTGCCTCGGGTAAGACACCGGGCCATAGAGTTTATTTATTGTTTATTACAAAATAACGAAACAAGGAAATTTATTACTTAGTAACAAGAGAAACAGATAGATTGTCCTTTGCACTCCAATTATTAAGTCCACTGTCGGTTGCTGGGTAGATCCAGCTATCAAACTCAGCTTCATCCACTTCGTCCTCGTCTCCAATAGCATTCACTCCATGAGCAGGCAGGGGAGCTGTCACTACATTAGGCTTCTCAGATGCCTCAAATTGTACCTCCTTAGCGTCGATGAGGTCCTGCAGCTTACTCCTTAGTGCCCAACAGTCATCAGTAGAGTGCCCCGGGCTATCTGAATGGTAAGCACAACGAGCATTCGGGTTGTACTTGGGAGATGCAGTATTGGGGAACTTTGGAGCCTCCCTGACAGTTACTAAGTTAGTGGATAGCAACTGTGGCAGGATCTGTGATAAGGTCATGCTTAAGCGGGTGAACTCTCTCCGGGGTCTTTCAACTTTTTGAGGATTAGTTGGCCGAGGAGCGGCAGCAGGCTTAGCAATCATTACCGCACTGACAGATTGGCGGCGCTCAGGTCTCTCTGATCTCTTGGAACCATACACGGCACTAGCCTCCTTCTTGAAGGGTTTCTTCTCAGAACCAGATGATGCCCCCTTCGGAATCTTTCCAGACTTCAGCCCAGCCTCAATTCTCTCTCCAGTCAGAATCAAATCAGTGAACCCAGCAGAAGAATTCCCAATGAGATGGTTGAAAAATGGCCCAGATAGGGTCCCCAAGAACATGTCTACCAACTTCCGATCAGTCAAAGGTGGCTGCACCCGGCCAGCCAGGTCTCTCCACTTCTGAGCGTACTCCTTAAAACCTTCACTTGCACCTAACGACATACCCTGGAGTTGGGTACGTGTAGGGGCAAGGTCGGCATTATATTGATACTGCTTATAGAAAGCAGTAGCCAACTCCTCCCAGTTACGAACCTTGGTCCCATCCAGCTGATAGAACCATTCGAGATGAGTCCCTGAAAGACTCTCCTGGAAGAAGTGGATCCACAAATTCTTATCCGCCGAGTACGGTTGGATTTTCCGAACATAGGACCTGAGATGTAGCTTGGGACAAGACGCCCCGTCATACTTAGAGAAGGATGGTGCTTTGAACTTGTGAGGGATAATCACACCAGTTGACAAACCCAGATCTCCAAAATCCAGCCCAGGTACCTGTTGAATCTCCATAGCTTTCAACCTATCCTCCAGTTGCTTGTATCTGTCTTCTTCCGGAGGGTCTTGCTCTTCATCAAAATCTGTCTCGTTGTCGGAGACTACCGGACTAGGAACCCTTGCTTCTGCCTGAGGACTACTCTTGCCGACAGAAGAACCAGCCTCTTCATGCTGCAGAGTATTGCCAAACCTTCGGCCCGAGTTGAACAGAACATTTCTTCTCTTCTTCTTCTTCTCCTTCTTCAGGAGCATAGCCTTCAGTTCTTCTTGGCCCTGAGCCAAACCCTTGATCAATTCCTGAAACTGTGCATTCTGCGCCTGAAGAGCCTTGATAGATGTCTCAGTTGATGACGAGTCGGGATTCATGATGCTGAAATAAACAGCGAAGAACTGTAAGCAACCTGAAAAGGGAAAAACCTGCTATGCACATGATGAATGATATGTGTTTATGCAATGCATTCAAGGGATCGAAAGTTCAAATTTGTTGTAGACAAAAAGGAACACACGTTATCATTAAGGAAATCATTGTTTAATACATCAAAGCCTCATGGGCAAAATAATACAAAAATCAAATCAATCCCAAAATATGCTACGTATCCTCTTTGGAGCTATGTAAGTGTTGAGATTCCTCTCCTCATGCAACAGGCGGGTGAGCTCCAAGACCTTCTTTTCACTGGCATGTAGGCTAGTCTCAAGAGAATTCCTTTCCTCCTTAAGCTAGATCCAGCTCTTCTGCATCTCTTCCCAGGATGTGGGCATATCAGGGTGCTGAATAGTGTAGGACACTTCTCCTTCCAGGACTGGTTCTTTGATTACTGGGAGCATATGGGGATAAGGCATCACTAACTTTTGGGAGCGGGCTCGTACCCACTTGAGATAAGGTTCCAACGGGATGGAATTCCTGTGCCCCAGTGTCTTGCTGTCTATCTTACTCGGCATCCTCCAGGCTCTGATAAATCTCTGGCGAAGTCCTTGAGTATCATTGTCGAAGTCAAAAACTATGTCAGGAATTAACATGTCATGAGGACCATCCCTCCGAGCATAACCAAACTGTCTCCAAGCCAGGCATGGGCTGTAAGTAATACCTCCTCTGATTCCAAGTAAAGGAACATTAGGGTACTCCCCGCAACGATCAATGATAGTGACATCTTCTCTGGACCTAGGGCACCAATGTATATCTGCATGCGTAAGAGTCATCAACCGTTGTGACCATCTTAAACCCCGCTCATTCTTCAAGACTGATTGTGGAAGGTGTGAAATAAACCACCTTCCCAGGAGAGGAGTGCAACACATAAGGACACCCCTTTTTCTCATGGTTCGAGTGTAACATGAGTGAAGGATGTCCCCCAGCAACGTAGGTATAGGATTCCTGGACATAAAGATCTGGACAACACTGATATCAATAAGCTGATCTGGGTTAGGGAACAACACCAAACCATAGACAAGGAGGGCCACAACCTCTTCAAAAGCTTGCAAGTCAAGGGAGTTCCAACATTCATGGGCCTTTTCAAACAGAAACCTGGCTAAGAACCCTTTGATACCACTTTTAACTTCCCAATGTCCCTTGAGGTCAGATGACTGTAGGTGCAAGGCTTTAGCAATCTCTTCAAGCTTAGGTTCCTTTTCTGTACCGTTGAAGGGTAGCTGATCAAGGATAGGGATCTTCAGGAGCCGGGAAAACTCCTCCAATGTAGGTACCAACTGATAGTCCAAGAAGGTGAAACAGTGATGCAGATGATCAAAGAACTGGAACAGGACCTTTATCATATCTTCCTCAATATTGGTATTGACCAAGCTGATGAGGCTTCCATGTCTTTCACTGAATGAAGAGTTCTCAGGAATCCTGGATATAAGCTCCTTAAGCTGAGGAGGGATCCTTACAAGACTGATTTGAATTGTCTTTCTACGAACAGTTTCCATGTCCTACAAAACAAGAACAAAGATGAAAATTCGAACCCCTGAAATGGTTAGTCAATGCATATGATGCTGGATGATGTCATGATGCTATGATTAAACACACCACAGATATTTACAAAGACAAACATGTAAGGCACACAAGGCACACAAGACAAGCCCTTAAGGTTTAAGGCCAGCATGGGGTCTGGGTAGTACCCTCTTGAAGTTGGTGGGTTCAACTTGTCCTAATCAAAGTAACCGGGTTCTAAGGTTCCCAATATCACGGGGTTGCTTTCATTGTTCATCGTTTCGATTTAGCCACTGAACTGGCGACCGAAATATTCCAGGAAAGCAACCCTCAATTGAGTGTAGTATCGAGTATCAACCAACCTCGGACTGCACCAAAGTCAGTTATCTCACTACCCTAAAGAGGCCAAGATAGTTCAATTAAGGTTCCTAAGGTCTGTTGATGCTTCACGACACCACACGGAGGCCCCGTACTCTCCTTGACTGAACTCAAGGGTTACCGGTACACACCAAAGTGCCACATCAACGTAGCAGACTGTTTCAACCATGTCGGTATACCCCGCACAGTTCCCTCACAGCCTTGTTGCTACTTTCTAAGAAGGTATCCCCCAGATCCGGGTTAGGATCTATAGAACTCACAAGCAACCCACAATTTAAAGCACACAAGGAAAACAATTGAAAACACAGTTATGAACTAGCCCTAAGGTACACCTCACTTTAAGTTTTATCCCCAGCAGAGTCGCCAGTTCTGTGATCGGTGGATCTGGAACTGACTGTTTAACGCTGGTTCGCGAAATGTCGCGGAAGCAAGAGTCGCCACCGTCTTTTATTTTCTCCAAATGGAAAGGACAAAAGCACAGAAAAATTCCTTAAAGAGATTGCTCTCGGTTCGGGAGGTAGGTTATAGAAAGGGAAGGTATTAGCACCCTTTCTATCCATGGTTATCCATGGGCTCTTAGATACTTTCTCATTTGTGTTTTCAAAAATGGTTTGTTTGCTTTTCAACTGTGGGTTTTAAAAAGTTTCTTTGAAAATTCCAGTTCGACTCTTGTATCGGTCCTCAAGAGTGTTTGAAAATTTGCTTTCGAAAGCTTTTTGAAAATGTGTGGGTGTGAAAAGTATTTTGTTTTGTTTTGAAATTTAGAGCAAGTATCTAGAGTCGTCTACCTACCCTAAGGAATTCGTCTGTGTAAATGTCCTTTAAAGTAGTGTCATCCCACCATTGAGAGGTAGGTAGCACCACCGTTGGAGGTGTTCGGGTCAATTCGAGGGTTCGGGACATGGTGATCACCAGAGCAATGGGAAGACACCTTAGAAGCTACCCTCATGCCAGGTTCCCGGATCATGAGGACTTACTAAGACATCCTCTACTCGACGATCACCTTTCGAGGCAAGGCAACAGTGAGGCGTACCCTAGGGGTGGTGTGTGCGATTTGTGTGTCGTTTTCATTTGCATTTATCTTGTCATGTTATTGGTGTTCTACGCTTGTTTTTATTTTGTCCATGCATTCTTTCATGCTTTTGATTAACAATTAAAAAGTTGCGAGAAAATAAAATCTAAAGCTATTACAAATGGCGCGGGTCCACATCGCCAAAATTAACCAGGACCCGATTTGGACAGAAAAATAAAGAGATTAAAAGTGCGAGAAAATGTTACAAGGCTTCGGGATAGATACATGAATATTTAAACAGAAAAGAAAATAAATATGCGAATTAATAAGAAATTAAGAACGAGGGCGTTGGACCCTTTTTGCAAAATAAAAGTTAATAAGGAACTAATTAATTAAAAAGAAAGAAGGGATTTGTTTTTTTGGTATTTTATGTTTTTTAAGATTTAATATGAAAAGGGAGAATTAATTAAAATCAAAATAAGATGCAAACCCTAATTCTAGTTATTTTTTTTTATTAAGAAATATTGAAATTTTTAACCTAAATTAAACCTAATTTTTACATGCAAATTTGATTATAAAAATAAATAAAATAAATATTTAATTATTTGAAAGAAAAAAAATGAAAAGGATGAAAAATTCATTAAACCTAATTCTATGCCTATTTTAGATTTTTATTATGAAAACATTAACTTAAACCCTAATTTAAAGCTAAATAATTATTTGCATTTATTTACAAAAAGTATTAAAATAAAATATTTATTATATTTTTTTATCTTTTCTGATTTTTATGCATTTTTTATATTTATGAAAATAAGTAATTAATTTAAACAAATAATAATTAAAAGAAATAGAGTTAAATAAATATAAAAAAATAAAGAAAGTGAAAAATATGCAAACCTAGGGGGGTGGTAGTCCCCAAAGTGGAGGTATGGCCCAAGAAATCTGAGCCCAATAACCTTCAGGTCCGCTGACTTTTCCAGACACCATGTGGCACCTTTGACTAGGGTTTAGGGTGTTCCTTCAATCTATGCCTTTGATCTAAGGTTCCAGGACGCGTGGCATGCTGGATTTGGAAGGTGCATGGTGGTCTTTGTTATTGAAACTGCATAGGAATTGTTATTGAAAAATAATATGGAAACATGGAAGACCTGGGGCTCGAACCCAGGTCATGACTGTTACCAGCATTATCACTTGCCACTGGACCAGATCACACGCGTTTAATATATACTAACTAGTAAATATTATAAAAGAAAGTTGGTTAATGGCTTGGAAATGCGCGCGAGATTTAAACCTTCCAATCAGCGCCGGCCAACACATCATCTTCTTCATGTTCCTGAAATACAAACAACATAAGCAACAGTTTTTACACCGTTGCAGAAAGTATCTTTACAGAAAATAACGATTAGCACTAGGGCACTCATAAATTAGGCGCGATAGTTCCATTATCTTCGTCCACATGCGCTGAGTTGAATGGTGGTGGTCTTGAGGGCCAATTTTTCCTTGTTGCAAAAGCCCTAATTTCCAATCCTGTAAACCCTAGAAAACGAACATGGTACTTTGGCATATAACGCGTAAATCTTCAATTAAAGCACATGATTAGTTTGCAAACATCATTAGAAACATAAACATAACAACAAAATACGTTGAGAATGCATGAATGTTAGAAACCGATTCAAGATTTTTCTTCACCAATTTCCATGGTGATCTTACGTTTTCTTGAGTATGAGGCTTGGAGAATGATTGGAATATGTCCTATGAACCTTCAGCAAGCTAATAAAAAGGAAATCTTGGCTTGAATCCCTTTAGAATTAGGTTTTCAGTTTTTTTTTTCAAGCAAAAATTCCAAGTTCTTTTGATGCCTTTCTGCGCAGCCCTGTGGTTAGCATGATTAGGTTTATGTTTATGCTTATGTAATGGATCAATTAGGTTAACAAATTTGATCAGAATCTCTTGTATTCATGATTTTGAGATTTGATTTCCAAGCTTTATTTTTCAAATATTTTTCATGCAATTTTGTATCAATTAAGATCAATTCAATCCAAATCTTTCTATATTGAGTCATGCCCGAAATCTTGAGGACAAAACATGCACAAAAAGATTGAAAAACTTAGGTTAGCATTTTTCATGTATTTATTTTAATTTAAATGAATTATTATTAATAAAAATCCAAATAAATAAATAAAAAATGAATAAAAACTTCCCTTTGGGCCAAGGGGTCGTGCACATGCCATGGATGGTGATTTGTGGAAGAAAAATGGGCCCATTAGCAATTTTAGGTCATTTGAATCAATGTTGACTTTTCAAAATATCCAAAAATTTCCCAACTTCCACAAGGCATAACTTGCTCAATTTTTGAGCTTTTCTCATGTTCTTGGACATTTTGGAAAGGTCTTTGAGTCCTCTAACCAATGCCTTTGGTCCCATGTCATTTTGATTTACCAATCTCAAGTTATGGCCTTTGACTTAAAGTCCCTTTTTGTTGACTTTTGAAAATGACCTATAATGTTGAAATTGATAACTTTTTGTGAGAGCATTTCTTGGACTTGAAGTATGAAGATGAGTTGTAGTAAATGTCTTTCTCTTCAAAATGAGCTTTGGATGGAATTTTTCTGATAATCCATGTGAAAGTTATGCCCTGGTCAATTTCAGTTGACTTTTTCAGCTGTCCAAATAAGGAAACTTTTGCATCTTGATGATTTCTGAGCCAAATTTTGAGAATCATGATCAAGTATTGATCAAATGATGTTTGTGGCTTCAAAATGATATGTTGATCAAAAATTTGAACTTTTGACTGTCAAATGACCATTTTGCCCCTACAGTTGACTGTAGTGCAATTTAGGGTTTTGCCTGTGCAATTTTGTGCTGAAAGCCTTGAAATTTGATATGAGGATACTTGACCATATTTTTAATCATGTGAGACTTGATTGGGCCTTTGAAAACTTCATTTTCTTGATCAGAACACAAACCCTAATCTTGACTGTATAGGAGACCTTTGCACTATGCAACCCTTGGGGGATCTTGAAGCTTTGACTTGGCAATTTCTTGAAGAATATGGGAGGGCAAATTTTGGGGTACAACAGCAGGGGATATGCTGATGATCCTGGTGAGCGGGATGAGTCCACTTAGCGGGGTCAACCCGCTTTGCAGTATTTAAGGCAGTTTCATGTGTATTTTAAATGACAACCCGCTTAGCGGGGTTAAGCTGCTTAGCATGGTTCGTTGAGATGAATTTCATAAAAATAGATTTAGTTCATTTTCTAGGTTATGGTTTTTGGGGTATTTGTTCTCAAACTCCATCACCTTCATTATTTGATGTTTAGAGCTTACAAAATAACATTTGTGGCTTGCAATTGGATGATCTGGGACCGAGAGCTTTGTTGATCGCGATTGACACCGCGAAAGATTTGGTTCTTCTCTTATTCTTCTCTTTGTAACCATTATTTATTGGATTTTGTATTGTACCTTGATTATATGTATATTTATTGCTCATGGTGTTGTATAAAACTATTTTTCCAAATCTTTATTGATGCTTATCCTTTTTAGCTTGCTAAGTGTTTGGGTTTGAGTTGTTGCAGAAATGGACGGTTCGAATCCGGACTTAGGATGAATATTTATTGGGCTTAGATTCTAGAGATAGATTTAGGCTTAGTAATCACTTAGGTGTCGATTCTTAATGCCTCTGTGTTGTTTTCATTTTTGCTGAGAGATCGCCGACATAGAGCGATACGGTTGATATCTCACTTTGGGTTAGAGATGACTTACGTGTCAGCGATACGTGATGATATTGAAGAGTAGTTTAGGTTAAGTGCAAATGGGTAGTAATTTTAAGTATTTGATATGGTAGACTAAATATTAACTCGAGAGTTCTTTACTATTCGAAGAATGAATTTCTATTTATGTTGATAACTTTTAATTCTCGCACCTTACAAACAAACACATTCTATTCCTAAACTCATAAATGCGAAAATTGGCGAACGAAAATTCAGTAACCACTAATCCTTATGGAGACGATATGATATAACCTATAAAAAACACTTACTTTTGCTTGTCACTTTACTGCTTCAGCAAAATGGCATCGCTGCCAGGGATTGGTGTTTTTATTGAATCGCATCGTGATAGTTTATTTGTTTTTGAGTTTTATAGATACCATATATATTATCTATCTCCACTTGTTTATATTTATACTTGTATATTTTCACCATATTTGTGAATGTTAAGTGTTTTGAATACTTGTAAATTTAGTGTATATTTTTGTTTCTCTTCACATTTTCTGAAACTGTGGTTAGATGTGTAGTTTCGATTAGAGCTCGAAGAGATGAGAGCAAAGGTCGGAGTGAAGCATTTGGATCATCCGAAGCAATGTGCTAGTTTATAAATATCAGGCGTCGAGTTTACGACGTAAATCAAGCATGTTTTATTGTTTTTCATTGAGTTAATTTAGGTGGTGTGTTTAGTGTTGTTTAAACAAGTTGAAATTGGACCTGTTTTAAAATTCAAATCTTCACTTTTCAAATTATTTATTCACTTTCATCCGATTGTTTTGTTTTGTTAATTGTGTTTTTCCAAAGGCTTGCTTTCATTAGCTTGAGGAAATGTGTATGTGTTGTAAATTTTATTTAGTTGTGTAATAGAGAGTCTGTAGGTGATAAGTGGAGGCTTGCATTAGAAAATATGTTGTTGTCTTGTTTTTCTAGTTCTGTGATAGCGCGGTAGAGCTTGCTTATCACGCTCTATTGTGATGTACCAGTGAATTCTTTTTGTTTCACTTGGCTCTCCTTTTTCCCACTTTCAGTTAGGCTTTTTAGATTCATACATGATAAAGTTATTTTTCTAATTCTTTTGTTTTTGTTTGGACTCAAACCTTTATCTTATATCTTTAAGAATTTTGAGGTGATTTTCCAAGTTTGAATGTTTCAACTTGCGGATGTATGATAATGATAGTTTTTGAAGTTGGTACACGACAGGTACTCATTTATCGCTTTCTAGAACATAGCATGTTTATGAGACTTTTCTTTTATACAATTTTCATGTCATTCATTTTTTTTTTTGCAATTTATGTTCAATTTTGAATCACTTTAGGACTAAACCCCTTGTGAGGTTGCTTTCCATTGTTTACTATATGCACGGGAGACCAACAATTTTTGTCTTAACTCAATTTTATTATGTTTAATCTTGCATTTATGTTGATTTGTATGAAAGCATGAAATGATCAAAGGCATTTTGTTGATTTTGAGAAAAACCACCTAACCAAAAGTAATTTACCTTGTGAGTGAGTGATCATTTGTGAACGCCTTTGAGCCTTTTAGTTATAATTCACCAATTTTGTATGGTTGTGTTTAAGTTGGGGAGAATAATGTTTGTTTGCTTGTTTGTAAGTTGGTTGGTAGAGGTTGAAAATAAAATGGTGGGAGTAGAGAAAAATGAAAAGAAAAAAAATATGTGTGTGAAAAAGAAAAGAAAAGAAAAAAGAGAAAAAGTTTTTAAAAAAAAGAAAGAAAAAAATATATAAAATAAAAAGTTTTTGAAATTTTGATCAATGGAAAATGACATACTCCCTCGGTTAAGCTCGCAATCTATAGGAAAAGTTTTGATCAACCAATTTGAATAAGTTTAATTTACCACTTGAATATTTTGAATTCCTCGATCTCAAACTCATAGAATACACTATTTAAATTCATATTGATCATATATGCATATTACTGCTGATGTTTATGTTTGATTGAACGTATTACATGATACGAACTTACCTTTGAAACGTACGATTCTGCCTGTTTCAGACCAAAATAACCCCGGATTTGGATTCAGGGGATGATTTTACGTGGGATAGGGTCACTTGTTTTGATTTAATTTCACGTTTATGTAATTTTACAGGTTGTGATACATCGGAGAAGACGACCGGAGATTGACTCCGGCGTCTCTCCAGTTGTTTGACTCAGGCGTAGGCTGACTCCGGCGCCACAAATGTCTCCCTCCAATTGGCTTGTGCAGCGCGCACGTTTCTGATTTTTGAAGATATATATCTGACTTGTTTTTCCTAATATAATATTATAGTTGTGTTTGTATCAACAAATGGACAGCTAGCTCAGTTGGTGAAAGGGAACGTGTGCAATGAAAAGGACCTTATTTCGATACTCGGGTCTTACAAATTTTATTTTTCTAATGCTTTACATGCATATTCAGTGTATCCAGCCAGCGTGTGCATACCATACACCACATGGTCAACACCAGGAGATCTCATCTAATCCAGATCAACCCATCCAAGCGTGCAGATCACCATGAGCCCTCAGAGGTTGTCTTCACTAGATCACAAGGCGGACTTGGGCTCCGCTCAATTGGGCCTACGTTTCTCAAATTTACATCCCCCAGTTTTTTGTCACTATCCTAGCCCATTTACATTATTGTTTATTTTTTTATTATTTATTTCTTTTAATTGTTTTTTTATTTAATCAGTAAAATAATTATAAAAAACCACAAAAAATAGGTTTAGTCTTTTTCAATTAAAAATTAATTTTATTAGTTAATTAATTAATTACTTTAACTTTTTTATTCAATTTAAAATTAATAGACTTAAGATTAATTTCAATTCTTTTCATAAATAAAAAATGTCAAAAATGTTAGATTTATTAAATTAATAATTCTCTTTCTTTTTTTAATTAATTAGATTTAATGTGATTTAATATTCTATCCCAAATAAAACAAAAACATCTTTTACTTAGAAATTGTTTAAGGTTTTAGATGTCCGTTCCAATTCACACGTGTTAATTGCCTTCGTTACTATTTTCATATTATTGTACTTGTTTATGGGATGTAATAGACAATAATTAGGACTTTACTTTTACTGCTTTTTACTTTTCCCCATTTTGGACTTATAAATAATCCCCCTCCCTGAAGCCTTGTAATAGCTAGATTTTTACGTTTCTGCACTTTAAATTCCTGCAACTATTAACTGTTTAGATGTATGACTAATAAGATTGTATGGCAAGATTTTAAAATCAAACGCTAGCAAACCTAATACAAAGACAAAATAACTGAATACAAACACAATTGTACATGCGTACCTCTAGGGTATTCCCACTTTGGTTGCCTTCGGAAAACAATCACAACTCTCGAAACGTGAGAGACTTTAGTGGCTACCCTTCGGTTTAAAGATCAAAAATGACCCTTTTGACGTTGCCTCGGTATGATCTTAAAACCTTACGGTAGCTAGGTTTCTTGCCCAGTTTCCTTTGTGACTGTAACAACGTCCCTTCGATTATCCCTTAAACATCCAACGACTAGGGCTACCTACTCACTAATAGTAGGATAGCACTGTCTAAAGGAAAAGAGGAAAAGAACAACCCTTTCAAGTAAAGTAGATAGTTCATAGATGCTTGCTCAAAAGAAAACAAACTTTTACACGAACACAAAACTCTTTCCAAAAACATTTTCAAAACACTTTGTACATGTTCTCTACCAATCCGAGAAACATTACAAAGTTCGCCGTACTAAGGCGCTTTCTTACAAAATACTTTTCAAACACACAAAGCACAAAGTATTTTTCAAATGAGCTAGCATCTAAGAGCCCGTAGATAACTACGGATGGAAAGAGTGCTAACACCTTCATTTTCCATAATCTACCCCCCCCCCCCTTACTCAGAAAAGTCTCGAAAGGTCTTTTTCTGTTCTTTTCACCCTTTCCTTTGTTGGATAAAAGAAAAGTCAGTGGCGACTCTTGCTTACCTCAACATTTGCGAATACAAACGCAAAACTAATATAATAGTCGGTTCTGCCACTGTATTACATTATCCTTCACACAAATTACTAACAATTTCACACACTTTCTATCAGATTACACACTCACACGTAATAACAAACCTAATTTTCATCTATAATGTCTAACCTCACATCACTCAGCAACGTCAATAAAAGAACCTTCATGCTTGAACAAAACCTGCAAATTCCTCAAACCTTCCAAAAATGTCACTTCCATAAGCTTATTAGAGCTTCATATTGAATCTCAAATCAAAGTCGACCTAAACCTTGTTGCCTCTTAAGCATCACTTATGTCATTGACTAACCTACTTAATGTCTGACGATAGAATATGCCTAGCTGGATAAATAAACTACTCAACGACTAGTTCAAAACTAGAAATTTGAGACTATGGAACAACGAGTGTTTAAACTGATCTTCATATTTGGAAGTGTTAGTACCATGGTTTTAGGGAATTTACAACATTTTTCTAAAACATGGTTAATGACTAGATGTTGGACAGGATGTCACAACATCATGTTCTGGTGTAGCAGCCAAGGCACTGTTGTTTAAATCTTCGCATATTTGTTTTTTATTTGGGAGATTTCTTTTGGGATATGACTCAGATATTCTCGTAGGTCTTGAATATTTATTTTGGAACATATTACTTCTCCATATGTATAAAATATACTAATTTGGGCCTTTAAGACAAATTAGGAAACTATGTATAGGTTTGTTCCAAGATTTAAGGAGATTGGTCGCACAAAAGGTGCATCACTCAGCTTATTGTTCAAGAAACTTCTGGACTCAAAATATCGAAGCCCGTGGACTGAAGAGGTGTATTTAAAGGACAATCCTAACCTAATGTAATTTAAGTTTTTTCAATAATTATAAAATTAGGGGAAGCGTAAGTCTTAGGTTTTGAGAGTCTCTTATGTAGTTTGTAAGTCACCCATGTATCTTTTGATACTATGTGGTCGACTAATTGTTGCTTGACTATTAGTCAAATTATTGTCCTAACTTCATAAGCCTCTAGGCAATGAGTTGAGTATTATTCTCACTCGAATCTTTTAAGCAAGAGTTTGAGTTATTATAATGTAAGTATTATCTTCTAAATTGAGTTATAATTGTTGCAGTCATTGGGATTGGGACTGTTAGATATCACTGCGGTGATTCGAGATGGGGTGACAATTTCTCATATCTAGGGAGGATCTAGGTAGAAGTAGAATTGGTTAGGGATTAGGCGAAAATTTGTAAACGGGGGATTTTAGCTTTGAACTAATACTGCAGATAGTGGACTTCCTTCCTGGCTCGGTATCCCCCAGAGTAGGTGATATTGCACCAAACTGGGTTAACATATCTAAATGTGTTTGGAAGAAAAATTTCAGATGTGAGGCTGATCAAGAAGAAGTTCCTCATGTATCTCTACTCTAGAGGCTTGACACAAAAGTGACAAGCTATTGAAGAAAGACAAGAGCAATTTGTTTTTGCTTTCAACTCTGAATGAGCTTAGGTTCTGGTCTATAATAAAAGATTTCTTATTGCTATTGTGTTCCTTTGAAAGTGATCCAATTAGGAGTTGAGGATGTTTGTGATGCTAAAAGAATGTTGGAACTAGAGTAAAGATCTACCAATGTCAAAGCATTTGTATGGATGTGGAGATCTTGGATCTTTGTGAAGCAGAATGCATTACTTATCTCAAGGACAACTGTGTATGTTTTCCTATATCTAGTTTGACTGGAAGACGGACTTGTCATGAAGATTTATAAACTGAAGATTTATCTCATAATGAGTTAGAAATTTGGTTATATGATTTATATATAGAATGAAGGGAGCTTTCAAATGTGAAGAAATGGAAGGTGATTTGTTTATGATCTTATGTCTTAAGAGAATGACGAAGTATCTATTATCTATGTTTTTGCAAGGTGGAGTGACTTTGTTTAATCCTCGAGCTTGATGCCTTGATCGAGTTTTGTAAGGATAATTCAAGTCAGTTGGAGGAGTTTCTTCAAGAGGGAAGATTATTGGAAGTTTAAGGAGGATAAGTTTTCTTCTAAGCTAATTAGCAAAGAGAAAACTCAAAATGACAAAAGGTTGTTGTTATCAAAAGGCAAGTTGAGTCAAGGATGTCATAACATTCTAGACATTATGTTTACTCATGCTAAAAGGGATTTACTTTCACTGAAGATATATCTTCTGTGTTGAGTTGATTTTAATATTTTTTAGTTATTTTCTCAAAGGTCAAGTTCAGTGTTACTTAACCAAGCAGTGGTTAATTCTCGGTGAAGGTGATTATTGTCTTATCTCTCATAGATATCTTAGATCTCCAACTAAGTTGGTTGGTATCCTGACAATAACTGTTCCAGACACTTAATATATGTAAAAGTGTTCTTGGTAGTTTGTTTAAGTCTCATTTTGATCAGTTTTACTTTGTGGATGATACTAAAAGGGAAGTTTTAATGACATTGGATAATTAAATAATTCAGGATGGCATGTTTTCAAACTCTTAGGGGTCTCCTAGTCAACGCTCTACTTGAGCATGAAGTATACATTACTGAATGGGCGTATTAGTGTGATCTAAGGGAGATCTAGATACCACCTAAAGGTGTTGATATGGCCGCAAGTGCGTGGCTTTTTCAGTTTTAGTATAAAAGATATTAAATCCCACAGAAACCAATCGACAAGTGTCTTTGTCTGTTATCGCATTGTTTATCTAAGGCGACTCTAATGTTTTGATTTGTGCGAGGACTAAATGTTAAAGTTTTTTAATGTAATTAAATAAAAGGAGGTCGGAATGAGATTTCCTTCATTCACTAGTACACATACAAATTTCCAATTTCATAATAACAAGAGATTTATTTGACTGCGCAGAGAAAATTAAGTTAGGGGTACCAACCGCTTTCGTGTGTTCGGTGCTGGATTTCAACCACATAATCTACCGCTTTCATGTGATAATCAAGTCACAGTTTGAAATACTTTTTAGAAAAATAGTTTCTCGATTGAAAAATAATTTTTTTGATAGAAAACTAAATTAAAGATAATGTCAACGTTCGCATGTCTGTTATCAAATTTTAGACTCACAAACACCTGTTTTTGCAAAGTACAGTTTATAAGTCTAAAATCATCTTTTGAAAATTAGATTTTACTAATTAACTTAGAAAATGCTTTCATTGTGTTTAAAAGTTAACTTTTGAATTTTCAACAGTCAGATACCGTTTTTGCTCTTTCGAATCAAAACTGGCAGCGCTGAATTCCTACTTTCGTAGCAAATTACGGTTTTGAAATCAGAATTTTCAGATCCAAAAATTACTATTGTTATTAATATATTACATAAAATTTATATGAGCGTCATCGGTACGACAGTTCTCAAATTCCAGATTCGATGGAATTACTCACTCATATTTAAGACGGTAAAAATTAAACATGCATTGTTACAAGTAGTAGACATGATATGTGATAATAAATAAAGCATGTAAAAAACAGTAAAGAAAAATGGAGAAATTTAGAACCTGAAATAGTGAATATACTTGAATAAAATAAAATGTTCTGATCGAAGATTTTAATTCTGGTACAGAGTAATAAGTAGTAACAACGAAAGAGATAACAACAATAAAATAGCAGCAACAAACTTGATAGAGTAGCAGTAAATAAAACTGAAAATTATTCATCCAAACTCCTACAACTAAGATTTCAAGAACACCTCAATGCAAGATGTTAGTGCCCTTTACAAGTAATTTTCGACTATAACAAAACTTGGATACAAAAAAGTAATTTCTAAGGGCCTATTTATAGGCTAAAAATTGTACAGGAAATCATCAAAAATATGCTAAAGTAGTGTAAAAAGTGTTGGAGGATGAGAAAAATGACATGTAGAAGCGTGGGCGAAAATTTTGGGTTTTAGCGTCATGACAGGCGCCATGCTACTAACATCCCATCCATCATGACCATGACGGCCGTCTTCAAGCTGACGGATCAGTTGTCACCCTTAATTTTCAAGCTTTCCTCCCACGTTCTTCCTGATGTTTTATGTTGACGGGTCCAGGTGGTCACCATGTGATCGACGTGATGGTTGGGCACTTTAATGATAGAAGTCGCATGTCCGCTCTACTCGGAAGAAACACCAACCTCCACCTTTGGGAAGCCCTCGGAGAAAAAGAGTGAACAATGTTAGTTCCCCGTATCATACTTCATTGATATATCTTTCTTGACGTACAAAAATTGCCTTGTGACACATACCACTGTGTAGGTCTCGTCCACTCGGCTGATCCTCCCACTAGAGAATATGAGTTGCAATGTGGAAACTATTGCTCTCTTTCTTCAGTACCAATATACATGTCCCTCTATTGATACACATACTACAATACAAAAAGCACAATGCTTTGAGCACCATAATATTTCAAGTGTTGAATAGTTTTTATGTGCTCTAAATCGTGCTACTCTCGTTATTGTGTGATATACTTTTGTCTAATATTTCAAGCTCTCTTATTTTCTTCTTTTTCTTGCGTGCAAGTAATCTCCTTCCCCTTCATATAAATTTCCATTGCAAAATACCACAAAACTTGCCCGGTTAGGATGCTTTTGGCATAAATCACTTTTAACTTTTACAATTTTTCATAAAATGTATTAAGTCCTACTGAAACATAAATAAATTAATAGTAAAAGAACAGAAAATAAAATCAAATGATACCTATAATTTCAAAAAGAGTCACGACTTAATCCCTCTTCCCTTTTTTTTACTATGAAAACTTGAGGTGATAGATGTTTAGTCTAGAGCATAATTTCATTGTGTATTTGTCGTCAAAACTCAATCTTTATCTATATGAAAACTTGAGGTGGTTGATGTGTAGTATTATAATTATATTTTCATTGTGTATTTATCGTCAAAACTCGATCTTTATTTATATGAAAATTTGAGATGATAGATGTTTAGTACTAGAGCATATTTTCATTCAAAACTCAATGTTTATAAATTTGAGGTGATAAATATTTAATACTAGAATATTTAGGTGGTAGAGCATATTTTTAGTGTGGTTGTCTCAAAACTCAATTCAAAATATTTGACGGTTATAGATTCTAATTAGGTATAGTTAAAGTTCGAAATAAATATTAAAAAAAGTAAAGAAATTTATGTAATTTAGTATTGTCAATTGATTATTCAATTTGAATGAATTATAATAATGTTAAGGGAAAGATAATATAGTATATGTTGAGACATGAGATGGTAAGAGTCAGAATATTTAACATCGAAATTTTTATGTTCCAATACAAAGCAGACCTAGCATATTATATGCATATGACAAGAAAATATTGGACTTGAATTGGTGGGGTGCGCCAGCAATAGCTATAGTGCAACGCAAAAGCGACACGCAAGAGACCCAATAGCAAGCTACTGTAGTGGACTCTTCCCCTCAAGAAATAAATTTAATATCGTGTGGACCATTGGCCCACATATCAGATATTAAACTGATAAGAACAGATACTACACTTGATCTTAGCCAAAAGGCCGAGAAAGGTATGCTTATTCCTATTCCTGACTTCGTTTTTTATATTCCACATTTCCTCTGTTTTACTCTTGGCTCCCCGATGTGGGACTTAAAAGCAGTAGTAATACAATTTCTTTCTTCCTTTCATTTTGAACTTCAACTTACTTTTCCCTTATTACAACAACATCTCATCTTTCTTTCTTTTATTTCCTCTCTCTTTGTTACTGCTTCATCAATCTACTTCCTATTACCATCATCCATTAAATTAATGGGATCTATGTTTCTTGGCCTAGCCTTTACGACTCAATCAACATACTTGCTTGGATTTTAAACTATGCTTTGTTTATTTATCACTCATATAACTAACCACCTCAAATTTATCTTTCTATTCTAAATCAACTTAATATTATATTTGTGAGGACTCATTGGCTAAACCAAATCAAGAAGAAACATGTGCATATTATGCTAGATTAACAATATATTTCTCAATGCTATTCATTTTCGTTTTACAATAACTTATTACTTAATACATTTTACTAATTTATGCTAATACAAATCTATTTATTAAGTTATTGAGACAAGAGATTGATAAATAAAATTATAATATTGAATCTAAGGGACAATTAAACTAAATTTTAGAAATTAATTTAGTATCAATCAATAACTAAAAATATTAAACAATATTTTCTATAAAAATTGTCCTACGCTTTTTCTACAGTCAAACATTCTTACAAATACTGATAATGACCGCTTTTGTGGATATTTCTCCATTGTATTTTTTATGTAATTAATATCGCCAAAAAGTAATTCAATCACTACAAAAAAATATAATTTTTCTAACGAGTTTTCACATCGATTGAATATTTAATCGAGGTGAAAATAAAATGGAATGAAATTTTGATCAATGGAATATGACATATTCCCTCGGTTAAGCTCGCAATCTATAGGAAAAGTTTTGATCAACCAATTTGAATAAGTTCAATTTACCACTTGAATCATATCGCATCCCTCTATGAATCGATTCATTTCAATCTTTTGAATTAATTCAATCAACGCTTTGAGTCGACTTCCACAAACATAGCTAAAATGAAATTTGGGTCACTTTGTGAATCGATTCGTCGTGTGTTTGAATCGATTCAAAAAAAATTTCACCGATGAATCAAATCAAACAATGCCTTTGAATTTATTCATGCTAGAGAGCGAGATCCAAAGTCTACGGAGAAACCACCCAAATTGAGCGACTATGACAGGAAAGGGAATTCATACGAGCATATGTAACTTGTAGATGATCGGCTGAGTTACTTCAATGCTAATGGTGCGTCCAAATGCCAATTGTTTGCGCTAAATTTGGTCGTGCCAACTTCGTTATGGTTCACTGGTATGCCTGACAAATGTATTGATTCATCCTCAATCTTCCTAAAGTATGTGATTTAGTTCCTTAACTGTGCAGTTTTGGTCGGCGGAAGTACCTAGCAAGGAACATTTTCTTTAACAACAAAATTGCGACATTGCACAATTTTGTCCTCAGCAAGAGCTTCAAGAACTTGATAGGTCGCAAGTATACAACTATATCAGTTTAGTATAAAATGTTTGTTGAATCCACATAGACCAATTACAACTACCATTATCTATTGTTACTGTGTTTATCTAAGGCAACGTGGATGGTTTGTTATGCGCGAAAAAGGGATAATAACATATTAGATTTAATGCTTTTTATTATAATGACTAAATATCATTACTTGAATACCTACAAAATTGAGATAAAAAACAATCAATTGAATGATATTTACACAAAACACGATTATACATAATATAAACGTATTTACAAACAAGTTAATGTTTATTGCAAGAAAAACTAAAGAATCAAGCCAATAAGTGCCAATTATTCACATTCAAATACACCACAATTTGGCACTTATCAAGTATGCTTTTGAGTAAAACTTTGCTGACGATGTAAGGTATTGTTTCATTTCGCAAAAACCAGAGATATAAGGAATATAATCCCTAGTAAACCCCTTTGAGTCTAGACATTGGTGTTTTCTTCCTACATGATATCAAAACCCTTAACCTTAACCTAGGTAGGGTAGTTTTTCAATTAAAATGACGAATCCATTCGAATTCTCGAAGAATCATTCCATCTCTAAAGGAACCAATCTAGATACCTCTAACAAGAGGTTCAATCGCATCCTCTCTTCATGCACAATGTCGAAGAAGTAATGAAAATCTAAATCTTAGCGCGATTGTTTCTCTTGAACCATCAATATGGCAGTCATAACCCTCAAACTCTCAAATCAAACGAGTGAATGTCATACAAGTTATTCCAAAAAACAAAGAATAAAAATAATAATAATAAAAGAATCAAAGAAAAATCCCGCAAAGTCCAGAACATGAAAAGTGACTTAGGCAAAAATTAGGGCATCCCGTTGGGCTGAAAACCCGAAAGAAACACTTTAGGAAAAAATCAGGGCATCCCGTGTGACATCTACTCTTTATCAACGCTTGAAGTTCATTATAAATGACAAAGTTATTGTTGTTTGTGGGGAAGAAAATGTAGTGATTAACAATCTGACAACCTATTAATATATGGAAGTGGAAGGTGAGGTGCAAGAGTTGCCCTTTCAAGCTCTAGAGATTGTTTCTGTCGGCAAGTTCCTCGTCGTGGAAAGTAAGAATTATAAATCACCTATGGCCTCTTCAAATGATGCCAAGGCCATCATAGAAGCTAGATCTCCCTATGATGGTTGGGGAAAATTGATTGAAGTACCTGAGAAGAAAGATCGTTGTGGTCTTGGGTATCAGTCATCATCCTCCGTGCAAGCTAGTTTGGTTCCTCTCAAAGGAAAATCGGTTCCCCCATCTTCTGAAGTGTTCATCAGTGCTGGTAAAAACAAAGAAGGATAAGTTCTCTCAACAGGTGATGAAGGTGACGATGAAGATGTTTTCAGATTTATCTATCAGGTTGCGTTGGACCAGGAGCTAAATAATTCGACTGCCATGGACATCCCTGAAGTTGTTTTCTTTGATATGTAATTTTTTGTTTCCATTAAGTCATATGCCCCGCCCAAGGCGTAGAGATAGCTTGTAGAAGGGGCCCCTTATGTTTCAATCTCCATTTAAAATTGAATGAAAATCGCACTTTCGCATGCAATTTTGTTCCCTCTCTTTTCTTTTAATTTTACTTTTCAAAATAAAAATGGCAATACTTTTACTTTCATATTCTATATATTTTCTTGCACTTTCTAAAATAAAACATAAAATAATCAATCATGCAGATCCGTCTCGAACTCCGTCAAAAATGATAGTGCTATGGTTCCTAATATTCTTGAGAATTCAGTTGACCATGCTGACGAAGATAGTGGGGAAGATTGTGAAGTCCCTGAAGAACTAGCAAGACTCTTGAGATAGGAAGAGAAGGTCATCCAACCATATCAAGAAGAAAAGTAAGTTATCAATCTCGGTACCGAAGAGGTAAAGAGAGAGGTCAAGATAGGTGCCGCCTTGCAAAGTGAAGAAAAGAAGGGTTTGATTGAGTTGCTTCAAGAGTATGCTGACATCTTCGTCTGGTCGTATGAAGACATGCACGGTTTAGACACTGATATAGTGGTGCACAGGTTGCCACTCAAGCCAAAATGTCCTCCTGTAAAGCAGAAGCTGAGAAGGACCAGACCCGACACGGCTTTGAAGATCAAAGAAGAAGTTCAGGAATAGCTTGACGCAGGCTTCCTGTCTCTGATAAATTATCCACCTTGGATTTCTAACATTGTCCCTATGCCCAAGAAATATGGTAAGGTATGTATGTGTGTTGACTACTGAGACTTAAATAGAGCAAGCTCAAAGGATGATTTCCTGTTGCCTCATATTGATGTATTGGTTGATAATAATGCTCAGTCCTCAGTATTCTCCTTCATGGATGGATTCTCGGGTTACAATCAGATAAAGATGGCTCCTGAAGACATGGATAAAATAGCTTTCACAATTCCTTGGGGTACCTTTTGCTATAGGGTCATGCATTTTGGTCTAAATAATGCTGGTGCAACATATCATCATGCCATGGTGACTCTCTTTCACGATATGATTCATAAAGAGGTCGAGGTGTATGTGGACGATATGATCGCAAAATCACAAACTGAGGAAGAACATCTGGTCCATTTACAAAAGTTGTTTGATCGTCTATGAAAGTTCAGGTTAAGGCTTAATCCCAACAATTGCACCTTTGGGGTTCGATCGGGCAAGTTGCATGGTTTTATCCTAAGTTAGCAAGGGATTGAAGTAGATCCAGACAAGGTAAGAGCAATACAAGATATGCTAGCACCGAAAAATGAAAAGGAAATACAATGTTTTCTTGGAAGGTTAAATTACATAGCCAGGTTCATTTCTCATCTTACGGCTACCTATGAACCCATTTTTAAATTGTTGCGCAAGAATCAAGATGCCCATTGGGATGAAAGTTATCAAGAAGCCTTTGAAAAGATTAATCAGTACCTTTAGGAACCACCAATACTCATACCCTCAGTTCCAGGGATACTTCTCATTATGTACTTGACTATGCTCGAAGGATCTATGGATTGTGTGCTCGGCTAACATAATGATACTGGACGAAAAGAACACGCCATTTATTATCTGAGCAAGAAGTTTACTGATTATGAACCAAGGTATTCATTACTTGAGAAAATCTGTTGTGCTCTTACGTGGGAAGCTCGACGCTTGAGGAAGTACATGTTGACACATTCTACACTTCTGATATCTAAGATGGATCCGATAAAGTATATCTTTGAGAAACCAGCACTTAGATGGAGATTGGCTCGGTGGAAAATGCTTTTGTTTGAGTATGACATCCAGTACGTCACACAAAAGGCTATCAAAGGTAGCATTCTTGCTTATCATCTCACCCACCAGCCATTGGAAGAGTATCAGTCAATGAAGTTCGATTTTCCAGACGAGGATGTTATGAAACTTGATGATGAAGAAGGACCCGAACCAAGGGAGCGATGGACTCTCATGTTCGATGGTGCATTAAATGCCATGGGCCATGGTATTGGGGCAGTTCTAACTTCTCCATATAATACTCACATACCTTTCACAACCAGGCTATATTTTGATTGTACGAATAATGTCGCAGAATACGAAGCTTGTGTAATGGGTCTTAAAGGAGCCATTGATTTGAAGATCAAGATTTTAAAATTTATGAGGATCCTGCCTTAATGATATATCAAGTACGAGGTGATTAGGATACACGACACCCTAATTTATTCCCATATCGGGGTTACATATTAGAGTTGTTTCCTGCTTTTGATGAGATCACCTTTGAGCATGTTCTTAGAGAAGTAAAATCAACTGGCAGATGCTCTAGCCACTTTGGCAACAACGTTCAAAGTTAATTATCTGAATTATGCGCCCAACATAAGAATCCTTCGTTACAAGGAGCCAGCACACGTTTTCCCTGCTCATTATCTCACAACTGAAGATGTGTTGGGCAAAAAGCCGTGGTATTTTGACATCAAAAGATATCTTGAGAAGAAAGAGTACCCTGAGGGTGCCACAATCTGTGATAAGCGGACTCTTAAAAGACTAGCCTCCAAGTTTTTACTGTCAGGAGACGTTCTATACAAAAGAAACTATGATTCGGTTCTGCTCAGATGCGTGGATAGATACGAAGCAGAATCCATCATACCAGAAACTCACGAGGGCTCTTTCGGGACTCATGTTAGTGGACATTCCATGGCCAAGAAAATCCTACGAGCAGGTTATTCTGGATGGCGATGGAAAGTGACTGTTGTGTGTATGCGAAGATGTGCCACAAATGTCAAGTTTACGCAGACAGGATACATATTCCTCCCACTTTGTTGAATGTGATGACTTCACCATGACCCTTTGCAATGTGGGACATTGATATGATTGGACGGATCAAGTCGAGCGCTTCAAATGGACACATGTTCATTCTCGTTGCTATTCACCACTTCACCAAATGGGTAGAAGTAGCCTCGTGCAAAAATGTGACCAAGCAAGTTGTCACTCGCTTCATCGAGAAAGAAATCATATGCCGGTATGGAACTCCTAACAAGATCATAACTGATAATGGGTCAAATCTCAACAACAAAATGATGAAGGAAATGTGTGAAGAATTCAAGATTGAGCACCATAATTCACCATTCTATCGGCCAAAATGAATGGGGCAGTCAAAGTAGCTAACAAGAATATAAAGAAGATTGTCCAGAAAATGGTGAGAGCATACAAAGATTGGCATGATATGTTGCCTTTTACCCTGCACGGCTACCGAACTTCGGGGCGTACTTCCACTGGGGCAACTCCTTTTTCACTAGTCTATGGTATGGATGTGGTACTCCCTGTCGAAGTGGAAATTCCTTCATTAAGGGTTCTGATGGATACTAAATTTGATGAAGTTGCATGGATTCAAACAAGGCTCGACCAACTCAATCTCATCAAAGAGAAGCACCTAGCAGCCATTTGTCATGGTCAGTTATACCAACAATGTCTAAAGAGAGAATTTGACAAGAAGATTCGACCTCGAGAGTTCCACGTAGGTGACCTGGTCTTAAGGAAGATTCTCACAATTCACTCTAATCCAAGAGGAAAGTGGACTCCCAACTATGAGGGGTCGTACATCGTGAAGAAAGCTTTCTCAGGAGGTGCTCTAGTCTTGACAAACATGGATGGGGAAGATGTTCTGCTTCTAGTCAATTCAGACTCAGTCAAAAAATACTACGCATAAAAAGACCCGCTAAGTCGAAAACCCGAAAGGGCGTGTAGCAGTAGAAATGTTCAAGACTAAGTCATTGGATTGACTAGACTTTATACAAATCAAAATAAAAATCGCCACTGCGCTTTATTATTTCCAAAGGAATGGGAAAAGAGAGAATAACCCAAAAAAGGGGGAAAGATTCAAGGTAAAGGGGGTTGGTTATGCAAAGGGAAGGTATTAGCACCCTAAACATCTATGGTACTTCGCAGGAGCCTCTTTGTAAAATCTATATATTTTGGCTATAAAAATGTGTTGTATATAAAATGGATGGTGGAGGTGAGAAAAGAAACATATTTTTATGATTTTTGCACCCTCCGCGGTTGCGAAACTTTAGTGCCTACGTACCACCTTTCGTGCAATAAGGGATCAGGGTACACGTAGTTCCTCTTTTAGAAGATTTGAAACATAAGTGTGTTGGTTAATTTTAAGAGATAAGGCATCATCGTCATTGTCCGTGTGGAAAACATACTTACTACCCACAATCATGAGAAAGGAGAATTTGCATCATCTCAAAGTGGAGGATATGGCTTGGATTTTAAAATAAACAATGTCTCACTCAACACCCAAGTGGAAAATGTCTCTCTTCACTACATATTGTAGAAGTATAGTTGTTTGCATCACTACAAGAATTGACAAGAGTCTAATCTTTTAAGAAAAAGTTTAAGGGTAAAAGCCAAAGTGGCAAAAATGGTTTGAAATGAGATTGGTTGACTTTTAGTCTTCTCATAAAAAAAGAAGTCAAAGTATTATTAAATTGATTGAAGTTTATTTATGAAAATGTTTTGAAAATGCATGGACCTAAGTCCAAGTTTATTATGAAAGTGTTTAAGCTTCAAAACAAGAAGAGTTTTCAAAAGGAGGGAGAAGATTTTTGAAATTGAAGAAGATGGAAGGAGAAGAAGAGATTATCCTAAAGCATAAGGTAAAAGTTAAGGATAAGGACCATCTAACCAACAAGAAGCCAAAAACTTGACATTATGAGTCAAGATAGAATTCCCATTCTTTGGATTGAAACCAAGCAAGCAAAGATACTAGACCTCTTCAAATGTATTAAGTCTTCACAAAAATTGGGCAGAGTAACGACTGTATACGGGTGAATTCCAGATTACAAATCAAGGATGCAATCAAAAAACCTGCACACAAAAACAAACAAGCAACCCAATGTCTTGAGGTAAACCTCAAGAGCTCCAAACAAAATAAGCATATAAGATCACAAGGTCTCCAAGATAGGCCAAGGTTTCTAATCCTAAGTCCAGAAAAGTCCATTGCTCCATAATGCCAAGGATAGTAACCAAATAGTCCAAGTACCATTAAGAGTTTTTTAGGGTTTAAGTTGATTATTAAGTATCTTAGGAAAAGAAAAGAAAAGAAAAGCTCAAGTGAGCAAAGTAAAAATGACAAGAATAAATAAATGCTCAAATGAGCAAAGATAAAAAATGGCATGAAATGTAAAGTGCTAAAAAATAAATAGTACATAAAGCATAAAAAGAATAAAGCATAAAATAAACAAGTCAATAATTAGTGGTTAGTTGGATGACCATCTTAAAACTTGCATTTGGAACTCATTAGAGGATTAGTATAACCAAAGCCTCCACACAACAAGTTGCATTTGCTTTTTGTCAAGTATATCATCCATTTGGAATTCTCACAAGTACTTTTTAATGATCAACGATGTTTAAGTGATCTGCGTTGACCAAAGGTGTTGTAGATCCATTAGAGGATTGGTAGAACCAAAGCCTCCACACAATGAATCTCAAGGTTATTGGATCAAAGAGATCAAATTAACATACTTAGGCTTACAATCATAAGTTTGGGCCACGAATGATCATTTATTCGAATCGGGACAAAATTTAGCGTTATGTTAAGCAATCATAAGTGGACTTATATAGAAGTCGCACCTATTTTGAGGTCAGTCAATAGCAATCTATGCACCATTTATTTTGAGACATGATATAAAGATCATGCTCCAACAACACTTAGTGCAATAAGAAGGGAATGAGATGAAGGGGAATTAGGGTAAAAAAGAAAACCACATTTGAATTAATATTTAATCAAACTATTATTAAAATCATTCATCCATTTTTTATGGAGTTAGACTCAACACCATGGATCCAATGATGTTAATAAAGCCATGATCAAAAAATCAAACCAAGACAGCCAGAAAATATTCACAAAATAATAATATATTTAATATATGCATTAAAGGGTTTAAAAAATGTTTTAAAAAAATGGAAAATAATGGGGAAAAAGTCAATTATATTCAAATTAATCAAGAAATGAAAGATAAGACCATAGAAAAATCATAAAATAGGTCAAGTAATTATACAATTTTTTTGGGAATTTTTAAAAGTCAGAAACTATTTTTATAAATTAAAATAAATGGGTAAATAAATAAAAATAGTAAAAAATAGTAAAGTCAGAAACAAAAATAAAATAAAGTCACAAATATTTGTCACAATGTCATTGGATCATTCCATAATTTTTTCAGAATTTAAAAATGTGTAAAAGTATTTTTAAACATTTTAAATAAATCAAATAAGTACAAAATTCATAGAAAATACCAAAACAAAAAATTAAATTGTGAAAAAATAAAAATCAGAAAGAGAATAATCAAAAATATTTTTTTGGATTTTTTGGACTAAAAATGAATTTTCTATGAATTTTTGAAATTTAAAACAAGTAAAATATAAAAATCAGAAAAAGAAAATAAAAGAAAAAGATGTGGACCATTGGATGAGAGTCAAAACGCGTTAGTAATCAAATCCAAAGGATCTGACGCGCTGTGCATATCATGGTCTTTACTGAATAAAGCACTGAATCAAATGTAAAATCAGAAATTCAAAAAATACAAATGGCACGCTTTCATTGGTTAGAAGGTGACACGTTGGTCATTTTCAACCTCCAGCCTCATGAATTGCAGGTCTCTCAAACTGTAAAATCAGAAGCTCAGACATATGCCATTCATTTTGTCTCTTCAAGACGAAGATAACCATACCCTCGCGCCATTTTTATATAAACTGTAACTCAAGCAATTTGGAAAGAAAGTTTTGAAAGGGGATTTGAAAATTCATGGTCAAAACTTGTTTCCAGATAAAAGTAAGTGTTGCGACTAGAACCAGGGCAATGAGAGCAACACAATGGTACCAAAGTTTTGAAGAATTGATGAAGTAATCTACCTATTGAAGTTATGTTGCAGAGCTCTGAAACTGGACTTCTATGGAGCAATATATGGCACGATTCTTTAATGTAATGGTATGGTTAACTTCAGGGAAGATCAAGGAAGGTGAATTGATGGAGAAAATGGATTGAAAAAGGCTTGAGAATAGGATTTGAAGTAGCTGAATTCTGAGTTGTGAAGCAAGTTTGGTAGGGTGATTCTGGCTATCTAAGCTTGAGAAAATGAATGGGATAGTACATGTATTTATAAGAGAAGCAAATGGGATCAAAAGGAAGAGTGAATGAGGCATTTTGGAGGGAATTCATGCAAACATGATGCACGAGTGAAGTGTGATCCAAACTTCACCAAAACTCATCCAATTCTTGCGTTTTGATGCACTAATCTACTTGGGAAAGTTGGCTAATCATGTTTAGACCCAAAACGCGTGCTAATTTGAGGTTTAGAGGTTGTAACATGAAATTCAAATTCTGACTTGCAGGGAAACTTCAATTCCAAGTTACCACTTTTGAAACAATGGCATTTCCATCTCAGGGAGTCTTAAGGCATGATTCTTGATGCTTTGGAAAGATGAGGTAACAAACATTGAAATGGAAAAAGAATGGAATCAATTGGAGGCTTGAGCTGAAAATTACATGGAGTCAAAGTTGGAGAAAAGGAGTTGACTTTCCATAATTAGAAATATTTCAAATTCTTCTTTAAAAATGACTTATAATCTCTTGCATCCAAACATGGCTTTCCACTTAGAATTTGCTCTTGACTCAAAAAGATAGAATGAAGTAGATCTCTTGAATGACATTTTGCAATTTGAACCACTCAAAATATCCAAAAATTGAGCAAGTTATGACTTGTTGAAGTTGGCCAAAAATCATGAAATGACCTATAATCTTTTGCATTCTTAAGGCAACTTCCATCCATTTTCTTACTTTGCACATAAAAGAAGGCATGAAGTACACATTTTTAAGATCATCATGGAAAAATAATGGGCTCAAAGTGATAAAAATTGACCAAGTTATGACAATTTGAAGTCACATATGGAAAATTAGGGATTCAACTGGATGACTTGTGATCTTTCTTCTTCACCAAGTTCTTTTCACATGAAAACTCTTTGGGACTTTTGAAGTGATTTATTGGTAACTCTTTGAAGAGAAGAATGTTTTTGGAATCACTCAAAAATGCCAAAAGATGAGCAAGATATGCCTATTTAAAGTCCAAAACCCTAGCCTCTAGATCAAGAGAATGCTTGGTGGAACTTTGCCAAGTTTGAACAAACTTTTTGTGCCAATATTCTTCCTTTGTGAATAGAAATTGTTGAGGATGATGATGAGGACCTATGGCCACCAAAACCAATTTCATATCAACTTCAAAACAACTTCAATGGTGAGGTTTGAATCTCTCAAGCTTTTAAATAGGTGTTGTACCCCAAAAATTGCCCTCTCATTTCATCAACATTTTCTCATCACAAGACTCTTGGAGCTCAAGATCAAGCTAGGGTTTGCTCTGCTCAAGACACCTCCTTGCATTGTTGACCTAAATTAGGGTTTGAGTTTGCACAAGGATGTTTTGACCTACAATGCCCAAAATTACTTTCATACTTCATATTGGACTCACAAGTTTGTCCATACCAAGTTTCAAGCCTTGATTCAAAATTTTGCCCAGTCAATTGGACAGTTGACCTAGAAATCAACTGTATTGGGGAAAAAGTCAATTGTGGCCAAATGACAGTCAAACCTCATGAATTTTGACCCACATCAACATTATGAACTCATATGAACCATTTGATCAAGTTTGGATCATAATTCCACAAGAAATTTGATCAGATCACCAAAAGGGCAAAATGGTCATTTTTAGGGTTTTGACTGCACAAAGACAATTTTTGACTGTTTGACCTAGCCAATGGAAAATCAAGCTCAACCATGGACACAAGGACTCAATGACATTGTCTTGACCCATTCAACAAGTTCAAAAGATCTCAAATGCATATGATTGACAAATGAATTTTTCAGTCAACTGATCGAAATTTGATTGTACACTGAAAAGTCAAATTTTGACTTTTTGGTCAAAATCAAGTACCAAGAGTCATTTTTCATCAAGACATGTCAAATTATGAAACTTGTTCATCAAGAAACCCAAAATTGAAAATTAGGGTTTAAAATGGAAAATTTTCATAACTTATAAATTTTTTAAGTTATGAAATTTTCTTATTTTTTTTCCTAACTTTGCCCCACATTTTCACTAAGATGCAAATGGATTCAAACAAAACTTGCAACATTAAAGTTGTAGTCCATCACAAAGTCTACAACTTTTATTCACAAAGTTTTCTCAAAAGAAGCTTGGATCTCAAGTTATGAGTTTTGGAACAAGGGTCCCTAAAACTTTTAACTTAGAGAAATTTTGCCCTAGTTTAGGCCGGATTTTGACCCATCTTCTTGGTCATTTTTCACATAGTTCCACTTGGAGTTTCAAGTTGCATTTCAAAGATGGATTATAGTAAATGTTGCAAGCTTTCCAAATTATCCAAGAACTCCTCAAACAAATTTGTGGTTAGGGAGAATCGAATGCTTGAAGTTGGCAAAAACTCACTTTGTATCCATGGCAAATACATGTTCATACAAGTTGCATTTTCAAACCAACATGCTTTGTACTTGTTTGCAGGCCTCTAAACCATTTTACACTCCTTAATTGAATGCAAATCCACTGAGCTAATGCATTATCTTGGCCATTTGGACATTGCACACAAAACTAATCCCTATTTGGAAAAAGGTACATTTCCATTCTTGAAAAGTTATCCTTTATGTCAAACCATGATCTTTGAAGCATAGGGCCATATCTCTAAAGCCAAATCAAATCCACAAATTGCAAGTATCAAGAGGATTGTATGCAACATAATATAGGGCTTGTACAGGCCTGTATTTAGAAGTTACACATTCTTGCTTCACAAAGAAGAAATTTGTCCAAATCCTCCCAACTCAAAAACCAGCCATAGTCAGCTTACACAAACATTGCAAACACATTTCACACAACCCTTTGAGCCATAAACACGAGCTCTTCACCACTCAAACCTCCTTGTACACAAAATCTCCATTTTTCTACAAAACAGGGCAAGCCCTGCAGAATCACCTCCATCTCCACTTTGCCTCGTGCGTTTTGCCTCAAACGTGTTCCAATACCTTCCATTCAACTCACCTAAACTATTCCAGACCTCCATTGCCAATTGTAACTCCATTAACACACATTGCCATTTTTGTTTGGAAGCTTTGCAGGTTGAGTTATGTAGCACGATTCAGGCTACTTCAAAACAAACTAAGCATTGGGAAAGCTTCAGTGGACATCAGGCAAGCTCACAAGAACCTCAAGCACCATTGAAAGTTGCTACATTGTCCAGCTTAAACTCAACTGAAACATGTATTTCATGAACTTCTATCTCTCTATTTAGGAATAGTTAGACTTAGGTTTGCGAATGAAAGATGTTGTATTCATAGCCCTGAAACCATACATGTGCTTAGTTTTCATTTATATTAATCGTGCTAGGAGAATTTCATCCATGAACTTTCTGAAAAAACTAGGTTAGAATTTAGGGCCAGAGAAATTCTCTCAGGTCTTTGAGAGTTAGCTTAAGTTTTTTATATGGTTAGATTCGTTGTTTGATGCTCTACAAGTTTCATGTTATGAGTTTTGTCAAAAAAGTACAGAATCAGGAGATACAGGTTTGTGTGGAAAACGCGCGTTTTTCAAACTTCTGGAGGTTGAAGATGAAGTCTGGGCTGGGCCTGGATTTCTTTGCTTTTGACACCTCCCAATCTACTTTCAGCACCCCTTGGCCCATTTCTTTGTATTTTTATTATTTTTGCATTTTTATTTCATTTCTGACTTTGACATTTTATTTTTTAATATAAAAAATACTTAAAAAATATTTTCATAAATTTTTATATTTATTTGGTATTTATTTTAATTATTTCTAGTATTAATACATTAAATACTTTATATTTATTTTGTTTAAATTTAAAAACAATGTAAAAACACTTCTATTTTTATTTATTATTTTTATTCACATTTGAAAATATTTTCTTGAAATATATATATTTTTGTAAATAATTTATTTTATTTTTCACACACTTAATGTATTTAATACATACATATATATATATATATATATATATATATATATATGTATGTATTAAATAATCACAAAATATTTCTTTTTACACAATTTTGTAATGCTATAATAACCAATTCCAAAAATCTATGACCGCACGCCCAACCAAATCGAAAAATTGATTTATCTTATTATTAATCAATTTTTTTGTATATAGCTAGAACGACCCTCACAAATTGCAAAAACTAATTTGTTAAGAATTAATCCGATGGAAGCTATATATATATATATATATATATATATATATATATATATATATATATATATATATATATACTATATTTTATTAAATAATTAGAACAAAAAACACAAAAATAATACATTTTTATTTTTATTAATATTTTATACTAAAAAAACCTTTTTTTTAATATACTTTTATTTTTGTAAATATTGATATATTTTTGTACATAAATAATAAATAATAATATTTATTTAAGAAATTAGGGTTTTTGCCCTAAAAACAAAAATAATTAAAATTGACTTTTTATTTATTTACATTTTACATTAAAAATACTTTTTACATACATAAAAACTTTTTTGCATAATACATTTTATTTAATATTTATTTATTGTATTTATTTAAATATTGTACATTTAATTGTTATGCCTTACACATTCAATTTGGTTGTAATAATTTAGAATTTAATTTATTGTCTAAATAATCCCCTATTCAAAATTGTACTCCCTCCCTATATCATGTTGTAATAGTGTAGAATTTAAATTCTCGCACCTTTAAATACTTTCAATTATGCCATGATTAGACTTAGGGTTTGTATGCAAAATCAAATCAACAAATAGTTTGACCTAATCAAAGACAAAATGCATGAAAAATAAACACAATGCACACTTGCACTCCTAGGGTTACAATCCACTTGTTGCCTTCAAAAATGGGCCATGATATGCATGTCAAGTACTTTGGCAAAACAAAAACAAAACAAAGATCATAGTCCCTCGATGACGCTATCTGAGTTGACTAAACAAAATGATCAAGTCCCTCAAGAAAATTGCCAAAGATACTTGACACTATTGCTATCATGGTCTATACGATGACCCGCGCCTGTCCCGTTTAACATCCTAACACAAGGTTGTTCACCAAATACAATGGTGAAACAACACTGTTAAAAGGGTTAAAAACATAAGAAAGATCTTTGAGTAAAATAGGGTAGATAACTCTTAGTTACTTGATCAAAACTTGCAAAAACATCCTTGCTATCTTCAAAACACACTTCACAACACAAATTTCAAAACCCTACTTTCAAACATTGGAAACTTTTCAAAAGACAAAAACACCTTTGTATACATTCAAACAAGAATCATTACAAAGGTTGCCACAATGATGGCCTCTTTTCAAAACATCTTTCCAAATCACACACAAAGCACCATTTCAAACAATTGAAGAGCACCATTTCAAACAATTGAAAAGCAAAGCAAGTGATCTAAGCAAGTAACTAAGAGCCTATGAATAACCATGGATATAAAGGGTGCTAATACCTTCCCTTTCTATAACCTACTCCCAGAACCCAAGAAAACATCTCAAAGGTCTTTCCTGTGCTTTTTGACCTTTCCTTAGGATAAAATAAAAAGTCGGTGGCGACTCTTGCTAAACCGAAACATTTGCGAACACAAACACAAAATCCCAAGTCAGTTCTCCCACCGTATCGCAGAACTGGCGACTCTGCTGGGGAAAAATTTAAAAGTGGAGTAACCTTAGGGTTTAGATCACCCTTTGCATGATTATTGTTTGCTTTGATTGCTTTACATTTAGTTCTCTTGTTTGGGCTTGAAATCCTCTACCCAGATTTGGGAAACATTCATAGGTAAATAGAAATACGTTGTGGAAACTGTGCGGGGTATACCAACATGGTTGAAGCAATAGCTATATTAATGCGACATATTTGTGAGTATCAGTAGCCTTTGAGTCAATCAAAGAGAATACGGGGCCGCTGAGTGATGTCATGAAGCACTAATAAACTCTTAGAACCTTACTTGACCATCTTGGCCTTTTATTAGGGGTAGTGAGATGACTGGCTTTGGTGCAGTCCGAAGGTGGTAGATACTCGATACTACACTCATTGAGGGTTGTTTTCTTGGAATATTTTGGTCGCTAGTTAAGTGGCTAAACCAAAACAATGAACATAGAAAACAATCCAGTGATATTGAGCTCCTTAAAACCCGGTTACTATTTATAGGACATGTTTGAGCCAACTAAACTCAAGAGGGTATGTACTTATGAAACCTCATGCAAGCCTGAAACTAGGGTTTTGTGTGACTTGCTTGTACATGTGCTTGTGCATACATCATAAACATCATAAAGCATCATATGCATCCACTAACCATTTCAAGGGTTTGGATCTTCATCTTTGTTCTTGTTTTATAGGTCATGGAATCTCTTCGCAGGAAAAAAATTCAAGTAAACCTTGTGAGGATCCCTCCTCAGCTCAAGGAGCTTACATCCAGGATTCTAGAGAATTCTCTTTTCAGTGAAAGACATGGTAGACTTCTCAACTTTGTCAACTCCAACGTTGAAGAAGACATGGTGAAAGTTCTCTTCCAGTTTTTTGACCCCCTACACCACTGTTTCACATTCCCTGATTACCAACTAGTATCCACTTTGGAGGAATTTTCTCAACTCCTGAGAATTCCTATTCTTCATCAACTACCCTACAACGGTATGGAAAAAGAACCAAAGCCTGAAGATGTTGCTCAAGTATTACACTTGCAACCATCTGACATCAAGGGCCATTGGAAAACCAGAAGTGGTGTCAAGGGTTTCTTGGTAAAGTTTCCGTTTGAGAAGGCACAAGACTGCTGGAATTCTCTTGATCTACAAGCCTTTGAAGAGATTGTAGCACTCCTTATCTATGGGTTGGTCCTATTCCCAAACCCTGGTCAACTTATAGATGTGAATGCTGTCAAGATTTTCATATCCAGGAATCCTATACCTACATTGCTTGGGGACATCCTACACTCATTTTACACACGAACAATGAGGAAAAGAGGTGTTCTCATGTGATGTACTCCTATCCTAGCAAGGTGGTTTATTTCTCACCTTCCACAATCAGTTTTGAAGAATGAGCAGGGTTTAAGGTGGTCACAACGATTGATGACCCTCACACATTCTGATGTACATTGGTGTTCTCGGTCCTGAGAAAATGTCATCATCATTGATCGTTGTGGGGAATTCCCTAATGTCCCACTACTTGGAATTAGGGGAGGAATTACCTACAACCCCTGTTTAGCTCTAAGACAGTTTGGATATGCTCGGAGGGATGGCCCTCATGACATGCTGATTCCTGACCTAGTTTTTGACTTCGACAACGATGCGCAAGGACTTTGACAAAGGTTTATCAGAGCTTGGAGGATGCCCAACAAGGTGGATAGTAAGACACTGAGGCACAAGAATTCCATCCCCCTTGAGCCTTACCTCAAGTGGGTACAAACCCGCACCCAGAATCTTATGATGCTATATCCTCACATTCTCCCCTTTATCAAAGAGCCTGTTATGGAAGGAGAGGTTCCATACACCATCCTACATCCTGACATGCCAACATCATGGGAAGAAATGCAAAAGAGTTGGATCCAACTCAAGGAAGAACGAAATACTTTTGAAGCCAGCTTCTATGCCAGTGAGAAGAAGGTTTTGGAGCTCACCCGCCGACTTCATGAGGAGGAAACTCTCAACACTTACATCGCGCCAAAGAGGATTCGCAATGTCTTTTTACATTAAGAATTTTGTAATATTTTTCCCATGAGGCACTTATGTACTAACAATTTCTTCTTAGTATGACGTGTGTTCCTTTTTGTTTGCAACAAATTTGAATTTCTGAATCCTTGAATGCATTACATGAATAACATATCATTCATCATATGCATAAACAGGTCTTTACACCAGGTTTCCTTATCTTTCTGCTGTTTATTTAAGCAAGATGGATTTGGAGCAGACGGTTAAGGATCTGCAAGCACAGAATTCTCAATTCCAGCAACTCCTCATGACCTTAGCAAAGAGTCAAGAGGACCTCAAAGCACTGTTGGAGAAGAATAAAGAGAAAAAGAAGAAGAGGCCCGGGGTAGCCACTTTTGGAAGAAGGTTTGAAAGCAATGCTAGAAAAGTTCTCGAGTTCTCCTCAACGTCTGACAAAGGGGCTGGTAAAGGAAAAGGGGTTGCGGTACCGTCTGAATCTGAAGTTGAAGAGGAGGAAGAGGAAGAAGACGAAGACTACTCCAAACAGCAATATCCCCCAGTAGATGATAAATATAAGAATCTTGAGGATAGACTGGCAGCCATGGAGTTGCAGAGGGTACCTGGTTTAGATTTTGAAGAACTAGGGTTGGTCGCTGGGATCGTTATCCCTCCCAAGTTCAAAGTACCAACATTTGCTAAGTATGACGGCCTGTCCTGCCCAAAGATGCATCTGAGATCGTATGTCAGAAAGATCCAACCCCACTCATCTGATAAAGACCTTTGGGTACACTTTTTCCAAGACAGTTTGTCAGGCATGCAACTAGACTGGTTCTATCAACTCGAGAGGTCGGAAGTTCACAATTGGGAAAACTTAGTTGTTGCTTTTTATCGTTAATACCAATACAATGCTGATTTGGCGCCCACTCGTACTCAGCTACAAAGTATGGGGATGGCTTCCAATGAGGGATTTAAAGAGTATGCCCAGAAGTGGCGTGATCTGGCTGGAAGGGTGCAGCCACCATTGTCGGATAGAAAGCTAGTTGGCGTGTTTCTGGGGACCCTGTCTGGCCCTTTCTTCAATCATATAATCGGGAGTTCTTCCGCGGGATTTACCGAACTAATTTTGACTGGCGAAAGGGTTGAGGCTGGTATTAAAAGTGGTAAGATTAAAAAAGATGCTTCCGTGTCCATCGCTGTTAAGAAAGCCTTCCCGGCTAAGAAGGAAACCTCTGTTGTTTACTCTCAGAAAAGTCATGGAAGAACCGAGCGCCGGCCAACTATAGGGGCTGTGATGATTCAAAACTCTTCAAATGACCAACCTCGTAACAATCAGTCAAGACCTAATCAACAATGGGTAGAAATGTCACAATGGCAGTTCACCCGAATCAACATGACGCCAGCGCAAGTACTCCCTCATTTGTTAAAGCTGAATCTGACCAGTTTGAAGGAAGTGCCAAAGAACCCTAATACTTCCTCTCCATACTACCACTCCAATGCTAAGTGTGCTTACCACTCTGACAGTGCTAGGCATGACATTAATAATTGTTGGGCGCTTAAGAATAAATTCCAAGACCTGATTGACGCCAAGGAAGTAGAATTCGATGCGCCCGAAAAGCCAAATGTGATTTATGCCCTAATGCCCAAGCACGGTAATAATGTTCATGCCGTTATGGAGGACCTTCATGTTACTGATGTTGCTGACCTTTTGACTTCGTTACTAGTGATTAAAGAGAATTTGATGAGAGTCAGGATCTTTCCTGGTTATGGAAAAGACTGCTACTTTTGTTTGAACATACGAGCTGACTGCCCAATGTTGAAATCAAGTGTCCAACGCCTGATGGATACCCAAGAGATACTCTTCCAGAAGACCCCTGTTGATACCTTCACTTTTGTTACTCCTGCTACTTTTGCTACTTCAACCAACAATATTGCAATTATAACCATTTCCGACAATCCTCCCAAGGCTTGCAAAAGGCCTGTCGAGATTACACCCGACCCTAAATTTGTACCTTTAAAAATCACCATGCCGGGGCCTGTCCCGTATCAATCTAGCAAAACGATACCATGGAACTATGGAGGAGAAATCTTCTATCATGGTATCAAGCAGATTGAAGCAGTCCAAGAGAATTCTGAAGAAGAAAACCCTAATATAGGGAACATTGTGGGTACAAGCAAGATAACCCGCAGCGGCCGGATCTTTTCTCCGGAGATTGCTCCCCCCCGAGCAGTTTTCGGACCCTCGAAAGCTTCTGCACCTGTTAAGTCATTTGTGTGAGACCCGATAATTGAAGAATTGGATACTCCTGAAGTAAGACCATCTGCTGATAATACCGACAAAGGTAAGGGGATACTATAAGAGCCTGTCAGGACGAAGGCTCATGTTGTGGTTATCCCCGAAACCACCCAGAAAGAAATGGATGAAATCTTGAAAATAATCAGAAAGAGTGACTACGACATCGTGGAACAGCTAGGGCAGACCCCCTTCTAAAATTTCAATGTTGGCTCTTCTACTCTGTTCTGAGGCCCATGTTAAGGCCCTGATCAAATTTTTGAAGGCGGCACATGCACCCCAAGAGACTTCGGCTGACCAGTTTCAGGAGTGTGTGGCCAGTCTTACTGCTGATAATGGCCTTGGCTTTTCTGATGCTGACTTGACTCCCAAAGGAAGGAAACACAACAATGCGCTACATGTTTCAGTTGAATGCAGGGGAACCACCCTCGCCCATGTCTTAGTTGATATTGGTTCTTCCTTGAATGTGCTGCCGAAGAAAGCTTTAGACCGTTTGGATTGCAAAAGATTGACCCTCAAACCTTGTAACATCGTTGTTAGGGCCTTTGATGGGTCCAAAAGAATGGTTCATGGAGAGGTTGATATTCCTATCAAAGTAGGCACAAAAGTTTTCAACTCCACCTTTTATGTGATGGACATCCGTCCGTCATATTCGTGCTTTTTAGGAAGACCGTGGATCCATTATGCCGGGGCAGTTACCTCCTCTTTGCACCAAATGCTGAAATATCCTGTTAAGGGTAAGATTATAACGGTGCACGGAGAGGAAGAGTACATGATAAGTCATCTCAATTACTTCCGCTATGTGGAGTTGGATGGCGAGTTCATCGAAACGCCTTTCCAACATTTTGAGGAAGTTTCTCCTGAGGTAGCAGTTGCGAAGACAATGGTTGAGGTACCTATCATTCCCAAGCATATGCATAGGATGGCATCTCTCAAGGATGAAGAGGCGGTGATCAAAAAAGGGAAGAGTACAGTATGGGGGCAATTGCCTGATTTTCCCCATAAGACTGACAAATTTGGACTAGGGTTTACAGCTGCAGGACAGAAGGCCATGCGTCGTTCTAAGACTGGAGGGCCACCTGTAAGGATCACTCACCACGAAATTAATGTTGTTGAAGATAAAGATAAAGAGAAAAACTTCAAAGATTGGATCTTTCCAACCGTCGAAGGGGGTCTAAGCAACTGGGAAGCAAAGGATTTTATTCCCATCACCTTTATCAACCAGTAATTTTATCTTTGAACAATTTCCTATTTGTTGGTCTGTAATAACTAAACAATTCGCACACTATTTTCACCTCATGCCTTGCCCGGGGCGTGTAGGTCCATTTGTAAGGGCTTGATTTTCTTCATTATCATATGCCATGTTTTAATGAATCATTGGACGTCTTCATCTAAACTGTTGTGTTCATTTTCTTTCCTTTTTACATTTTGTTTTGTTTAAGGATGACTATCCCTTACACACACCCACACTCACAAATGCAGGTACCCATCCACTCCGGATTCCATGGGTGACTATTCTGCTTTAGCCTTCGATAACTCTGAGGATTTGGTCAATCATGCTGAGTACGAAGTTGACGAAGACTGTGATGTGCCGGGAGAGTTAGCCAGACTTTTACAACAAGAAGAGAGGGTTATTCTGCCTCATGAAGAGTTGCTAGAAACCATCAACTTAGGGACAGAGGAAGACAAGAAAGAAGTAAAAGTGGGTGCCAACCTGGAACCAAGTGTCAAGGAGCGCTTAGTGCAGTTGTTGAACGAATATGTTGAAATCTTCGCCTGATCTTATGAAGACATGCCGGGACTAGACACAGATATCGTGGTTCACCGTCTCCCTACAAGAGAAGACTGTCCACCGATTAAGCAAAAGGTCCACCGAATGAGGCCTGACATGTCTGAGAAGATCAAAGCTGAGGTAATGAAGCAATTCAACGTTGGCTTTCTGGCTGTTACTTCCTATCCATAATGGGTTGCTAACATTGTGTCTGTGCCTAAGAAGGACGGCAAAGTCAGAATATGTGTGGACTATCGGGATTTAAACAGGGCTAGCCCTAAGGATGATTTTCCACTACCACACATCGACATCTTGGTTGACAACACAGCTCAACACAAGGTATTTTCCTTCATGAACGGATTCTCGGGATACAACTAGATCAAAATGGCCCCCGAGGACATGGAGAAAACTACTTTTGTCACGCAATGGGGTACCTTCTGCTACAAAGTGACGCCATTCGGACTGAAGAATGCAGGGGCAACCTATCAACGCGCCATGGTAGCTTTGTTTCATGATATGATACATCATGAGATCGAAGTTTACGTAGACGACATGATAGCTCGATCACAGACAGAAGAAGAACACCTTGATCATTTGCAAAAGTTGTTTTCCAGGTTGAAGGAGTATAAGCTCAGACTGAACCCAAACAAGTTCACTTTTGGAGTTAGGTCTGGTAAATTTTTGGGATTTATTGTCAGCAACAAAGGCATTGAGGTTGATCCAGCTAAAGTAAAGGTTATACAAGAAATGTCTGCCCCCCGCACTGAAAAGGAGGTTAGAGGATTCTTGGGATGCTTAAACTATATTGCAAGGTTCATCTCTCACCTGACATCTACCTGTGAGCCAATTTTCAAACTGTTGAAGAAAGACCAGGTAGTTGAATGGAACAATGATTGTCAAGTTTCTTTTGATAAGATTAAGGAGTATTTACTAGAACCTCATATTCTGATGCCACCCGTCGAAGGAAGGCCGTTAATCATGTATCTAACTATTTTGGATAACTCAATGGGGTGTTTACTGGGCCAACATGACGAGTCTGGCCGAAAAGAGTATGCCATTTATTACCTTAGCAAAAAGTTTACCGACTGTGAGACTCACTACTCACTGCTCGAGAAAACTTGTTGCGCTTTAGTATGGGCTGCTCGCCGGCTAAGGCAGTATATGTTGACTCATACCACTTTGCTGATTTCCAAGATGGATCCGATCAAGTATATCTTCGAGAAGCCCGCTTTATCTGGAAGAATTGCTAGATGGCAAATGATCCTGACTGAGTATGATATCCAGTATACTACCCAAAAAGCTATAAAGGGGAGTGTACTAGCTGACCATCTAGCTCATCAAGCCGTCGAAGATTACCAATCTATGAGATTCGACTTCCCTGACGAGGACATCATGATATTGGACAACATTGAAGGTAACAGACCGTATGACGGACCTGAACAAGGATCCCGATGGACTCTGTACTTTGATGGTGCTTCAAATGCACTTGGCAACAGTATCGGTGCGGTACTCATTTCTCTGGAAGGTTGCCATACACCCTTCACTGCCCGACTTTGCTTCAGTTGTACCAACAACATGGCTGAATATGAAGCTTGCATCTTTGGTCTCAAGGCTGCTATAGACTTGGGAATCAAATCTTTGGTCATATTTGGGGACTCAGCTTTGGTTATCAGTCAAGTTAAAGGAGAGTGGGACACCAAACATCCTAATCTTATCCCATACAAAGAACATGTCTTGAAGTTGTTGCCTCATTTCGAACAAATCACCTTCGAGCATTTCCCGCGAGAAGAAAATCAGTTAGCAGATGCTCTGGCTACAATGTCTTCTATGTTTAAACTCAACTGGGATAACGAGGCTCCCCAAATTACCATTGAGCGAATGGATGAACCTGCGCACTATCATGAGATTAATACCGAAGAAGTAGTGGAACAACCCTGGTTTCATGAAATCAAAAGGTATCTCCAGACTCGAGAATACCCCGAAGGAGCTTCCGTCAATGACAAAAAGTTCTTAAGGAGATTTTCCGCCAAGTTCCTCCTAAGCAATGGCATCCTTTATAAGCGCAACCATGATTGTGTTCTACTTCATTGTGTAGACAAGGTGGAAGCAAAGTTGATCATGACCGAAATACATAGTGGCACATTTGGCACCCACTTGAGCGGACATACGATGGCTAAGAAGATTCTAAGGGCATGCTACTATTGGTCCACCATGGAAGCTGATTGTCATCAATATTCTCGTACTTGTCACAAATGCCAAGTCTACACCGACAAGGTACATATTCCTCATGTTCCTCTCAACGTTCTGATAGCTCCTTGGCCATTCGCAATGTGGGGCATTGACATGAATGGAGAGATCAAGCCTACGACATCCAATTGACATCACTTCATCCTGGTGGCTATTGATTACTTCACCAAATGGGTCGAGGCAGCTTCCTATGCCTCAGTTACAAAGAATGTGGTTGCCTGCTTCATCAAGCAGAATCTCATATGCCGGTATGGTATTCCCGACAGGATCATCACGGACAACGGTACAGATTTGAACAACACCATGATCACCGCTCTATGCGAACAGTTCAAGATTTATCATCACAATTCATCTCCCTACCAGCCGAAGATGAACGATACTGTTGAAGCCGCAGACAAAAATATCAAGAAGATCATTCAAAAGATGACAGTCACCTACAAGGACTGGCATGAGATGTTACCGTTTGCTCTGCATGGATATCGTACCACGACACGTACTTCAACAGGGGCAACCCCATTTTCTTTAGTATATGGCATGGAGGTTGTTCTACCCATGGAAGTTTAAATTCTTTCCTTAAGGATTATGAAGGATGCCGGTTTAAATGAAGACGATTGGATTCAGACCCGGCTTAACCAACTTAATTTAATCGACAAGAAACGACTTACTGCTGTTTGTCATGGTCAGACGTATCAAAAACGGATGATCAAGGCTTTCAACAAGAAAGTCAGGCGTCAGGTATATCAAGTCGGAGATCTTGTAATCAAGCGGATCATCTTGCCGCAAAGTGATCCCAGGGGCAAGTGGACTCTTACCTACGAAGGACCATTTGTGATCAAGAGCATATTTTCTGGTGGGGCAATGATTTTGACCACCATGGACGGCGGCGACTTGCCGCACCCTGCGAACGCAGACATAGTCAAAAGATAATACGCATAAATGACCCGACAAGTTGAAAACCCGAAAGGGCGACTTGGGCAAAAATGGGTATCCCGGTGAATCGAAAACCCGAAAGGGTGGTTCAGGCAAAAGTTAGGGATAAAACAAAAAAAAATCTGTACACCCGGCAAGTTGAAAACCCAAAAGGGCGACTTGGGCAAAAAAGGGTTTCCCGGTGGATCGAAAACCCGAAAGGGCGGTCCAGGCAAAAGTTAGGGAATCAAAGTGTATGACTATGTCTCGTCGGATCACTTTAAGAACAATCTCTTCACCAACAAAGCTCCAAGCTACTGATCAATCCAGTCATCAATGAACAAAGCAGCAAATGGACGAGATATTCAGAGTTGTGAAGGCTATAGCAGAATGGGAATCCCGTGGAATTATTACACATAGCCATTTTCCTTTTGTATAAATTTTTTCAATTTTTACGACAATGTTCTCTTACTAGGATGTTTGTCTCCTTTGTACAAAGATACTCACAAAAGTTAATACAAAGATACTTCAAAAATGCAGAAATTGGCTTGCCTTTCTTTTCTTTTTACACTTATGTTTTATTTAAAAATGTCCAATGTTTTGTTAAATAGGCATATGCATTTGAATTTAATCACTGCTTACAAATAAAACGGAATTAAGAAAGGATAATTACTGATAGGTTGAAGGTGTGGGAGGATATCTTTGTGCCATTCCAGAAGAAATCCCTTACCATATGTCATTCAGATCCTCAAATAAGCAAAAACCTCGGAGTACATGTCCCCGGTGGAGTTAAGCTTCAAGATCCCCAACGGAGCCAGCGCATTCTAAACTTGATTCCCCAGCTGAGTTAAGTTTCAAGGTTCCCATCAGAGTTCAAACTCCTGATCCCCAACGGAGCCCGAAAACCTTAAAATACCTATCCCCGACGGAACCAGAATATTCTAAACCTTCTTCCCCAGCGAAGTCAAATTTCCAACCACCAATCCCCGATGGGAACTGTTATACTTCCCCCAATTTCCCCGCCAGGCTATCTTAAAAGTCTGAGAACCAAGCAAATAACAGTTAACTTCTTGGCTTATCCCCAACTAGGATGATTCCTCAGTAGTTTGGCATACAACCCAAAGCTTCTAATTTCACCGTCCGAGCAAACATTCTCCCCACAGAGTTATCTCCCAGCAAGATCGAAGATTCTCGGTCTCATTTCTCCAAGCAGAAGCCTCCCAGGTTTTAACTCCCCAGTAGAGATTCTCAGAGTTTTCCTATTTCCCAGGAAAGTCATGAAGGATTCTCATTCCCTGCAGAAGTTGTCAAAGGCCTTACTAATCCCCATAAGTCGCTAAGGATTTTCAATCCCCAACACTGGTCCCAGGATTTCTCATTTCTCAAACAATCAGAGATTCTTTAATCCCCAAGCAGTCAGCAAAGATTTCTCATCTTCAGCAATCAAAGATTTTTGAATCCTCAGCATTGGTCAAAGATTCACTTTCTCCGGCAGCAGTCAAGGATTTTTTTGTCTCCAGTCATCAAGGATTTATTTTCCTCAGCAAGACAGCTACTCAGCTTACATGCACATCCATTACATTCATATATCATAAACATTGATGAAATACAGTTTATTGCATCATACATATCATGCAACATAACTTTGTGTTTTAGCTAACATTTTACCCTTTTGAGGATAAGATTAAAAGGCTATCGTTAACAATTATTCAGATACAGTATGGATACACCCCCAGACACGGCGGTCATTTTATTGCTCATTCAGAATTTCAAGTCAAAATACAGTACAGATACACCCCAGACACGACGGTCATTCTACTACTCATTCAGACTTCAGCAATCTGACATAGACTAGATACGCTCCAGACACGACAGCCATTCTATCTCTCATTCAGATTCAACTATCAACTTCAAGTTCAGATACGCTCTAAACACAGATGCCATTCTGGCCTTTACGCCAACAGTTTGATTCTCCCCAGTGCAGTCGCCACGGAAGTCATTCTGTCACTTATTCGGATCCCAGTTACAGTTTCAGATACACTCCAGACACGGAAGTCATTATGCTACTTATACAAATCTCAAATTCAGATACAGTCCAGATACGCTCCAGACACGATTATCATTCTGTCACTCATTCGGAATTTATCCCCAGCCCAGAGATGCTATGTACACAGATGTTTCTCTGTCGCCTATTCAGAATTCAGATACAATACATATACACTCCAGACACGACAATCATTCTGATATTCATTCAAAGAATCAAATACAGTTACAGCTCAGATACGCTCCAGACACGGACGCCATTCTTTTGCTCATACAGACTCAGTCTCCAGATACAGTTCAAATGCATTCCAGACACGGATACCGTTTTGATGCTCATTCTTTTGACCTACAACATTGCAATTCAACAAACATTCTTGGATGGAATCTTTAAGCCCATCTCCAGCAAGATTCTACCATCTCTAAATGGCATCTTTAAGCCCATTTCCTCAGCTATATTTTGACGAGTGCAAATTTACGGGCACTCTAGTGTTCAATCCTCTTTTACCTTCAAGTCGCGAAAGGCAAACTTGCCAATCTAACTCTTCAGGTTCAAGAAGATTGAACAGGGGCAACTGTTGTACCCCAAAATTTGCCCTCTCATTTCATCAACATTTTCTCATCACAAGACTCTTGGAGCTCAAGATCAAGCTAGGGTTTGCTCTGCTAAAGACACCTCCTTGCACTGTTGACCTAAATTAGGATTTGAGTTTGCACAAGGATGTTTTGACCTACAATGCCCAAAATGACTTTCATACTTCATATTGGACTCACAAGTTTGTCCATACCAAGTTTCAAGCCTTGATTCAAATTTTTGCCCAATCAATTGGACAGTTGACCTAGAAATCAGTTGTATTGGGGAAAAAGTCAATTGTGGCCAATTGACAGTTAAACCTCATGAATTTTGACCCACATCAACATTATGAACTCATATGAACCATTTGATCAAGTTTGGATCACAATTCCACAAGAAATTTGATCAGATCACCAAAAGGGCAAAATGGTCATTTTTAGGGTTTTGACTGCACAAAGATAATTTTTGACTGTTTGACCTAGCCAATGGCAAATCAAGCTCAACCATGGACACAAGGAGTCAATTACATTGTCTTGACCTATTCAACAAGTTCAAAAGATCTCAAATGCATAGGATTGACAAATGGATTTTTCAATCAACTGATCAAAATTTGACTGTACACTAAAAAGTCAAACTTTGACTTTTTGATCAAAATCAAGTGCCAAGAGTCATTTTTCATCAAGACATGTCAAATTATGAAACTTGTTCATTAAGAAACCAAAAATTGCAAATTAGGGTTTAAAATGGAAAATTTTCATAACTTATAAATTTTCTAAGTTATGAAATTTTCTTATTTTTTTCCTAACTTTGCCCCACATTTTCACCAAGATGCAAATGGATTCAAACAAAACTTGCAACATGAAAGTTGTAGTCCATCACAAAGTCTACAACTTTTATTCACAATTTTTTCTCAAAAGAAGCTTGGATCTCAAGTTATGATTTTTGGAACAAGGGTCCCTAAAACTTTTAACTTAGAGAAATTTTGCCCTAGTTTAGGCAGGATTTTGACCCATCTTCTTGGCCATTTTTCACATAGTTCCACTTGGAATTTCAAGTTGCATTTCAAAGATGGATTATAGTAAATGTTGCAAGCTTTCCAAATTGTCCAAGAACTCCTCAAACAAATTTGTGGTTAGGGAGAATCGAATGCTTGAAGTTGGCAAAAACTCACTTTGTATCCATGGCAAATACATGTTCAGACAAGTTGCATTTTCAAACCAGCATGCTTTGTACTTGTTTGCAGGCCTCTAAACCATTTTACACTCCTTAATTGAATGAAAATCCATTGAGCTAATGCATTATATTGGCCATTTGGACATTGCACACAAAACTAATCCCTATTTGGAAAAAGGTACATTTCCATTCTTGAAAAGTTATGCTTTATGTCAAACCATGATCTTTCAAGCATAGGGCCATATCTCTGAAGCCAAATCAAATCCACAAATTTCAAGTATCAAGAGGATTGTATACAGCATAATATAGGGCTTGTACAGGCCTGTATTCAGAAGTTACACATTCTTGCTTCACAAAGAAGAAATTTGTCCAAATCCTCCCAACTCAAAAACCAGCCATAGTCAGCTTACACAAACATTGCAAACACATTTCACACAACCCTTTGAGCCATAAACACGAGCTCTTCACCACTCAAACCTCCTTGTACACAAAATCTCCATTTTTCTGCAAAACAGGGCAAGCCCTGCAGAATCACCTCCATCTCCACTTTGCCTCGTGCATTTTGCCTCAAACTTGTTCCAATACCTTCCATTCAACTCACCTAAACTATTCCAGACCTCCATTGCCAATTGTAACTCCATTAACACACATTGCCATTTTTGTTTGGAAGCTTTGCAGGTTGAGTTCTGTAGCACGATTCAGGCTACTTCAAAATAAACTAAGCATTAGGAAAGCTTCAGTGGACATCAGGCAAGCTCAAAAGAACCTCAAGCACCATTGAAAGTTGCTACATTGTCTAGCTCGAACTCAACTGAAACAGGTATTTCATGAACTTCTATCTCTCTATTTAGGAATAGTTAGACTTAGGTTTGTGAATGAAAGATGTTGTATTCATAGCCCTGAAACCATACATGTGCTTAGTTTTCATTTATATTAATCGTGCTAGGAGAATTTTATCCATGAACTTTCTGAAAAAACTAGGTTAGAATTTAGGGCCAGAGAAATTCTCTCAGGTCTTTGAGAGTTAGCTTAAGTTTTTTATATGGTTAGATTTGTTGTTTGATGCTCTACAAGTTTCATGTTATGAGTTTTGTCAAAAAAGCACAGAATCAGGAGATACAGGTTTGTGTGGAAAACGCGCGTTTTTCAAACTTCTGGAGGTTGAAGACGAAGTCTGGGCTGGGCCTGGATTTCTTTGCTTTTGACACCTCCCAATCTACTTTCAGCACCCACTGGCCCATTTCTTTGTATTTTTATTATTTTTGCATTTTTATTTCATTTCTGACTTTGATATTTTATTTTTTAATATAATAAATACTTAAAAAATATTTTCATAAATTTTTATATTTATTTGGTATTTATTTTAATTATTTCTAGTATTAATACATTAAATACTTTATATTTATTTTGTTTAAATTTAAAAACAATGTAAAAACACTTCTATTTTTATTTATTATTTTTATTCACATTTGAAAATATTTTCTTGAAATATATATATATATATATATATATATATATATATATATATATATATATATATATATATATATATATATATATATATATATATATTTGTAAATAATTTATTTTATTTTTCACACACTTAATGTATTTAATACACACACACACACACACATATATATATATATACACAAAAATAATACATTTTTATTTTTATTAATATTTTATACTAAAAAAATACCTTTTTTTAATATACTTTTATTTTTGTAAATATTGATATATTTTTGTACATAAATAATAAATAATACTATTTATTTAAGAAATTAGGGTTTTTGCCCTAAAAACAAAAATAATTAAAATTGACTTTTTATTTATTTACATTTCACATTAAAAATACTTTTTACATACATAAAAACTTTTTTGCATAATACATTTTATTTAATATTTATTTATTATATTTATTTAAATATTGTACATTTAATTGTTATGCCTTACACATTCAATTTGATTGTAATAATTTAGAATTTAATTTCTTGTCTAAATAATCCCCTATTCAAAATTGTACCCCCTCCCTATATCATGTTATAATAGTGTAGAATTTAAATTCTCGCACCTTTAAATACTTTTAATTATACCATAATTAGACTTAGGGTTTGTATGCAAAATCAAATCAACAAATAGTTTGACCTAATCAAAGACAAAATGCATGAAAAACAAACACAATGCACACTTGCACTCCTAGGGTTACAATCCACTTGTTGCCTTCAAAAATGGGCCATGATATGCATGTCAAGTACTTTGGCAAAACAAAAACAAAACAAAGATCATAGTCCCTCGATGACGCTATCTGAGTTGCCTAAACAAAATGATCAAGTCCCTCAAGAAAATTGCCAAAGATACTTGACACTATTGCTATCATGGTCTATACGATGACCCACGCCTGACCCGTTTAACATCCTAACACAAGGTTGTTCACCAAATACAATGGTGAAATAACACTGTTAAAAGGGTTAAAAACATAAGAAATATCTTTGAGTAAAATAGGGTAGATAACTCTTAGTTACTTGATCAAAACTTGCAAAAACATCCTTGTTATCTTCAAAATACACTTCACAACACAAATTTCAAAACCCTACTTTCAAACATTGGAAACTTTTTAAAAGACAAAAACACCTTTGTATACATTCAAACAAGAATCATTACAAAGGTTGCCACAACGATGGCCTCTTTTCAAAACATCTTTCCAAATCACGCACAAAGCACCATTTCAAACAATTGAAGAGCACCATTTCAAACAATTGAAAAGAAAAGCAAGTGATCTAAGCAAGTAACTAAGAGCCCATGGATAACCATGGATAGAAAGGGTGCTAATACCTTCCCTTTCTATAACCTACTCCCCGAACCTAAGAAAAAATCTCAAAGGTCTTTCCTGTGCTTTTTGACCTTTCCTTAGGATAAAATAAAAAGTCGGTGGCGACTCTTGCTAAACCGAAACATTTGCGAACACAAACGTAAAATCCCAAGTCAGTTATCCCACCGTATCACACTAGGGAATGGAAATAAACTCATTAACCCATGAAGCAACTTGCTAAACCTCATTGTTTTTACCTACATTATCAACAAGTAAGACAAACCAATATTGCATTTTATTAATTAGAGAGAAAAATCAAAGTACAATATCTATGATCACAAAAGCAAACAAATCAAGGTGCTTGGTAACTTCTCAAAGAGCAAAGCTAAAGATAGGGAGAAGAACCAAAATCCCTAATGTGATTTTGTGGTGATTAAAATAATGTGGTATGATGAAGGGATCTTAGGGGCAAAAAATGGGGTACAACAGGGCGGCTTAGGCAAAAGTTAGGGCTAAAAAAAGATAAAAAAGAATAACCCACTAAGTTGAAAACCCGAAAGGGCGGCTTAGACAAAAATGGGTATCTCGGTGGATTGAAAACCCGAAAAGGTAGTCCAGACAAAAATTAGGGACAAAAAGCGAGAGACTGCAGTCTAAAGAATCTTCACGAATAACAAGTACACCCTCCTAACACTAGATGGATCGAATCAACTATTATCTTTAGGAAGCTCAACACTAAGACGATCTGGGATATGAGAACTATAGCAATATCAATTTTAATAGAAGTTCAATATTTTCTTATTGCCATTTTACTTGTTGTATCTTATCTTTTCTTCGCAACTGCCTCATTAAGGAGTTGTTTCCCTATAAGAATGCCTATTCACAGGCCAAGTAATTAATAAAAAAATTCCCTTCCACCAAAAAAGTCTTTGTTATGTCCTTTTCACTTTATTTTTCGTATGTGAATTGTGATTTAACTTCTTTATTAAGCATTACATTGAAAACAATAAGGAAATAATAAATCACAAGATAAGATGTGAAACATGACATTACATGGATATAAAGGCATCCCAGGGGAATTCCATGACGTTCAAGTGTTTGTTTTTTTATGCATGTAGCAAGTCATAACGGTCACCTTGACCAAGCTTTCGTCTTTGTCACCTCCTTACAGACAACTGAGCACCCAATTCTCTAACACCGAGAAACTTGGGGGCATTTGATGAGATCCATGTCTCTACTCAGTCATTCACAAGAAGTCCAACATATGAAGAAAGTTAGGTCAAGCTACTTCTCCTTAGCAAGATTTAATCCCCTAGGAACTCGAAAAGGCTATAACTCAATTCTTGAAGTTTTCAAGCACCAATATGTATTGGTATCTCAAGACAAAGGGAAACGGACCCCAATGAGCCTGATATGTTTGCACTTTGCATACAATAATAATCACTGCATATTACATTGCATCCTCAAATGCATAGCATATCCATGAAGCATCATGCCACACTTCAAATGAATATGAAGCATGAGCCAGATTTGGTACCTTGCCCGAAAACTCCAAATCAATCCCCCAAAATAGTGAAACATCCCCACAAAGAATATCATCCTTATAATTCCCAGTTGACACTCGTCATTACACTACCAACCAAAAAAGAAGTCATGGTGTCAGTACATTGCACTCCCAACTCTCAATACTCACATAATATTTTTTAGGGTCGTAGGTCGCTCGTAGGTCTTACCCTCATGTTACCTTTTCTAGGTCGTAGGTCTCATGTAGGTCTTACCCTCACTTTATATTTTCTAGGGTCGTAGGTTTCCTGTAGGTCTTACCCTCACGTTATCCTTTCTAGGGTCGTAGGTTGCTCATAGGTCTTACCCTCATGTTATCTTTTCTAGGGTCGTAGGTCGCCCGTAGGTCTTACGCTCATGTTATCTTTTCTAGGGTCGTAGGTCGCACGTAGATCTCACCCTCACATTATCTTTTCTAGGGTCGTAGGTCGCCCGTAGGTCTTACCCTCACGTTATCTTTTCTAGGGTCGTAGGTCTCTTGTAGGTCTTACCCTCGCGTTATCTTTTCTAGGGTCGTAGGTCGCTCGTAGGTCATACCCTCACATTATCTTTTCTAGGGTCGTAGGTCGCCCGTAGGTCTTACCCTCATATTATCTTTTCTAGGGTCGTAGGTCGCCCGTAGGTCTTACCCTCATGTTATCTTTTCTAGGGTTGTAGGTTGCATGTAGTTCTTACCCTCACATTATCTTTTTTAGGGTCGTAGGTCGCCCGTAGGTCTTACCCTCATGTTATCTTTTTTAGGGTGGTAGGTTGCCTGTAGCTCTTACCCTCACGTTGTCTTTTCTGGGGTCGTAGGTCGCTCGTAGGTCTTACCCTCATGTTATCTTTTCTAGGGTCGTAGGTCGCTCATAGGTGTTACCCCCATGTTGTCTGTACCTTTCTCTTGGGTCATGGATCATACGTCGATCTTTACCCATCGTCTTTATCGTTCTTTTTGGGTCGTGAATCCCACACGATGTGTTCTCTGCTGTCGTCGAGTTTACCCATTGTCTTTAAGTTATCATGTTGTTGTTAATCCTACCTTCAGTCACCACGACATCATCAACCATATATTTTCAGTCACTTTAACGCGCATTTCCCCGAGAACCTTGTATTGGCACCGTTACCCCAACACAAGCTAGCATTATTCAAACCACCTTTACCCACCATAACTAGTTCACCTGAAAGTTCATTTTTCATTCCGAGCAGACATCACAAATAGTAACACTCACACCATCTTTCCAATAAAAATTTCAGGTCTTAGTATTTAATCATCTTCTACCTCGAACATTCGAAAGCCTGACACCAATCTCACCTTCAGGTTTAAGACAATTAAATAGGGGCAGTTGTCATACCCCAAATTTGTCCTACCTATTTTAATTTTGTTTGGCTTAGGCTTCGTATTTCATCTACATCATCTTCACTAGTTCATTTTCATATCATTCATTTCACTAAATAAAGACACCTGAGGTCCAAGAGAGCTCAGTGGTAGTGCAATATTAAAGTTTCGCAGTGTTTTCAGGAAACTAGGATTTTCGCGTCAAGGTGACATTGAGCTTTATCTCCTTCTACAAGTCAATTGCTTATCAAGAGGTTTAAGGGGTGAAACCAAGGAATTCTTCTCATATGGATTAAATTTCATTTGAGGAATTTCTTGAGGGACTAAATTTTGAACTAAGATGGCATCTATCATTTTCAAAGTGGTTTGAATTCCTCATGAACATTCGAAATTGAAAGAGAAAGAAAACTTAGATTTGGATTGAAAATTGGAATTAATGGAAATTGGTATTTTATACAATGTCTTTGGTTCACAAATCACCAATTCCTTACATCACAAGTTACTACATTCAAGATTCAAGTCACTGTTGATTATCTTGCAATTATTTTTGGATTCATACCATAACCATTTGAAACCATACAAAGGAATTTCTCATTACAAGTCCAAACTGTCCAAATCTAACATGCCAAAAAACCTGTCCAAACTATCAAAACCTGCATAATAATACTGTCCATTTTGCTGCTATATAAAGCCCAAAATTTGCACCAACCAGCCCCATAAAATTTGCCAAATTGCTGCTGTCAATTCTGCTGAAAAACCCAACCATGTTGTCCATTATGCAATACAGCTCCATAAACCTACATCACATTGCAAAACAAACAAAATAGTCCAAGCAAACAGTCCAAAAACCTGCAAAGAAAGTCTGCTAAAATTGTCAAAGTTGCTGCCAACAAATGCCAAACAATACACAAAATAGAAGTCACCTAAATCTATAATGGAAAAGTAGTGAAACAACATGTCAAAATAGTTTAAAATCTTACCAACCTTTCCCCCCAATTTCCACCTCTCAACTGATATACAAACAATAGACATCAGAGAGAAAAAAGGAGACAAGAGCCACATTGAGGGAAGAGAGTTTTTGTGAGAAAAAAAGGAGAGAAAAACACTGCGAGAAAGAGAGAAAAATAGCAGCAACAAAAAACAGTAGCAACCAAAAGGGTCTTCATTCACAAAAACAAAACGACAACCCACTGTTCAACCTTGCAAGCTTTCCCCTAAACCAACTATACAAACACTTCTTATACATCACATAGAGATTGTTTAAACACAAAAATAGTTTATGTAATACCATTCTCACCACCTTCCAAACACAAACAAAAAAATATAGTATTGTACAACTTGACTGGGTTGGTGTGATTCAACAGCTCTCCATACAAAGTAAGGATTGGAGCAACTTCCTGGAGGCTCACTGAAGCCATTATGATAATCACAACATCTTGAAAGGTGTTCAAACTCAAAGCACAAATTTCAGTTTTAAGGTAAGTCTTATTGACTTTGAGCTCTTCATTTCAAGCATCATTAGTGATTCATCTTTGAAGATAAATGTAGATATCATACCCTTGAAGCTAACCATTTGCTTACTTTTCATTTTTGTCAATCATATGTTGAGAACTGACCTGTACACACAATAGAACAACGCTAAAGGCAAAAAAATACAGCATCAGTCGATGCATACTCACATGAGTCAACTCATGTTAGTTGCAGAACAAGCAATGGATCGACACAAGACATTATGCATTGACGCATACTGTTATCAAGACATAATACAAAAAGACAAAAGGTGTATGAGTCGCCACAAAACATGAATGTGTCGACACAAGAAATGAGTCGACACATACCATTATATATAGACTTATACTGAGTTGATTTTGATTTTCCAGAAACAAGCATTGTTATGTATCGATGCATAAATGCATGTGTCGATACATAATAGGAAATAAAACAATTTTCCTTTCTTTTTACAATATCCTTATATTTGTTTTATGTTTTTTTCATTGTTGTGCATTTATTAAATATGGTTGTAATAATTTAATTAGGTTTTTTACTTCATCCCCATTTGTAAATTTGTACCCCCATCCCATATGATTATAATAGCTTAGGGTTTACTTTTTTGTATGTTTTAGTTATTGCTTAATTATGCATATGTCATTCAATTAGAACACATGGCCTCCTATTGGGCTCATCATCAATGAAAATGTATCCACTTACAAATGCACACTTGCACACATTTCATAGCTTTGTCCTGGGCTATCCTACAGTGACAACTATTCGATCGATTGTTCCAATTGGTCATTTAGAATACTAGCGCCACACTAGTCCCACTTTCTAGGAGCATGCAAATAGCCACCTTGTATTGACTTTTTATTTTCATCTTATCCATTAAAGCAACTCCTCTCCCCTTGGTTTACATACCAAGCATCTTCTTAAAGGATCTCATAGTTGAGTTTGGGCATGGCCATTCTCACGAGGTTAATCAAGTCTTGCCTTTTGTTAACCTTAACCTGAATCGACCACTTTGGTCCATATACCAAGTGTTTCCATGCATAAAGGGTCTCATGGTTGAGGGTAGGATCACCTACTCTCAAGAGAGTAATCAAGTACACCCCTTGGTTAATTATAACCTGATTCAATTCCCATACACCAAGAATTTCATTCACACCTTTCATGATACCACTCATTTTATTGTCACTTTTTGCTATGATCACCATACACAATCACTCTTCAAAAAAACCGTCTCCTTTTACTTATAACATGCTCCCTTAGGATGATAGTTTCCTCTTCTTTAGGATGTGGACTAATTAGACCTTAGGATTGAACCCATGCATGACAACATTAGGATTTCTTAGTCCCCCTCTTAACCTTTCTCTTCTTTTGTAATTAAAACTTTCCATTCACAAATCAAAAATCCAAAAAACATTTAATCATTATTCAAATTCATTTTAAAACTCGCAAAACACTCAACCAATCAAAACTCCCCCAAAGGGCATGTTATCTCCGTTCTACAGTGATACAGGCCGTGCCTATTGCTAGAATGCGTGTGTTAATATCGCCCACTAAAAAACACCAACAAACCAACATTTTCTAGAAGAACTATAGTGTTCTGATTCCTTCACTGGATACGTAGGGAAAGGGTTGCGAAACCCTCATGAACACACTAATAAATAACCATTTCTTCCCCCTTAGCAAGTATAGTTATAGATAAACACACCCTTAGAAGCAAACGAATAAAATGGATCCCGTTGAGTAAATGGTTGCAAGGTGTGCTAATACCTTCCCCTCGCGTAACCGACTCCCCTACCCTTTCTCTTGGTCACAAGACCATCTTATCCATCCTTTTGTGGTTTTTCTCAGCATTTCCCCTTCCTTCGGGATAAATAAAGTTTGGTGGCAGCTCTGTGTTTTCTGCCGGTTGTTTCAATGGTGTAGAAATTCCTATTCAAACTTTGTCCCATGTTGAGAATATTGCTGAAGCCAGTCGGGTAACTCGCAAAAGTCGGGTCTTCGCCCCAACTTTTCGAGGAGATGTTGATTCTGGAAAGAAGACGTTTGAGAATGATGAACCTAAGAAAGTGGTGGGAGAATCTAGTGGCGCCGCTTTGGAAAAGGATGATGATGATCTATTGAAAATCATCAAGATGAGTGATTACAAGTTATGGATCAATTGTTGTAAACTCCATCCAAAATTTCCATTCTAGCCTTGCTAATAAACTCTTCTGCTCATAGGGAGTCTCTGATGAGAATATTGGATCAGTCTTTTATGGAAAGTGATATGTCTCTGGATCAATTCAGTAATGTTGTGGGGAATATTACATCTTGTGATAATATGTGTTTTTGTGATGATGAATTTCCCGATAAAGGAAGAAACCATAACCTGACTCTCCATGTTTCAATGAATTGTAAGAATGACTCTTTGTCCAATGTGTTGATTGACAATGGGTCTGCTTCGAGTGTCATACCAAGAAGTACACTCATGAAGCTTAAGTAACAGGGAGCTTCTATGCACCCAAGTGGCATCATAGTGAAAGCATTTGATGGTTCGAGGAAGCCTGTCATCAGAGAGGTAGATTTTCCTATTCACATAGGACCGCATTTATTCCAGATTACTTTCCAAGTTATGGATATTGTCTCCGCCTATAGCTGTTTATTGGGACGGCCATGGATCCATGAAGCAGGAGCTATTAACTTAACCTTGCACCAGAAGCTAAAATTTGTTCGTGAAGGAAATGTGGTCATTGTGAGCAGTGAGCAAGCTCTGTTAATATCTCATTTGTCCTCCTTTGACATTGTGGAAGCTGATGAAGCTGCTGTTAGAACTCAGTTACAAGATTTATCTATTGAAAATATAAGGAATAATGAAAATTCTATCGCCTCATTTAAGGATTCACAACAGGTATTGCAGAAGGGCCCTAGCAGGGTATGGGGGCAAGTTATCGATCCTCTTGTGAATAGGAATGGGACCGGCTTGGGTTTCTCCATGAAGAAGGAAGTTGTGAAGCCCAAGTCCGCTTTAAGTAAATATCAATGTTATTCTCGAAGATGAATCAGAGCAAGAGATGTCAAACTTTATGACACACGGAGTCAGAGTCCGAAATTGGATTACTATTGATGTTCCTTATTGCATTCACATTTCAAAGTAATTTTGTTTTTTGATTAGTCTTTTCAAAAATCTTTCACTCTGCCCAAGGTGGAAGTAATGATGTTGTATGGACATATATGTTGTTTTGATTTTTAAAATCATTAATAAAAGTTATTTTTGACTTCTAAATTTATGTCTTTATTTTCTGCTTCTTCTTGGAAATGGTAATAAAAAAAACCTTTCAAAATAAATGATAACTAAATAAATCTGCATAATCACTTGTTACATGTGTCAGTTTCTAAAATCAATCATAAAATTATATGTGCAACTTAATTAAAAAACTTGTTGAGTGCAATGACCCTGCACCCTCTCCCAACTTTGGATATCCTGCGTATGTGGTTGAGGAAGAAGAATATGATGAAATTCCATAAGAGTTTTCATGGTTGCTTGAGCGTGAGGAAAATGCCATTCAGCCATATAAAGAGTCGTTGGAGACAATTAACTTGGGTTCAGAGGAAAATCCAAAAGAAGTCAAGATTGGGGCACAACTTCATCCTAATGTGAAGAGCAGGTTGATTGAATTGCTGAGAGAGTATGCAGATATCTTCGCTTGGTCTTATCAAGATATGCCTAGTTTGTATATCGATATTGTGGAGCATTATTTGCCGCTAAAGCCCAAATGTCCGTCAATCAAGCAGAAGCTGCGAAGAACTCATTTTGACATGGCAGTGAAGATTAAAGAAGAGGTTTTTAAGAAGATTGATTTCGATTTTCTTGTGACATCAGTGTACCCTCAGTGGGTTTCTAATATTGTTCCAGTACCAAAGAAAGACGGAAAAGTCCGCATGTGTGTTGATTATAGTGATTTAAATAAAGCAAGTATAAAAGATGATTTTCCATTGTCACATATTGATAAGTTGGTAGATAGTACAACAAAATTCAAAGTGTTCTCATTCATGGACGGATTTTTTGGATACAATCAAATTAGAATGGCTCTTGAGGACATATACAAAATGATGTTTATCACAGCCTGGCGAACATTTTGTTACAGAGTGATGCCCTTCGGGTTAAAGAACACTGGTGCAATGTACCAGAGGTCTATGACAACCCTATTACATGATCTAATGCACAAGGAAATTGAAGTATATGTTGATGATACGATCGCCAAATCTCAGACTGAGGAAGGGCATATAGAATATTTGTTGGAATCATTTCAGCATTTAAGGAATTATCGTCTCCACTTGAATCCAAATAAGTGTAATTTTGGTGTGCGGTCAGGAAAGTTTCTAGGTTTCATTGTCAGCCAGAAAGGAATTGAAGTTGATCCTGATAAAGTTAAGGCAATTCAAGAAATTCCTATACCAATAACTGAAAAGCAAATTAGAGGCTTCTGTTGTACCCCAAAAGTTTCCCTCCCATTCTTAAGACAAAATGGTTCAAGATACCTCCTCATGCGCATGAAGGTCTCAAACACTCAAGACTCATCAAGGATTGATCAGATGGACTCTCCTCCTACACAATTAACCTACAACTAGGGTTTTAATTTTCTCAAAGGAAATTGGACTTCTAATGCCAAAAGTGGATTTCATGGTTTCTCATATGTACCAAGATACCCTCATACCAAGTTTTAATCTTTGCAGTACAAGTTTGCTCATTCAATTGATCAGATGATTGAAAATCAACTGTATTAGAAAAAAAGTCAACTTTGACCAATCTACAGTAAAACATTAAGATTTTATGTCAACACCAACATTTTGAAGTCACACTCATCATTTGATCAAGGGTTGATCATGATTCATCAAGAAATTCAAGATATGTTCAAATTAAAAAGTTTCCAAATTAGGGTTTTTGACCATTTCTTAAGGAGAAGTCAATTGAACTTTGACCAAGCACAACTTTCACATACTTCATCAGAAATTCCTCAACCAAAGCTCATTTTGAAGGAAATTCAATTCTCTACAACTTTTTCTCTCAAAGCTCAAGGCCAAAAATTCTTCATTTGAGATATATGAGTTGTGATACGGTGGCCAGAACGGGGATAGTGGTTTCCCTATTTCGTTAAGGAATTTGCTGGTTTGCGTTTTGCGTTTGCGTTCGCAAAATGTCGCGGTAAGCAACAGTCGCCATCGTCTTTTATTTTATCCAACAAGGAAAGGAAAAAAGCACAGAAAAAATCCTTTTTCGATATATTTCTGAGTACGGGGGTAGATTATAGAAAGGGAAGGTATTAGCACCTTTTCTATCTGTAGTTATCTACGGGCTCTTAGGTACTTGCTCATCATTTTCAAAATTGTTTTCTTTGTGTTTGTGTGCTTTGAAAAGTTTTTATTTTAACTTCGATTTAACTCTTGCTTCTGTATTCAAGAGTGTAATGAAGTGTTTTTGAAAACTTTGTAAAGGAGTGTAAGTGTGGAAAAATTTGTTTTGATTGAGCAAGTACTTAAGAGCTAATCTACCTACTCGAAAAAAAGAATCGTTCTATATTCGTTTCCTTTAGAAAATGCTATCCCACTATTACTGAGTAGGTAGTACCGTCGTTGGAGATTTGAGGGTCAATTCAAAAAGGGACATACAGTCACTAAAGCAATGTTAGGACTTCTTAGTAATAACTCTAATGTCTTAGATCAATTATCCGAGGCAACAATATCCGAGGTAACCTTTCCGAGGCAACTTTGATCTTTGGACAAAAGGACGACCACTAAAGCATCCTATACGCAATGACCGTTTACCGAAGGCAACCAAGTGGGAGTGTACTCTAGGAGTGCGCATGTGCGAGTGATTCAGTTTCAGTTCATTTATCTTTGCATATTTAAGGTGATCTAACTGTTTTAAAGTTAACATACATTCTTGTCATGCAAACCCTAATTATTCATACATCTAACAGTTGATAATTTGCGAAATTTAAAATGCAGAATTTAAACTACACTATTACAAGGCTTCAGGTATTTACATAGCCAAAAACAAACCCTTTGAAATTAAAGTGATAATGAAAATTAAAAGCCCTAATTAACTATTACAAACTGTGAGCAGATACAATAATTGGATAAAAATAATAATAAAACACGCGATGAAAATTAGATCGACGAGAAATTATGGTTTTGACCCTCCTAATCAAAAGAAAAATGTTTTTGTTGTTTTTAATATTTTTTAAAGAAAAGAACTAAGTTTTTCTAAATTAAATATGAAAATTAACTAGTGATTAAATTAATTAATAAAAATAATGGCCTATTTTGGGTTTTGGTTATTTTAGGGAAAAAATAAAATAAAATTAAGTTAGTAATAAAACCTATTTATTCTAATTAATTTTAATTATGTAAAAAGAAATTAAAGTTGTCTAAAATTAATAACCTAATTAAATTAATTACCTTTTTTAATAAAAATAGATATCTTGAATTTAATTAGATAGAAAAATGTTTTTGGCGATTTTTTTGATAAAAAGAAAATGATTATTGGTTAGTAAAATAAATAATAAAATTAAATAAGATAAATATAAAGGAGTTAGAGAAAAACAAACTGGGCCTGCAATGTGGGGGTGCAAAGAGCAATTTCCTGGGCCCATTTGAGTGAGACCCGTTTGACCTTTGTGATCATGTACTGCACGCCTGACTTGGCTCATGATGCACCTTCAGATGATGGCCATCAGATTTGGCCATCTTACACTTGGTTGACTAGATTGGGAGGATGTATGGTGATCATTGGGCTTGTACACGCATTGGATTGCCTGAAATAAAATATGAAAATAACAAATGCTGGAGGCAGGGGTCGAACCCCTGACCTCCAGCCTTCCAATGCCTTAAGCGCTTATCCGGCAACCACTGCGTCACTTTGTTTTTGTTGTACAGTAATGAAACAATAATAATAATATGTAAAACAAAGAAATATTAGAAAATAATTAAAAAAAATGCGCGCAAAAATTTGAATAGGCCAATGGAATGCTGCCACCGGTCATCGTCTTCCTCTCTCCGTGGGTAAAAGTCTCGAACTTTTACCTACAGACGTTTGTCCGTAGCTATATGCCTGGTTCGTTTAAAAATCCTCCATGGGACATATAAATGAAACCTAACACCATGGTTGAGTTCGTCTCATCATCCTAAACACGATGGTACCCTTCATCAAGGCTAATTTTCCCTGTAATCAAAAACCCTAAAACAAACTCCAAAACCCTAACAATGGCAGCTTACAATTTAGTCCATGAAAATGCAATTGGGTATTATAAAAAGCTTGCAAACATGATGGTGATCAAGAATGTACAATTATTTTACACTATAAGTGCAAGAATAATGCTAATCGAATTCAAGAGTATAGCAATACCGTGACGGACTTACAATGAAATTTGGGGCTTAAGAAGCTTGGTTCTTGATCACTTTAGCTTGCTGAGAGTCCCAGGAGTCAATTGAGATAGGCAAAGAGACTTGAGGATGCCTCTAAGTGCAAATTCGATCTCACACTTTTCTTGCTTTTTTTTAGTTTTGGTTCAGTCTCTCGCGACTGTTTCCAACTTGTTTTTAGGTTTGGCTTTGTTCTATATGTACCAAGGAATAAATTAGGGTTCCAAAACTGATCCAAATCTTTCTCCTTCAATGATTTTTGATTTGATTTGATTCACTTTCAATATCATTCCAAAAATAACTTTATTCAATCTTTTTGTCCACTCTAATGCCTTGCACGAGTTTGAATGTTTGCTAGCTGTATAATAAAGCCTAAAACAAGCATAAAATCTTTGGTTTTCAATAATTTTGATTTTATATGATTTGTTTTAATTTAAATTGAATTAATTCAAATAAAAATCAAAATAAATAATAAAAATAAGATATTGACAAGTGGAAAAGGCTAGAGCTCGTGGACTATGTTGCCAACTCAAAATAAGTGGAAAAGATTGGGCCCATTTGGCAAAATTTGAAGTTTTAGGGATAGTTGACTTTTGGCAATTTTGCAAAAAAGGTCAACTTCACCAATGAATAACTTCCTTAATTTTGACTCTTTGGAGGTGTTCTTGGACTTTTTAGAAAGCTTGAGATGTCCTCTAATCAACCCTTTTAGTCTCATCTCAATTTTATATTCCATGCTCATGTATGAAGCTTTGACAAAAAAAGGTGTTATTGTTGACTTTTCAAAATGACCTATAATGTCCAAATTCATAACTTCTTGTGAGTGCATATTTTGAACTTTGGAGCTGAAGATGGATTGTAGGTAATTTCATCCTCTTTAAAATGAGCTTTGGATGGGTCATTTCTCATCAAGTATGAGAAAGTTATGCTTGGTCAAAGTTGAGTTGACTTTTCCTGCAAAACCCTAATTTAGCAACTTTTAAGTCTTGATGAATTATGAGCAATCCTTGATGAATCATGATCAATCCTTGATCAAATGATGAAATATACTTCAAAATGAGGATGTTGACCAAAAATCTTGAAGTTTAACTGTATGTAGGCCACAATTGACTTTTGCCCTAGCACAATCGATTTTCAGGCCTTTGAGCAATTGACTGAGCAAACTTTCTCTGTAGGGCTTGATACTTGACATGGATGATCTTGAGAACACATTAGGACAATGTTGAGCATTTGGGGTCACTTGGACTCAAGTATCTTGATGCAACATGAAACCCTAATTTGAGGTGGACTGCCTTAGGAGAGAGCTTGTATGGCCAAACCTTGGACTACTTTGAGCAACTTGAGGATTTTTCTTGACATGCTTTAAGAAATATGGGAGGGAAAATTTTGGGGTACAACAACTGCCCCTGTTCAATCTTCTTAAACCTAAGGATGTAGATTGGCTTTCGTGCCTTTCTTGATCCGAAGGTGGAAGAGGATTGAATACTAGAGTGCCCAGAAATTTTCACTCGCATGAAGTGGTAATTATCTTGTGATATCGGGAATGGGCTTACATATGCCATTTGGGAATTGCTGACGAGGGGATAGGCTTAAAGATGCCATCTGAAAGAGTGTCGATCGCATAAGGGATTCCTTAGCGAGAGCTTGTATACCTTTCGTTGAGGAAGATTCCGCTGGGGAATGTTGATCTCTGTTGAGAGAAGTAGAATTTCAGGAGCTTCGGTCGTCCGTCATTCTGCTGGTGAATCATCTCTGTTCGAATTTTAGGAACTTCGATTATCCATATTTTACCGAGGAAATATCTCTGTTGAATTTTAGGAACTTCGATTATCCGTATTCTACTGAGGAAACATCTTTATTGACATTTAGGAACTTCAGTCATCCGTTATTCAACCGAGGAAACATCTCTGCTGACATTTAGGAACTTCAGTCATCCGTTATTCAACTGAGGAAACATCTCTGTTGACATTTAGGAACTTCAGTCATCTATTATTCAACCGAGGAAACATCTCTGCTGACATTTAGGAACTTCAGTCATTCGTTATTCAACTGAGGATAATATCTCTGCTGACATTTAAGAACTTTAGTCATTCGTTATTCAACTGAGGAATCATCTTTGTTGACATTTAGGAGCTTCAGTCATCCGTTATTCAACTGAGGAAAACATTTTTACTGACATTTAGGAACTTCAGTCATCCGTTATTCAACTGAGGAATCATCTCTGCTGACACTTCGGAGCTTCAGTCATCCGTTATTCAACTGAGGAAAACATCTCTGCTGACATTTAGGAGCTTCAGTCATCCGTTATTCAACTGAGGAAAACATCTCTGCTGACATTTAGGAATTTTAGTCATCCGTTATTCAACTGAGGAAAACATCTCTACTGACATTTAGGAACTTCAGTCATCCGTTATTCAACCGAGGAAAACATCTCTGCTGACATTTAGGAACTTCAGTCATCCGTTACTCAACTGAGGAATCATCTCTGCTGACATTTAGGAGCTTCAGTCATCCGTTACTCAACTGAGGAATCATCTCTGCTGACATTTAGGAGCTTCAGTCACCCGTTACTCAACTGAGGAAAACATCTCTGCTGACATTTAGGAGCTTCAGTTATCCGTTATTCAACTGAGGAATCATCTCTGTTGATATTTAGGAGCTTCAGTCATCCGTTATTCAACTGAGGAAAACATCTCTGCTGACATTTAGGAGCTTCAGTCATCCGTTATTCAACTGAGGTAAAAGCTTCATAGCTTGAATTTTGTGAGAATTTAATTGTATCCTTCCTGAAAAGTAAAGGTCAGCTGTATGTAATGCATGATATGTATCATGCAATGATGTTCTCAAAATAAATGAGATTGTGTTGTGTGATGCGTATGCATGTCATGATGTATGGAAATGCGATGTTTTTAGCTGGGGGAAATAAATCCCGGATTGCTGCTGGAGAAAAGAATTGAATTCTTCGTTTCCGCTAGGGATAGTGAATGAAGATGATTATGAGAATAAACCTGCAGGAGAGGATAACTCCGCTGAGGAATAAACTGATGAGGAAATGACTTTGTGGGGAAGAGATGCTCTGCTAAGGGTTCCGCTGATAAATTCAGCTAGGGATGAATTACCATTGCTGGTGATAATGAAACCTGTTTGGCATTGAATTTCTATTTGTGAAAGGAATGAACTCCGCTGGGGATGATTTTCCAGTTGTGACTTCACTGGGGATAACTTTTTAGACTCTACTGGGGACAATTCTTCCAGAGTCTATTGGGGACAATTCTTCCAGAGTCTACTGGGGACAATTCTTCGAACTCCACTAGGGATAATTTTTCAAACTCCACTGGGGATATTTTTATACTCCACTGGAGATATTTTTATACTCCGCTGGGATTTTTTTGTGTGTTGATGGTAGATAAACTCTGCTTTGGGGAGAATATCGCCAATTCATTCACCGTTGCGAGTCTCAGCTGGGGATAATTTTAACACCACTATCTTTCTCCTTACTATGCGGGGAATGAATGCATCTTCAATCGTTTTCTCCAACTAGGTCTATCCATATACCTGGTGGGTAGAGCAACTGTACGGTTTGGACATTTCTTGTTTGCCCCTTATTCCTGATGTTACGAGTAATCGTCTTTTGTTTTGTATGTAAATATTTATGAACAACAATTATTGTCAAATGCATATATCAAAAATGAACATTGGACGTTCTCGCAAAATAGAAAAAGGAAAATAGTTTGAAATTTCTTTGTAAAAATGACTTGTATTGATCTTAAAGTTAGCCTGTAAATAGGCGTTTTTGTACAAGAGGCTGACGTCATAGTAAGAGAACGTCGTCGCACAATAGAGTTTATACAATTGGTGAAAAACAAAGAAAAACAGCTATGTGAACAATCCCACTGGGTTCTGACTCTGCTATTTCCCTTATATCCTCGAGCATCTCATCACTTTGCTACTTGTTTGAAGGTGGATCAGACTGATTAGCGTCGTCTGAGCTTGATAGTTGATACCGAGGTCTGGTTGCAAGGTGATCCAATGAGACATAGTGTTACACTTTGATCCTAATTTTTGCCTGGACCGCCCTTTCGGGTTTTCAGTCCACCGGGATACCCTTTTTTGCCCAAGCCGCCCTTTCAGGTTTTCGACTTGTCGGGTGTACAATTTTTCATTTTCATCCCTTATTTTTGCCCGAACCCTTTTGGTTCGCCGCAAAGCCCTTATTTTTTCCTAGGCCAATCGACCTAGCGGGTCTTTGATTATGTGTAGTATTTTTTCACTATGTCTGCATTGACGGGGTGAGGAAGGTCGTCACCATCCATGGTGGTTAGAATCATAACTCCTCTTGAGAAAATGTTCTTAACCACAAATGGCCTTTCGTACGTAGGGGTCCATTTGCCCCTAGGATCACCTTGTGGCAGTATTATGCGTTTGATCAACAGATCCCCAACTTGATACTCTTGTCGTCTAACTTTCTTGTTAAATGCCTTGATCATCCACTTTTGATACGTCTGACCATGACAAATAGCAGTAAGTCTCTTCTCGTCGATTAAGTTCAGCTGATCAAGCCGGGTCTGGATCCAGTCATCTTCACTCAAACTTGCGTCCTTCATAATCCGAAGAGAGGGTATCTGAACTTTAATGGGCAAGACGGCCTCCATGCCATATACCAAGGAATAAGGTATTGTCCCTGTTGACGTCCGCGCTGAGGTGCGGTATCCATGGAGAGAAAATGGTAACATCTCGTGCCAATCTTTGTATGTTACCGTCATCTTCTGCACAATCTTCTTAATGTTTTTATTAGCCTCTTCGACATCCCCATTCATCTTCGGCCGGTAAGGAGAAGAGTTGTGATGCTGTATCTTGAACTGCTTGTAGAGCTCGGTGATCATCGTATTGTTGAGATTCGTACCATTGTCCGTAATAATCCTCTCTGGTACACCATATCGACAGATTAGATTGTGCCGAATAAACCGTGCCACGACGTTTTTGGTTACGGTAGCAAAGGAAGCTGCTTCAACCCACTTCGTAAAGTAATCAATTGCTACCAAGATGAAACGATGCCTGTTGTACGTAGTAGGTCTGATCTCACCAATCATGTCGATGCCCCACATTGCAAAAGGCCAAGGAGTTGTCAAGACGTTCAGAGAGACTAGAGGTATGTGCACCTTATCAGCATAGACTTGGCACTTATGACAGGTTCGAGAATACTGATAACAGTCGGCTTCCATGGTAGACCAATATATCCTGCCCGTAGGATTCTCTTTGCCATGGTATGTCCACTGGAATGAGTCCCGAAAGTACCTTCATGTAACTCTACCATAATCCTTTCTGCCTCGTTCTTATCCACACATTGCAGCAAGGTTGAGTCATGGTTACGCTTGTAAAGGATGCCATTGCTGATGAAGAACTTCGCCGCGAATCTTCTCATAAACTTTTTATCATTAACAGATGCACCCTCGGGGTACTCCTGAGCCTCAAGATACCTCTTTACCTCATGAAACTAGGGTTTATCCGCTACCTCTTCAGTCTCAATATCACAACAATGTGCAGGTTCGTCCTACCTCTCAATGGTAATCTGGGGAGCCTCATTGTCCCATCTAACCTTGAACATATAAGACATCATATCTAGCGCGTCTGCTAACTGATTCTCCTCTCTAGGGAAGTGTTCAAAGGTTATCTCCTCGAAGTGTGGAAGCAAAGTCAATACATACTCCTTGTAAGGAATAAGATTTGTGTGTTTCGTATCCCACTCGCCTTTGATCTGACTGATCACGAGAGCAAAATCTCCGAACATACTCAAGAACTTAATCCTTAGGTCAATAGATGCTCGAAGGACCATGATGCACGCTTCATACTCCGCCATGTTGTTGGTGCAGTTAAAACATAGTCGGGCGGTGAACAGAGTATGAGAGCCTTCAGGAGATATGATCACGGCGCCAATGCCATTACCCAAAGCGTTTGAAGCTCCATCAAAGTACATAGACCATCAGGATCCCTCCTCAGGGCCTTTATCCGGTCTAGATGTCTCATAGTCAGTCACCAACATGATGTTCTCATCTGGGAATTCGAAGTTCATAGATTGGTAATCATCCACTGCCTGATGTGCCAGATGATCTGCTAACACACTTCCCTTAATTGATTTTTGGGTCGTGTATTAGATGTCATACTCAGTCAAGATCATTTGCCATCTTGCTATTCTTCTGGACAAGGCAGGCTTTTCGAAGATATACTTGATTGGATCCATCTTTGATATCAATAGAGTATTATGAGTCAGCATATACTGTCTCAGTCGGCGAGCAGCCCATGCCAAAGCGCAGCAAGTTTTCTCAAGCAACGAGTATCGGGTCTCGTAGTCGATAAACTTTTTTGCTAAGGTAATAAATATCATGCTCTTTTCGGCCAGACTCGTCATGCTGCCCCAACACGTACCCCATTGAATTGTCGAGTACTGTCAAGTATAAGATCAGAGGTCTCCCTTCAATTGGAGGCATCAGAATAGGAGGCTCTTGGAGATATTCCTCGATCCTTTCGAAAGCGGCTTGACATTCATCGTTCCATCTTACCACTTGATCTTTCTTCAGTAGCTTGAAGATTGGCTCACAAGTAGCAGTCAGGTGCGAAATGAATCGGGCAATATAGTTTAGACGTCCCAAAAAGCCCCTGACTTATTTTTCTGTTCGGGGAGCTGGCATTTCCTGTATAGCCTTCACCTTTGCAGGATCCACTTGAATACCTTTATCACTAACGACGAAACCCAGCAGCTTACCAGACCTCACTCCGAAGGTGCACTTGTTCGGGTTTAACCTCAGCTTGTACAACTTCAACCTGTCAAATAACTTCTGGAGATGGTCAAGATGTTCCTCTTCAGTCTGGGACCTTGCAATCATGTCTTCGACGTATACCTCAATCTCATGATGGATCATGTCGTGGAATAAGGCGACCATGGCACACTGATACGTTGCCCCAACATTCTTCAATCCGACAAGCATGACTTTATAGCAAAAGGTACCCCACTGCGTAACAAAGGTTGTAGTTTCCATATCCTCGGGAGCCATTTTAATCTGATTGTAACCAGAAAAACCATCCATAAAAGATAAGACCTTATGTTGTGTGGTGTTGTCAACCAGAACATCAATATGAGGCAGAGGGAAATCATCCTTGGGGCTTGCCCTATTCAGATCCCTATAGTCAACACAAACGCGAACCTTACCATCCTTTTTCGGTACTGGAACCACGTTAGTAACCCACTGCGGGTAAGAAGTAACTGCTAGAAAACCGACATCAAACTGTTTCATAACCTCAACCTTGATTTTCTCAGACATCTCTGGGCGTATTCAGCGAACTTTCTGTTTCACTGGAGGACAGTCTTCCTTAGTGTGCAGGAGGTGAACCATAATATCGGTATCCAACCCAGACATATCTTTATAATACTAGGCAAAGATATCAACATAGTCACACAATATCTGTATCAACCGTTGCTTGACATTAGACTCCAAATTTGCACCGATCTTGACTTCTTTCTTGTCTACCTATGTACCCAGATTTACTGTTTCCACTGGCTCTTCATGCGGCTGTATAGCCCTCTCTTCCTGAAGTAACAGTCTAGCAAGTTCCCCAGGCACTTCACAATCATCTTCACCTTCGTCCTCGGCTTGGTTGATCGGACTTTCGAAGTCATAACTGGCAGTAGCAGAGTCGTTATCAGTGAGATCCAGAGTGGATGTAGACCTGTATATGTGAGTGTGTGTAAGACAAATAACTGCTTTGCAAGATAGAAAAAGAAAAACAAGGAGCACAAAAATTTGTAATGCAAGAAAACGTCCAATGCTTTTATTGATGATATATGGAGATGACACATAATAAACCCTCAAACAAAGCCACGGTGTCTCGGTCAAGGCACCGGGCCGTAAAGTTTTAAATTGTCTGTTACAAATCCAAAACAAAAGTCTATTACTGAGTAATAAAAGAAATTGGCACGAAGTCCTTTATCGTCCAATTGCTTAATCTGCCGTCGGTAGTCGGGTAAATCCAACTGTCAAACTCAAACTCTTCATCATCATCTTCAATCGCATTCACTTCCGGATTAGTGATACGCAAGGGAGGTCTTCCAATTCGCGCACGCCGAACAACCCTTTGAGCTTTTGCGGTAAAACCCAAACCAAACTTGTCAGTCTTGTGTGCAAAGTCAGGGAGTTTGCCCCAATTCGCACACCCACCTTTTTCAATAACAGCCCGGGCATCCTTGAGGGAAGCCATCTTCATTGGAGGATCTTCAGCAACAATTTCAGTTGACGCCAGCGTCTGGGGGACTTCTTCAAAGTTTTGACACGGGGTTTCAATGAACTCCCTGTCCATTTCCACATGCCAGAAAGAGTTAAGGTGGCTCACCATGTACTCCTCTTCTCCTCGTACTGTAACAATTTTCCCCTTCACTGGGTATTTCAGCATCTGGTGGAGCGTAGAAGTTACTGCCCCAGCTTTATGGATCCACGGGCGACCCAACAAACAAGAATAAGATGGCCGAATGTCCATCACATAGAATATAGACGCGAAAGTCTGGGAACCAACTTTAACAGGAACATCCACCTCCCCATGTACCATCCTTTTGGACCCGTCAAAGGCCCTAACCACAATATTACTTGGCTTCAGCACCAACCCTTCATAGTCCAACCGGTCTAACGCTTTCTTGGGTAAAACATTTAACGAGGATCCAGTATCCACCAGCACGTGGGCCAAAGTAGTGCCCCTACACTCGATTGAAACATACAGAGCGTCATTGTGATTCTTTCCTTTGGAAATCAAAACTGCGTCGGAGAAACCCAACTCGTTATCAACAGTCAAACTAGCCACACAGTCTTTGAACTGGTCAGCAGATGTTTCCTGGGGCACATGCGCAGTTTTCAGGAAAGCAATCAGAGCCTTAGCATGGGCTTCTGAGCATAGCAATAAAGACAACATAGAGATCTTTAACGGGGTTTGCCCCAGCTATTCGACTATGTTGTAGTCGCTTTTCTTGATGATCTTTAAAATTTCCTCTATCTCCTGTCTAGAGGCTTCAACAGTAATATTCTTTGGTGCCTTCGTCTGGGCAGGCTCACCGATGATCCCTTTTCCTAGAGCGTCAGATGACAATGACAGGGGTGATGATTGGGACATGAACAGGGATTGTAGTGGATGTACTGGCAGGTGTAATAGCAACAGGTTTCCGAACAGTTAGTGGGGAGATCTCAGGACAGAAAAGTCATCCGCTTCGGGTGACTTTACTAGATCCAATAATATTGCTGACATCAGTATCAACCTCTTCAACCTTCAAGTCTTGTTTAATCCCATGATAATACACATCGGCCCCATAGTGCCACGGGACAGCCTTATCCAACGTGTAAGGGATAGGTCCAGGAATAGTAATGATCAATGGAGCAACTCTCGGAACAAATGTAATTATAACAGGCTTTCTCGAGGAAGCCTTGGAAGAATTGGCGGAAATGGTGATTATGGAAACATCTTCAACAGGAATCAATGGAACCACAGTTTTCTCGAACAAGATTTCTTTATTATCCATCAGGCGTTGGACACCTGACTTCAATAGATGGCAACCAGTAGGCAGGATGGAACACATGTGGCAACCTTCGCCACAGCCCAGAAATAAACCGGCCAATAATAAGTTCTTCTTCACTGTCATCAATGGAGTAGAAATGTCTTTCACGGAAGTCACAAACGAGTCATCATCCACAGCATTCACTCCATGCTTGGGCATAGGAGCAGTCATGACATTAGGCTTTTCCGGCGCTTCAAACTCAATCTCCTTAGCATCAATCAGATCATGCACTTTATTCTTCAAAGCCCAACAGTTATTGGTATCGTGCCCCGAGCTATCAGAGTGATAAACATAGTAGGCGCTCGGAATATACAGCGGTGACGTAATGTTGGGATTCTGTGGAGCCTCCTTTGGAATCACCAAGTTGGTCTTCAACAATTGCCGCAGAATTTGAGATAGAGTCATACTGAGCCGAGTAAACAGTCTTTGCGGTCTCTCTACTCTTTGCTGATTGTTGCATTGTGGGGCAACAGTTGGTCTTGATATAACTACCGCATTAACTGCTTGGCGGCGCTCGAGTCGACTTTGGCTCCTCGAGCTATAAACTGAACTAGACTCCTTCTTGAAAGGCTTCTTCTCTGTATTTGACGAAGCACCTTTTTGTATCTTGCCGCTCTTGATACCGACTTCAACCCTCTCCCCAGTTATAATCAACTCAGTGAAACCAGACGATGAATTCCGATCAAATGATTGAAATACGGACCAGACAAAGTCCCAAGAAACCTATCCACCAACTCCCTATCAACCAGAGGGGGTTGGACTCTACCAGCAAGATCTCTCCACTTCTGAGCGTAATCCTTGAAGCCTTCGCCTGTACCCATAGACATACACTAAAGTTGGGTACGTGTGGGAGAAAGGTCGGTGTTATATTGGTATTGCTTGTAAAAAGCAGCAGCGAGGTCCTCCTAGTTACAGACGTTAGCTCCTTCTAGTTGATAGAACCATTCAAGTTGAGTCCCTGACAGACTATCTTGAAAGAAATGAACCCAGAGGTTCCTATCAGCAGTATATGGTTGAATCTTTCTGACATACGAGCGGAGGTGTAACTTCGGACAGGAGACCCCATCGTACTTAGCAAAGACAGGCGCTTTAAACTTGTGGGGGATCACCACCCCAGATGCCAAACCCAAATCTCTGAAGTCCAACCCAGGTATCTTCTGGATCTCCATTGCGCTCAACCGGTCTTCGAGTTGCTTATACCTATCCTCGGCAGGAGGATACTGGTCTTTATCAAAATCAGTGTCATTGTCAGAAACAACAAGGCTAGGAGCCTTCCTTTCTTCTTGATTCTCTCCCCCTCCAGATGAGTGAGATAAATCAACATCCTGTCTCAACCTGTTCCCAAACCTGTGACCCATATTCAGGAGGACCGTCTTCTTCTTCTTCTTCTTCTTCTTCTTGTCCTTCAAGATAATAGTCTTCAAATCTTTCTGCCCCTTGGCCAGGTTCAAGAACATTTCCTGGAACTGAGCATTTTGAGCTTGGAGAGCCTTAATAGCTTGATCAGTAGGTGTTTCAGAAGACATGATTGCTGAAATAAACAGCGAAGAAGATGAGAAACCTGTAAGGGTACCTGTAATGAGGTGCATGGGAATGGAATGCATATGATATGATTTCAAAGACTTAGGGAGATTCAAATTTGTAAACCAAAATGAAACACACTTTTATTAGATTAAAAACTTGAAACAATGTTTAACAAATGCCTTTAAGGCGTTACAAAAGAAATACTGAAAAGTAAATCAAAATTAGAAATAATAAAAGACATCAGTGCTCCCATGGTCGTTTTCCTTGTGTGCTGACATAATCGTTAATTGTCTTCTCAGTCTCCAACTGCCTTGTAAGCCTCAGGATCTTCCGCTCCTGCTTATGATACTTCTCTCTGTAAGTATCCCTTTCTTCCCTTAGCTAGATCTAAGACCTCTTTAATGCCCCAATGTCAGTAGGCATATATGGGTGGAGGATTGTACAAGGAACCCCTTCTTCATCAGTATGCTCTACAATCACCGGTAAGACAACTTCGTATGGCATCCCCAGCTTTTGAGCACAGGCTCGAACCCACCGGAGATACGGTTGCATCGGGAGAGAAGTCTTCATTCCTAGCTCATGTGGATCAGACCTGTTCACCCTATCCCAAGCTCGTATAAATCTGCGGCGATGTCCCTCAACATCCCCCTGGAAGTCAAAGACAATGTTTGGAAGCAGCAGCTCATGAGGACCGTCCCTTCGAGCTCGTCCAAACTGTCGTAAGGCCAAACAGGGATTATAGGTTATTCCTCCTCTAATTCCCAGTAATGGAACATTAGGGTATTCCTCACACCGATCAATGACAGCTACCTCCTCCATGTCTTTAGTACTCCAGATGATGTCCATATGAGCAAGGGACATAATTTTGTAGGCCCAACCCATTCCTTCCTCATTCTTCAATACAAATTTAGGGAGGTGAGAAATAAACCACCTCGCCAGCAATGGTGCATAACACATAAGGGTTCCCCTTCTCCGAGCAGTACGAGCATAAAGAGAATGTAGGATGTCACCTAAGAGAGTGGGCACTGTATTACGGGACATGAAGATCTTGATTGCGTTCACATCGACAAAAGAATCTGAATTAGGGAACAGAACCAAGCCATAAATGAGAAGTGCCAGGATGTCTTCAAATGCTTAAAAGTCCAAACTATCCCTGAACTATTGAGCTTGATCAATCAGGAACTTAGCCAAGAAGCCTTTAACCCCACTCCGGATATCCCAATTAGATACTACATCAACCTTTGTCAGATGTAGGGCTGAAGCAATATCCTCTAGCCTAGGAGCTATCTCCAAACCTGTAAAGGGTGTCTTCTCTAAAATAGATATGCCAAGTAAATCAGAAAACTCCTCCAAAGTAGGGACCAACTGATAGTCCGGGAAGGTGAAACAGTGATGCAACGGGTCAAAGAACTGGAACAAGACGCTCATCATTTGCTCATCCAACTTGGAAGTGACCAGGCTGAGGAGATGACCATTTATTCTAACAAAGGAAGAGGTATCAGGAACCTTTGAAACCAACTCTCTAAGTTGAGCAGGGATTTGTACGAAGCTGATGCGAATGGTATTTCTGCGCATAGAGGCCATGATCTGCAAAACAGAACAAAGATGAATCCCTTCGGTCTTTGAAATGGTTAGTCTAATGAAATATGCATGTGATGCCATGATGCATGATGTCATGATAGAAACACACCATAGGTATCACAGATAGAAAACATGGTAAGGGCAAACAAGTCACACAATAGCCCTTAAATTTCAGGCTGGCATGGAGTTTAGGTATTACCCTCTTTCAGTTTAGTTGGTTCAACCTGTCCTAGTAATAGTAACCGGGTTCTAGAGGTTCTCAATATCACTGACCATCCTCGATCGGTCATAATTCCAGTTTAGCAACCTTTTCTTGCGATCGGAATCATCGCGAGAGTATGGTCTCAATGAGTGTAGCATACTGCTACTTTTCTATGGCCAAGTTGGTCAATTATAGGTTCTAAGGTCAGTTGATGCTTAATGACCCCTTAGCAGCCCCATACTCTCTTTGTTCCTCCACAAGGGATATCGGTACCAACTAAAGTGTCACACCAACGTAGCTACTGCTTCAACCGTATCGGTCTACGCCGTACAGTTCCCTCATAGTCTATTGCTACTTACCTAAAAGGTGTCCCCAGATCTGGGTTAGGATCTATAGTAACTCCGATACAAAGCCCACAAAATAAAGTAATCAAATAAAGCAATTGAAAACAATATGATGAACTAATCCTAAGGTACACCCCACTTATTAATTTCCCCAGCAGAGTCGCCTGTTCTGTGATATGGTGGCCAGAACCAGGATTGTGGTTTCCCTATTTCGTTAAGGAATTTGCTGGTTTGCGTTTGTGTTTGCAAAATGTCGTGGTAAACAAGAGTCACCACCGTCTTTTATTTTATCCAACAAGGAAAGGAAAAAAGCACAGAAAAATTCCTTTTTCGAGATATTTCTGAGTACGGGGGGTAGATTATAGAAAGGGAAGGTATTAGCACCCTTTCTATTCGTAGTTATCTACGGGCTCTTAGGTACCTACTCATCATTTTCAAAATTGTTTTCTTTGTGTTTGTATGCTTTGAAAAGTTTTTGTTTTAACTTCGATTTAACTCTTGCTTCTGTCTTCAAGAGTGTAATGAAGTGTTTTTGAAAACTTTGTTTGTAAAGGAGTGTAAGTGTGGAAAAATTTGTTTTGATTGAGCAAGCACTTAAGAGCTAATCTACCTACTCGGAAAAAAAGAATCGTTTTGTATTCGTTTCCTTTAGACAATGCTATCCCACTATTAGTGAGTAGGTAGCACCGTCATTGGAGATTTGAGGATAAATTCGAAAAGGGACATACGGTCACTAAAGCAATGTTAGGACGTCTTAGTAATAACCCTAATGTCTTAGATCAATTATTTGAGGCAACAATATCCGAGGCAACCTTTCCGAGGCAACTTTGATCTTTGGACAAAAGGACGAGCACTAAAGCATCCTATACTCAATGATCGTTTACCGAAGGCAACCAAGTGGGAGTGTACTCTAGGAGTGCGCATGTGCGAGTGATTCAGTTTCAGTTCATTTATCTTTGCACATTTAAGGTGATCTAACTGTTTTAAAGTTAACATACATTCTTGTTATACAAACCCTAACTATTCATACATCTAACAGTTGATAATTTGCGAAATTTAAATTGCGGAATTTAAACTACGCTATTACAAGGCTTCGGGTATTTACATAGCCAAAAACAAACCCTTTGAAATTAAAGCGATAATGAAAAGTAAAAGCCCTAATTAACTATTACAAATTGTGAGCAGATACAATAATTGGATAAAAATAATAATAAAACGCGCGATGAAAATTAGATCGACGAGAAATTAGGGTTTTGACCCTCCTAATCAAAAGAAAAATGTTTTTGTTGTTTTTAATATTTTTTAAAGAAAAGAACTAAGTTTTTCTAAATTAAATATGAAAATTAACTAGTAATTAAATTAATTAATAAAAATAATGGCCTATTTTTGGTTTTGGTTATTTTAGGAAAAAAATAAAATATAATTAAGTTAGTAATAAAACCTATTTATTCTAATTAATTTTAATTATGTAAAAAGAAATTAAAGTTGTCTAAAATTAATAACCTAATTAAATTAATTACCTTTTTTAATAAAAATAGATATCTTGAATTTAATTGGATAGAAAAATGTTTTTGGCGATTTTTTTGATAAAAAGAAAATGATTATTGGTTAGTAAAATAAATAATAAAATTAAATAAGATGAATATAAAAGAATTAGAGAAAAACAAACTGGGCCTGCAATGTGGGGGTGCAAAGAGCAATTTCCTGGGCCCATTTGAGTGAGACCCGTTTGACCTTTGTGATCCTGTACTGCGCGCCTGACTTGGCTCATGATGCACCTTTAGATGATGGTCATCAGATTTGGCCTTCTGACACTTGGCTGGCTAGATTGGGAGGATGTATGGTGGTCATTGGGCTTGTACACACATTGGATTTCCTGAAATAAAATATGAAAATAACAAATGCTGGAGGCAGGGGTCGAACCCCTGACCTCTAGCCTTCCAATGCCTTAAGCGCTTATCTGGCAACCATTGTGTCACTTTATTTTTATTGTACAGTAATGAAACAATAATAATAATATGTAAAACAAATAAATATTGGAAAATAATAAAAAAAATGCACGCAGAAATTTGAATAGGCCAATGGAATGCCGCCACCGGTCATCCTCTTCCTCTCTCCGTGGGTAAAAGTCTCAAACTTTTACCTACGGACGTTTGTCCGTAGCTATATGCCCGGTTCGTTCAAAAATCCTCCATGGGCCATATAAATGAAACCTAACGCCATGGTTGAGTTCGTCTCATCATCCTGAACACGATGGTACCCTTCATCAAGATTAATTTTCCCTGTAATCAAAAACCCTAAAATAAACTCCAAAACCCTAACAATGGCAACTTACAATTTAGTCCATGAAAATGCAATTGGGTATTATAGAAAGCTTGCAAACATGATAGTGATTAAGAATGTACAATTATTTTATGCTATAAGTGCAAGAATAATGCTAATCAAATTCAAGAGTATATCAATACCGTGACGGACTTACAGTGCGATTTGGGGCTTGAAAAGCTTGGTTCTTGATCGCTTTAGCTTGCTGAGAGTCCCAGGAGTCGATTGAGATAGGCAAAGAGTCTTGAGGATGCCTCTAAGTGCAAATTCGATCTCACACTTTTCTTGCTTTTTTTCAGTTTTGGTTCTACCTCTTGCGCCTGTTTCCAACTTGTTTTTAGGTCTGGCTTTGTTCTATATGTACCAAGGAATATATTAGGGTTTCAAAACTGATCTAAATCTTTCTCCTTCAATGATTTTTGATTTGATTTGATTCACTTTCAATATCATTCCAAAAATAGCTTTTTTCAATCTTTTTGTCCACTCTAATGCCTTGCACGAGTTTGAATGTTTGCTAGCTGTATAATAAAGCCTGAAACAAGCATAAAATCTTTGGTTTTCAATAATTTTGATTTTATATGATTTGTTTTGATTTAAATTGAATTAATTTAAATAAAAATCAAAATAAATAATAAAAATAAGATATGGACAAGTGGAAAAGGCTAGAGCTCGTGGACTATGTTTCCAACTCAAAACAAGTGAAAAAGATTGGTCCCATTTGGCAAAATTTGAAGTTTTAGGGATAGTTGACTTTTGGCAATTTTGCAAGAAAGGTCAACTTCACCAATACATAACTTCCTCAATTTTGACTCTTTGGAGGTGTTCTTGGACTTTTTAGAAATCTTGAGATGTCCTTTAATCAACACTTTTGGTCTAATCTCAATTTGATGTTCCATGCTCATGTATGAAGTTTTGACAAAAAAATGTGTTTTTGTTGACTTTTCAAAATGACCTATAATGTCCAAATTCATAACTTCTTGTGAGTTCATATTTTGAACTTGGGAGATGAATATGGATTGTAGGGAATTGCATCCTATTCAAAATGAGCTTTGGATGGGTCATTTCTCATCAAGTATGAGAAAGTTATGCTTGGTCAAAGTTGAGTTAAGTTTTCCTGCAAAACCCTAATTTAACAACTTTTGAGTCTTGATGAATTATGAGCAATCCTTGATGAATCATGATCAATCCTTGATCAAATGATGAAATATACTTCAAAATGAGGATGTTGACCAAAAATATTGAAGTTTGACTGTATGTAGGCCACATTTGACTTTTGCCCTAGCATAGTCGATTTTCAGGCCTTTGAGCAATTGGCTGAGCAAACTTTCTCTGTAGGGCTTGAAACTTGACATGGATGATCTTGAGAACATATTAGGACAATGTTGAGAATTTGGGGTCACTTGGACTAAAGTATCTTGATGCAACATGAAACCCTAATTTGAGGTGGACTGCCTTAGGAGAGAGCTTGTCTGGCCAAACCTTTGACTACTTTGAGCAACTTGAGGATTTTTCTTGACATGCTTTGAGAAATATGGGAGGGAAAATTTTTGGGTACAACATGAGCCATAACTTTACAGGTCATTTTTAATGTCAACAAAAATACATCTTTTGTCAAAGAAATTTACATCAAGTTAATGACTTCAAATGAAAAAATTACCAACATGAATGTTGTAGGAGACAACTTGAGGTTTCCAAAAAGTCCCAAATCATATGCATATGACAAAAATTGAGAGAGTTATGAGTTGTGCAAGTTGAGCAATTTTTTAGAAATGCATGAAACCTAAATTGATCAATTTTGAACTTTTGGGCTAATGGACCTAACTTTTGAGGTTCAAACATGTTCATGACATAATAAGGGACCTCTAAGTTCATTCATACATTATCATTATTTTATTTTATTTTATTTTGATTTTGATTTAAATAAATTTAAAATAAATTAAGTAAAATATGAGATAAATGGATTTAGGCGCATGGCTTTGGTTTTGGATCAGAATTAAAGGCCAAAAAGCTTGTGACAACTAAGGAAAACTGTGTATGGCATATTTGGAAGGAAAATCTTCAATTTTGGGAATATTTTAAACACAGTATGGAAATAAATCACGTAAGCCTTAATTCCATGAGATTTTGACCTATATCACTCCTCTATATATACTCAACCCTCAGACATCACAATGACATGGTTTCGCAGCCAAGAGAATAGGGTTTGAATTACAAAAATTCAAGAAAAAGTAAGTAATCGAGTTTCAAATTCCAAGAAGTCTCAATCCAAACCAAAGCCATCAATCACTTCTTAAGGATAAAAGGAGTTGATCCAAGTCATTTGTCAAGCAATTCCACGTCCAAAACAACCATATCCATCATCACCGATTGAGGTATAAAGTTCAAACTTGAAACTTCTATCCTAATCATTTTCAATACCATGTAGCATTTGATTTGAATTCTAATGATTGTAAGGAACAAATCAAGGCAATCGTTTGAAAGAATGGAGGTCTGGATCGTGAGATTCCATTGTTAGGGCACAACCTGAGTTTGCATTCGAATCTCATGATACACTAACCTTTTGCTTATTTTGATACCAGATTCGAGTTTAGGATGCAATTTTGTATAGGACAGACCTTTTGGTTTGCTTCGAATCTTCCATTTTTGCAGGTTTGGCATTGGAGCTCGCTGGAGAAGACGACTCGGGTTTGACTCTGGTGTCTCTGTGTTTTGTTTGACTCCAGTAGGGCTTGCATAGCATGACGGTGCTTCATGATTGGTCATCACTTAAGTCGTTGGGGTCCACTTTTGACTCGTTTGAAAATTCAAAAACTAACGCACGTTTTATTATTTGTTGTTTAATTCATAATAAGTTAACATGCAACAACTGGTGGACGAGTGGTAAGTGTGATGTGTGTTAACCATAGAGGCGTAGGTTCGATCCCACCTCTTGTCAAATAATTTTGCTTTTTTCAAGATAACACACATGTTTATAATAGATTGATTGGTTCCTATTCCATATCACAAACAACACCATGACGCAGTGGATAGAAGGGCATACCTTTGAGATCAAGGGTGTGGGTTCAGGTCCCACCCCATGCATTTTGTTGTTTTAATTTTCTATTTTACTAACCCTAGATTTTATTCCATTTTCTTACTAATTACTTTCTAATTAACCATTAACAAACCTTAAACTTTTTTTTTTAAACCATAACAAATTAGGATTAGTTTTTTTAGTTAGTAATTAAATTTTTGACATATTTTATTAATTAATTAAGTTAATTAGCCTTTTTTTAATATTAAAATTAATTAAAATTGGGTTTTAATTACTATATATTAACACTCACATTATTTTCTAAAAAAAAACACCAAAAATATCTTTTCTACCATATAGAATTTTTAAGGAATTTAAACATTTTTCTAACATTTTTCTTATTTCTTTTTGCTATTTAAATTCATAGATCAAGTGTATAGGTCGCATTCTCAATGTAATAGCGTAGATTTATTTTCTCGCATCTTTTTACTATTATGTATCTGCTCTGAGGATGTAATAGCTTAGATTTACTTTTCCGCAAATTTCTATACTTATGTATCTCTCCCAAAGACATGTAATAGCGTAGGAACTTTACATTCCGCACTTTAATTTTCTGTACATATTTAACTGCTAGTAAAATATGGTTTATATGGAAAGACTAAAACCAAATCTAGAAAACCCTAATTCAAGACTAAATAACTGAAACTAATACACTTTGAACCTTTTACCTCTAGGGTAATCTCTCTTGTTGCCTTACGAATACTTGGTCACATCCCTCGAAAGTAGGGATACTTTAGCAAAAGATCCTTGATTTAACAATATCATCACGGTCCCTTTCGAATAAAGATCATAATCCTTTGATGACCCTTAGAGTTGCCTACAAAATGATCTATTCCATTCGATGACCCTATAAGAAAAATGATGATAGTCCCTTCAATACAATTGCTAAAGTATCCTTACATGTTGCCTTCGATGACCATACGATGACCTTACGCTTGTCCCTTCACATCTAATAGATAGGATTACCTACCAACTAATGGTATGGATAATACTATCTCCAAAAGAGAAGGAAAACAACAAGAAAGACTTTAGTGGGTAAGAACTCTTATGCTTGCTCACAGTCATTTTCATAAACAAATACATTTTTACACATCAATTTCAAAACAAATATTTCAAAAACACTTTTATACATTCTTGAGGACCGACACAAGGATTATTACAAAGTTAACTTTACATTGGCATTTCAAAATATTTTCAAACAAATCACACACACACAAAGTAAGTTTTAAAAGTGAGCTAAGCAATTAAGAGCCCGTAGATAACTATGGATATAAAGGGTGCTAACACCTTACCTTTTTATAACTTACCCCCCGAACTCAAAATCTATCAAAAGTCTATCCCGTTCTTTTCAGATTTCCTAATTTTTGGATAAAAGAAAAGTCGATGGTGACTCTTGGTAACCGCAACATTTTCGATAAAACCAAAAAGTCAGTTCTCCCATCGTATTACTGCTTCCTTGTATGTTTGAATTACATTTCCAGATTCATTTCCCACATGATTGCAACATGTGAACCAATCTTCAAGCTGTTGAAAAAGGATCAAGGTGGTGTGTGGATAGACGATTTCCAAAGGGCATTTGAAAGTATTGAAGAATATCTGCTAGAACCTCCAATCTTGCTCCCTCTGGTTGAAGGAAGACCATTAATTATGTACTTAACTGTGTTAGATAATTCTATGGGTTGCATTTTAGGACAACAAGATGAAACAGGAAGAAAAGAATATGCCATTTATTATCTCAGCAAGAAGTTTACTAACTGTGATTCACGATATCCGATGCTTGAAAAAACATGTTGTGCTTTCACTTGGGCGGAAAAGCGATTGCAAAAATATATGTTGAATCGTACTACTTAGTTAATTTCCAAAATGGATACAATTAAGTATATTTTTGAAAAACTTGCTCTTACCGGAAGAATTTCCCGTTGGCAGATGTTGTTGTTTGAATATAATATTGAATACCATACTCATAAGTCTATAAAAAGCAGTGTGTTGGCAGATTATCTTGCTCACCAGCCAGTTGATGATTATCAGTCTGTTAAATATGTTTTCCCTGATGAGCATGTGATATATTTGAAAGTAAAAGATTGTGATGAACCTTTTCCAGAGGAAGGTCTTGATCCCAAATCCCCATGAGGCAAGGTGTTTGATCGAGCTGTGAATGCTTAAGGAAAAGGAATTGGTGTCGTGATTATCACTCCACATGGTTCACATATCCCTTTTACTGTGAGGTTGGCATTTGATTGTACCAATAATATGGCAGAATATGAAGCTTGTATCATGGGTCTTGGAGAGGCTATAGATCTCAGAGTTAAAATTCTTGATGTATATGGTGATTCAGCTTTAGTAATAAATCAAATCAGAGGAGAATGTGATACTCGTCACATTGGCTTGATTTCATACAAAGATTATGCAAGGAGATTATTACCTTTTTTCAATAAAATTTAATTTCATCATATTCCCATAGATGAGAATCAAATGGAATATGCCTTAGCCACCTTGGCTTCTATTTATCAAGTGAATGCTTGGAATGATGTACCTCAGATCACTATTCGATGTCTTGATAGACCTGCTCATGTGTTTGTTATAGAGGATACATCAGATGAAAAACCTTGGTATTATGATATCAAGCACTTCCTCCATACTCGAGAATACCCACTAGGTGCGTCGAATAAAGATAGAAATACATTGAGAAGATTGGCAGGTAGCTTTTCCCTCAATGAAGATGTTTTATACAAAAGAAATTACAACATGATCTTGCTCAGATGCGTGGATAGACACGAAGGAGACATGTTGATGCATGAGATCCATGAAGGTTCCTTTGGTACCCATGCCAATGGACATTCAATGGAAAAAATATGCTTAGAGCAGGTTACTATTGGCTGACAATGGAATCTGACTGTTACAAATTTGCGAAGAAGTTCCATAAGTGTCAGATTTACGCTGACAAGATTCATGTACCTCCAACGCTTCTCAATGTTATTTCTTCCCCATGGCCCTTTTCTATGTGGGGTATTGATATGATTGGAATGATGGAACCCAAGGCGTCAAATGGATATCGTTTCATCTTGGTGGAAATTGACTACTTCACCAAATGGGTGGAAGTTGCTTCTTATGTTAACATCACAAGCAGGTGGTAGTACGATTTATCAAGAACAATCTTATATGTCAGTATGGTGTGCCAAGCAGGATTATCACTCATAACGACTCAAATCTGAATAACAAGATGATGACAGAACATTATGAAGAATTCAAGATTATCCATCGCAATTCGTCTCCTTACAGGCCTAAGATGAATGGGGTTGTTGAAGCTGCTAATAAAAACATTAAGAAGATCATCTAGAAAATGGTTGTTACCTATAAATATTGGAATGAGATGCTTTCTTTTGCTTTGCATGGATATCGTACATCAGTCTTCACTTCAACAGGGGAAACCCCATTCTCTCTTGTGTATGGTATGTAAACAGTGCTCCCCGTCAAAGTTGAGATTCCCTCTTTACGTGTAATAATGGAAACAAAAATGTTAGAGGCTGAATGGGTTCAGAACAGGTTCGACCAATTGAATTTGATTGAAGAAAACAGAATGACGGCCTTGTATCATATCCAGTTATATCAGAAGAGAATGAAGACGGCCTCATGAATTCAGAGAAGGTGACCTCGTGCTGAGAAAGATCATGTCTTTTAACACTGATTCTAGGGGCAAGTGAACTCCCAATTATGAAGGCCCATATGTTGTCAAGAAATCCTTCTCTAGCGGTGCATTGATTCTTGAAACTATGGATGGCGATGAGTTCCCATGTCTCATGAATGCCGACGTAATCAAGAAATACTCCGCCTTAAGAAATAAAAGAACAGATTGCTAAGTTAAAAACCCGAAAGGCAAGATTAGGAAAAAAAGAGTGTCTCGGTAGGCTGTAAACCCGAAAGGGCGGTATAGGAAAAAGTTAGAGACATAAACAGAATAAATCTTCCCTGTAGGTTGAAAACCCACAAGGGAAACCTAGGAAAAATTTAGGGATTTCTTGGCAAGTAACTACGTCAGATAGGACTTGATCATTGAAGCAAAAATCTTCTCAGATTCTCATCACACTTAAACTAAAGCCTCTGCTCAGGAGTTCAAAGTTGTTAGAGAGAATAGTGGTCATTGTATTTCAATGTATATTTTCCACATATTTACCATTTTCCAAACTTTTTAGTCATTCATGGAGTCACACCATTTACAGACTACCATTATATTAATAAAGTTTGAGCCTTTATCCAATTCTTTGTAGTTCTTATTTTATTTTGTTTAAAAAAATTTCATTTATTATTGATAGTAATTTTCAAATCAAAAATACCTAATAATAAAAACATGTTTTTGAAAAGAATTTGCAAATTACTTTTTACTTCAGATTTTTTTATTCAAGTGGAACAAAAGTAGTGATTCCAAGGATGGACGAACTCCGAAGTTTTAAAAAAATTCCCTAAGAGGTATCCCAGGATTACTCCCTATGATATGCACATGATCCATCTGTGTTTTGGATATTCGAATTTCGTACCAATTGATATACGGTTGTGTTGGGTTTGTGATCCCATTTTTCTCTAGTTAAGTCTTGGTTCAGATCTTCTCCAAGTTGATTATTTGGTTTCGAGTTTGAGTGATTGGAAACCTCTATCCCAGATTCCCCAGTGAGGTCTTATCTCATGTGATGGAAGTTTCTTTCTCCTTTGGTGTGATTGAGATAAAATTAATTGCGAAGCATCGATCTTTTCAGTGATGACATTATAGTTGTTGTTTACTCCCCATGTATCCAGACAAGGGCATTATTTTTTCTAAGAAATTTTGAGACAGTTGTCAACTTTTTGGGTTCTCTCTCACCAAGTGTTGAGTTTGATTTAAAATCACCATAACTTTGACCTATTGTTATGATGATAACTTATTTAATCTCTAGATGATTCGAGAATATTGTTTCCCTCTAAAGTTGTTATCCCATGAAATCCATAATTTTTCCCCAGAGAAATTTGCCCAGACTATTATTCTTGATTTTAAATTACATACTTGGGCTCTCCTCGGCGTGTGAGTTTTCCTTTTCCCTAATGAAGACAGCACGACATTCCCCAGTTGAAGTCTTGATGATGTGGTTTTCACCTTCCCTAGTAAAGTCAGTATTGGAATCTCCAGTTGAAGACTAGATGATAAGGCACTATGTTCCCTCGTCGAAGTGTGCAGGATATTCCCGGTGAGATCTGAAATAGGATTTTACATCCCTGCAACTACATTAGTTTATTACTATCAGATTGTGTTTTGATTATTTTTCAAACGATGCTTCTTCCCAGTGGAGTGAAGCTGTGAAATGGGAATTGTTTTCCTCAGTTGGTTCTTACTCTCTTGTGGAATCTTCACCCTGGATGTGATTTAGCCGAGTGTTATTTTTGCCCAAGTTGGTTTTGTTTGGTTGTCCCTAGTGCAGTATGTTTGTTTTGTCAGCATATACATGATAACATTCATACATTCATACATAAATCATGCATAGTTGAATTTAAAATTATTTGATCATTTGCATTTGTTATTACTTTTGTTGGCATATTTCCCTATTTGTAGAGTTGTGTTACCCTCTCTCCGATAGATTATCGACCTTAAGTAGAAAGTGTATATCCTTTAACTTTCCTCATTGAGTTATCCCTCGTAGAAGAATTTTGCTTTAGCCTTCTTGCCCAACTCATTATTTGGATGGAAGTTGATCCCCATTTGAGTTTATTTCTCATTGGATAGTGTCTTGGTTGACAGTTTCACTCTGGTTTATTCATGGCTTGAATTCATGGTCCCCGACAATTTTGTTTTTTTGGTTTTTGTAGGCTTTGAGCCCTAGATTAAAAATGTGCATTTATTTTGCACTTGAAGACTTTATCTACTCAGCAAAATGTGTTGGTATTTTCCCAGGAAGTCAAAATTCATTTCCCAGCAGCATTATTGCAATTCCTTCTTATAACAGCAAGCGGAGGTCTCTTTATTTCAGTAACCTGTACTTCCCCAGTAAGCCTGTTAATGCCAGAGAAGATGTTACTCTAATGAATGGTAGTCTCTTCATTATGGGAGATAATTTGTTGTTGAGATTTATTACTCCAATGAATGGTAGTCTCATCATTATGGGAGATAGTTCATTGTTGAGATTTGTTAATCCAATGAGTGGTAGTCTCGTCATTATGGGAGATAGTTCGTTGTTGACATTTGTTACTCTAAGGAATGGTAGTCTCGTCATTATGGGAGATAGTTCATTTTTGAGATTTGTTACTCCTATGAATGGTAGTCTTGTCATTATGGGAGATAGTTCCTTGTTGAGATTTGTTACTCCAATGAATAGTAGTCTCGTCATTATGGGAGATAGTTTGTTGTTAAGATTTGTTACTCCGGTGAATGGTAGTCTCGTCATTATGGGAGATAGTTTGTTGTTGAGATTTTACTCTGATGAATGATAGTCTCGTCATTATGGGAGATAATTCGTTGTTGAGATTTGTTACTTTGATGAATGGTAGTCTCGTCATTATGGGATATAATTCGTTATTGAGATTTGTTACTCCGATGAATGGTAGTCTCGTCATTATAGGAGATAGTTTGTTGTTGAGATTTTACTCTGATGAATGGTAGTCTCATCATTATGAGAGATAGTTCGTTGTTGAGATTTGTTACTCTGATTAATGGTAGTCTCGTCATTATGGGAGATAGTTCATTATTGATATTTTACTCTGATGAATGGTAGTCTCTTCATTATGGGAGATAGTTCATTGTTGAGATTTGGTACTCCGATGAATGGTAGTCTCGTCATTATGGGAGATATTTCATTGTTGAGATTTTACTCCGATGAATGGTAGTCTCGTTATTATGGGAGATAGTTCGTTGTTGAGATTTGTTACTCCGATGCATGTATAACTTGTGATTGATTTACTTTTAACTAACAAATATAATGTATGTATATTTGCTCTATGGATGTTGGCATTATAGGTGATGGCACAACACATTTCATCAAGTTGATTCATAGGTTCGTGAGTTTATTTCCATGTCTTCTTCAATAAAGCTTCACTGAGATTTAAACATCATCTCTGTGTGTGTTTCAAGATAACATGATTTCAAATCCTAATATGTCTCATCATGCTCTAATTTACTAAAGAAAGTCAAGAGATGCAAGATTGATTCAAGAAATTTGACCTAATTTACAAGTTCTTGATTCTTTGATTGCAAGTGCATAACTTTCTCAATTTTCAACATTTTGAAGTGATTATTCTTGCTATGGATTCTTATTATCATCCATAACAACTTCTCTTCACGCGTCAAAAGCAATTGTGCAAGAAATATTGTAAAAAGTTGAAAGGGGTTCCAAGTCATTTTGATGCTTTAGGAGTTAGGGCTTTGAACTTCTAAGGGCTACGTCTTATTCATCTTTTGGGATTTTTGAGTGATTCTAAATATATGTTTCTCTTTAAAGGGTTATTAAGAAATTAATTCAATATTTTCAAGCAAATTTTATATCTAAGATCACTAATGATTGAGAAAGATTACAAGTCCTCTAGATAGGCCATCAAATTCTTTTATGCGACTTCAAAGGATCATAACTTGGTCAGTTTTTATCATCTTGAGCTCATTATTTTTTTACAATGATCTTAATGATGTTAACATTAACTCTCATTTTTGGTTCTAAGCTTGTAAATGATTGTAAGATGCTTTTTTAGTTCAAAAGATTATAGGTCACCTTATGGATTCTCATCAATTTCACAAGATCATAACATGTTGAATATTTGGAGTTTTTGAGCGATATAAGTTTCACAATACTCTTTATGGAGTCTAATTCAATCTAGCATCAATGATCAAAGATCAATTTTTAAGGAAGACCTTGTTTGGAATAAAAACATTATAAGTCATTTTTGAAGAAAAAACTTAGAATTTTTCTAAGTATAAAAGTCAGCGCATTTTTCTTGAATTTGACCAAGCATAACTTTCAGCTCAAGCATCCAAATGAAGTCTTTCTTGGAAAATTATGAAGAGTGTTACATTATCTTTCCAATGCATCAAGAATCATATCCTAAGTCTTCCTAAATCATGCACACCATGAGTTCAAAGTCAGCTACTTGAAACTGCATTTTCTCTCCAAGTCAGATTTTGAAATCCATAATTCAGCTTCTAAACACCAAATTAGCACGCGTTTTTAATTTAAATATGTTTAACAAAGTTCCAAAAGTTTAATTAAGGATCAAAACACAGTAATTGGCTGAGTTTTGATACACATGGAGTCATACATTTTCCACTTTCGGGCTCCATCTAATTCCCCTCCAAACTTCAATTTTTCTCTCAAATCTTTACACCACTCAATTCCATATAAATAAAGGATCATACTCCCCTCATTTTCTCAAGCTTTAATAGCCAAAATCACCCTACTCAGATCTCACACGAATTCTGAATTTGAAATTCTTATTTCTTTCATTCTCACCTCAAAACACTAAAAGCTCCATTTAGTTAGCTTTATTGAACTTCTCTGAAGCTAACCATACTCTTGCCTTCAAGTATCGTGACCTGAATCAAGCTACGGAAGTCAAGTTTCAGAGCTATTTTGGTGAACTTCGTTCAGGTAGAATTCCCAACCAAATCGAATTAAATAAATCCCTATTCTACTATACCCATCCTTCTGATTCTCATACTTCTTATGGTTTTCATTTTCATTGAGAATTGAAAGAGATACTTGGAAATTTCATGGTCGTTATTTTTTCTGGTTTTTTCCAAATCTAGCCTTACTCAGCTTATATAAATTATGCACAAGGGTACCATTAGAATTGTCTTGAAGAGACGAATCTAATAGTACCGGTCTGGTTTGCTAATTTTACAGTTTGTGGAACTCCAATCTAGGGCGTCTGGAGGTTGAAGACTACCTATGTGTCATGCTTCAACCAATGATAGTGTGACATGTAATTTTTTTGAATTCTATCCAGTATGCTTGCCTTACCATACTTGTGTTTTGAGAGCCCTTGAATCTGATTACTTTCATTAGTCAGACTTCATCCAATGTGCCACATTTTTAGTTACTTTTAATTATTAAAAATGATTTGGTGTGATTTCCAAAGATGACCATATTATGCACAGTGTGTCAGATCCCTTAAATCTTCTTACTAACACGTTATGACATTAATCTAATGGTCCATATTTTTTTGGCTTTATTTTTATTTTCAGATTATTATATTTAACTGTTTTGAACTTCAAAAATTATGAAAAAATTCACAAAAATATTTTCAAATATTCTCTTTCTGATTTTTATTTTTTAACTATTTTATTTTCAGATTTGATATTTTGTATGATTTTTCTTTTGTTTTGACTTGGTTTTTTAATTGTTTAAAAATACTTTTTGATATTTTTAAATTATGAAAAAATTCATAAAAATCATTTTCTTTATTTCTGACTTTCTGGAAATTTTTCTAGAATTTTATTCTAATTTTTACTATTTTTAATCATTTTTCATTTACTTGATTGATTTTAAATAATTTAAAAATACTTTTCTGTTTTAAAAAATTACATGAATTTATGTAAAAATACTTGAGACCATCTCTGACTTTTCTATGGTTTCTTTTAATTTTTATTTGATACTTTGAATATAGTTTGTTATTTCCCCTTTTATTTTCACTTATAAAAAAATTTAAAAACCATTTTCTTATTATATTTTGCTTATTAAAGGCAATTTTATTTTTGAATATATAATGGTTGAGCTTGAACAATGTGATTTTTAATCATGAGTTTCATTAACATCATTGGAACTCGGGTGTTGAGTTTAACTCCACCAAAATGGATGAATAATTTTAATGATAGTTTGATTAAATTCTTTGGTTCAAATATCTTTTTTCCATCTTATTTCTTCTTTGACTTTTTCTTGTGTTATAAGCTTCATGAGTGTGGTTTCTATCACATCTCAAGATTTGTGTAGTATATACATTTCTATCGACCGGCCTCAAAATAAGTGCGACTTCTACATAAGTCTACTTACGATTGCTTAATATAGTACTAAATTTTGTCCCGATTCGAGAAATGATCATTCATGGCCCAAACCTATGTTTGCAAGCCCAAGTATGTTTAATTTGAAACATTTGATCTAGTAACCTTGAGGTTCATTGTTAGGAGGCTTTGATCGTATCAATCCTCTAATTAACCATCATAAACTTTGGTCTAAGTGAATCGTTTAAACATCGTTGATCATATGTTGTCGCCTCGAGAACTTGAAATGAATGATATACTTGACAAAAAGAAAATGAAACTTGTTATTGAGAAGCTTTGATTTTATCAATCTTCTAATGAGTTTTCAAATGCAAGTTTCAAGATGGTCATTCAACTAACCTCTAATTTCTAATTCACTAACAATTGACTTTTACTTTGAGTTTTTACTCTTTGCCTTTTATTTTATGTCTTTACTTTTATGTACCATTTACTTTGGCATTTACATTTCATGTCATTTTTATCTTTGCTCACTTGAGCATTTATCTTTATGTCTTTCTTCATCTTTGCTCACTTGAGCTTTCATTTTCTTTTTAAAGATACTTAATAATCAACTTGAACAATAAAAACATTAAGATTACATGGACTATTTGGTTACTATCCTTGGATTATGGAGTTGTGGACCTCTTGGACTTAGGATTAGAAGCCTTGATTACCCTTAAGACCTTGTGGCTCTGATTGTTATTTTGTATGGAGTTCTTGGGATTTACCCCCAAGACATTGGGTTGATTTTATTTATGTGCAAGTTGTTCTAATTATATACTTTGAATGTGATTAGGAATTCCTCTGTGTACAACCGTTACTCTGCCCAATTTTTGTAAAAACTTACTGCATCTGAAGCTTGGTATTCTTAAGAGCTTTTGTATCTTTGCTTGCTTGGTTTTAATCCAAATGATGGGAATTCTACATTGACTCTTTATGTCAAGTGTTGGCTTCTTATTGGTTAGACGGTTCTTTTCCCTAACTTTTACCTTATGCTTTAGGATAGTCCCTTCATCTCCTCCCATCTTCTTTAATTTCAAAAATCTTCTCCCTCCTTTTCAAAACTCTTCTTGATTTCTAACTTGAACCGCTTTCACAATAAACTTGGACTTAGGTCCATGCATTTTCAAAAATATTTTCTTAATTAAACTTTAACCAACTTAATCATACTTTGACATTTTTGTGAGAAGATTAAAAGTCCATCAATCTCATTCAAACCATTTTTGCCACTTTGGCATTATACTTTAAAATTTTCTCAACAGATTAGACTCTTATTAGCTCTTGTAGTGATGCGAGCTACTATACTTCTATGATATATAGTGAAGTGAGATATTTTCCACTTAGGTGTCGAGTGAGGCTTTGTTGATTTTAAAATCCAAGCCAGATCCTCAACTTTGAGATGATGCAAATTCTCCTTTCTCATAAACGTGGGTAGTAAGTATGTTTTCCATTCGGATATGACGATGATATCTCTTCTCTTAAAATTAACCAACACACGTGTGTTTTAAAACTTTTAAATGTGAACTACAAGTACCCTGATCCCCTATTGCATGGAAGGTGGTACGTAGGCACTAAAGGTTCACAACCACGACGGGTGCGAAAATTGTAAAAAAATACTTATTTTCTCATCTCCACATTTATTTTTATATACAACGTATATAGAAAAAATACATAAATTTTCAAAGAAGTTCCTGCAGAGTACCGCAGATGTTTAGGGTGCTAATACCTTCCCTTTTCATAACTAACCCCCATACCTAAATTCCCCCCCTCCTCTTTTTTGGGTTATTTGCTCTTTTCTCATTCCTCTGGAAACAATAAAGCGCGGTGGAGATTTTTATTTGATCTGTGCGAGTCAAGTCAATCTAATGGCTTAGTCTTAACATTTCTACTGCTACACTATCAGTTTCATGTAGGAAACTATCCAGACGAGCATTGGAAAATTTCTTATTCCTTTTCCACCTTTTATTAAAACATTGAGGATAATGTTTGGTTTAACTATGGGGGAGGAACTTTACCGCTTTTCATTTATCGCTTTTTAGTTTGATTTATTTGTTTTCTAGTTTATTGCATGTTTTTAGGATTTTATTTGTTTTCAGTATTTGGTCGATTCATTGCATGTGATGTCAAGTCTTTATGCCTGTTTTTCAGTTGTTATTGAATTTCCCCAAAATTTTAAAACCTTCCGAAATTTTAAAATTTTAGTCTCCCAATAAAAATTTTCAATTTTCTTTTCTAATGCATGGCACACACTCCGAAAGTATATAGGTTGTCAAAATTTAGGTTGCGTTAGAGAGACTTGGTAAAGTCTCAATAACATTGATACTGTTATGAAACCCCAAACCCCCTCGTTATGTGATAATCAATTTAGATACCCATTATACCGAAACCTTTGACTCAAGTTTTCAAAGTAGCTCTTAAGTAGTTTATATTAGCAGTCAACACCATCTTAAATAGAAACTATGTAGGGAGTCGATGAATATAAGTGAATGGTCCCATTTTTAATAAATAAATGATTTAATTGAACAATAACCTTCTAAGCTAGGTGACCCTCACCCGGTCATTCATCCCAACAGTTGTTAAGCCTGTAAGGATTTAATAATAAACACCCATTTTTGGTTGTTCCATAGGTCTCTGGTACTGGACTTGGTAGGGCGGGCTAGAGTCCGATTCCCCGCAACCGCAGTTGGGAAAAATGAGGTTGCACCACTTACATACCAGAACCTCGGGCTAAAGAAAAGAAAAATGATCATAGTTGCTAATCGATTTCCCCTACTATGTATGTGCACGGATAACAGGCTTAATGTGATTGCGCTGAAATGAAAAAGAGTGGAAAAAAAAGCGAGAGATATAGGTTGAGTTATAATGGCATGATTCAAATTGGTCGTCATAAAGAGGGAGTATTTGAACATTGTGTCATTACGATATCCTTGGTATTTTATACTTAGTACCTATCAAACTAACATTAGCCTAGCAGCCACGTATGATTAAGAGTCGTGTCGCGCTCATGTTTCGAATCACTCTTAATTTTTTATTTTACTGTGTTGGTTGATTTCTTGAGGACAAGCAATGGTTTAAGTGTGGGGGAATTCGATAACACGAAATTATATCATATTTTCTGGCTCGACTTGCATGCATTTTATTATTGTTTTCATTTATTTAGGTCATATTATGTTGGTATTTCTATTTCATTTCAGGTTCATGCTGACACATAGCTTCCATGAGAAAAATAATGATAAATGGCCAAGACATTGAGAAGAATTGAAGAAATTATGAAAAACAATAGGAAAATGCATGACAGAAGACTGTGACGGTCATCACAACTTTCATGCCAGTCGCCAGGCCTTGAAAATATGTGTGCCCCTCGGCACACATGGGGTAGTTTTAGACATCCAAGTTTGTGCGTTCATAGTTTGAGACAGAAATCACTTTGTAAAAGTGGTAGTTTCTCACATTGGAGAACTACCACACCATTAGTATTAGGCCTACAATTTGTGTAATGCTTGGATCAAATCTTACCGCTTTCATAGAAGTTATTTCAGTTTCATCTTTATTTCAAGTCTCGTAGTTTATTCCCAACTTTTACAGGTTCCCATTTATTTCTTTATTATTATTATTATTGTCGTTTATCATTGTTAATTTAATTACCATGTCGTTCTTAATTGCAATTGTTATGTTTAATTCGCTTTTATTTAACTACATATCTAGCTAAATAGTTTTGAGTCCGGTATGTGAGGACTGTCGTTTTTGACGGGACTCGGTAACGAAGTTGGCTTAATTATTTGTTTCAAAAATTATGTTTCGATTTTTAGTTTTTATATTTAATTTAATTAGCTTTGTCACGAGAGTGAGAGGTTACTTACCATGATTTTTCTACGAGAGTGGGAAATTAACTAAGGTTCGAGCCGGCACTACGAGAGGGTGGGGTTCGAACCAGATAGTAGAAACTAGGCATTAATTCTAAACATAACTTGATTCAAGTGGCGAGCGAGAGCAAAATCCTACAGTTAAGGAGCGTGACCTTATTCAAAACCACGAGAGTGTGAGATATTGTCTTTAAATAGATATTTTCTACTAAACACTTTTCTAACATCAGTGTAAGCTAACAATTTACAGAGTCCCTGAGATACACGAAATCCACATTCTGGCCTCTCTCTTTTATTTTATATTTCTTTAATATTGTTTTAGTCTTAGTTTCCTCTTAATCAATCATTCATTAGCCTTAGCTTTACACAATAACATTAGATAGCGATAAGTTTTATTTTTTGTCCTTGTGGATTCTATATATTTTAAAACTACGTGATTAGACTATGCACTTGCAGTCAGTAAACCCGACATACTCTCAAAGTCACGATCAACTCCAATAAGGAATGCTAACCGCAGATAGACTCCTAGAGAAAGAACACCGATTAAAGGAGAACTGGGGATAAAAATAGACATTGACTCTGAATAGAACGCCGATCGAAGGTGAACTTACAAAGAAAAGAGACCAGCCGAAGGGGACTCTGGACAAGGATTTCCATCCTAAGTTGGGTTTTTAAGAGGGTATTGATGTTTGCAAAAGCATAATAACAACATTATCCCTCAAGCCAAAGACGGGGTATAATTCCTTAAGAGTGGCAATTATCTGAATTGCCACACACCAAGTATGGATACTCAAATACTTGAGAAGCAAGAAAAGTTATACACTGACTCTTACTCACACTCTAATTGCAAAGGTACATACGGGCAAAAATACCGCAACGACAAGTTTTAAAAAAAGAAAGACACTTGGTATATGAATTGGATTATGGATTTATGAGAAACTGACACGTGGTAAAGAATGCTTGCAGATAGAAACAACAAGAATATATGTCTTGAGGAAAACCTGTGGAGAATACCACTTGGGATTTATAATTGATGGAGTCTCTTCAGAGACACAAAGGGTGCTTGAAAAAGACTTTAATCTGGCTTATGCTTCAATGCATGTTTGAGATTTTTTTTTCTTTTTAGTGTATTGCTCCAAATCAATGGAAATGCTACGCGCTTTTAGAAGATGCAATGCAATGTAATGATGATTACTATATCAAAGGTGCGGAAGCGAGGATATCTGTTGGGAACTCAAAAGATAGAACCTCATCTTATGACTTCTGCAGAAGAAAACCCACAACCTGGAATTAAATCATGATCTTAGCTGAGGATAAGAATCCTAAATTCAGTTGGAGATAATAATTCTTGACTTTTGTCGAAGAATTCCAATAACTGAAACTTAGGTCTATGGCTTTTGATGGAGGAACACCAATCCCCGATGAGCTGAGGATAACGATCTTGACTTCCCCGCATGATCTTCAAATTCACAAGTTATCTAGCTTGTGAATGGACTTAACCTGATCAACTCTTAAAGATGAGAAAATTCCCCCACATAATTTCTTGCCCCAGTCTATAGGGCCTTTTGAATAAAATTGCCTCTAGAGGATTTTCTGAGATCTGTACTTGCAAGATAAATAATCCCAGTGTTGTGAACTTTAGAACACGACTTCTGGATGACCAGAGTTGGAGATGGTTTCAACAATTCCTGAATGAATGCTCATGCATCCTCAGATTCTGAAAAGATTCCCCTCTAATCAACAGATTCTCAGAAATTTGTCAAATCTCGACATAACTTCCCCAGTTCGACTGGATTTTGGCGGATCAAATCCCAACTTGAATGCCTCAGATTGGCTGGACACTTACTCAAAAGAGTATTAAACATGCTTATCTCTACTCAACAGAGTCTTGACAAACCTTTTCTTCATCTCATGCTTACAGAGAAATGAGAAGCTCATGGAGTTATGAAGATAACACAACCTTAGGGTGGGTGGCTTGCATCTTAAAAGTAAGCTACTTCACAACCGTACTTCTCAACTTGAACTGCCTCATGTTTAAGAAAATACTTGAAGCAATACGTCCCTCGGGAACAACTGAAAGTAATGCACCACTGCTCGTCAGAGACTCTGGGCAATCAACTTTTGCAATCTGCTTCATATTATTTCTTAAACCAATATTCTTTTACTCAACAGAGTCAATAGAAGGTCTGCCTCAAATTAAGATCATTCTAATAAATGACTTACCTTTCAATGGTTTCCTGAAGCAATTTGTCCCTCGAGATAATTAAAATCCCATATGATGCTCGTTATGCAAGCTTACTTGATGTTTAAGCACTTATTCATATGGAAAGAAAGTTTATTCTACGAATGTTAATTCTAATGCAAATCTTATGCTTGTCTTGAAGTTTAAAAACTTTTATTGAAAATATGTCGAAACATCGAGTTTTTTCTTGTACAAAAGAAAATAAAAATATGGAGTGATACCAACTCGAAATTTTAGCAAGCCTCCTAGGAGTCAGATTACCATACTCTCGTTACAGTGCACTTTCGAATTAACCCATATTTCAGTTAGGACTTTTAAGGGTTGTAACATGGCCTGGTTCACGGTTTTAGAAAAAAAGGATTTAAGACTCAAAATATTTGGTGCCCACCCATTATCCATGATGTTCTCCAGCCCTAAGTTCAATTAACTCGATGCAAGCACTCATCTCTTAAGAGGAGTTTATAATTGTTGAGGAGTCAAATGAAGTTTTTTTGGACATGGCACTCACTCACCTCTTTTGTTCTTGGTTTTTGATCACACGACTTTGTTCTTTACTGAGCATTTTTATTTGGTAATCCCATTTCGCTTTTCGCGCTTTTCACTTTCCCTAAATATTGCCTGGACAAGTTCCTTTTGAATTTGACTTTGAAGTCCAGCGGGATGCCTGAATTTTTCCAAAGCGACTTGTTTTTTCATGTTTCGACTTAGCGGGGCTTTTTGTCTATTTCTTTCATCTTTCCTTTTCTTTCTTTTTGAACATGTCGTGCGACTTTGAGACGTTTTCGACTTTGTTAGAAATGATTGTGACTGCCCGAGTCCTTGGTAGATGAGGGATAACCATTGTGGTACCGTCATTTGCTGACCTCCTAATGTGCGAGAGATAACCATTATGGTATCATCCCTTTTTGATGCACACTGATGATTGGCGAAGATTGAGCATTGCGATTTTGACTTTCATCATCCTTTTGATGGATAACCATTGTTGTATCCTTAAATGCGTACTCTTGATGAGTTCTGAACACTCAATCAGATTAACTGAAATCTACCTTGCCTCGGGTTATATGTGATGGTTTTTATGACAAGAAAAGAAACTCCTACTTCAAGGCTCAAAGGGGTTGACAAGGGTCTATCTCCTTTATATCTCTAGTGTTTGGGAATTTGAAACAATGCATGTACATCATCAGTAGGGTTTTACTCAAAAGTATACCGTTTGAAATTTTGGTATATTTCTCATCATCCTCCCTCTAGAGGTTTTTGATTTGTTCACAAGAGTTGAGTATCAAAAATCAAAGAAAAAAATTAATGAGTGAATACAAATGGATTAATTCAAGACAAACATACTCAATGCATTATGATTATTATTCAAAAGTAAGCAAGTTTTGCATACAAGAAAGTACTGAGCAAAATAAGAAAGATTACAAATGAGAATGCCAATGAAACTAGAAAATTGCCATGTTGAGGAGACTAGTCTCCATATGTACTTGTTGCTTCAGAAGATACTCTGGCAGTCTTGACATTCACTGAGTCAAAGGAGACTTCAAATCTGACTGGCTGGCCCGAAATTGATAGCCTTTGCATCGAGTAGGTCTTATAACTTTTCTTTGAAGGCCCTGCAGTCTTCAATGGAATGGCCTAGTGCCCCATCATGGTAATCATATTGTACATTAGGATCAAAATCCATAGAATAAGGAGGAATGACAGGCTTCAATGGCTTGAGTTCCACCAAGGAAAGCTTGAGCAACTAAGGGAACAATTGGCCATAAGTCATAAGAACAATGTCGAACACTCTTTTTAGCTTCTTGTCCCTTTGCTTACCTTGTTGCATACATCTTTGTTGATAGGTTTGCTGTCGAGGATCACACTAAAAAGGTTGAATCGCTGGTTGGTTAACAGTTACATCACAAATCTGTAGATCATCCTGGCTAGAAGTAGCTTCCGTCACTTTACAAGGAATCTGAAATGGAGGATAAGTAGGAGCTTCTTCGTCCTTGGAGACTGCACTAGTTTCATTGTTGTGTTGATCTGGGAATTCAAATGTAGTAGCAACATCCTGGATCTTACCAGTCTTAAGACCGTGCTTAATTCGTTCTCCTATCATAATCATTTTTGAAAATTCAGAAGCACATCTATCTGTCAGATAAGGACCTTGCAGAGTATCAAAGAACATATCAATAAGTTCTCGCTCTAAAAGAGGAGGTTGAACTCTGGAAGCTAGTTCTCTCCATCTCTGTGCATACTGTTTGAATGGTTCATCAGCCTTCTGAGTCAAATCTTGGAGTTAAATTCTAGTAGGAGCCATGTTACTGTTGTAACTGTATTGTTTGAGAAAAGCTTAAGCTAATTCCTTCCAAGTTCGGATGTTAGTTCTTTAAAGCTTAGTATACCACTCAGGAAATGCTCCACTAAGGCTATCCTGAAAGAAGTACATTAGAAGCTTGTCATTTTCCGCATAAGGAGCCATCTTATTGCAATAAGCTTTGATGTGAGTCATCGGGTAAGTGGTACCCTATACTTCTCAAAAGTTGGGAATTTGAACTTAGCAGGAATCTTGATACCAAGAACCAAGCACAAGCTAGCAGCGTCTAAGCCAAGGGAGTTACGACCCTTAATAGTTTTCACCTCTCCTCTAGGAGGTGAAGCTTTTTCTCATACTTAGTCCCATCAATCGGGAACCTGAAGGTATCATATAACGACTCAGAAATATTCTCACAGTGAGGAGCTCCGTTGACAGGGATCTCAACAGTATTCTTGACATTTTGATTCAAAGGAACCTCCCTTTTGTTAAGATTAACATCTGGTGGATTAACGTGATCAACAGTAGCAACTGTGACCCTTTAAACATTTTGTCTCAAATCTTCTTGTCCAAGGGAGAGGTTCTGAATAAGCTGCATGAATTGGCCCATCTGAGTCTTCATATGCGTTCCCATCTCAACTATATCTTCTTGAAGTTGTTCCATGATGACGACGATGTCGGGAAGTCAATCTTGCGGTCTTGAGATTTCGTATAAGAAGCCAGGTTGCAATGAATATCCATACTGGAATGAAATGCATGAAAATGCTTAGATGATAAGATAAATAAACTCTTAAAATGTTTGATGCAATGCAACACCATAGGTTTAAGAGTTTAGCACAACATGGATAACAATTCTACAATCATATAACATCTGTACAATCCTCTGGATAACTGATGTATAAATCTGCTGAATAATTGATGTATAGTGTCTGAACATGCTGAATATATCAGGATCAAAGGTCCAGAACATAACCAAAGAACCAAGTTACCAACAGAATATACAATCACCATCATAATAAATAGTCACCATATGAACAAGTCACCAACGGTATAGGTCACTAACAAAAAAAGTCACCAACTATATAGGTCACTAACAGAACAAGTCACCAATAGTATAGGTCACCAATAGACCAAGTCACTAATGGTACCTATAAAAGATTGCATTCATTCCCACCCCGCTTATAGGTCCAAACTAGGTCAGGGTAAGGCAAGGGTAACTCAGAATCCCAAATCCACTTAGAGAATACCATCAACATACACCTACGTGATAATGATGGCATCATGGGACCTTATCCGAGCGTGGACGACATAACCGAATAGGGAGATCTACATCCCCTACCGGTCGTGTTCCACTCTATTCCTAGTGTTCCTATTTTTTTCACTTGGCCTGGGTATTGGGCCTTTTACCTCTTGTAACACCCACTCATCATGAAACAGAGACAGTGCAACAGCAGTATATGGAAAATAGTAAAATGTGGTGCACATATATGCTCAAGTAAACAGGTATGAAATGAACAAATCTATAAAGCGTATAAAATAAACACCCAAAGAAAATAAAACAAGAGCTAGGAACGACTCTGGGGTGAACCACATTTGGTCGACCTATCCCTAGTGAAGTCGCCAGCTGAAACAACCGGTCGAACTGTCAACTGATAATGAAATCAATGAAATTTCCATCAAACATTTTTTAGCCCACGGGAAGGGAAATGAAAACATCGAGTAAACTGAGAAGGGTGAAATCAAGGTCGAATGACCAAGAGATACGGGTAAGGGAGTCTGTTATGCGAGGGGAAGGTATTAGCACCCCACACGTCAGTAGTACTCTATGGTATCCACTCTTGTTATTCTAATCTAATGGGTGTGGTCAAAGTCTATGTCTAAGTTTTAAAGTAAAAATAAAGAGAGAATGCATTCAAAAGAAAATGAAAAGAAAGTTTGGGGAAAAGAAAGACATTTTTACAAAGATGTGCTCGATTAGGACCCACAAAAAACCTCTGCCTACATATCCCTTTTAAGGAATCAGAGCAGCCTTAGTTTGGCTCACTTGTTTGGTGGGTTTGTGTTTTTTAGTTGAACAATGTTAGATTCAATCATTCCATCGTTGCTCGACCTTTGGAGACTTACAACTTGTAGTGGAAAGGAACTAACATGCTCTTAGAAGGGAAAATCTGATTGGAAAAAATAAAGGAGTTGGTTAGTTTTTTTTACCTTAAGAAAGGATTTAAGTTGCTAGAGAGTGTTTTTATTAGTTTAAGGAAAAAGAATGTTTTAGTTTTAAATGCAAGGATGCAAAAAGAAAGAAGACATCTAAGGGAGACTATCTAGAATATAACTCCTAATGTTATCATACAATGATGACCCTATGTCAAGGATAAAGGGGGAAATATTTATCTATGTTAGCATGCATGGATTACTATCCTAAGGTCTAGCTCGAATCGAGAAAGAAACAATCACGTCATAAGGGAGCATTGCATATACAAAGCAAGCAAGAAAAGGAAGCACGCACATGGAGAGAGTAGTGTATCTCAAACAAGCAAAGGAGAGTGCATAGATGGCGAGAGTAATGCGTCTCAAAGTATCAAGTTTAAACAAAGGGAGCGTATACATGGAAAGAGTAGTGCACACTAGCTCAAGCAAAATGGCCTAACCAAGATATCGCAAATCGAGGTAGGTAAAGTAAGAGAAGATAAATTCTTTAGCTAAGGGGAGCGGATCACCCGAAGCATACAAGAGAGATATAGATAAAATAATAAAAGAAGAGAAATGCTTTAGCTAAGGGGAACAGATCACCCAAAGCAAACAAACGGGTAGCGAAATGTCAGTATTGGCCATTACGAACTCCTAACAAAGTGCGGGGGGTGGGACAAAACCCTTTTCCACATGATCGACTCAATACAAAAGATCGGCATACCAAAGTGTTGACGTAAAACGTGAGCTAAGGACGACACATGCTAGAATGTACGGGGGTTAATTATAAACCCTTTTCACTCTCCTCCTTTTGAGGACTTGTCATCTGTAGTATATGAGAGCACAAATGTAAACACACTTGCAGAATACCTACTTCAGAGGTAGGGTTTTAAACAAGTACAAGTAGCACACAAAATGCACATAATGAGGAGTTTCCCTAAGCGGGTCTTTAAATAAACCAGAGGGATTCTTGACATGATCAATAATAGAGATCCCCATCATACATCTCTATTCCTACTTCTTATGGCAAGGAAAGCGATAAAATCCCTACTTGACATGATCTCTAGAAAGAAATAAGATACAGAAAGAAAATAGAAGGGAAATGTACCAAATGGGTAACAATCCGTAGATGCTAAGCAAAAACAAAGAAACCCGAAAAACTTCACGAGCTGCTCTCACCAACAAAGAAAATACTATCAGCATAGGCGTCAAAGCATTAATAAATCAAGATTGGAATGCATAGTAGACACATCCAAATATCAAAATACACCTGCACGAAACACAATTCATATAGTATACGAAGATAACAATCACACGGTGGAATGTGTAGTGGACACATCCGTGTGTGATGTCAGGATACCAGCACAAAATACAATTTATACAAGAATAATATCGTCTTGTGCATAGTACGCAAATTCCAACTAACAAGTGGTCGCATAAAGCGCCTTTCAACCAATAATCATATGCTAATTAAAGGTTGAAGGCCTAACAATGTACCTTGCAATACATTGACAAAAGGAGTTACGATTAACAAGGTAATGTGCGTAAAAATGCATTAAAACAAAGCAAAAATTGTTGTTTCTATCTGGGTAACTGGTTACCATAATAGGGTAACCGGTTACCATAACTCAAAAATTTGAGAAAATAGCTACTGACTTGAGGTAACCGGTTACCATAACTGGGTAACTGGTTACCCAAGCCAAAAAAGCTGGGAAACACCACTATAAGTCGGGTAACCGATTACCGTAACTGGGTAACTGGTTATCACATGCAGATTTTCAAATTTCAGTTACTAGAAAGGGTGGTAACCGGTTACCATAATTGGGTAAGCTGTTAACCGCGGGCAGAAAGTAGTTTTTCTCATGTTTTTGAGGTTTGGGTCATGGCTTAGGCATTTGATCAAACACAAAATCTCCACACATTCAACACATGATTTTGTATAATTCAAGGTCTAGATTCAAACTACACATGATTGATTAAGATCAACAATTAAACCTCATGCAACATCATCAATTTATTTCATAATTTAAGCAATTTCATGAGAATCAACTTAATTCAATAAGCACTTAATTTAACTATCCAATTCTGGATTTACACATGATGATCAAACCAAATCACAATTCTAGTACTAGATCTAAATTCTTAATTCAAATTCAACCTAGATTAAATTCATGCTTGATCAAAAAGTGCTTCTTAAATAATCACTTATTTCAAGAAGTGTGTAATTCAAGAAAACTCACTGATAGAAATGAAGAGGAGGCTTAGGTATAGAGATTGAAATGAACAGATTGACAATCAGAGAAGGAGTGCTCTTGATCTTGACTTTTGGATCTTGATGAAGTTGTTGTTGTGTTCTTGATGAAAAAAATGCAGAACCTTGATTTGATCTTTGAGAGAATTGAGAGATAAGTTTAGAGTATTTGTAATAATTTTTGTGAATTATGAGAGCCTCCCTTGACAAAATCAGATTTTAGATTATATGGTGCGAGCAAATTGGGCCTTGGATGTAAAATTGGATTGGGCCTAAACTTGAAAATGTAAGTCCGACACGACCATTAATTGCCACATCATCATCCATGCAGAATCTCGATTCGGCTGTCAAATGGAAAACGAAGATAATTAAATTTATGACGCGCTTCCGAAAGAACATGCTCATTCAGACGAATGATGATTTAGTTATGATTTTTTGAATTTTCATCTCAGATGAGAATATTTTCTCGGTTCAGGATTTTCATTGTGTTGCGCATGGTTTGGACCAAAAATGAAGGCCTTCGGGATATCGTTTAAATTGGAAAACTAAAGCCAATATTTATCCAACTCAATTTGTGAACTAATTCCACCAGGACCAGCTCGAAACAATAAAAATAGACCAAGTTATGATTTTTTGAATATGAAACGGGTGAACATCTATCACAATTTTCATGTACGAACATATTTGATAAATCTATATATTCAGAGACTTTCTGAGTAGAACCGACTCTTGGTATGAACATACGAAATGAAATACACATCAAGACGATTCTTTTGATATAGAAACCAACTTCAGATGATAAACCAGATCAGAGTTATGAATTTTTGAATATCCGCAAAAAAAATTAATCGGCAGTTGAATCAGTTTAACAACTTCAAAAGATAAAATCCCCGAAGCTTCTTTTCTTCAGAGAAATACCTTGATCCTATGAAATGCATGGGTGCATATGATAATGAAATATAAGCCAATTAGAATCATAATGAAGAGGGAAAATTTTGGGGTACAACAATGTGCATTTTGTCAGTGTAGATTTTGCCTTTGTGACATGTCTTCGTATAATGGTAGCAATCAGGTTCCATCGTCAGCGAATAGTAACCTGCTCTTAAGAATTTTCTAGCCATGGAATATCCTTTTTTATGAGTTCCAAAGGTTCCTTCATGGAGCTCTCTCATAAGCGTATCTGCTTCATGTTTCTCCACGCACTTGAGTAACACCATATCGTAGTTTATTTTGTATAATACATCACCATTTAAAAAGAACTTCACAACTAGCTTTTGTAGAGTTCACTTGTCAATTATCGAGGCATTTTCTGGATACACTTGTTTCTCCAAATACCTTTTGATGTCATAAAACCAAGGTTTGTTATCTGGTCATTCCTCAATGGCGAGGCAGTGTACAAGTTCTTCAAAATGCCTGATCGTGATGTGCGGTTCATGATTTGGCCAAGTTACCTCGAACATGGCTGACATGGTTTCTAAGGCGTCTGTAATTTGATTTTCTTCTCGCGAAATATGAGTGAAAGTGATCTCAGTGAATTTTGTAGATAACTTCAAAACATGATCCCGATATAGAATCAATTTGGGATATCGAGTGTCTCATTCACCATTGACTTAGTATATGACTAACACTGAGTCTCCATATACTTCGAGGTGTTTAATCCTTAGATCAATAGTAGCTTCCAGACCCAAGATATAAGCTTCATATTCGGCGACATTGTTGGTGCAGTCAAAACATAACCTTGCAGTATAAGGTTTATGAAAATTCTTCAGAGAAGTCAGTACAACCCCAATATTATGTCCTAGTGAGTTTGAAGCACCGTCAAACATGAGTGTCCAACGCCCCCCTAGTTCAGGTCCTTCTTCAGGCCCGGGTATTTCATAGTAACTTATAACCATGACATCTTCATATGGAAAGTCGAATTTCATTGGTTGATATTGTGGTAACGGATGATGAGCTAGACGATAAGCTAGTACACTACCTTTGATAGCCTTTTGAGTAACATATTGAATGTCATACTCAGATAGTAACATCTGCCATCTGGAAATTTTTCTTGTAAGAGCTGGTTTTCAAAACACATATTTCATGGGATCCATTCTTATTATTAACCATGTGATGTGATTTAACATGTACTGTCTCAGTCGTTTAGCAGTCCAAGCCAAAGCACAACAAGTCCTCTCAAAGAGTGAGTACCTGGTTTCGCAGTCGGTGAATTTCTTGCTAAGGTAGTAGATTGCGTGCTCTTTTCTACCTGTTTCATCGTGTTTTCCTAATACACCTCTCATAGATCCTTCAAGCACTGTTAAGTACATGATAAGTAGTCTTCCAGAAACTAGTGGTATTAATATTTGTGGCTCTTGTAAATATTGCTTTACTATTTTAAAAGTTGTCTAAAAGATGTCATTCCACTCTGTTGTTTGATCTTTTCGAAGTAATTTGAATATAGGCTCGCACGTAGAAGTTAGGTGCGATGTGAACCTTGAGATGTAGTTTAATCGTCCTAAGAAACCACGAACCTCTTTTTCTATTCTCAGAGCTAGCATTTCTTATATGGCCTCCACCTTGTTGTGATCCACCTCAATACCTCGCTGACTCACAATAAAACCCAATAATTTGCATGACCTGACACCAAATATACATTTGTTCGGATTCAACCTCAGTCTAAATTTTTGTAGACGTTTGAATAATTTTTGCAAGTGAACAATGTGGTCCTCCTCCGTATGGGATTTTGCAATCATATCATCCACGTATACCTCAACTTCTTTGTGAATCATGTCATGAAATAATGTGACCATTGCTCTTTGATAAGTTGCTCCTGCATTCTTTAGACCGAAGGGCATCACTTTGTAACAGAAGGTGCCCCAAGGAGTCATGAAAATAGTCTTTTCCATATCCTCAACTGCCATTTTGATCTAATTATAACCTGAGAAACCATCCATGAATGAGACCAAAACATTTATGTGAGGTAAGGAGAAATCGTCTTTGGGACTTGCTTTGTTCAGATCCTGATAGTGTACACACATGCGTACTTTACCGTCCTTCTTGGGAACTGGCACAACATTAGCTATCCAAGGTGGATAATCTACCACGACTAGGAACCCTGCATCAAATTGTTTAAGGACCTCTTCTAGAATCTTGTTAGATATGTCTGGACTAGTTCTTCTGAGTTTTTGTATAACTGGAGAATAACCTTCTTTGAGAGGTAGTCTGCGCACTACAATATTTGTACCTAATCCCGACATATCTTTGTAAGACCAGGAAAATATGTCCATGTAATCATGCAAAAGCTTGATCAGCCTTTCTTTGACGCTTTTCTCCAAGGTTGCCCCTAGCTTGATCTCCTTTGGATCTTTTCTTGTGCCAAGGTTGATGATCTCAATAGATTCTTGGTATGGTTGTATAGTATCTTCTTTTTGCTCTAATAGCCTCGCTAATTCTTCAGAGAGTTCAAGATCTTTCTCATCTTCCTCTTCAGCTTGGTTCATTGGTGCGTCAAAGTTATATCGGATAACAGTAGTAACATTATTGGTGGGTTTAGATGTGGATCTTCACATTTTATCATGTTTTGGTGCGTTTTAGAATGTGAATTTGAAAAATGCCTATGAAGAAAAGTTTTACCATTTTTTGAAAAGGAAAGGGAAACGCAAAAGAAAGACATGGATCTTAATTGAATGTAAAACATAACTCTTATTAATTGAAAACATTGTTTGAAAACAAATGGGGGGCCCTTACAAGCTACCCCTATGCCTCGGGCGTGACATAGGTTCTTTTAAAAATAGAAAAATTACTTTGGAAAGAAAAATATCTATACAATCTTCGCAGCTGTCCAATTATTTAGCTCTTTACCTGAAGCGCATTCACGGATGAAGTTAGAAGCTCCTTTGATGTTGCTCTCGTTTGATATCATGGCTACTTGTCCACCATGCTCTACTCCTTTGTTGACGAAAGTATCTTGGATGGAAGGAAATTGCGCCTTGCCTTTCAGAATAGACTTTGACGATTTGTAGCCCAAACCAAAATGATCTTTCTTCTCATGTATCTCCATAAGTTTACCCCAACCTTTTGATGTATGATCCTCCCAACTATTTTTTGTAAATCTCTCCACGAAGTTATAGTAGTTCCTAGTTTCTTTATTTTCTCCATCGGTAGGGTTATCACAGAAATGACTTCTAGGGCTTGAATGGTGTTGCCACATAGTCTTCATCCACACTGATATATCTATAGGACTCTAAGTGGCTTACAAAGATGTCCACCTCTCTGTCGATCACAACTAACTTCCCTTCAACAAGGAACTTTATTTTTTGATGCAAGGTTGAGCTAACAGCCCTTGTCGCATGAATCCAAGGTCTCCCGAGCAAGCATGTATATTCCGGTTCTATATCCATCACTTGAAAAGGTAATGTAGATCATATGCGAGACAATCTTGACAGAAAGATCCACTTCTCCAAACACCGTAGTTTGAGAACCATCAAAATCTTTAACTATCATAGAACTTGGCCTTATAACAATACCATCTAGCATTAGCTTCATCAAACTGGTTTTTGGTAGTATGTTGAGGGTGGAACCAGTATCGGTGAGCACCTTGGATAGGTTGGTTGTTTCTATCTAGATAGAGATATGTAATGCCTTGTTATGAGATCTACCTTGTGGAGGTAATTCACTATCATTAAAGCCTAAGCGTGATCCAAATATTAGATTCGCTACGACTCCATCAAACTGATTCATTGTAATCTCCTTTGTAACATGGGTGGAACTTAGAATCTTCATTAGAGAGTCTTGGTGTGCTTCTGAGTTGATGAGCAACGAGAGTATTGAAATCTTAGTTGGGGTTTGGTGTACCTGATCCACCACTCTATAATCACTTTTCTTTGTTATTTTAATAATTCTCCGCCTTTTGGTCAGTAAAATTCTTACTTGGAGATTTTTGTTCTTGACTTATCTCCACCACAACTTTTCCTTTATCCTTAACCAAAGTATCATCCTTATTTTGTTGTTCGGGGACATATATTCGACCCCTGCAGGTCATGCCCCTGTCCATACTATAATTGTAAATGCATGCCTTTAGCTTATTGATGGCTCACGTTCTTGCTTTAAACCATTGACATAATAGTAGTATCATAGTTCCATGGCACTACTTTGTCACTTTCATAAGGAGTGGGAGATGTCCCCCTAATCACAATTGTAGTCTTCGGAAGTACCGGTATCCTTAGAGTTTGGCGTGGTATCGTCACTGGTGCTTTTGTCTTACTTGACTCTCCCCAAGGAGTTACGAGAGTTTTCTTAGCAAGACCCGGCCCTTGGTAAGGAATTACCAATGGCTTCTTCGTATTCCCATCAATCGCAGCTACATATTATGCTTCAAGACATCGCCTGAATCGAAATATCCCCTAATCTACTAATTTATGTAAAGTCTTCTCGAAAGCATCATTATGTTCCAAAAGGAAACCATGTTCAAATAGATATTCCTTCAGGAGATCTATCAGAGTTTTTACCTGTTTAGCTTCCCCATAGTCAATGACTACCTCAATTGCGTTCACAGTTGACCCTCCATGCGGGGGCATGGGGGTTTGTCTTGATATTAGGCTTGTCAAAAGTGATTTATTGGGAGTCTAACAAAACTTGCACCTTGTGTCTGAAGGCCCAACACTTCTCTATGGTATTCCCTGGAGAATTGGCATGATATTCGCACCTTGCATTAGCATCATATTTTGGTGGGAGTGCCCCAATTGGACAAGCTAGTGGTTTGAGTAAGTGCCTTTAGTAAGTGTTGTAGTAATTGACTGTGAGGCATGGGGAGATTATAAAATCTTCTCGACAGCCTTTCAAACTTATTTTGTTGTTTTTCTCGCGGGATTACCAATGGTTGTTGAGATTTCGGATGCGATGTGACAACATTAATTTCTCCTTCCTTCTTCTTCGAGAAGTACAAAGTATGCTTCTTTGAGTTATAAGGAGTACTGGAAGATACCCCTTGTATCTTGCCACTTTTCACACCTCCTTCAATTCTTTCTCCAATTGTCACCAAATTAGAAAATCTGGAAAAGACTCTTCCTGTCATTTTATCATAATATAGGCCTTGTAGCATACTCATGAACATATCGACCTATTCCTTCTCAAGGAGTGGTGGTTATACTTGGGCGACCATTTCTCTCCATCGTTGCGCATATTCTTTGAAGGACTCATCTTTATTTTGAGATAAGTTCTAGATTTGCATGCGATTAGGAGCCATATCCAAGTTGTACTTGTATTATCTCAAGAAAGCATTAGCAAGATCTACCCATGTTTGGATATGGACCCGCTCCAATTGCATATACCAATCTAGATATTCCCCACTCAAATTGTCTTAAAAGTAGTGGATCATCAGCTTTTGATCTTGAGCATATGCATGCATTTTTTTGCAGTACATGCATAGATGGGTTCTTGGGCATGTAAGCCCCTTATATTTTCCAAAGTCAGGAACTTTGAATTTTGGAGGGATCACTATATTTGGAAATAGACCCATTTCGAGAGCATCGACATTGAAAGCATCGTAGCCCTCCACAACCTTCAACCTTTCTTCAAGAAATTTAAACTGATTAAGTGCCATAGAATTTTCAGCAATGTTATTATGGGAAATTCTTTGATACACTTGGTTAATGTCGTCCAAGTCATGGTCTCCATATTATAGGTCTATGTAGTAATCCACATGGTGTGAATTATTTACTGGAATATGCAAAGTATGAGATGCCCTTAATTTCGAAGGAGGTGGGACAAAGCCTTCTGTATCAGCTTGCTTGACCTCTTACTGAGCCATAGTTGATTTTAGAGGACCTGATTCTAGTTCTTGTCTTGGTTGGCGACCGCTTGATGCACCAATAGTTTGGGCTACTTCTTTCAAGGTACGTTAGGAATCTGATCTTGTCTTTCGATGATGTTCTTCAAGGCCATAAGAAGTTGACTCATGTCTCCTTTCATTGAGTCGATGTTCCCCTTCACTTGTTCCAAATCTTCTTGGAAGGCGGCTTGATTATATTTGATCTATTCCATTACTTTATTTTGATGAGCTCTGGTTTAATATGGAGGTCGGAGAGGAGGTGCTTGTTTACCAATGATTTAACTGGAGATGATTTTGAAAATGTGAGTTTTTTGCTAAATGTAATGCTTGTGAATGAACGCGTATGAATATGCCAAAATTTTAATTTTTTTCTTATTCACGTCGCATTTCCTTTTGATCTTATATTCTCTTTTTTGTATATATTTTTTAGATTTTGCTTTTTATTGGTGAGTATCCCAAATTAAATAAACAATTTGGATGCGGAAACAAAAGTGCTAATGGTCATCCTCGAAAAGGGAAATACACTCCAAATTTTGAAATGGGAAATACTGAAAGCGGGAAATCAAAACCAAATGTTGAATACTAAAAGAAATAACAAAAAGGAAAGACCAAAATCTTCTTAGCACGCTTGGGGATCTCTGCCCAAAACCATCAATCATTCCTCTACAAAGCTTGAGGAAGTCTTCAACATCCTTCGGAAGAGGGACCATTACGGCTTCTACATCTCTCAAACTTCTAGGGATGTCACCAATAAGATTGTTCGCCAAAAAGGCAAGCCTTGCATGCTTATATTTTTACCTTAGATACTCCTTGTAGAGTGTCAAGATTATAATCTTGTTATTTCCCCCCCGCTTCGACAATATTCACATATTGTCATTCCCAATACATCTTTTCAGCCTTCATCTTCTTATAGAGTTCCATTTGGATGAGGAATACTCTTAACAAACTTCTTCATACTCTTCTGTCTTTTGGGATAGAAGTCTTTCCGCCCTCATCCGCTTGAGGCATTCTGCTATATCCGATTCTTGGCTATCCTGGAGTCTTGTAGTGAGATACTGAATTTTCTCTTCATGATCTAGAGCACCTTGTGCTAGACCTTGGATTTGGGCTCTCAGATTATCTTCCATCTCCTTTTGTCTTGTACGGATTTTTCATACCGCCTACTTAGCCTTCTAATTTCTAAGCGATGGTTGTAGGTATCCAAGTTGAAAGTGGCACTCAATAATCCTTTGGTCGAACGCTTTCATTTAAGACTCTCCTTTTCAAACACTTCACGGTCTCTTTGAATTTGTTGATCTTTTGACTCAAGCTCTTGTTGCAACTGTCTTCTCTCCCTAGTAAGATCATGGAGGCTATGCTCCAATCCCACTTTTTCTTTTTAAGCTTGATTCATGGCTTTCTTCAAGTTTTTTATTTCTTCAACATACATCGGAAGAGGATCCGACACATCTGGTGTGTAGGTAGGATTAACAACAAAGGGTAGCTTGACTATTTACACCCTTTCAAAAACTCATTGAGTGTAAGGCTCTTTCGTCACAACATTCTTTATTTCGGATTCTTTCTTATGAACTCTATTCCAAGCTCGAATGATCTTATATAGTAATTCGAGGTTGTTTTTTCCCATGTCATGAAGAATTAACTGTCGAAGTTGCTCGTCGGAAGGTTTATCTTCCAAAGGGTATCCAAGTTGGTGTAAAGCCAAAGGGGTATTATACACTAGTGCAGAAATGACTTTTTACATCGGGTGAAATTGACTTTTTACATCGGTTTTGGGTCCGATGTAAAGTCAGGCGATATAGTAAATCAGGGACTTTTTACATCGGTTATGTGACCGATGTAAAAAGTCCCTTTTTTACATCGGTTATAATATCAGAACCGATGTAATAACCTGTTAGTATGCACATTTTTTTAAAAAATTGATCCAGTTTTTTACATCGGTTGGAAGTAATACCCGATGTAAAAAGTCCCCAGTGACGAGACTTTTTACATCGGTTATTATCCCCAACCGATGTAAAAAGTCCCTTTTTGAAAGTTTTTACATCAGTTTTTACTAATAACCGATGTAAAATGTATGAAATTTTTTTGGAATAAATTATTTATTTTCTGGGTTTCCCTATACAAATATAATTTGTACCCATTTTTTCAAATTTTTCCAATATCAAACAGACTATATTTATGTCGCTATATAGATTTCATAGCTTTCCAACATCACATATATCACATTTAGGTCGATGTTTTCATATTTTTCACAACAAACTTACAAATTGAACAATTGTATTGCAAACTTGTATTGTATTACAACAAACAAACTTACAATTACAAATTCTTCACAAAATATAAAACAATATTCAACTATTTATAAGTCTTTTTCAAAACTTACAATTACATAATATTCACAAAATATACATATACAAAAATATTCAACTATTTCTAAGTTTCCAAACTTGAATTACCAATATAAAATCTTCGGTAGACAACACCAAAATCATATTGCCTGACAATAAATAATAACAATTAACATCAGCAAAAAAAATCAAGAAACTCAACACATGAGCAAAAACCACATGTATTGTGCAAAAACCATAACTTATACAATTCTATAAAACTCACCAAGATAAACTTAAGTTCCATGTAACTCAAAGAAACATTTTGCCCAACGAAGTCGCAAATCATACAAATCATCTGGTGTTAATTCTATTGGGTCATCAAATACCTATAATACATAAATATAACAATATAGAGTTATTTTAAAAAAATTCATATTAAGTCGAAAAACAAAAAGTAAATAACAAAGTAAAGTTATTTTTAGTACCTGCATCCAATTCTCGGTTATATTAGCAGAGACAATATCCAACATATTTTTCATCACATAGTATCCACAATCATTAGAGTTATGTTGTTGCCTTGTCTACAATTGAATGACATAATTAGTGAATATTTATCATAAATTTAACTATAGAATTACAATTTACATCACACTTACATTGGGATGAAGCCATGTAGCCTTTTTTCTATTTCCATTTGCCATTTGATGAATCCCAAAAGAACTAATACAGAAAGATATAAACATCACATAACTAAATATACTCGCCAATGAAAAATCACATAACTATTAGTTGTCAATGAAAGTCACATGAAAGATATAAACTTACTTTGTAATAATTTTCTTCGTGTTCTGGTCAATTTCCCGATGAAGTGAACAAAATACGACAACTAAATTGTCTCTTGGGCACATGACTATTAATTGCCAATGTCTCCTGTACGTGTGTGTGGAAACAGAAAAGTCCTATAAAATATATATGTTATCAAAATTAAATAATATAAAACACAATTTCATAAAAATTCTTACCCATGAATTAATGGTAGTAAGTGGCACGCTCTGTTTTCATCACGTAACTTTTCTAGCACGTAATTTTTAACATCTTCTTGAGATTTCGCTACATTATCATTATAAATACACCTAGCAGGGTCCATAAATCCATATAATTCTGAAATGGAATTCTCAAGACAAACACGATGAATATACCTGAATAATTTTAAAATTAACATTAGAATCAAAGTGATGAGAGATATAACATATTAATAGAGATTGACTTTAATAAAACAATAAAATGTACTTACGTGCACCAAATTTGCAGAATAGACACGTCAAGCCAATGACCTAAACCCACCAATAACTCTCTGATACATTTAGCTGAAACATAAAAATTAGAGACACTCGCACAATGACTTAATTGTATTGCCAAATGGTTATCATCTAATTTCAAAACCATGAGTAACAATCTCTGAACATCATCAACTTCCACGTCTTTTGTGCTCTCTTTTGTGCTTCCCTTTGCAGCTGAACAACTTCCTTTTCCGCTTCCATCGATAATTTCCAATTTTTGAATGCATTTAATATCACCTGTGCTTTGTGATAAACCCATAGACTTAAGTGTCTCCATTAATGATTGCTGAAACATCTTACGCTCTTCAACCAACTTTTCTTCAAGTTCAGCTCTAAGTTTTGTTTCCAATATTGCAAGTTGTTCATTTACGTTGATATGTTGACTTTTTCTTCCAAAGTAAGTGCTTTGTTTATGGTGTTTTCCAACACTACGAACACGACCTCCATGCTCAGATGTTCCAATGGCTAATGATAAGATATCGTTACGTCCATCTGGAACAATTGCACCTTTTTCAGCTTCTTGAACAAGAGAATCCTACAAAATGCAAAAACATCAATTAATCAATCACAAATATAATGATACTTGAATAATTTTTCGTTATTTACTTACAATTTTTTCAGCAACCTCTTGTGTAGATTTTGATGTGTATTCTCCTCCTTTCTTTTGTCGTGCTCTCTTCCATAACTCATGGCGTGATGGTGGAGATGGACTATCATTATCATCTAATGTGGAATTATCTCTCGATGATGACTTTTCTTTCATAATTTTCTCCTCAAGTAAGCGATACCCTCCACGAGACAATACATGTGGGTATAAATTCTTGGCCACATTATCCTTACCCTTCTGACTTTTTTCCTATTATAAACTCAAACAAGTAATTAATCACTAAATATAATAAAAATGTTATGCACACAAAAACATATAACTCCTACTAACCTTAAATTCAGGGGTATCTCGAATCTTGAGAAACTCTTTCCAGGCGTCTTCTGTAATAAAGTTATACTTGACATATGGAGGAGGATCATTTTCTATGGGATGATGAATATATCTATCTGTGAGTTGTGTCTTAAAACCTCTCTATCGCTCTCCCGCATATTTAATCCATTCTTTCTTCAACCTATCCTTCTTTGGATCTTTACATTCTGGAATAGTAAAATGAGCCTACAAATGTAGTATATGTCATATGTTGTTAATTAGTATATGATTATAAAATATAATAAAGTATTGTATTTAAAATACCTGAATATCAGTCCAAATAGCATCTTTTACGCCTTCATCTACTTCTTTCCAATCATTTTTCACAATGCTACAATACTGTCGAGCAAGAGATGCTATATAACTCTTGAAATGTGTAGCATTTTTACCAACACCAATACATTCATAGGTTCTTGCATTAAACTCGAACTTTATCTTTTCACCTGTTTGATGAACTTTGTCAATTTGTGTCATTAAAGTGGGACCTCTAACTCTTCTTTTATTGGGGTTTGAATCACCCATGTATCTGTTTACACAAAACAAAAATAATTAGAAATAATATTAAGCACAAAATAAAAACAATTAGAAATAAAATTAAGCACAAAATAAAAACAATTAGAAAATAAAGTAACGTGGAATTAACTTATACAAAAAATCTTACTAGTCCTCCCATATCCCTTCTTCATGGTCTATGCGAATAGCATGCACATCATCCCCTTCATTTTCTTCAATGAATGTAGTCACATTTGTTGAGAAAGGATGATTTTCAGAAATATCAAGATTCTCATCATGATTTTCGTCACTATCATGGACCTTTCCTTGTAAAACCACTGACCACTTTTTATTAGAAGGATCTGTGACATAAAACACTTGTTTTGCTTGAGATGCCATGATGAATGGTTCGTTCGCATAAGCTAACTTGCTAAGATCAACCAGTGCAACTCCAAATTCATCGATTCTGATACCACTGTTGATATCAATCCATTTGCATTTAAATACAGGAACTTTAAACACAACATAATTAACTTCCCAAATCTCTTCAATCACCCCAAAGTACGGTGTAGATGCCATAACCGGGTTTTTATCTTTAGCACTAGAGAAGTGCATGGACTCGGCCAAAATCATTACCCCACTATTTTGCATGGTACTACGATCATCCTTTGACTTTGTATAAAAAGAGGTTTTATTAATATCATATCCACTCCAAGTTATTATGTTACATTTAGGCCCATAAGACAACCACTTAATTGTATTAGAAACACTATCTTCATTAGCAATTCTTTCTTTAAACCACTCAGAGAAACTCTTATTATGCTCTTTTAACAACCCTCTTTCATTCATCTTGGGGTACTTTTTCTTTACGATGCTTTTGTGAGGAGATAAGTAAGGTTGAACTTCATCTATGTTATTCAATATATACAAATGCGCTTGAACCACCACATAAATACTTAAGCTCTTGACTTTTAAACCTTGTGTACCCACACCCTCATATCTTCCATCATGACGAGACTTGGGAACCCCTACAACATCCACTCCTGACAAATAGTTAGAACAAAACTCAATTGCTTCTTCTGCAATGTACCTCTCAATAATCGATGCTTCTGGACGGTGTGGGTTTTTTGTATACCCTTTTAGAATCTTCATGTATCGCTCTATTGGATACATCCACCATAAAAAAACTGGACCACATAATCTAATCTCCCTTACTAGATGAACAATCAAGTGAACCATAATGTCAAAAAATGAAGGAGGAAAATACATCTCTAATTGGCACAAGATAACTGCAGCCTTATTTTCCAAATCGTCTAACTTTAGTGGATCAATGGTTTTACAACAAATTGCATTGAAAAATAAGCATAACCTAGTTATGGTCTTCCTTACGTTGTTAGGCAATATCCCACGAATAGCCAATGGTAGTAGTTGTTGCATTAAGACATGACAGTCGTGAGATTTTAAGCCAACTAATTTAAAATCTTTAACTGATACAAGCCTCTTGACATTTGATGAGTAACCATGCGACACTTTGATACTTTGTAAACACTCACAAAAACTTGTTTTCTCTTTTTTAGACAAAGTGTAGCAGGCAGGAGGCAAATATGTCTTGTTACCTATATATTGTGGGGTTAACTCTTCTCGTATACCCATCAAACCCAAATCCAGACGAGCATTAATACCATTTTTTTTCTTGCCTTGAATGTTGAGAAGTGTTCCGATTACACTATCGCATACATTTTTCTCCACATGCATCACATCAATACAATGTCTTACATCAAGACTAGACCAATATGGAAGATCGAAGAAAATTGATCTCTTTTTCCATACATTTTTCATAGTAGATCGTTTTTGGTACTTTCCAAAGATAACATCAAGTCCCTGTTGTTGCTGATAAACTTCCTCTCCAGACAAGGGCTTTGGAGCAACACCATGCTCTTGTTCCCCATTGAAAGCTTTCCGCAATCTACGATATGGATGATAACGTTTTAGAAATTTTCGATGCCCGAGATAAACGGTCTTCTTTCCTTTTTCAAGCTGATGGTAACAAGTGTCTTTTTCACATATAGGACACGCATTATGCCCTTTAACTTTATACCCAGACAAATTACCATATGCCGGAAAATCATTGATGGTGCAAAACAACATGGCACGCATATTGAACTGTTCGCCAGAATACGCATCAAAAACATCCACCCCTTCCTCCCACAGCACTCTTAAATCATCAATCAGTGGACTTAGATAAACGTCTATGTCATTTCCTGGTTGTTTTGGGCCCGATATCATCATCGATAACATAATATATTTACGCTTCATGCACAGCCTAGGAGATAGGTTGTAAATCATCAAGAGAACAGGCCAAGAACTATGGTTAGTACTCAGATTACCGAACGGATTCATTCCATCAGTAGCAAGTCCAAGTCTAAGGTTTCTCGACTCTTTGCCAAAATTTGGAAACAAAGAATCTATTTTCTTCCATTGCAAAGAATCAGCTACATGACGAATTTGTCCATCATATTTTCTTTCTTCTGCATGCCATCTAAGATTCTTTGCGTCATCTGCATTGGCGAATAATCTCTTGAACCTTGAAATTATTGGTAGGTACCATACCACTTTCGCAGGAGGACCCTTTTTTACCACCTCATCATCAATTGACTCACCATCTTTCTTTTTGTAGCGTGAAGCCTTACACTTTGGACAATGATTATACTTTTCATACTCTTTTCTGTATAATATGCAATCATTAGGGCATGCATGTATCTTTTCATACTCCAAACCCATCGGACACAATATTTTCTTCGCCTCGTAATAACGACTTGGCATTACATTACCTTCTGGAAGCATTTCGGTCAACAATTCAAGCAACTCGGTAAAACTTTTGTCAGTCCACCCATTCTTTGCCTTCAGATTAAATAATTTTAACACGGCTGACAGACGTGTAAATTTTTTGCATCCCGGGTACAATGGTTTATCCTTGTCATTGCATATAGTATCATACGTATGTGCCCTCTTAAACGAATCTTGTCCAATATCATGCATCATGTCTTCTAGACGATCATCCATTTCTACACTAACATCATCTCTTTGAGACACGTTAGACTTTGCTACTACTTCACCGTGCCATATCCATTTTGTATAACTTTGACAAATCCCTACACAAATTAGATGATCCATGATTTCTTTCTTACTACGTTTTGGTTCTTTATTTGCACAACGAATACATGGACAGAGAAAAAGCGTAGGAAGACTTTTGTCAGCATTACTTTCAGCAAACTGTAGAAATTCCATCACTCCATGTTCGTACTCGTCACTTAATCGATTAGCTCTCATCCAACTACGATCCATAACTATGTTCACACAGAGGAAGGTCTGACGAACGGTGTGTCCGCGGCTGCGCTACTTCACGGAGATTCCGAGATTGCAAGTTGCGCTGCTTCGCAGAGAAAGAAAAATAGAATCAAATTTCAATGGCAAGTTGATAACTCTATTAAGTTTGATAGGTTAAAGATAAACAATGTGTTTCTGAGAGGACCATTAATTCTTTTAGCACAATTGATTACATGTTATTTTTTTATTACAGAAGAACACCTTTAAGAAACTACTTTAATTACTGTTGTGTTCATCCACATATATAGTTAATTTACTCTTGAGTAACAATTGAGTGGAATGAATACTTTTTTACATGTGAATTTTGTTGGAGAGCATATATGTATCTGCATTTTAGGATAGCATTATTCTGCACTAAAAATCATATTTTCTCTTTATTTTCTTTTGTTTTAATTAAAATAATTAAACATTTTTAATTAAAATAATTAAAAATCATTAACTTTTGTTCTTAATTAAAACTATGTTTGTGTATGAAATTGAGACTTAACCTTTGTTTACTGATTTTATTACACATGAGCTACTAAAGTCACTTAAAAATATGGTGCTGCATCCCTATATATCACCTATATGCAACTTCTTATTTTCTTACACTATTATGTATCTATCAAATGGTATTACATTGTTAATGGCCTATATAGTTATTATATTAGATTTTTTCTAAACAAAAATAATATATTAACACTAACAACTTTATCATTTAAATAAAATATTATATCTATACTACTAATATTAGATACTCCCTTCCACTATTTCTCTCTTTTCAATCTCTTCTTACAATCTAACATACTTTAAATATAAACTCAAAGAGGAACAATGCTAATCACTCATTTTCAAACAAAAATTTGCACTTACAGTTGAAACGGCGAGCGAAGAGTCGTGAAAGGCGTGAATCGGCCGGCGAGGAGTCGTGAAACGGAGATTCCGAGATTCCGAGATTGCAAGTTGTCACTATAGTTTTTCCAAGTCTTCCTTTATATTTAGTTGTTGGACTCACAATGCAAATTAATGGAAATTGAAATTGTTATAGCAACATGCAAAAGTAAGACAAGGCCAAACAATGCAAATGCCAAACAATTTGACACAAAAACATGTATAGCTACGATATATTTGCATTGTGAGTAAAACAAAATTGCATACATACAGTTGAATTTCTTTTTGGCTATAGTTCCATTGTTGAGAGAGTATAAAAAGTTCCTCACAGATTCAGCATTGAACCGAGCACTATACTGCAAATAAAAACAAATCGCATTAAAACCCTTACTAACCCACTAAAAATCCAACAAAACAGATTAACAAAATAAAAAACATAACCAGAACAACAACAACATAGTACTTAGAGTTTTTTCGATCAGAACAATCAACAAAAATTTCTCTCTTACAGTTGAAACTCAAAGAGGAATAATGCTAATAATTCATTTTTTAAACAAAAATTTGCACTTATAGTTGAAACGGCGAGCGAAGAGTCGTGAAGGTGAGTCGTTGACGGTGGGCGTCGCGGTGGGCGTCGGAGGAGAGACGATGAAATGGGTCGGTCGTTGACGGTGTTGGAGAGACGACAGTGGGTCGGAGGAGAGACGGCGTCGCGGTGGGCAGCGGTGTGCGTCGGAGGAGAGACGATGAAGTGGGACGGTCGTTGACGGCGACGACGGTGGGCGGAGGAGAGACGGCGAAATGGCGCGGAGAAAATGGCAGTGGTGGGCGTGGCGGCGAAAATCTTGTCGCGGAGAAAATGGGTCGGAAAAAATGGGTACTAAAAATGGAGGAGACTGTACAGTGTTCAAGATATTAATTTTGTTTTTATTATTTTTTACATCGGTGGACTTTCCAACTGATACAAGCGTTGGGCTTTTACATCGGTGGAAAGTCCAACCGATACACCCTTCTTGCCACGCGTTTGCTTTTACATCGATGGATACTGAACCCGATGTAATATCTTGACACGTGTTGGCTTTTTTTCATTTTTTTATATATTAAATCGAGCGAGTTTATTACATCGGTGGAAAGTCCAACCGATGTAATAGCTTGTGTTGACACGCGTTTTAATCATTTTTAAATATATTTTATATATTAAATCCAGCGAGTTTATTACATCGGTGGAAAGTCCAACCGATGTAATAGCTTGCTTATATTTTTTAATGTTTTATCATTTTTTAATAGGTGACACGCGTAGCCTTTTTATCATTTTTTAAATATATTTTATATATTAAATCAAGCGAGTTTATTACATCGGTGGAAAGTCCAACCGATGTAATAGCTTGCTTATATTTTTTTAACGTTTTAGACACCTTGTTTCTTATTTACAAAAATGCCACCGTGTTTTTTTTTTGGAAATCTTTTACATCGGTGGATGAGATTGGCCGATGTAATAGGTGACGAAAAAAAAAAATTCCTTATTTTTTATATCATTGTAAATAAATACCTGATGTAAAAAGTTTGTTAACTGTATTTTTTACATCACATATTTTGATACCCGATGTAAAAACTTTTTCTGAAATGTCTTTTTTTTAGTAGTGATAATTAATACATCCTCTTGACCCAATAAAAGTAACATTGGGAAAATCTCTGCATTTGACGATAATTTCCTTTATTTGCATCTTCCTTGAGTACAATAAAATTGAATCAGCAGTGAGAGCCCTCAATTTTTGGGACCATTGTTCTCGGGTTAGATTTTTAACCATATAGTCTTCTTTGTAGAGATGAGTGATAATACAAGAGTATAAGAGAGGGATACAACAATTCAACACGCCTCTTCCTTTTTCAGAATGAGTATGAAGAGCGTAATAAACATCCGTGAGTAAAGCGGGAGTAGAGTCATCATTCAACACCTTTACGGCCCAAAACACACTAATAGAAACATGATCAATGTAATCCATAGTATGCGGAAAGAGAATCAACACAAATCCCCCATTCTTTCTTATTAGCAAAAGTGAGAGCTTTAACTTCCAAGTAATGTCTTTTAATTCCTTAACTCTGCTGTTGTACCCCAAAATTTGCCCTCCCATTTTTCATAGAAAGCACAACCCTAGGGTTTCTCAGATATTCAAGTTGGCTCAGGAATCGACCAGACAGATTTTCTCCTGTGGCAGTAAACCAGCAATTAGGGTTTACCTTACAATTCTCAAAAGAAATGAATTCTCAAAGATCCAATTGGCTTTCACATGTTTTCATGCTTTCTCAAGTTTACCGAAAAGACAGTGTTTGTTCTCAAGGCATAGTTGTTTGGAACAAGAGATGAAATTTAAGACTGTCATGTAAGATACTCATGATTGTTTAATCCAGGTTAACCAGATGATTTACATCTTTTAAAACATTTTCTTGGTCAGGAAATGGAATACACAGTGCATGTTTGTTTGGAATACAGTTGCAAGATTACATGATTATTGGAATTTAAGTTATCAGATTGGAGCATTTTGTTTCAATTGTCTTGATTGGGCATTCAAAAATCAAATAGGATGCAAAGAGAAAATTAAAAGTTATTGTTGATCAAAGATTTCAAGTAACACCAGAACATTTCATATGATCTTCTCCAATTTCAAACGTTGTTACAAAACAATTTATTATTTAAATACTTTAGGTTTTACAACTTATCGTATTTGAAAATGAATTAGTACAACTATCGGGTACAATGCAAGAATGATTGTTCTAAAATACAAGGAAAAATTTAAATGCTTGATTGGCCTAAGAGAACTAATCTATGCCTAAGTTTGACTGAAGTTCCTTTGCTATCTCCAAAGACCTTCCTTGCTTGCCTTATGGTTCTTGCCTTCCATGCTTTGCCCTCTCCATCGTGCTCACATGAAAATAAAAGAAAGAAAAAGTTAGTACAAATTAATTGGGCATGAGTAAGAATTTTCAAAAGAAAAAGTGTTCATCATTAAAGTTTGCAAAGTGGAATCAAAATACCGTTATTCATCATATTTTATTTCCCCTATTTGCAAATCACAAGAAGATTTTTCTTCTTGGTTCACAAAAAGAAAGAAAGAAAGAAATGCTACAAAACTGTCCAAAATGCAAGCAAGCTGTCCAAACAAAACAAATGCAACAAACTTATCCAAACAAACAGAATACCACAAACTGAATGCAAGCAAGCTGCAGAAGCTAGGCAACAAACAACAAAGCTGTCCAAACAAGTAAAATATGCAAACAGAATACCCAAACAACAACCAAACAAATATTGCAAACAGCAGCGCATCACCAAACAAAAAGGCGCAAACTGAGCCAAACAAAATTGGACAAAAAGCAAACAACAAATAGCAGGCAACAAAGAAAGTATAGCAATATGATAAACTAAGTCAAACAAGCAAGAGGCTTGTTCAATAGGCTAAGTCATCATTTTACATTTTATTGCAAACTTTTCAGAAAAAGGCAAAAGAGCAATTGATTCTTAGGGTCATTGAGAGAGAAGAGAGGAAAGAAGTCACCTAGGGATGCACAGCCCTGCTGCCTTGATTGTCACAATTGCATAGAAGTTGTTAGAAAACAAAACTGCCATCAAAAAGCCAAAGGAACAACATAGCAAAATATTCAATTTCTTTGTTTTCCCCCCTTTTTGAATAAGAATTCAACAGAAGCAACATCAATATAACAGTAAAACTCTCAAGCAGATAGGGAGAAGAAAAAACATTTGATCAAAGTCCAAAAACTGTCAAGCCATCCAAACTGTAAAACCATATCAAAATCTCAAATCCTGCAAACCTGAGACAAGTTGCAAATAGAACAAAAAACCATTCACCATTTTTAAACACACAAAAGCATCAATACAAGTCAAAAAAACTCAGAATACTGTCAACAGAACCAAAACCTTCAAAACTTGTATAACAAAAAAAAACCCTCCAAAACTGTTAAGGTCCAAAACTGATAAACCTCAAGTTTTCAAAATTGTCAAACTAAAGTCTCAACTGTCAAAGAAATCCATAACAAAAAATCCCAAACTGTCAACAAGTCAAAAAACCAGAAAACCAAATCAAACCTCAAAACTGTTACAAAGCCAACAGTAAGTCCAAAATATTCAAACCTCCAAAAACTGTAATAAAGCCAAACCCTCAGAAAACCATTCAAACTGATGTATGAATATCCAACAAATACAAAACCTATCACAATCCATAACCAAAGACTTGCAACAAATTCCAACAATAAAAAACAGTAACGAGCCACAAAATCCAACAACCAACATCCCTATCATTCAACAAAGAAGATAGAAGGAAGTTACTAGAAAAGTGATTCGTTCATCTTCATCTCTTTCCCCGTGCGTCTCCGGCCACCAAGGAGCGCCACTCCCAGTCTCACTATCCCTTTCCATTTCACAAACGTCTCCAACAGGTATGAACTTTTCATCTTTCTCATAAAAGCTATTTCCTGCATCTCAATGGACAATAAGATTGATTAACAGAAAAATGTAACAAGAAAAAAAACAACAACAAAATCGTTCAAGCTTCAAGCTTACAGAACTTCACCTTTCAAGAAAAAAAACCATTAGAGCTTGGTTAGGAGGTGAAAGAGAGCGCTCCGGCAACGGAAGGTTGAGGGGAAGATCAAATAAACAAATTTTGAACCCATTAGACATAAGTTCATTTCAAACTTAGGGTTTTCAGAAAAGCACGAGCCATGGTGAGATAGAGACGGCATGAGCGATTTTGTTCGCGAAATTGAGACAGAGATAGTTAGTGAGAGGTTTAGAGATGAATAAGAGATGAGAAGATGAACAGAGAGGGACGAAGGAGATGAGCAGCGCCGCTGTACCAAAGGGGCAATAACCCTAATTTGTTTTTGTTTCCCTTAATCAAATGCCTAAACTGACTTAAGGCATGGGCCTGTGTCGTTTACAAACTCATTAAGCCCATATGCTTCACGTTTTACACCCCCATTGGCTCGTTTTTGTTAACAGTAAAAACCCTTTTTCTTTGGGCCTAACAACCTTGAACTTCCCTAAGCCCATTTGTACTTGTTTTTTTTAATTTGTTTCTTTTTTGATAATAAAATTACTAGTTAAAACATAGAATACCTTTTTATACATTTGATTTAAGTTTTTGTGATTAATTTCTATCATTTTCTTTTTTTTATATAAACTTATCTTTATTAATTTTTTTTACATTTAATAAAAACATCAAAAAATTTAATTTAATTTGTTTCCTTTCTTTAAGCTTATTTACATAATTAATAAAACAATAATAATAAAGATTTTAATCATTTTTTTTTAGAATAGGTTTTATCTTTTTCTTTTCATGTAAATACTTAACATTTCATATTTTGTTGATTTTATTTCATAAATTGTCATAGCTTTATATTAAATTGCACACAAATTCGATTTAGTTGTATTGTTTGATATTTGGACATTGCTATTAATCCCCATTTGTAATAACTGTACCCCCATTCCCGAACATTCTGTAATAGCTTAGAATTTCAATTCCCGCAATTTATTGCTTTCTATATACTGTATAGTAACTAGGCATGTATGGCAAGATTCAAAAATCAATCGCTAGATAACCTAATAAAAGAATAAATAACTTGAAACCAACACACTTTCTCACACGCGCACCTCTAGGGTAACCTTGCTTGTTGCCTCAGAAATACAATCATGTCCCTCGAATATGGGACGCTCTAGCAATGACCCTTCGGTAAAAAAGATCGTAGTCCCTCGATGAACCTCGATGTTGCCTTCGATTAAAACGATCTCGTCCCTTACGAAAATTGCTAAAGCATCTCACAAGTTGCCTTCGATGATTGTAAAATTGACCCACGCCTGTCCCTTCACATCCAATGGTGGGGCTTCTTACCAAATAAATGGTAAGATAGCACCATTAAAAGGAGGAAGAAAAACACAACTTAAGACCTTTCGAGTAGATAGATTCGTTCTTAGTTACTCGCTTGCTCACGATAAAAACTTTTCACCTACACTTCCATTTCAAAACATTTTCAAAAAGATAAAAATGTTTTGTATACGTTCTTATAGAGACGAGAACGATTGCAAAACGTCTTTTCAAAACACTTTTTCGAAACACGATTCACAAACACATCTTTGAACCACTTTTCGAAACAAAACTTTGTATACGTTCTTATAGAGACGAGAACCATTACAAAGAGATTTTTCAAAATACTTTCAAATCCCACACCACAAGCACACAATCAAATGAAAGCAAGTGATCTAAACGAGTAACTAAGAGCCCATGGAAAACCATGGATGAAAAGGGTGCTAATACCTTCCCTTTTCATAATCTACCCCCGAACCCGAGAAAAATCTCGAAAGGTCTTTCCTGTGCTTTTTTACCTTTCCTTTTGGATAAAAGAAAAGTCAGTGGCGACTCTTGATAACCGTACAAGTGCGAATGAAACACAAAACTTCAAGTCAGTTCTCCCACCGTATCACAGAACTGGCGACTCTGCTGGGGACCTGTAAAAAAAGTGGGGTTACCTTAGGGTTAGATCACCTTTATTCGCTTTCATTATTTGATTGGTATGCTTTATATTCGGTTCTTTGTATTGGGCTTGCTTTGATCCTCCACCCGGATTTGGGGTACCTTTTTAGGTAAATAGCAATAGATTGTGGAGACTGTACAGCATAGACCGATATGGTTGAAATAATGGCTATGTTAGTGTGACGCATTTGTGGGTACCAGTATCCCTCGTGGTGAATCGAGGAGAATACGGGGCCGCTGAGTGGCGTCGCGAAGCACTAATTAACCTTAGAACCCTAATTGAACAAACTTGGCCATTAGGACGTAGTGAGGTAACCAGTTTCAGTGTAAAGCTGAAAATTGGTTGACACTCGATACTACACTCATTGAGGCTAGACTTTTGGGATATCTCGGCCGCAAGAAAAGATTGATTGAGCTGAGATAATGCCTAAAAGAAAGGTCGGTGATATTGAGATCCTTTAGAACCCGATCATTATTTCTAGGACAGGTTGAGCCAACTAAAACTTCAAGAGGGTACTTACCTACAAACTCATGCAAGCCTGAAACATATGAATCTGTTTGTTATGTGTGTATATATTTGCTTATACATAAACATCATAAACATCATCAACATCATATGCATGCTCACTAACCATTTCAAGGATTTAGAAATTTATCTTTGTTTTTGTTTTGTAGGAAATGAATCCTCTCCGAAGAAACACCATCCAAATCAGCTTTGTAAAAGCGCATCCTCAACTTCAAGAGCTAGCCTCAAGAGTGCCCGAGGATTCTCCTTTTACCAAGAAGTATGGTCGACTTCTCAGTTTGGCTACATCCAACTTCCAAGAAGAGATGATGTGTGTACTGTTCTAATTCTTTAATCTCGTACATCATTGTTTCACTTTTCCAGACAATCAGTTGGTACCAACATTGGAAGAGTTCTCTCTACTCTTAGGGGTGCCCGTGCTTAATCAGATACCATTCACCGGTCTAGAAGGGATTCCAAAACCTGAAGTCATCGCCGAAGCTTTACATATGAAGAGGGCCGACGTCACAGCCAATTGGGAGACAAGAAGTGGGGTTAAAGGATTTTTAGCTAAGTTTCTGTTGGAAAAAGCTCGTTCATTCTGGGATGACATGGATTTCCAAGCTTTCGAAGAAGTTCTAGCTCTCCTCATTTATGGTTTGGTTCTGTTTACTAACTCGGACCAATTCATAGACGTTAATGCCATCAAAGTCTTTCTCTCTCGCAATCCTATACCCACCTTTCTAGGAGATATCTTGCATTATCTTCATACCCGTACCATGAAGAAAAGAGGTACCCTTTTATGTTGTATACCCCTACTCGCTAAGTGGTTCACTTCACACCTGCCTTAGTCAGCATTAAAGAATGAGCAAAGATTGACTTGGTCTTAAAGGATGATGTCTCTCACTCACTATGATATCCGTTGGTGCTCAAGATCTTTGGAAGACATCTCTATCATTGACCGCTGTGGGGAGTTCCATAACGTACCTCTGTTAGGTATTAAGGGAGGTATCACCTACAACCCGTGTTTAGCTCTTCGACAGTTTGGGTATGCCCGAAGAAACGGCCCTCATGAGATGCTCATCCGAGGTCTAGTGTTTGACTACGACAAAGAAGACCAAGGTTACCGCCAGAGGTTTACACGTGCTTGGGGAATGGTGGACAGTAGGACTTTGGGACATAAAAACTTTATCCCTCTCGAGCCTTACCTTAAGTAAGTACGGGCTCGTGCCCAGACACCGTTCTTCATCTTGATATGCCTACCTCTCTCGAAGACCTGCAGAAAGCCTGGATTCAGTTGAAGGAAGAGTGAGACACCTTTGAAACCCAGTACTACGCCAGTGAGAAGAAGGTTCTGGAGCTCACCAAACTGCTTCATGAAGAGACGAATCTGAATACCTACACTTCTCCAAAAAGGATGCGTTCGGTCTTTTTATCTTGAGAATTTTGCTGTATTTCAGTTTCTTTCTTTGTAAGCCCGAGGAGGCATGATGTATTCAAACTTGATTTTATTTAATATGACGTGTGTTCTTTTTGGTTTGGACAAATTTAAAGCTTCTAAATTTCCTTGAAATCATTTGCATATCACATCTTCATTCATCATATGCATAAGCAGGTCTTCACACCAAGTTTCCTCATCTCTATGCTGTTTATTTCAGCAAGATGGATCTAGAACAAACAGTCAAAGACTTACAAGCTCAGAATTCACAATTTCAACAGCTACTCTTGACCTTAGCCAAGGGGCAGGAGGAGCTCAAGACTCTGCTAGAGAAAGAGAAAGAGAAAAAGAAGAAGAAGCGAGCCGGTGTGGTTGTCATGGGCAGAAGGTTTGAAGGACAAGCCAGACGGACGTTGGAATTCCCATCAACATATGAAGAGGGGGAAGGAAAAGGTAAGGGAACGGCAGTGCCATCTGATTCTGAAGCTGAAGAAGAGGAAGATGAGGACTACTCCGAACAACAGTACCCTCCGGCCGATGACAAATACAAGAACTTGGAAGAACGTATGGTTGTTATGGAAGTGCAAAGAGTACCGGGGCTGGATTTTGAGGAGTTAGGGTTGGTTTCTGGAATTGTAATCCCTCCTAAATTTAAAGTGCCATTGTTTTCTAAGTATGATGGGGTGTCTTTCCCAAAGATGCACCTACGATCTTTTGTCAGGAAAATTCAGCCACATTCTTCTGACAGAGACTTGTGGGTCCACTTTTTCCAGGATAATTTGTCAGGAACACAACTTGATTGGTTCTACCAGTTGGAGAGAGCAGACGTCTATAATTGGGAAGACTTGGCAGCCGCCTTCTATAAACAGTATCAATACAACACCGACTTGGCGCCAACCCGTACTCAGCTACAGAGTATGGCCATGGCTACCAATGAGGGCTTCAAAGACTACGCCCAGAAATGGAGAGATATGGCCGGAAGGGTGCAACCACCCCTATCTGAGAGGGAGCTAGTAGACATATTCCTAGGTACCCTATCAGGTCCTTTCTTCAATCACCTGATTGGAAGTTCGTCCACTGGGTTCACTGATTTGATTCTAACCGGAGAAAGAGTGGAGGTCGGTATTAAAAGCGGGAAAATTCAAAAAGATGCATATACTTCTGCTGCCATAAGAAAACCTTTCACAGGAAAGAAGGAAGTGTCAGCTGTCTACTCTCAGATGGGTCAAGGAAGAGTTGAGCGTCGGCCAGCGGTGGGGGCCGTTATGATTCAAAAGTCTGCACCAGACCAGCCGAGAAACAATCAGCCGAGGAATGATCAGCCTAGAAACAACCAGCAAAGGGTGGAAAGGCCTGTACGGAAATTCACCAAGATAAACATGACTCCTGCTTAAGTCCTACCACATCTTTTGAAGTTGAATTTGGCCATGCTGAAAGAGGCCCCTAAAAATCCTAACACTGCTTCTCCATACTACCATCCGAACGCCAGGTGCGCTTACCATTCAGAGAGCTCAGGATTTGATAGATGCTAAAGAAGTTAAATTCGACGCACCTGAAAAACCCAATGTTATCTCTGCTCCAATGCCAAGGCACGGCCATAACGCCCATGCCGTTGAAGAGGATCTATTTGTTGCTACTGTATATGATTTGATAACTCCACTCCCTATAATTAAGTTAGATTTGTTGAAGGCTGGGGTTTTCCCAGGTTGTGAAGAAGATTGTCACCTTTGTTAATCCTCATTAACCCACTGTCCATTGTTGAATATAGGCATCTAACGCCTAATTGATAACCAAGAAATCCTATTTGAGAAGACTCATGTTTTATCAACTCCTGTTAACGATGTTTCAATAATAACCATATCCGCCAATCCTTCCAAGGTCCCTAAAAGACCTGTTAGGATTACATCCGCTCCGAAGGCTGCACCTTTAAAGATAACCATGCCCGGGCCAGTCCCGTACAAGTCTGAGAAATCAGTACCATGGAACTATGGTGGAGAAATATACTACCATGGTGTCAAACAGATTGAACAGACTGTCAAGGAAGAGAGTTATGAAGAAGACAATTCCGACATCAGTAACATTGCCGGAACAAGCAAAGTTACCCGTAGTGGAAGAATATTTTCTCCAAAGATTGCCCCTCCAAAGGCAATTTCTGGACCCTCAGCTGCTCCTAAGGTTATCTCTACACCGGTAAACATATCTGCAAGTACACCAATCATAGAAGAAGTCACAACCCTCGTGGTTATCCCCTTTGCTGCTACTGATGTTCGAGGGAAAGGGATCCAAGAAGAGCCCGTCAGGACGAGGGCTCAGCCGTTGATCATCCTGGAAACCTCTCAAAAAGAAATGGAGGAAATTTTGAAAATAATCAAGAAAAGCAATTATGATGTGGTGGAACAGTTGGGGCAAACCCCCTCAAAGATCTCCATGTTGGCCCTGTTGCTTTGTTCAGAAGCTCATGCTAAGGCTCTGATAAGATTTTTGAAGACGGCCCACGTGCCACAAGAAACCTCCGCTGATCAGTTCCAGGAATGTGTGGCTAGTTTAACAGCTGACAATGGTCTAGGATTTTCCGATGCAGACTTGACCTCCAAAGGGAGAAAACATAATGATGCTTTGCATGTCTCGGTGGAATGCAGAGGAACAACCCTAACACATGTACTGGTAGACACTGGTTCTTCTTTGAACGTCTTGCTGAAGAAAGCCTTGGATAGACTGGATTGTGAAGGCTTAACCCTGAAACCCAGCAATATAATTGTCAGAGCCTTTGATGGTTCTAAAAGGATGGTCTACGGGGAGGTGGACATCCCGATTAAGGTGGGAACTGAAACCTTCAACTCCACATTCTACGTGATGGACATCCTTCCTTCTTATTCTTGCCTGTTGGGAAGACCTTGGATCCACCATATTGGAGCTGTCACTTCTACTCTACGTCAAATGCTCAAGTACCCTGTCCAGGGGAAAATCATAACAGTTCATGGCGAAGAGGAATACATGATCAGTCATCTGAATTCTTTCCGTTATGTAGAATTGGATGGCGAATTCATCGAAACTCCTTTCCAACATTTTGAAGAGGTAGCTCAAGAGATAACGGCGACTAAGACAGTGTCTTCAGTACCCACGATCACCAAACCTCCGCCTCAGATGTCACCTCTCAAGAATTCAAAAGCAGTGGTTGAAGAGGGAGGAAGCACCATTTGGGGGCAGCTTCCAGACTTTCCTTTCAAATCAGACAAATTCAGCTTGGGATTTACTTCGACTGGTCAGAAGGCTGTGCGCCGCTCCCGTGTCAGAGATCCACCTGTGAAGATCAGTCACCAAGGGGTTAATGCACTAGAGGACAATGAAGAAGAGGGCAACTTGGAAGATTGGATATTTCCAACTGTCGACAGAGGACTGTGCAATTGGGAAGCAAAAGACTTTGTTTCGATTACTTTCATACTGCAATAATTTATCTTTTCCATTTATGTTGGATCTATAATAATTCACAAACAATTCTTACTTTTTAAACCTTGTGTCTTACCCGAGGCACAATGGTCCATTTGTAAGGGGTCTTATTTCATTTTCATATGTCATTTCAATGAATCATGGACGTTTTTCATACAAACTTTTGTGTTCATTGTCTTTCTTTTTACATTTTATTTGTTTAAAGGTGGCTATGCCCTCACACACACCCACACTCACAAATGCAGGTACTCTTCCATTCCGGATCCCATGGGTAACGATACTGCTATAACCTTCAGTGACTCTGAAGATCTGATCTACCAAGCCGAATACAGAGGTGAGGAAGATTGTGAGGTGCCCAGGGAATTGGCTAGACTTCTACAACAAGAGGAAAGGGCTATTCTGCCTCATGAGGAGCTGTTGGATACAATCAACTTGGGTACTGAGGAAGACAGAAAGGAAATCAGAGTGGGTGCCAACCAAGAGCTGAGTGTCAAGGAGCGCCTAATTCAGCTATTGCATGATTATGTTGAGATCTTTGCCTGGTCATACGAAGACATACCGGGACTTGATACAGACATTGTGGTACACCGTCTACCCACAAGAGAAGATTGTCCACCAGTGAAACAAAAGGTCCGCCGCATGAGACCTGACATGTCAAAGAAGATCAAAGCAGAAGTTATGAAGCAGTTCAATTCTGGATTTCTGGTTGTTACTTCCTACCCTTCATGGGTTGCTAACATTGTGCCTGTGCCTAAGAAAGAGGGAAAAGTGAGAATGTGCGTGTGTGATACGGTGGGAGAATTGACTGTGAGTTTTGCGTTCGTATTCGCACTTGTGCGGTTAAGCAAGAGTCGCCACCGACTTTTTATTTTATCCTAAAGGAAAGGTTAAAAAAGCACAGCAAAAACCTTTTGAGATATTTCGTGGGTCCGGGGGGTAGATTATGAAAAGGGAAGGTATTAGCACCCTTTTCATCCATGGTTATCCATGGGCTCTTAGTTACTTGGTTTTTTAGATCACTTGCCTTGATTTTCGATTGCTTGAAAATGGTGTGTGTGTGTGTGTTTTTGAAAATGTTTTGGAAGAAGATGCCTTGTCTTAGGCTAACCTTGTAACAATTCTTTACTCGAATATTTTACAAAGGTGTGTATCTTTTCGAAAAGATGTTTCAAAATGTTTTGAGAGTTTGTTTTGAAAGTGCTTGTGGAATGTGGTTTTTGAAAAGAATGCAAGTGTTTTTGCAAGTTGATCTCAAGTAACTAAGAGTTTTGTCTACCCTATTGTACTCAAAGGTTTTCTCTATGATTTCAACCCTTTTTTATCAATTTTGTTCCACCATTGAATTTGGTGGACAATCTTGCGTTTAGGAAGTTTAACGGGATGGGCGTGGGTCATCGTATGGATCATGAATGCAATGGTGCCAAGTGTCTTTGGCAATTTGCTTTGAAGGGACTATGATCATTCCATTTAGGCAACATTCGAAAGCGTCATCGAGGGACTTATGATCATTTGAATTTGTTTTGCCAAAGATACTCGACGTGCAAGCATGACCCATTTTGAAAGGCAACATGTGGGATTACCCTAGAGGGTGCAAGTGTGATTGTGTATTGATTTCGTGTATTTGTCTTGTATTAGGTTATCTAGCGTTTGATTTTATGTACATGCAAACCCTAGGTCTAACCATGGTATAATTGAATGCGGTAAATTGCGAAAATGTAAAGTCTACGCTATTACAAAACAAGTATCCGGGAGTGGGGGTACAAATTTATGAATGGGGATGAGACTTAGGAATGTAGTGTCCAATAAGTTACAACCAAATCGAATTTGCGATCAAATATAAATGTAACGAATATACTAAATAAACAAATGTACAATGTATCAAATGCTAGTATATCGTGTAAGCGCACGCGTATATGTGTATATAAGTATTTACAAGTGCGACAATGTGAATTTAAGAGAGTATTATTAAGTATTGTTTTGACTTAAAGAAAAATTAAATGTTTATTTAATTAATCCTTGTAATCTCGTATATTTTTAATATGTATGAAAAAAAATGAGATTTAAGAAAAGAAAAATATTCTAAGTTTGAAAGCTATTATTTTACATTTGATATAAAAAAGTATCTTTGTATTGTTAATAAGAATATTTGAATTAAAAGAAAAAGGTGTTTTCGATTTTAATTATATGGTGTAATAAAAAAATGTATTTTTATTATTTTATGTACAAAGAAAATTTAAATTAAATGTTTTAAATAAAAAAATGTGTTTTTATGTATTTTAGTATTAATGTATTATTGTAATAATATACAAAATAAAAGATATTTTAAGTTAGAGGGATAAAATATATTGTGTTTAAAAATATGTTATATGAAAAATATGATTAAATAATAAAAAATAATATGATATGTAAAAGAAATATTAGTCAAAAGAAAATAATAGGTTTTTAAAATTCTAAAGAAAAAAAAAGGGTTTGAATGGGCCTTTACCCAAGAGCATTCAGAAGCAAGGGGGGTGTGTGATGGAAAAAGGCTTGGGCGCTGGAGAAACATGTTAGGCCCAGAGTTCTAAAAACAAATGTTTAGGGTTCATTGCTTTTTGTTCAGTTGGGACATTGGCTTAGGGTTTGTGGGCGACAGAAGCGCCGTCTGTTCGTTACTTCATCTTCTCTGATGGTATGAATGCATAGCGTAAACCTTTCGCCTCAGCCACCAGCGACCTTCACCTCTTCTTCCCTCCAACGACAGCATCATGGCGATCGATCTAAGGTACAATTCGTCTTCTTATTTCGTTAGGGATTTTACAATTTTTGCGTGTTTGTGATTTTTCGCTTATTTGATTCTTACTCCAAATTGTTATTATGATTTGAGGCATATGATAGAACAAGAGGGGGAAAAGCTACCTGGATACGGAGGAGGGGGGTTGGAGCGAGCTAGGAGGCCGGGGCGAGGAATACGCGTGATGATGGACTCTTTGAGCTTCCTGGTATCTTTACCTTTTTGCCATTTTTAAGGTTTTATGATGAACTGACTGAAAACCCCTTCGTAAATTCACCTATTTCTTCTTCTCCTTTGCCTTTAATGCTTGTTGCCTTGAACGTGTTTGTCGTATGCTTGCTTATGTTGCCTATGACACTTGCCTTTGAACGTTTGTTGCCCTTTCGTCCCTTCTCTGAGTTGCCTTGACCTTGCTGCCTTTTTGATTTGTTAATGTCTTTGATGTTGCTTCTGAACGATTTGCCTTTGAGTTGTTTGTCGCCTGTGATGAAAAATTTCTGAGGCTTAAGATTGGCTTTGAATGCTTTAGACAAATTTGAGCTTATTTGGAGCTTTTTTTTGCTTTGAAAAGCTTAGGAGCTTGTATTTGACATGGCGTAGCCTGAGTATGCTTCTTTGTCCCTTTTCTGAGTTGCCTGCCTTGCCTTATTGTTTCTCTGACTTTCTTCTTCTCTTTTATTGCCTCGATACCTCCTTATGCTTGCCTTTTGATTGCCTTTTGATTGACCTATGATGATCCTTCTGAGGGCTTTTGTTTGGATGCTTGGGTAAGTTTATTGGCTTTGAAAGTTGACAAGGTTTTAGGTATATGCTGGTATGGCTTGACAGGGTTTTGAATGGCTTATTTTGGTTTAAGGCTGGAAGTTTTTAGTCAATGCAGGTTCAAGGCTTTTGGTTTCTATGCTTGTTTATGCTTTTTTGTGTTTGAGGCTTGAACTGAATGGTACAGGTACAGGTTTGAAACTGGTTATTTTTGTTAGGCTTCAGGCAGGATGAGGCTTGAGGCTTGAACTGGTTATTTTTGATAACAGGCAGGTTTGGATACTTAGGCAGGTTTTTGCTTAAGGTTGATGGCCTCTTCTTTTTGCCTTGACAGTCGTTACAGGTTATGCCTTTTTTTCTTGAGGGTTAGCAGGTTAATGCTGGCTTATGGTTTTGGATATCAGGCCCTTTGCTTTGACAGGGGTTTGATGGTTTTTGAATGGCTTACAGGTTATGGCCCTTTCAGATTGTTGGTCCTCTCTATGAGACTTGAAGGCTTCTGCTTTTGTATATCCTTTAGTGTATTGGTTTCTTTCTTTTTATCCACTGTGTTCAGCTTTTGTATATGTTTTCTTTCTATCTCTCAAGCCTAAAGCCTAAGCCTGCTCTTCTATCTCTCTTCTTCTTTCTCTCTCAGTACAGTTTATATATTAAAATATGCTTATGTTGTACTTCTTTTTGCTGAAAGGGCCACTTTATTTTGGGAAATGATGAAAAGAAAATGTTTTGCTTGCTTAACAAATTTCCTCTGCATATTTGTCCCTTCTTGACAGCTTTTGTACTTTGTATCTTTTGATATCTTTGCCAAATCTTCTTTTCTTTGACAGCTTGGGTAGCCTTTTGGCATTTTGACAGCAAGTTTGAATTTTTCAGTTTGGTTTGAACTTGGAGTTTTGAGATTTGAACTTATGCAGTTTGACACTTTTTGAATTGTGCAATTTTGACTTTTATGCATTCATTTTTAGCAAATAAACATTCGTCCCTCTTTGTGAACCGGGAGAAATCCCGTGATTTGCAGAGAGGGTTAACTGATCCCAATCAGTGGCCCTTAATGATGAACTGTCTTTTATTTATCTGTCATTATTTATTTATCTGCTTTTTTTTACTTTTCTCTTTTTCTCTTGCAGATGAATAATTGAATGGAGGGGAGCAAAGGATAGCAGATGAAGAATTGAAGAATAGAAGACTTAGAAAAAATATGATAGTTTCATTTTTTTATTTAAATTTAAATTAATGTAAAATCATTGTTTGTAAATAAATTGTAAACAATAATTATACAAATAATTTAAGAATAAATAAAAGTTTTCACTATCCAATTAATTCTATTTCCTCTTTTATTGTTTATTCATTATTTAAAATTCTTTGAATTAAAATAATCGAAAAATAAATTCCAATCACTTAACCTCAGAATAATAAATAATTTAAATAAACAATGCTCTTAGCAATTTACTCAGTTAAACCTGGCCTTTCCAATATCCAAAGTAAAGCAACAGTTAACCAAAACAACTGATCAGGCGCATTCCCTTTTCACTGATTTTTACCAAGCATTGTAAATCCAAACTGCATATATCTTTTGACTGGTTCAATCAAACGAACGTGAATTCAAACCAAATGCATTCTTTTTACCGATTAAGTCAAATAATGCGAATCCAACCCAAATCTCTGAATAACTCGCAAAGTGCTGTAGAATTTAAATCCTTCTGAGAACGTGCCCAAAAAACCCTAATTCCTGATTAAATTCCAAAGAGCGTTCGCCTGATCAAAGTTGAGCCAAAATCAACCAAAACCCTAAGCCAACTGTTTGAAACATTCCAGAGCCCTGAGAATCAGTAAAACCCTAATTTTTCTTGGCTGACGAAAAAAGTCCATTTGTCCGATTCTTGAGCCAGTTTGAAAAATCAGGAAACGCCTGAAGCTGCGATCTCTTATGGAAAAATGCGAGGGCAAATTTTGGGGTACAACAGTTGCCCCTGTTCAATCTTCTTGGACCTGAAGAGTGAGATTGGCAAGTTTGCCTTTCGCGACTTGAAGGTAAAAGAAGATTGGACACTAAAGTACCCAGAAAATTTGCGCTCGGCGATGTGATGGTAGAGGTGAATGGGCTTAAAGATGCCATTTGGTGATGGGCTTAAAGATGCCATCTGATGCGATAGAATCTTGTCGGGGGATGGGCTTAGAGATGCCATCTGAGAATGGGCTTAAAGATGCCATTTGGCGGTTGCTGATAGGAGGATGGGCTTAAAGATGCCATCTGGAAATGGGCTTAAAGATGCCATTTGGTGATGTTGAACCGTATGTCAATGGTGAGTGGACAAGTATCAGAAAGGCACCCACGTTTTGGAACATCTCTGAATTGGGGGCCCGAGTAAGCAATAGATTGACATCCATGTTTGGAGAATCCGTAAACTATTTTAAAGTTGAGATTGAATAAGCAATAGAGCCACATCCGTTGTTGGGAAGCGTCCGTAAACTGTTTTCAAAAGTTGGCATCTGAACAAGTTGGTAGATTAACATCCGTTGTTGGGAAGAATCTGTAAACTGTTTTCAGAAGTCTTGAGAAGAATCTGAACAAGTGATAGGTTAACATCTGTTACTGGAGAACCCGTGAACTGTTTTCAGAAGTCTTAAAGTTGAAGAGGAACCGGTGTAGGGTTTCCTGATGATGCGTCTGAATGGATCCGGAATAAGTACCGGAATGTCGCCGTGTCCGGGTCACATCTAAACTATTTCTGGATGAATCTCGGGAGGTGATCTTTGTCTGTCGACTGATCTTACCTGAAAAAGTAAAGGGTTAGTCGTATGCAATGTCATGATGTATGATGCAATGTATCTGACATCAATGTTTATGACATGAATGTGATGAATGCGCATGTAAGCTGATGAGCTATCTTGGACGGCTGAAGATAAAAGAATCTTGACTGCTGCCGGGAAAATAATTCCTTGGCTGTTGCTGGGGAAGAGAATTCCTGATGACCTCTACTGGGGAGTTCCAATCTAATTGACCCATGCTGGGGAGGTAAGACTGAGAATCTTTAGTTTGGCGGGAAGTAACTTTGGCGACTTCACTGGGGAATTCAGGATTTGCCCTCCCAAAACTCTGTGGGGAGAAGGTTCATTAGTCTGGCTCCGCTGGGGATTGATAATTTGAAGTTTTAGCTTTGCTGGGGATAATGAAATTTGAATCTGAGTGGAATTAGCTTCTGGAAGGTTCTCTGGCTGGGGATTGTGAGAGTCCTCTGATTGCTGCAGGTGAAGGCTTGGAATCTGAATAAGCGATAGATTGACATCCGTTACTGGAGAATCCGTAAACTGTTTTCAGAATGTTGAGAAGTTGAATAAGCAATAGAGCAGCATCCGTTGTTGGGAAGCGTCCGTAAACTGTTTTCAAAGGTTGCATCTGAACAAGTAATAGATTAACATCCGTTGTTGGGAAGAATCCATAAACTGTTTTCAGAAGTCTTGAGAAGAATCTGAACAAGTGATAGGTTAACATCCGTTACTTGGAGAACCCGTGAACTGTTTTCAGAAATCTTGAAGTTGAATAAGCAATAGAGCAGCATCCGTTGTTGGGAAGCGTCCGTAAACTGTTTTCAAAGGTTGCATCTGAACAAGTAATAGATTAACATCCGTTGTTGGGAAGAATCCATAAACTGTTTTCAGAAGTCTTGAGAAGAATCTGAACAAGTGATAGGTTAACATCCGTTACTTGGAGAACCCGTGAACTGTTTTCAGAAATCTTGAAGTTGAATAAGCAATAGAGCAGCATCCGTTGTTGGGAAGCGTCCGTAAACTGTTTTCAAAGGTTGCATCTGAATAAGTAATAGATTAACATCCGTTGTTGGGAAGAATCCATAAACTGTTTTCAGAAGTCTTGAGAAGAATCTGAACAAGTGATAGGTTAACATCCGTTACTTGGAGAACCCGTGAACTATTTTCAGAAATCTTGAAGTTGAATAAGCAATAGAGCAGCGTCCATTGTTGGGAAGCGTCCGTAAACTGTTTTCAAAAGTTGCATCTGAATAAGTAATAGATTAACATCCGTTGTTGGGAAGAATCCATAAACTGTTTTCAGAAGTCTTGAAGAGGAACCGGTGTAGGGCTTCCTGAGGATGAGCTCGTGTAAAACTGCATCGGGTTTTTGAACACTTTTGACATTCGAATGCCCCAAGTGGTGATGTAGATAATTTCCCGGCTTGTTACAGGTGTTGGTCTACAATCGGTCGTCCACAGATGTTTCCTGGCTTGTTACAGGTGTTGATCTGGAACTCTTCAGACGTGCCCTGGCTGGATACAGGAATCGAGTCTGGAAAGGTGATAGTTAACAGATATGCCCTGGCTGGATACAGGAATCGAATATGGAAATAGTCGTCAACAGATATGCCCTGGCTGGATACAGGAATCGAATCTTCAAACTCTTCAGACGTGCCCTGGCTAGATATAGGAATCGAGTCTGGAAATGTGATAGTTGATTTGTTGAACACCTTTGACATTCGAATGCCCCAAGTGGTGGTGAAGGAGTCTTGAATCAGATTACTCTGCATATTGAGAGATTTCTTGAAATCTTGACTGGACTGCCCCAGGTTAATTGGATTGTGCTATATCATGCCCCTTGCTGATAGGAGATTTGTAATGGAAGTGTCATCCTTTTGAAGTGATTTTCACTTACTGAGAGAGTTTTCGTTCCTCTGAACATTCGCTGTATGAATTTCTTCGCTGTCAAACAAAAAGCCAAATGCAGACAGTGATATTCAAGCAATGCAAAGTTTATGTTTGTCTCGAAGTTTTGAAAAATGCGTTTTTAGCAGAAAACTTTTTATAAGACAGATCAACACAAGATTTAGAGCAACGCCCTACAGGAGTCAGGATACCTTTTGTAACAGTATGCTTTCGAACTAACCCATGCTTCAATTAGGACTTTTGAAGGGTTGTAACGTGGCTTGGTTCACGGTTTAAGAAACAAAGGATAAAGGCTCAAAATATATTTGTACCCACCCGCTCTTCGTGATGTCCTTCATACCTAAGCTTAGTTAATTGTGCGTCCCACTCTGTTTTGAGTTTGGAACGACTTTTGGGCGATGGTTCACCAGTTTGAATTTGGGGAGACAGTCATCATCTCCTCTTTTCTTTTCCAACATTTCTCATGTTGTTGAGGATTTTGTAATGACCTCACTATTTTGATTTTGATTTGTTATCCCTAACTTTTGCCTGACTGTTACCGTTTTTCGGGATTACTGTCAGCGGGATGCCCCAGCTTTCTTAAGCCTCCTTTATAGGTTTTGGCTCAGTGGGCTTTTTCTCTTTTTGAGAGATTGACTGTCTATGTGATAGAGAATCACCCTTGTCTTTTGATTCCAAAGGAATGCTTTCTTTTTTCTTTGACGTCGTTCGTTGTGTTACGAACTGAGAGTTTGCGACTTCAATGCGCATTTTTTTTGAATTAAACTAAGAGACTACCCTGCCCCGGGTTTAATATCAAAGGTTTTGATTGTTTAGAACAGAAAACTCTTACTTCTTTGGCTCGAAGGGGTTGACTAGGGATTAACTTCCTTATAACTCCAGTGTTTGGGAATTGAAAGAAATGCCTGTACATCATCAGCAAGGTCTGTTCAAAAGCATACCGTATAAGATCATGGTATTGTTTCGTCATCCTCCCTCTAAAGGCTTACGGCTTTTTATCAAGAGTCAAATATCATAAAGAAAAGCATAAGAGTAGTGAAACGAAAGGATGAATTCAAGACAAACATATGCAATGCATTAATGAAAATAGAGTTTAACATCAACAGATAAATGTTTGACAGCAAAAGAAATTACAACTTTGAAAATTCAAAAAGAAGCAAAAGTCTTTCAGCTTGAGCTTCGTCATTTTAGGTGGAGAACCCTTTAACGGAAGATTTTCATCTCACCGTCTGGCATGAATTCCAGCACTCCAATGTCGATCAGATCTTGAATCTTGTTCTTCAAGGCCCAACAGTCGTTGGTGTCGTGTCCCGGGCTGTAGGAGTGGTAAACACAAAATGCATCGGGATGATAGTGAGGAGAGGAGGTATTGGGCTTCTGAGGAGGGTCCTTTAAGGTAAGCAGGTTAACCTCCAACAGACGCTTCAGTATGAAAAATGATGGTATTTCAGTCTCCGTAAACTGTCTTCCCGACGTTTCTTGCTTACGCCGATTGCCCCTTTGACGCTGGCGAGGTTGTTGATGGGCTTGTGACCCTGAAGCAAGTAAAGGAGCTTTCCCTTTGTCTTCTTGAGTGGATGGAGGCTGAGCGGTGACTTTCTCTTCAACCTCAGATGTTTGCCCCAGTTGGTTGTTTGGAAGTAATTGGCGGACAAGAACTCTGAGTTCCTCTTGTCTTTGAGATAGGTCTTGGATGAGAGCCATCTGGCCCACCAACTGTCCCATCATTTGGGTCCTCAATGTTGTCAGGTCGAACTGCAGCTCCGCAAGCTGATCACTCCTGGCATTATTGGAATTCTCCAAGCCCTCTGTGAGGAGAGCTTTCATCTCTTCTTGCCCCAGAGACAAGTTCAGGAACATCTCCTGCAGCTGAGCAGTCTGGTCTTGGATGTCTTTGACAGACCTTTCTAGAGCCATCTCTTGCTGAAATAAACAGCAGGAGAGTAAGGAAACCTGAAAAAGGAAAGACTGTCAAAATGCAATACATGATATGTGGATGCATGCTTCCAAGGATCTCTTGGGGTAAACACAAGAAAATGTTAGAGGTTGAACTTTGTTCTTGGATTGGAGATCTTTGCACCGGGGGATGTCTTTCCACGAGAATCAAGCTCACCATGTCAAGTGGGTCATAGCCACTGATTCAAGTTGTTGTATTTGAACTTTGACTGGAGAACTTTGTATCGGTGGATGTCTTTCCACGAGAATCAAGCTCACCATGTCGAGTGGGTCATAGCCACTGATTCAAGTTGTTGCACTTGATCTTTGATTGCATTGATTAGAGGAGAAACCTCTTGCCCCTTTGCTAGACGTCTGTTTCAACGTAACCCTGCATCAAAAGAACCCTCGAGATCCTTGAAATGGTTATTGAAAATGCTATGGTATGATGTTATGATGTTATGTACATGTATGCAAAAAGCAAGTGAGTGTATATACATGCAAACATATTCACACAAAGCAAACAAGTCCTGAGGTTTAGGCTTGCATGAGGTTTAGGTAAGTACCCTCTTGAAGTTAGTTGGCTCATCCTGTCCTAAAATAGAAACCGGGTTCTAAGGAGCTCAATATCATTGGATTGTTTTCTGTGTTCATTGTTTCGGTTTAGCCACTTACTGGCGACCAAAATATTCCAAGAAAACAATCCTCAAAAGAGTGTAGTATCGAGGATCTACCAACTTCGGACTGCACCAAAGTCGGTCATCTCACTACCCCTAAAAGGCTAAGATGGTCAATTAAGGTTCTAAGAGTTCGTTAGTGCTTCATGACATCACACAGCGGCCCCGTACTCTCCTTGATTGAACTCAAGGGTTACCGGTACTCACAAATATGTCACACTAACATAGCTTACTGCTTCAACCATGTCGGTATACCCCGCACAGTTCCCTCGCAGTTTTTTGCTATTTACCTAAAAAGGTGCCCCAAATCCGGGTGGAGGATTTACAACAAACCCAAACAAAGAACCCAAAAGATAAAGCAATCAAGTCGATCAAAGCAAGAAAGTAAAGGTGATCTAAACCCTAAGGTAACCCCACTTTTAAGTTGTCCCCAGCAGAGTCGCCAGTTCTGTGATACGGTGGGAGAACTGACTGTGAGTTTTGCATTCGTATTCGCACTTGTGCGGTTGAGCAAGAGTCGCCACCGACTTTTTATTTTATCCTAAAGGAAAGGTTAAAAAAGCACAGCAAAAACCTTTTGAGATATTTCGTGGGTCCGGGGGGTAGATTATGAAAAGGGAAGGTATTAGCACCCTTTTCATCCATGGTTATCCATGGGCTCTTAGTTACTTGGTTTTTTAGATCACTTGCCTTGATTTTCGATTGCTTGAAAATGGTGTGTGTGTGTGTGTGTTTTTGAAAATGTTTTGGAAGAAGATGCCTTGTCTTAGGCTAACCTTGTAACAATTCTTTACTCGAATATTTTACAAAGGTGTGTATCTTTTCGAAAAGATGTTTCAAAATGTTTTGAGAGTTTGTTTTGAAAGTGCTTGTGGAATGTGGTTTTTGAAAAGAAGGCAAGTGTTTTTGCAAGTTGATCTCAAGTAACTAAGAGTTTTGTCTACCCTATTGTACTCAAAGGTTTTCTCTATGATTTCAACCCTTTTTAGCAATTTTGTTCCACCATTGAATTTGGTGGACAATCTTGCGTTTAGGAAGTTTAACGGGACGGGCGCGGGTCATCGTATGGATCATGAATGCAATGGTGCCAAGTGTCTTTGGCAATTTGCTTTGAAGGGACTATGATCATTCCATTTAGGCAACATTCGAAAGCGTCATCGAGGGACTTATGATCATTTGAATTTGTTTTGCCAAAGATACTCGACGTGCAAGCATGGCCCATTTTGAAAGGCAACATGTGGGATTACCCTAGAGGGTGCAAGTGTGATTGTGTATTGATTTCGTGTATTTGTCTTGTATTAGGTTATCTAGCGTTTGATTTTATGTACATGCAAACCCTAGGTCTAACCATGGTATAATTGAAAGCGGTAAATTGCGAAAATGTAAAGTCTACGTTATTACAAAACAAGTATCCGGGAGTGGGGGTACAAATTTATGAATGGGGATGAGACTTAGGAATGTAGTGTCCAATAAGTTACAACCAAATCGAATTTGCGATCAAATGTAAATGTAACGAATATACAAAATAAACAAATGTACAATGTATCAAATGCTAGTATATCGTGTAAGCGCACGCGTATATGTGTATATAAGTATTTACAAGTGCGACAATGTGAATTTAAGAGAGTATTATTAAGTATTGTTTTGACTTAAAGAAAAATTAAATGTTTATTTAATTAATCCTTGTAATCTCGTATATTTTTAATATGTATGAAAAAAAAGGAGATTTAAGAAAAGAAAAATATTCTAAGTTTGAAAGCTATTATTTTACATTTGATATAAAAAGTATCTTTGTATTGTTAATAAGAATATTTGAATTAAAAGAAAAAGGTGTTTTCGATTTTAATTATATGGTGTAATAAAAAAATGTATTTTTATTATTTTATGTACAAAGAAAATTTAAATTAAATGTTTTAAATAAAAAAATGTGTTTTTATGTATTTTAGTATTAATGTATTAGTGTAATAATATACAAAATAAAAAGATATTTTAAGTTAGAGGGATAAAATATATTGTGTTTAAAAATATGTTATATGAAAAATATGATTAAATAATAAAAAATAATATGATATGTAAGAGAAATATTAGATAAAAGAAAATAATAGGTTTTTAAAATTCTAAAGAAAAAAAAAGGGTTTGAATGGGCCTTTACCCAAGAGCATTCAGAAGCAAGGGGGGGTGTGATGGAAAAAGGCTTGGGCGCTGGAGAAACATGTTAGGCCCAGAGTTCTAAAAACAAATGTTTAGGGTTCATTGCTTTTTGTTCAGTTGGGACATTGGCTTAGGGTTTGTGGGCGACAGAAGCGCCGTCTGTTCGTTACTTCATCTTCTCCGATGGTATGAATGCCTAGCGTAAACCTTTCGCCTCAGCCACCAGCGACCTTCACCTCTTCTTCCCTCCAACGACAGCATCATGGCGATCGATCTAAGGTACAATTTGTCTTCTTATTTCGTTAGGGATTTTACGATTTTTGCGTGTTTGTGATTTTTCGCTTATTTGATTCTTACTCCAAATTGTTATTGTGATTTGAGGCATATGATAGAACAAGAGGGGGAAAAGCTACCTGGATACAGAGGAGGGGGGTTGGAGCGAGCTAGGAGGCCGGGGCGAGGAATACGCGTGATAATGGACTCTTTGAGCTTCCTGGTATCTTTACCTTTTTGCCATTTTTAAGGTTTTATGATGAACTGACTGAAAACCCCTTCGTAAATTCACCTCTTTCTTCTTCTCCTTTGCCTTTAATGCTTGTTGCCTTGAACGTGTTTGTCGTATGCTTGCTTATGTTGCCTATGACACTTGCCTTTGAACGTTTGTTGCCCTTTCGTCCCTTCTCTGAGTTGCCTTGACCTTGCTGCCTTTTTGATTTGTTAATGTCTTTGATGTTGCTTCTGAACGATTTGCCTTTGAGTTGTTTGTCGCCTGTGATGAAAAATTTATGAGGCTTAGGATTGGCTTTGAATGCTTTAGACAGATTTGAGCTTATTTGGAGCTTTTTTTTGCTTTGAAAAGCTTAGGAGCTTGTATTTGACATGGCGTAGCCTGAGTATGCTTCTTTGTCCCTTTTCTGAGTTGCCTGCCTTGCCTTATTGTTTCTCTGACTTTCTTCTTCTCTTTTACTGCCTCGATACCTCCTTATGCTTGCCTTTTGATTGCCTTTTGATTGCCCTATGATGATCCTTCTGAGGGTTTTTGTTTGGATGCTTGGGTAAGTTTATTGGCTTTGAAAGTTGACAAGGTTTTAGGTATATGCTGGTATGGCTTGACAGGGTTTTGAATGGCTTATTTTGGTTTAAGGCTGGAAGTTTTTAGTCAATGCAGGTTCAAGGCTTTTGGTTCTTATGCTTGTTTATGCTTTTTTGTGTTTGAGGCTTGAACTGAATGGTACAGGTACAGGTTTGAAACTGGTTATTTTTGTTAGGCTTCAGGCAGGATGAGGCTTGAGGCTTGAACTGGTTATTTTTTATAACAGGCAGGTTTGGATACTTAGGCAGGTTTTTGCTTAAGGTTGATGGCCTCTTCTTTTTGCCTTGACAGTCGTTACAGGTTATGCCTTTTTCTCTTGAGGGTTAGCAGGTTAATGCTGGCTTATGGTTTTGGATATCAGGCCCTTTGCTTTGACAGAGGTTTGATGGTTTTTGAATGGCTTACAGGTTATGGCCCTTTCAGATTGTTGGTCCTCTCTGTGAGACTTGAAGGCTTATGCTTTTGTATATCCTTTAGTGTATTGGTTTCTTTCTTTTTATCCACTGTGTTCAGCTTTTGTATATGTTTTCTTTCTATCTCTCAAGCCTAAAGCCTAAGCCTGCTCTTCTATCTCTCTTCTTCTTTCTCTCTCAGTACAGTTTATATATTAAAATATGCTTATGCTGTACTTCTTTTTGCTGAAAGGGCCACTTTATTTTGGGAAATGATGAAAAGAAAATGTTTTGCTTGCTTAACAAATTTCCTCTGCATATTTGTCCCTTCTTGACAGCTTTTGTACTTTGTATCTTTTGATATCTTTGCCAAATCTTCTTTTCTTTGACAGCTTGGGTAGCCTTTTGGCATTTTGACAGCAAGTTTGAATTTTTCAGTTTGGTTTGAACTTGGAGTTTTGAGATTTGAACTTATGCAGTTTGACACTTTTTGAATTGTGCAATTTTGACTTTTGTGCATTCATTTTTAGCAAATAAACATTCGTCCCTCTTTGTGAACCGGGAGAAATCCCGTGATTTGCAGAGAGGGTTAACTGATCCCAATCAGTGGCCCTTAATGATGAACTGTCTTTTATTTATCTGTCATTATTTATTTATCTGCTTTTTTTGACTTTTCTCTTTTTCTCTTGCAGATGAATAATTGAATGGAGGGGAGCAAAGGATAGCAGATGAAGAATTGAAGAATAGAAGACTTAGAAAAAATAGGATAGTTTCATTTTTTTATTTAAATTTAAATTAATGTAAAATCATTGTTTGTAAATAAATTGTAAACAATAATTGTACAAATAATTTAAGAATAAATAAAAGTTTTCACTATCCAATTAATTCTATTTCCTCTTTTATTGTTTATTCATTATTTAAAATTCTTTGAATTAAAATAATCGAAAAATAAATTCCAATCACTTAACCTCAGAATAATAAATAATTTAAATAAACAATGCTCTTAGAAATTTACTCAGTTAAACCTGGCCTTTCCAATATCCAAAGTAAAGCAACAGTTAAGCAAAACAACTGATCAGGCGCATTCCCTTTTCACTGATTTTTACCAAGCACTGTAAATCCAAACTGCATATATCTTTTGACTGGTTCAATCAAACGAACGTGAATTCAAACCAAATGCATTCTTTTTACCGATTAAGTCAAACAATGCGAATCCAACCCAAATCTCGGAATAACTTGCAAAGTGCTATAGAATTTAAATCCTTCTGAGAACGTGCCCAAAAAACCCTAATTCCTGATTAAATTCTAAAGAGCGTTCGCCTGATCAAAGTTGAGCCAAAATCAACCAAAACACTAAGCCAACTGTTTGAAACATTCCAGAGCCCTGAGAATCAGTAAAACCCTAATTTTGCTTGGCTGACGAAAAAAGTTCGTTTGTCCGATTCTTGAGCCAAATTGAAAAATCAGGAAACGCCTGAAGCTGCGATCTCTTATGGAAAAATGCGAGGGTAAATTTTGGGGTACAACAGCGTGGATTATAGAGATTTAAACAGGGCTAGCCCTAAAGACGACTTTCCACTTCCACACATCGATATCCTGGTTGACAATACAGCCCAACATAAAGTATTTTCTTTCATGGACGGATTCTCGGGCTATAACCAGATCAAAATGGCACCTGAGGACATGGAGAAAACTACTTTTGTCACACAATGGGGTACGTTCTGCTACAAAGGGATGCCATTCAGACTGAAGAATGCTGGGGCAACCTATCAATGCGCCATGGTAGCTTTGTTTCATGATATGATACATCATGAGATAGAGGTCTATGTGGATGACATGATAGCCCGATCACAAACTGAAGAAGAAGACCTTGATCACTTGCAAAAGCTGTTTGTCCGACTAAAGGAGTACAAGCTAAGATTGAATCTAAACAAGTGCACATTCGGAGTCCGGTCCGATAAACTCTTAGGATTCATTGTCAGCAACAAAGGCATCGAGGTTGATCCTGCCAAAGTCAAAGCTATACAAGAAATTCCTGCTCCTCGCACTGAGAAGGAGGTCAGAGGTTTCTTGGGACGCCTAAACTACATTGCTAGGTTCATTTCTCACCTAACGTCTACTTGTGAACCAATCTTCAAGTTGTTGAAGAAAGATCAGGTAGTTAGATGGTGTAAGTGTTTGGTTGTTGGCATGTTTTTTGGTAAAACCAGTTGTGTGAATGTCATGACTGATGTCATAACATTCTGGGATACAAGGTACATTCTGCAGAAAAAGAATGTCATACAGGAGCTACTCAATATGAGTGTTTAGCTGATCATTATGCAATGATCATATTTATTGCATTCTACCAAAATCAGTAAACAGGATTCTTGTTGTCATAACCAATGTTAAGACATCCTGTACTGAACTAACATTTGTGCAGATTTGTTATTTCTGAGAATTTTCAGGAATCTGGTTTATTCAGTCCAGATCAGATTCTCACGTGGACTTAGGTTAACTTTGCTTAACCCTAATCTGGTTGTTAAAGTCCTATGACCAAGTCTTGAGGTTAACCCTAATTAACCCTAGCTATTTTCGTGGAAGCCCTAACAAAAGAATAGCTGGCTATATATTCCTCATGAAGACTGTTGGTGAAAGATACTTTTTTACAGAAGATCAATAAGGGACTATATAGTTGTAACTACTGTGAGCTAATCAATTATCATTGTGATAAGTGATTTGGAGTAGGATTTGGTTGTAAGGGCTATGTATCACTCAAAGCTTTGAAGCACGAGTGTTTGTGTTACTTGATTAAAGCTTTGAAGCAAAGTCAAGTTAGGGTTGTGTATCACTCAAAGCTTTGAAGCACGAGTGTTTGTGTTACTTGATTAAAAGCTGTGAAGCAAAATCAAGTGTATGTACTAAAGAGTGTCTTCATAATTTCATTAGTCAATTGTTTAGTATCACTGCTGTGATTGAGGGGGGGTGAGTAGGAACTCAGGTTTAAGTTGAACTTAGATTGAAGTTGCATTGGGTAGGTCTTAAGTGAAGGAGATAAACTGGTTGGTTTATTCCTGAATTAATATCTCTTATAGTGAATTTCCTCCCTGGCTTGGTAGCCCCCAGAGTAGGTGTTGTTACACACTGAACTGGGTAAATAATTGAATGTGTTCTTTACTGCTTTTAGATTTATTGTCTTGAAGAAAGTCAGATACGGTGTCATAACATTCACTGTGACATTAAGTATCTGCTACCAGAATTTCAATTGGCATCAGAGCAGGCACCCTGTCTGTCTTACTGGGTGAGATCTAGGGATATTATTTTCTGGCGCTATGGACAAAGAAGGAGGATTTGGAAACAGACCACCCATTCTGGATGGATCAAATTATGACTACTGGAAACCTCGTATGATTGCCTTCTTAAAATCACTGGACAAAAAGGCTTGGAGAGCTGCTGACAAAGGACGGAACCATCCCACCATAACTGGGAAAGATGGGACAACCAGTCTGAAACCTGAGGAAGAATGGAGCAAAGAAGAAGATGAGTTAGCCCTGGGTAACTCCAAAGCATTAAATGCCTTGTTCAATGGAATTGATAGAAACATATTCAGACTAGTACATCAATGTGAACTGGCCAAGGAGGTTTGGGACACTCCCAAAACTACCCATGAGGGCACATCCAAGGTAAAAATGTCAAGGCTTCAGATGCTGACTACCAAATTTGAGAACCTAAGGATGATGGAAGATGAGACCATTCATGAGTTTCACATGAACATCTTGGAAATTGCCAACACCTCAGGAGCATTGGGAGAAAAGATGTCAGAAGAAAAGCTGGTGAGAAAGATTCTCAGATCCTTGCCTAAAAGATTTGCAATGAAGGTGACTGCTATAGAGGAAGCTTAGGATATCTGCAACTTGAAGTTGGATGAACTCATTGGGTCACTTCAGACCTTTGAGATGGGGATCAGTGACCATGTCGACAAGAAAAACAAGAGCATAGCACTTGTATCTAATACTGAAGATGAAAACAAGGAGGATGAAGAAGAAAATATTTCAGAAGCTATAGCCATGCTTGGAAGACAGTTCAACAAACTCATCAAGAGAATGGACCCAAAGTCAAGGTCAAATGTTAAGAACATTCCTTCTGACATTAACAGACCCTATGACTCCAGCAGAAGACCAAAGTCTGAAGAGAAGGGAAATCAAAGCAAAGGAATTCAATGCCATGGATGTGAAGGATATGGGCACATTCGAGCTGAATGTCCTACCTTTCTTAAGAAACAAAAGAAAGGAATGTCTGTTACTTGGTCTGACTGTGACTCAGAAAGTAATTCTGAAGAAGAATCTGCCAAATTAGTTACTGCACTAACTGGTATTTGTGACTCTGATAGTGACTCTAGTGATGAGGAAGTGACATTTGAAGAACTAGCTGACTCCTACAAGAAGTTATGTATCAGAAGTGTTGAAGTCTGTCAGCAAAATGAGAGACAAACAAAACTCATAGTAAAGTTGGAGGCTGAGAAGAAGGCATGCATTGATACTATAAGTCATCTAGAAGGGGAAGTTCAAATGCTAAACTCAAAACTTGACCAGATGACCAAATCTGTCAAGATGCTGACAAATGGAACTGACAAATTAGAAGAAATCCTTCAGGTTGGACAAAATGTGGGAAACAAGTCTGGTCTAGGGTTTGTGGCAACAAAGAAATCTATTGTAGACAAGAAGAAGATCAGGCCTGATAAACAAATGTCAAAGCAGATGTCACAACATAGCACTCAACATCGAGAACATAGAAATATGAAGAAAAAGTATCAAAGATGGAGATGTCATCATTGTGGGAGGTTTGGTCACATAAAGCCATTCTGCTTCAGATTATATGGATATCCTAATCAGACCCCAGGTGTCAAACCTAAGTCTAACAAGGCACCATATACTCAACAGTGGAAGAAAAAGGCTACTGCCCTGATAGCTCACACCTCCCTTAGAGTCTCTGCCAAGGAAGACTGGTACTTTGACAGTGGATGCTCTAAACACATGACTGGAATCAAGAATCTTCTCAATAATGTTAAACCTCACACTACTAGTTATGTAACTTTTAGAGATGGTGCTAGAGGAGAAATCAAAGGAGTTGGAAACTTGGACTGCCCTGGAGTTCCAAACCTAAATGAAGTATTGCTGGTAAAAGGCTTGACTGCTAATCTCATAAGTATCAGTCAATTATGTGATCTAGGATTCAAGGTCAACTTCACCAAGTCTGAATGTCTTGTAACTAATGAGAAACAAGAAGTTGTAATGAGAGGAGTCAGATCTAAAGACAACTGTTACTTATGGGAGTCTGAGAACACTAATTATTCTTCCGTGTGCTCTATTGCCAAAGAAGAAAAAGAAGTGAAACTGTGGCACCAAAAACTTGGTCATTTACATCTAAGAGGAATGAAAAGGATTATATCCATGGAAGCAGTCAGAGGGATTTCAAGGCTGCAAATTGATGAAGGGAGAGTCTGTGGTGAATGTCAGGTTGGAAAGCAGACTAGAATGTCACATCCAAAGTCAAGACATCTGACCACCTCTAAAGTGTTAGAACTTTTACATATGGATCTGATGGGACCAATGCAGGTGGAAAGTCTTGGTGGAAAAAGATATGCCTATGTTGCTGTGGATGATTTTTCCAGATTCACCTGGATTAACTTCATTAGGGAAAAGTCTGATGTATTTGAAGTATTTAAGGAACCGTGCAAAAGAATTCAAAGAGAAAAAGAAGGATGCATTGTCAGAATCAGAAGTGATCATGGTAAGGAATTTGAAAACAGTAAGTTTGATGAGTTCTGCTCCTCAGAAGGAATTAATCATGAATTCTCTTCACCCATAACTCCTCAACAAAATGGAGTTGTGGAAAGGAAAAACAGGACTATACAGGAATCTGCCAGAGCAATGATACATGCCAAAAGACTTCCTATTCATTTTTGGGCTGAAGCTATGAATACATCCTGTTATGTCCATAACAGGGTCACCTTGAGAAAGGGAACATCATCCACCATTTACGAACTTTGGAAAGGAAGGAAGCCTATAGTGAAGTACTTCCATGTATTTGGAAGCAAATGCTACATTCTGACAGATCTTGAACAAAGGAGAAAGATGGACCCTAAAAGTGATGAAGGAATATTCCTAGGATACTCTACCAACAGCAGAGCTTATAGAGTATTCAATTATAGGACCAAAGTTATGATGGAATCTATAAATGTCATAGTTGATGATTACCATGAGGAAACAAATGTCCCATATGATGTTGAGACATTCTTTGAGACTTCAACTCAAAAGGATGATATTCCTAAAACTACTTCATCAGAATCTGAATCAAAGGAAGCTAACAAAGACCCTTCCATCAGAATTCAGAAAGATCATCCTAAGGAACTCATCATAGGAGATCCTAACAGTGGAATCATTACAAGATCTAGAGAAATCATCTCAAACTCTTGCTTTGTATCTAAGATTGAACCAAGAAATGTTAAGGAGGCTTTAACTGATGAATACTGGATTGGAGCAATGCAAGATGAATTGAACCAATTCAAGCAACATGAAGTATGGGAGTTAGTTCCTAGACCAGAAGGAACAAACATCATTGGCACAAAATGGATTTACAAGAACAAATCAGATGCTGAAGGAGTTGTCACCAGGAATAAGGCAAGACTTGTTTCTCAAGGATACACTCAAGTTGAAGGGGTTGATTTTGATGAGACTTTTGCTCCTGTAGCCAGACTGGAATCAATCAGACTCCTATTGGGAATTGCTTGTCTCCTTAAGTTCAAGTTATTTCAGATGTATGTAAAGAGTGCCTTCCTAAATGGGTACTTAAATGAGGAAGTTTATGTGGAACAACCTAAAGGATTTGTGGATCCAAACTGCCCTGATCATGTCTACAAATTGAGGAAAGCTTTATATGGCCTGAAACAAGCTCCTAGAGCATGGTATAACAGGTTGACAAAATTCCTCTATGACAAAGGATACAGGAAAGGAGGCTTGGATAAAACTCTTTTTGTCAAAAATGAAGGAGGAAAGATAATGGTAGCTCAAATATATGTTGATGATATAGTGTTTGGGGGAATGTCAGATAAAATGGTTAAACATTTTGCTGACCAGATGCAAGCTGAATTTGAAGTGAGCCTCATGGGAGAATTGACCTACTTTCTTGGACTACAAGTCACACAGATGGAAGACTCAATTTTTCTGTCTCAAAGCAAGTATGCAAAGAACATTGTCAAGAAGTTTGGGATGGATAATGCCAGTCACAAAAGGACGCCTGCACCTACTCACTTAAAGTTGTCCAAAGATTCAAGTGGGGTTAAGGTGGACCAAAGCTTGTACAGAAGCATGATAGGAAGTCTGCTATACTTAACAGCCAGCAGACCTGACATTACTTTTGCAGTTGGAGTATGTGCAAGATACCAGGTTAAACCCAAAGTAAGTCATATCAACCAAGTGAAGAGAATTCTGAAGTATGTGAGTGGAACCTACAACTATGGCTTGTTGTACTCTCATGGATGTGAACCAACTCTGACTGGTTACTGTGATGCTGATTGGGCTGGAAGTGCTGGTGATAGAAAGAGCACCTCTGGAGGATGTTTCTTCTTAGGAAATAATCTTGTCTCCTGGTTCAGCAAGAAACAGAACTGTGTGTCTCTATCTACTGCTGAAGCTGAATACATAGCAGCTGGTAGTAGCTGTTCTCAAATGATCTGGATGAAATAGATGCTTACTGAGTATAATGTCACACAAGATGTTATGACATTGTATTGTGACAATCTGAGTACTATCAACATTTCCAAGAATCCTATTCAGCATAGCAGGACCAAGCATATTGACATTAGACATCACTTCATTAGAGATCTTGTAGAGGAGAAGACGATTAAACTAGAACATGTTTCCGCTGAACTACAACTGGCTGACATTTTTACCAAGGCACTTGATGCAAATCAATTTGAAAATTTGAGGGCAAGCTGGGTATTTGCCAACATGAAGAAATGTAGCAATTAATTTTGCTTAAAACAAGGGATGAGAGAGATATTTTAGTTAAGTTTACTCTGATTGGGCTAATCATCTGCTTCTCTATTTCTTTCCAAAATTTTAAGAAGTTGAATAGAAATTCATATATCTTCATCCTCTCGCGTTTCTGCAATAATCTTCAATCTCTCAAACGAAGACTTCTCTATCACTGTTACCTGTTTTCTAAAACACTCAAAATGTCTCAACTATCCATGTCATCATCCTCTTCAACGGCGACTGCTTCTTCCGCATCCTCTGATCGAGAACCTAGGGCAATCACAAACTGCATGGATTCTGATGTTCTGGAGATAACTCCTCTTCATGAACTGGCAGCTGACCCCACTAAGGTCAAGAAGCTGCGAACCAGACATGAAAGAAGGTCACAAGCCTCTTCATCTGGTAAACCCTCTCAACCATCATCTTTTGTTCCTCCAGAAATAGCAAATATGGAAGGTTCAGTTTATGTTCATCAAGCTATAGCTAGACTTGTCACTAGGATTCTAAATGAGAATCACTCTGTACCTGGCATTTCTGTACCTTTGAATCAAGAATCTGCTAGTCCAAATGTTGAAATGAATCCAGATGTCACTCAGAATGTTGAGACACCGGATGACAACATTAGGAAATCTCCTGAAAATCGTGATGATCACCAGAACCCTACTGAGAAGGATGTTAAACCCCCGGTTATTGATGTTGATGAAGAATACTCTGACAATGACTTAATTGCCAATATCAACCCTAACATAGCTAGAAGGATGATGAACAGAAAAGGAAAGCAGGATGCTGCCAAAAGCCTCTCCAAAGAGAAGACTGCTGATGTTGTTCATAAGAAAACCAGGTCTGAGAACAAGACTGGAGTAGAAGCTGTGAAGGCTGGATTGTCAAAAGAGAAAGGGAAGGTGAAAACTCGAGTACCTGCTGGTAGTCTCTCAAAACCTTTGAGACAACCAATAACAAAGAAAAGGAAGGAGCCTGGACCCTCTGAATCTGATGAGGAATCAGAATTTGAGTTTGATGTTGAAGACATTCCTCTCAAAAGGAAACTCTCTTCAAGCAAAATGCCTAAAGTCCCTGAAGTTGCCACTAACAACATCTCCTTTCACCATCATGAGAATGCAAACAGGTGGAAGTATGTATGTTTGAAAAGGATCACCTTAGAAAGAGAACTAAACAACAATGCCATGGAATGTAAGGAGATCATGGATCTAATCAAAACTGATGGTCTAATAAATACTGTGGTAAAGTTTACCAACTGCTATGAAGTTCTTGTCAAAGAATTCATAGTGAATTTATCTGATGAGTGTGCTGATGGAAATTCAGTTGATTATAAGTGTGTATATGTGAGAGGAAGGAAGGTAAATTTCTCTCCCTCTTAAATAAACAAATTCCTAGGAAGACCTGATGATGCTTGCCCTGAGCTAGAGGTTACTGACAACCAAGTGTGACAAACCATCACTGCAAATCAAGTCAAGAGCTGGCCCTTAAAAGGGAAGCTGAATGCAAGCAAGCTGAGCATGAAATTTGCCATTCTGCACAAAATTGGTGCAGCTAACTGGGTTCCTACCAACCATAAATCAACCATCTCCACAAGCTTGGGAATATTTATTTATGCTGTTGGAACCAGGACAAACTTTGACTATGGCAAGTATATCTTTGATCAAACATTGAAACATGCTGGAAGCTATGCTATTAAAGGCCCTATTGGCTTTCCCTCTCTCCTATGTGTTATAGTCCTTGCTCAGTATCCTGACATTCTAGTTGAAAAAGATACTGTATGCAAAAGAGCCCATGCTCTTGGGTTGCACTATAAGCTATTTCAGGGAACACATGTTCCTGACATTGTCATGACATCAGCTGAGACATCAACTGTCAAATCTCATTCCAAGAAAACTGATGTTATAGTTATGCTGAAGGAAACCTACAAAGAGCTTGATACAAGGAAAAGGACTCTTGAGGACCTGATTGCTAGACTAGAACAGGAGGAGATTGAAGGACAAAGAAGGGAAGAGGATACTGCTGAAGACCAGCTTAATGCTGAAGATATTGCCTCCTCTGAAGATGACAGTGCTTGAAGATCAGTGCAGTTGAAAAGTTTGCTGCTGGTACCAGATGCTGCAAATGACTTTTGATTTTTTTCTCTCTGTGTTTTTATTATTCCTTTTGGATGACTGTATAACCTAAAAGTACAATTATCTTTGGCCTATTTATGGCTAAAGAGGGGGAGAAGATTTTGTGATAATTTTGGTAGAATTAGACTTGGTAGATATTATTAATTCTGCTGCTTTCTAATCTCTGGTTGTTTAGGGGTTTTAGCCAAAAATTTGCCAAAGGGGGAGTTTGTAAGTGTTTGGTTGTTGGCATGTTTTTTGGTAAAACCAGTTGTGTGAATATCATGACTGATGTCATAACATTCTGGGATACAAGGTACATTCTGCAGAAAAAGAATGTCATACATGAGCTGCTCAATATGAGTGTTTAGCTGATCATTATGCAATGATCATATTTATTGCATTCTACCAAAATCAGTAAACAAGATTCTTGTTATCATAACCAATGTTAAGACATCCTGTACTGAACTAACATTTGTGCAGATTTATTATTTCTGAGAATTTTCAGGAATCTGGTTTATTCAGTCCATATCAGATTCTCACGTGGACTTAGGTTAACTTTGCTTAACCCTAATCTGGTTGTTAAAGTCCTATGACCAAGTCTTGAGGTTAACCCTAATTAACCCTAGCTATTTTCATGGAAGCCCTAACAGAAGAATAGTTGGCTATATATTCCTCATGAAGACTGTTGGTGAAAGATACTTTTTGACAGAAGATCAATAAGGGACTGTATAGTTGTAACTACTGTGAGCCAATCAATTATCATTGTGATAAGTGATTTGGAGTAGGATTTGGTTGTAAGGGTTGTGTATCACTCAAAGCTTTGAACCACGAGTGTTTGTGTTACTTGATTAAAGCTTTAAAGCAAAGTCAAGTTAGGGTTGTGTATCACTCAAAACTTTGAAGCACAAGTGTTTGTGTTACTTGATTAAAAGCTGTGAAGCAAAATCAAGTGTATGTACTGAAGAGTGTCTTCATAATTTCATTAGTCAATTGTTTAGTATCACTGCTGTGATTGAGGGGGAGTGAGTAAGAACTCAGGTTTAAGTTGAACTTATATTGAAGTTGCATTGGGCAAGTCTTAAGTGAAGGAGATAAACTGGTTGGTTTATTCCTGAATTAATATCTCTTATAGTGAATTTCCTCCCTGGCTTGGTATCCCCCAGAGTAGGTGTTGTTACACACTGAACTGGGTAAACAATTGACTGTGTTCTTTACTGCTTTTAGATTTACTGTCTTGAAGAAAGTCAGATACGGTGTCATAACATTCACTGTGACATTAAGTATCTGCTGCCAGAATTTCAGATGGAATGGTGACTGTCAAATTGCTTTCGATAAAATCAAGGAGTATTTGCTAGAACCTCCTATCTTGATGCCACCCGTCAAAGGAAGACCGCTAATCATGTATCTGACCGTCCTAGAGAATTCAATGGGGTGCATACTGGGGCAGCATGACGAGTCTGGCCGAAAAGAGCATGCCATTTATTACCTTAGTAAAAATTTTACCGACTGTGAAACAAGATATTCACTGCACGAGAAAACTTGTTGCGCTTTGGTATGGGCTGCTCGTCGGCTAAGGCAATACATGTTGACTCATACCACTTTGCTGATATCTAAGATGGATCTGATTAAATACATCTTCGAGAAGCCTTCTTTATCTGGAAGGATAGCTAGATGGCAGATGATCCTAATGAAATACGATATACAGTACACGACCCAAAAATCTATAAAGGGGAGTGTGTTAGCTGACCATCTGGCTCATCAAGCTGTTGAGGATTATCAATCCATGAAGTTTGAATTCCCTGACGAAGACATCATGACATTGGACAATGTTGAAGACTTCAGACCATATGACGAACCTGGACAAGGATCCCGATGGACCTTGTACTTTGACGGAGCCTCCAATGCACTTGGCAACGGTATCGGCGCGGTACCCATATCCCCAGAAGGTTGCCATACTCCTTTCACCTCCAGACTTTGCTTCAACTGTATGAACAACATGACAGAGTATGAAGCATGCATCTTTGGACTCAAGGCTGCCATAAACTTGGGAATCAAATCTTTAGTTGTGTTTGGGGACTCAGCTTTGGTTATCAGTCAAATCAAAGGAGAGTGGGACACTAAGCATCCAAACCTCATCCCTTACAAAGAACATGTCTTGACATTGTTACCACATTTCGAGCAGATTACCTTCAAGCACTTCCCGCGAGAAGAAAATCAGTTAGCAGATGCTCTAGCTACAATGTCATCCATGTTTAAACTTAATTGGGATAACGAGGCTCCCCAGATCACCATTGAACGGATGGACGAACCAGCGCACTGTCACGAGATTAATACCGAAGAGGTAGTGGACCAACCTTGGTTTCATGAAGTCAAGAGGTATCTCGAGGCTCAAGAGTACCCTGAAGGAGCTTCAGTCAATGACAAAAAGTTCTTAAGAAGATTCTCAGCTAAGTTCTTCCTAAGTAATGGCATCCTGTACAAGCGCAATCATGATTCTATTATGCTCCATTGTGTGGACAAGGCTGAAGCTGAAAAGATCATGGTTGAATTGCACGAAGGTACCTTTGGCACTCAATCTAGCGGGCATACGATGGCGAAGAAAATTCTGCGGGCAGGCTATTACTGGTCTACCATGGAAGCAGACTGCTATCAACACTCCCGGACTTGTCATAAATGTCAAATTTATGCAGACAAGGTGCACGTGCCTCCAGTTCCTTTGAATGTCTTAACAGCTCATTGGCCCTTCGCTATGTGGAGAATCGATATGATTAGAGAGATCAAGCCTACAGCCTCCAATGGACACCACTTCATTCTAGTGGCCATTGATTACTTCACAAAGTGGGTCGAAGCAGCTTCCTTCGCATCCGTTACTAAGAATTTTATTACCCGCTTCATCAAGCAGAACCTTATCTGTCGGTACGATATCCCTGAAAGGATCATCACTGATAACAGTACAAGCCTTAATAATACTATGATCACCGCTTTGTGCGAGCAGTTCAAGATTCAACATCACAATTCATCCCCCTACCGGCCAAAGATGAATGGTGCAGTCGAAGCTGCGAACAAAAATATCAAAAAGATCATACAAAAAATGATAGTCACCTACAAGGACTGGCATGAGATGCTACCGTTTGCTCTCCACGGGTACCGTACCATGGCTCGCACTTCAACTGAGGCAACACCCTATTCCTTGGTATATGGCATGGAAGTTGTTTTACCTATCGAGGTTCAGATTCCCTCCTTGAGAATCATGAAGGATGCTGGTTTGAGTGAAGACGATTGGATCCAAACCCGACTTGATCAGTTGAACTTAATTGACGAGAAGAGACATACTGCTGTTTGCCATGGTCAGACGTATCAAAAGCGGATGATCAAGGCTTTCAACAAGAAAGTCAGACGCCAAGTGTATCAAGTTGGAGATCTTGTGATCAAGCGCATCATCTTGCCACAAAGTGATCCCAGGGGCAAATGGACTCCTACCTACGAAGAACCATTTGTGATCAAGAACATCTTTTCTGGTGGGGCAATGATCTTAACCACCATGGACGGCGACGATCTGCCGCATCCTGCGAATGCAGACATAGTCAAAAGATACTACGCATAAGAGACCCACTAGGTTGACACACCTAGGAAAAACAAGGGCATCCGGGCGAACTAAAAGGTCCGGGCAAAAATTAGGGATAAAACAAAAAAATCTGTACACCCGACAAGTTGAAAACCTGAAAGGGAGACTTGGGCAAAAAAGGGTTTCCTGGTGGATCGAAAACCCGAAAGGGTGGTCCAGGCAAAAGTTAGGGAATTAAAGCGTATGACTATGTCTCGTCGGATCACTTTAAGGACAATATCTTCACAGACAAACTCTGAGGCTTTTGATCAATTCAATCATCTTCGAACAAAGCAACGAATGGACAAGATATTCGAAGATATGAAGGCTATAGCAGAATGGGAACCCCATGGAATTTTTTCGCACATAGCTATCTTTCTTTGTAAATTTTCATTATTTATGACACCATCCTCTTACTAGGATGTCAGTCTCCTTTGTACAAAATACTTATTCAAAGTAAATACAAAGATATCTCTTTCAAAGTACAGAAAACTATTTGCCTTTTTCTTTACACTTGTGTTTTATTTGCAAAAACATCCAATGATTCATTAATGAACATATGCATTTGAACATAATTACTGTTTAGAAATAAATAGGATGAAAAAGAGTAATTACTGACAGGTAGAAAGATTAGGAAAATGTCTTTAGGCTATTCCATGAGCAATCTCTACAACACGTCAATAAGATCACCCAGCGGAGCCAAAACTTTGAACTACAGGTCCCCAACGGAGGTGAGACTACCAACTACCAATCCCCAGCGGAGCCGAAACTTCAAACTATCAACCCACATCGGAAATCATCCAATTTCTCCAGGTTTCCCCAGCAAGTTGTCTTGAAGCTTGAAGATCAACCAGATAACGGTTAACTTTTGTTTCTCCCCAACCTAGGGTAACTCCCCAGTAGATTGGCATACAACCCAAACTCCTGAACTCCCCAGCGGAATTAAGCTTTTCCCCACAGAGTTTTTATTGCTTCTCGACAGAACAAAGACTCCCATCAATAATCCCCAGTAGAAGTCATTAAAATTCTCTGGATTCCCCAAGCAGATACCTCAAGAAGTATATGGCATTACCCTCACAACGGAATCCCCAGCAGCAGTCAAGGATTTATTTTCCCCGGCAGCAGTCAAGGATTTATTTTCCTCAGTAATACAGAAAAACAGCTTACATGCGCATACATTACATCCATATATCATAAACATTGATAAAGTACATATATCGCATCATGCATTTCATGCAACATAACTTTGTGTTTCAGCTAACATTTTACCCTTTTCAGGATAAGATTAACAGCTATCTTTAACAAACATTCAAAGATTTCAAATACAGTACGGATACGCTCCAGACACAGACGCCATTCTGATACTCATTCAGCTTACAGATACACGGAAGCCATTCTGTCACTTATTCAGACTTAATTTCAAGATACAGTCCAGATACGCTCCAGACACGGAATCCATTATGTCACTCATTCAGACTTAATTTCAAGATATAGTCCAGATACGCTCCAGACACGGAAGCTATTCTGTCACTCATTCAGACATAATTTCAAGATACAGTCCAGATACGCTCCAGACACGGAAGCCATTATGTCGCTTATTCAGATCTTAATTTTAAGATACAGTTCAGATACGCTCCAGACACGGAAGTCATTCTGTCGCTTATTCAGTTTCATCCTACAGATACAGTACATATACGCTTCAGACACGGAAGCCATTATGCCACTTATTCAGATTCAAGTACAAATATAGTTCAGATATGTTCCGAATACGGACACCATTCTGATGCTTATTTCTTTTGATTTACAAACAAACATTCTTGGATGGCATCTACAAGCCCATCTCCAACAAGATTCTAACATCTCCCCAAATGGCATCTTTAAGCCCATTCCCTCAATTACACTTTTGTCGAGCGCAAATTTATGGGCACTCTAGTGTCCAATCATCTTTTACCTTCGAGTCATGAACGTCAAAACTCGCCGATCTAACTCTCCAGGTTCAAGAAGATTGAACAGGGGCAGCTGTTGTACCCCAAAATTTGCCCTCCCATTTTTCATAGAAAGCACAACCCTAGGGTTTCTCAGATATTCAAGTTGTCTCAGGAATCGATCAGATAGATTTTCTCCTGTGGCAGTAAACCAGCAATTAGGGTTTTTCTTGCAATTCTCAAAAGAAATGAATTCTCAAAGATCCAATTGGCTTTCACATGTTTTCACGCTTTCTCAAGTTTACCGAAAAGACAATGTTTGTTCTCAAGGCATGGTTGTTTGGGACAAGAGATGGAATTTAAGACTGTCATGTAAGATACTCATGATTGTTTAATCCAGGTTAAGTAGATGATTTGCATCTTTTAAAACATTTGCTTGGTCAAGAAATGGAATACACAGTGCGTGTTTGTTTGGAATACAGTTTCAAGATTACAGGATTATTGGAAATTAAGTTATCGAATTGGAGCGTTTTGTTTCAATTGTCTTGATTGGGCATTCAAAAATCAAATAGGATGCAAAGAGAAAACTACAAGTTATTGTTGATCAAAGATTTCAAGTAACACCAGAACATTTCATATGATCTTCTCCAATTTCAAACGTTGTTACAAAACAATTTATTATTTAAATACTTTAAGTTTTACAACTTATCGTATTTGAAAATGAATTAGTACAACTATCGGGTACAATGCAAGAATGATTGTTCTAAAATACAAGGAAAAATTCAAATGCTTGATTGGCCTAAGAGAACTAATCTATGCCTAAGTTTGACTGAAGTTCCTTTGCTATCTCCAAAGACCTTCCTTGCTTGCGTTATGGTTCTTGCCTTCCATGCTTTGCCCTCTCCATCGTGCTCACATGAAAATAAAAGAAAGAAAAATTTAGTACAAATTAATTGGGCATGAGCAATAATTTTCAAAAGAAAAAGTGTTCATCATTAAAGTTTGCAAAGTGGAATCAGAATGCCGTTATTCATCATATTTTATTTCCCCTATTTGCAAATCACTAGAAGATTTTTCATCTTGGTTCACAAAAAGAAAGAAAGAAAGAAATGCTACAAAACTGTCCAAAATGCAAGCAAGTTATCCAAACAAAACAAATGCAGCAAACTTATCCAAACAAATAGAATACCACAAACTGAATGCAAGCAAGCTGCCAAGCTAGGCAACAAACAACAAAGTTGTCCAAACAAGTAAAATGTGCAAACAAAATACCCAAACAGCAGCCAAACAAATATTGCAAACAGCAGCGCATCACCAAACAAAAAGGCGCAAACTGAGCCAAACAAAATTGGACAAAAAGCAAACAACAAACAACAGGCAGCAAAGAAAGTATAATAATATGATAAACTAAGTCAAACAAGAAAGAGGCTTATTCAATAGGCTAAGTCATCATTTTCCATTTTATTGCAAACTTTTCAGAAAAAGGCAAAAGAGCAATTGACTCTTAGGGTCATTGAGAGAGAAGAGAGGAAAGAAGTCACATAGGGATGCACAGCCCTGCTGCCTTGACTGTCACCATTGCATAGAAGCTGCTAGAAAACAAAACTGCCATCAAAAAGCCAAAGGAACAACATAGCAAAACATTCAATTTCTTTGTTTTCCCCCCTTTTTGAATAAGAATTCAACAGAAGCAACATCAATATAATAGTAAAACTCTCAAGCAGATAGGGAGAAGAAAAAACATTTGATCAAAGTCCAAAAACTGTCAAGGCATCCAAACGGTAAAACCATCTCAAAATCTCAAATCCTGCAAACCTGAGACAAGTTGCAAACAGAACAAAAAACCATTCACCATTTTTAAACTCACAAAAGCATCAATACAAGTCAAAAAACTCAGAGTACTGTCAACAAAACCAAAACCTTCAAAACCTGTATAACCAAAAAAAACCTCCAAAACTGTTAAGGTCCAAAACTGATAAATCTCAAGTTTTCAAAATTGTCAAACTAAAGTCTCAACTGTCAAAGAAATCCATAACAAAAAATCCCAAACTGTCAACAAGTCAAAAAACCAGAAAACCAAATCAAACCTCAAAACTGTTACAAAGCCAACAGTAAGTCCCAAATATTCAAGCCTCCAAAAACTGTAACAAAGCCAAACCCTCAGAAAACCATTCAAACTGATGTACGAATATCCAACAAATACAAAACCTGTCACAATCCATAACCAAAGACTTGCAACAAACTCCAACAATCAAAAACAATAACGAGCCACAAAATCCAACAACCAACATCCCTATCATTCAACAAAGAAGACAGAAGGAAGTAACCAGAAAAGAGATTCGTTCATCTTCATCTCTTTCCCCACGCGTCTCCGGCCACCAAGGAGCACCATCCCCAGTCTCACTATCCCTTTCCATTTCACAAAAGTCTCCAACATGTAGGAACTTTTCATCTTTCTCATAAAAGCTATTTCCCGCATCTCAATGGACAATAAGATTGATTAACAGAAAAACGTAACAAGAAAAAAAAACAACAACAAAATCGTTCAAGCTTCAAGCTTACAGAACTTCACCTTTCAAGAAAAAAAACCATTAGAGCTTGGTTAGGAGGTGAGAGAGAGCGCTCCGGCAACAGAAGGTTGAGGGGAAGATCAAATAAACAAATTTTGAACCCATTAGACATAAGTTCATTTCAAACTTAGGGTTTTCAAAAAAGCACGAGCCATGGTGAGATAGAGACGGCATGAGCGATTTTGTTCGCGAAATTGAGACAGAGATAGTTAGTGAGAGGTTTAGAGATGAATAAGAGATGAGAAGATGAACAGAGAGGGATGAAGGAGATGAGCGGCGGCGCTGTACCAAAGGGGCAATAACCCTAATTTGTTTTTGTTTCCCTTAATCAAACGCCTAAACTGACTTAAGGCATGGGCCTGTGTCGTTTACAAACTCCTTAAGCCCATCTGCTTCACATTTTACACCCCCTTGGCTCGTTTTTGTTAACAGTAAAAACCTTTTTTCTTTGGGCCTAACAACCTTAAGCCCATCTATCATTTTCTTTTTTTTTATATAAACTTATCTTATTAATTTTTTTTACATTTAATAAAAACATCAAAAAATTTAATTTAATTTGTTTCCTTTCTTTAAGCTTATTTACATAATTAATAAAACAATAATAATAAAGATTTTAATCTTTTTTTTAGAATAGGTTTTATCTTTTTCTTTTCATGTAAATACTTAACATTTCATATTTTGTTGATTTTATTTCATAAATTGTCATAGCTTTATATTAAATTGCACAAAAATTCGATTTGATTGTATTGTTTGATATTTGGACATTGCTATTCATCCCCATTGGTAATAATTGTACCCTCATTCCCGAACATTCTGTAATAGCTTAGAATTTCAATTCCCGCAATTTATTGCTTTCTATATATTGTATAGTAACTAGGCATGTATGGTAAGATTCAAAAATCAATCGCTAAATAACCTAATCAAAGAATAAATAACTTGAAACCAACACACTTTCTCACACGCGCACCTCTAGGGTAACCTCGCTTGTTGCCTCGGAAATACAATCATGTCCCTCGAATATGGGACGCTCTAGCAATGACCCTTAGATAAAAAAGATCGTAGTCCCTCGACGACCCTCGATGTTGCCTTCGATTAAAACGATCTCGTCCCTTACGAAAATTGCTAAAGCATCTCACAAGTTGCCTTCAATGATTGTAAAATTGATCCGCGCCCGTCCCTTCACATCCAATGGTGGGGCTTCTTACCAAATCAATGGTAAGATAGAACCATTAAAAGGAGGAAGAAAAACACAACTTAAGACCTTTCGAGTAGATAAATTCGTTCTTAGTTACTCGCTTGCTCACGATAAAAACTTTTCACCTACACTTCCATTTCAAAACATTTCCAAAAAGAAAAAACATTTTGTATACGTTCTTATAGAGACGAGAACCATTGCAAAACCTCTTTTCAAAACACTTTTTCGAAACACGATTCACAAACACATCTTTGAACCACTTTTCGAAACAAAACTTTGTATACGTTCTTTTAGAGACGAGAACCATTACAAAGAGATTTTTCAAAATACTTTTAAAGCCCACACCACAAGCACACAATCAAATGAAAGCAAGTGATCTAAACGAGTAACTAAGAGCCCATGGAAAACCATGGATGAAAAGGGTGCTAATACCTTCCCTTTTCATAATCTACCCCCCGAACCCGACAAAAATCTCGAAAGGTCTTTCCTGTGCTTTTTTACCTTTCCTTTTGGATAAAAGAAAAGTCGGTGGCGATTCTTGCTAACCGCACAAGTGCGAATGAAACGCAAAACATCAAGTCAGTTCTCTCACCATACCACATCTGCTATCTTTCTTGTAATTGAGAAACAAATCAGTAAAGGGTATTCCCAATCCTTTATCCAAATCTCGGACATTGACAATTTTCCTAATCCCCATGTAAGGTTCATCCTTGATTCTAGAGAAATCCATGATCCTATCAATTTCCTCCAAAGTAGGCGCTAACTGAAAATTCAAGAAAGTGAAACATCAGAGTGGAGGGTCGCAGAATTGAACTAGGTCAATAATAGCTTGTTCTTGTACTAAGGATGGGGGAGTAACGGATAACCCTAATCTTGTCTCTTAGGTCATACAAGATCTCACTATAAGATTTTGTTTTAGGGTTATACAAAGAGTCATTGGCCAAATTCTGAAGTCATACCTTCTAGAGATTCTAGTCCTCTAAAAGATATTCGTTCTTTGGAATTCAATCGACTCTAGACCAAGTCATCACAAAAGCTTGTAGGGGTGTTTAGCCCCCATTCTCAAATAGACAATCCTTCTTTCTAAGGTTTGATTTTATATTGAATTTAAATCCCACTAATCAACAAAATAATCATGATAATAACGAGTAACATGAATAAATAAAATAAACAGATAATCATTTACAGAAGCAAAATATACCAAAAATATAAAATACCCAAGAAACCATAGACCTAAAAAGGGAAGACTCTAAACCCTAGGGTTGTGTCCCCAGTAGAGTCGCCAGCTGTTGCAACTGGCAAAAAATAAAGAGTCGCAATAGTTAATTTTTATCCTAAGGATGGGGGAGTAACAGATAACCCTAATCTTGTTAGAGATTCCAAATTCGTAAGTCAATTAGATGAAGGGAATGGGTTAGGCACCCTTCATCTCCCTTGTTCTCAAGGGGCTCCGCTTTTAGGTTTAAGGGTAAGATGGATATTTGGTAGTTAATATTTCCATATGTTAAATGAGGGATTTAATTTTTTAGTTGTGAACTCGCCTTGGTTTTAACCGCGTGCCTACGTATCTCCTTATGAAGAATCATAGTCTAATTTCATAGTTAGAATGTGTTTGATTAGTTTTTTTTTATGGATTGTGGAAATATTTTTAATTCTCCTTGAACCTTGTCTGCGTTTGAAAATAGTATAGTCGTAGACACAATTCGCAGTTAATATAAATTGTCTCCACAACCCTTTTTGAAAATAAAGTTGAATTTAAATTAAGTTAGTAAAAATAATAGTATTTGATGGGTTAGCTGTCTTAGAATGCAAGATGCAATTTGAAAAAGTAGGTTTGGATAATAAAAATATTTGATAAAATAGAAATAACATGAGGTTAGTATTTTAGAAAATATTTAAGAAATAACTATTTTCTTATTATTAAAAATATATTAAATATTTTTAATAGTAATCCAATATTTATTTATTAACAATTTTATGTCAAAATGAACAAAAATATTTTAATGCAATATGCTAAAAAAATGTCATGAGATAATATATAAATAAAAATATAAAAAACAAAATATTAATTTAAATAAAATTAATCAATTTTATGCAGGGGGTGTTTAATTAAATCTGGAGGTGTAAATATGAAAGGGTTTAGGCCGAAATTAAATTTTAGCTCAAATGCGCAGGGGGTGTTGTTTTGAACTAAGGGAGTAATATGAGGGTATGGTTAGAAAGGGGCTTGGCCCAGATAATTTGTGCAAGGGCCCAAATCAAACTTTGGGTTTGTTTGGGTATGACGTGGGAGGGAGTACGCGCTAGTGTGAGGAAGTAGATGTTGGTGTAAGCCCTAGAGGCCAATACTTTGGGTACTTGTATCAAATTATTTATTAATAATAAAAGGCATTTCTTTATTATGTTTGCTTTTCCAAAATGATAAAGTCCCTAGAATAGTTCGTCTGTTTAATGAAATATTAAGTGTGACTTAATAATGAGATCCCATTAAACATAAGAACATTATTCTTAAAGTATCCTTAGTCGAGCTTTATTGAAAAGTGGGATAACATTAAAGAATTGAGACTATTATGAAGATAGACCGATGATCACACCTCATGGATCATGGATAAGGAGTTATCAAGTCTTGCCATAGGTATGAATATTAGGAGTAATATTTATACTAGATTGACCAGCTATGAGAATACTACATAGAATGTTATGCAAAGTATCATAAGTTATTCTCATGGTGATAATGGTGTATACCACCCCTCGACCTGAAACCACTATGGACCCTAGATGTAGAGCTAAGTACTTTATCGCTGATCAAACGTTCTCCCTAACTAGATGACCATAAAGACAATTGATGAGTACTTCACAAAGCATGTTGAGGAACATGAGTGACCTATATGGAATTTGTCCATCCTGCATAACAGGATAAATGTCTAAGGGCCTAATATTGAACTGGACAAGGGTGACATGGTTTATGCCTTGTGTTCAATATAGACATAAGGGAAAAAGGGTAATTGTACACACAAATATTATCACAGAAAGGTTTTTTCAGATCACATGACATTTCCATGACTTGGGTAGCAGTGATGTTTTGCTAGATACCTCTCACTGTTTATTATGTTAAATGTGTGATTTAATATAATTTCCAACGTCACGAAAACCTACAGAGTCATAGACATAAGGACAGGCTGATGAGAGATAGAGTAAATAAGGAACAATGTAAGGTATAGTGCACTTAAGTGAAATATGGAATGTGGTAAGGTACTACATGCTTAAGTGATATGTGGTATATCATAAGGTATGATACCCATATGCTTAATTGGGCTTTTAGTTTGCAGCCTTAATTGGGCTTTTAGCTTATATCCTGTGATACGGTGGGAGAACTGACTTGAAGTTTTGCATTTTGTTCGCACTTGTGCGGTTATCAAGAGTCGCCACCGACTTTTCTTTTATCCAAAAGGAAAGGTAAAAAAGCACAGGAAAGACCTTTCGAGATTTTTCTCGGGTTCGGGGGGTAGATTATGAAAAGGGAAGGTATTAGCACCCTTTTCATCCATGGTTTTCCATGGGCTCTTAGTTACTCGTTTAGATCACTTGCTTTCATTTGATTATGTGCTTGTGGTGTGGGATTTGAAAGTATTTTGAAAAATCTATTTGTAATGGTTCTCGTCTCTATAAGAACGTATACAAAGTTTTGTTTCGAAAAGTGGTTCAAAGATGTATTTGTGAATCGTGTTTCGAAAAAGTGTTTTGAAAATAGGTTTTGCAATCGTTCTCGTCTCTATAAGAACGTATACAAAACATTTTTATCTTTTTGAAAATGTTTTGAAATGGAAGTGTAGGTGAAAAGTTTTTATCGTGAGAAAGCGAGTAACTAAGAACGAATCTATCTACTCGAAAGGTCTTAAATTGTGTTTTTCTTCCTCCTTTTAATGGTGCTATCTTACCATTGATTTGGTAAGAAGCCCCACCATTGGATGTGAAGGGACAGGCGCGGGTCAATTTTTACAGTCATCGAAGGAAACTTACAAGACGCTTTAGCAATTTTTGTAAGGGACGAGATCGTTTTATCGAAGGCAACGTCGAGGGTCATCGAGGGACTATGATCTTTTTTTATCTAAGGGTCATTGCTAAAGCGTCCCATATTCGAGGGACATGATTATATTTCCGAGGCAACGGGCGAGGTTACCCTAGAGGTGCGCGTGTGAAAAAGTGTATTGGTTTCAAGTTATTTTATTCTTTGATTAGGTCATCTAGCGATTGATTTTTGAATCTTGCCATACACGCCTAATTACTATACAGTATATGGAAAACAGTAAATTGCGGGAATTGAAATTCTACGCTATTACAAAATATTCGGGAATGGGGGTACAATTTTTTACAAATGGGGATGAATCAAATGTGATAGAAAGGTCCGAATAACAAGCAATACAACCAAATCAAATTTTGTGCGATTTAATTAAAGCTATGATAATCCATGAAAATAAAATCAACAAAATATGGAAATGAAATGTTAAGTATTTACTTGAAAAGAGAAAAGTAAAATCTATTCTAAAAATGAAATAATTAATTAAATTATATTCCTTATTTTTGTATTTTATTAATTTAAGTGAAATCTAAAGAAGGAAAAACAAACTAAATTGTTATTTTTTGGTGTTTTATTAAGTCAATTAAATCTAAAACAAAATTTATTAAAGAAAGAAAAATGATAAAAATTATTTACAAAACCTAAATTAAATTAATAAAAATATATTTTAAGTTTTATAAGTATTTTGCATAACAAAAAAAGGTATAAGAAGAAAAAAAATTAAAAAAACGTATGGGCTTATGGTGATTTGAGAATGAGGCCCAAAGAAAGAAAAAAAGTGTTTATTTGCTGTAACAAAAAAAAAAGCCAAGGGGGGGTGAGACCAACAAAACGCATGGGCTTATGGTGGAAAGGTGATGGGCTATCCCATTCAAAACAGTAAACCAAATCCAAATTACCTAAACCATAATTAGTTGTTGATTAAGGGGGGAAAACAAAAATTAGGGCTTGGAACTTTGTAATTCACAGCGCCGCTGGTTCATCTCTTCCATTTTTGCTAAAACCTTTAAACAATCTCACTACCCGTCCCTGTTTCCTTTCGCGAATAAAATCGCTCTCTCCATTAACACGCTACCTCCTTATCTCACTATGATTTGCATTTTTGAAACCCTAAGTGTTGAATTCGGTCCTAAACCTAAGAGACCCAAAATTGATTCATCCTTGACCTCCCCCCTAACTCTCTGTTACCAAAACACAACCGTTTCGTCTCCCTAATCAAGCTCTAGCGATTTTCTTGAAGGGGTAAGATTTCTATTCTTTTCAAAGTTTACAAATTTCGTTGATTTTTTTTTTATCTTTGTGTTTTCTGTTAACTACCTCATTCTTTTAGATGCAGAGAAATATGTTATGGAATTATGAGAAAGATGAAGAATCCATACCTGTTGGAGCTTTACGATTTCTTGTGATTTAGAAAGGGAGAGGCGAGAACGAGGATTGTGTTCAGTGGCGGCAGAAGTTGCACGAGGGGAAGAGATGGTTTCACTGGTTTGTCAGTAATCTCTTATGTTTTCTTTGAAAATGGTGATGCTGGTTATTGTTTGAGGCTTTGTTACTGTGTTTAAGTTTTGATGCTTTTTCTGTTTTTTTTCTTCCGAATTTGAGGCTTTTTCTGGTTTTTTGGTTTGGGACTTGTTCACAGGTTTGGTTGTTTGAGGCTTACTGATGGTTTTTGGTTTGATGATGGTCACTGTATTTGAGATGTTTTAGGCTTACTGATGGTTTTTGGTTTTGGTGGCTTACTGGTTTTTGGTTGTTTTAGACTTGTTCCTGGTTTTTAGTCTGATGATTAACAGTTTTTTGAGTTTGTGAAGCTGGGCGCAGATTTGGAGTTTGGAGGTTTGGTTACGGTTTCTTTGGTTTGATGGTGGTGACTGGTATTTTGTTGTTTTTATGGTTAACAATTTTGTGAGATTTTTGGTCTTTGATTTGATGATGTTTTCTGGTTTTTAGGCTTGTTACAGGTTTGGGATGTTTGAGGTTTACTGATGGTTTTTGTGTTTGATATTTTGGAGGCTTTGTTTGATGGTTAACAGTTTGAGAATTTTCTTGGATATGTTATTGGTTTGCTGTTTTGGCTTTAGGCTTGTTACATGTTTGGTTTGATGATGGTTACTAGTTTTCGTTCTCCTCCCCTTTTTGATTGTCCTGCTTCTGTTATATTGACCCTTCAAAAATGTTGTGGCCTCTTGGCCTTTGGTCCCTTCAACAAGTTTTGCTTACAGCAGGTTTTGCTTACAGCAGGTTTTGTTTTTTTAGCAATTTTCTTGATTCTTGGGTTTGCAACAGCTCCTCTTTTGTAGCAAGGCTTTTGCAGAATGTGCATTTTGGGCAATTCCAATAGCCTAGGTGACTTCTTTCCTCTATTATCTCTCAATGACAATAAAAAATAAAATTGCTCTTTTGCCTTTTTTTCACTAATTCTGAAAGGTTTGCAGTTGGAAAATGATGATATATTGCTTCTTGAACAAGTTTTTTTGTTTGACTTAGCATCTTAGCTATTTGCTTACTTGTTATATTGCTGCCTCATTTTTGTTGATGCTGCTGGTTTGGCCTATTGTAATGTTGTTGTTTATGATGCTGTCAGTTTGTTTGGTTTTTGACAAAGCTGTTTGTTTGGTTCGTGAGGCTGCTGTTTGTTTGATTTGTAATGCATTTGTTTGGACAGTTTGTAATGCATTTGTTTGGACAGTTTGTAATGCATTTGTTTGGACAGTTTGTAATGCATTTGTTTGGAAAGTTTGTAATGCTTTTGTTTGGACAGTTTGTAATACTGTTTATTCTTGTAGCATGCTCGCGAATTCTTCTTCTTTTTTTCTTTTTGTGAACCAAGAAGGATAATCTTCTTGTGATTTGCAAATAGGGGAAATACATTGTGATGAATTAAACAGCATTCTAATTCCACACTGCAAACCTTAATGATGAATGCCTTTTGGAAAAATTTCTTGTTCATGCGTATATCATTTTGTACTAATCATGTTTTTGTCTTCTTGTTTTCATGTGAGCAAAATGGAGATGACAAAGCAAGGAACGCAGGAAATCTGTGGCAAACATGGAAGTCTTGGAGATAAACAAAAAGAATTTGATACGCCTTCAATCTTCAAACAAACTTAGGCATAGATTAATTCTCCTAGGCTAAACATTTATTTGGATTTTCTTTGTAATTTAGAAAAATCATTCTTGTATTATATCCAATAGTTGTACCAATTCATCTTTAAATATAATAAGTTGTAAAACATAAAGTATTGAAAGAATAAATTGTTTTGTAACAACGTTTGAAATTGGAGAAAATCTTGAGTTGTAGCATGAAATATTATGGTGTCACTTGAATAACTTGAAATCCTTTATCAACAATAACTTGTTCTTCGCATCTTAATTGATTTTTGAAATTCCCAATCAAGATATTTGAAACAAAATGCTCCAGTCTGGTAACTTAAATTCCAAGTAATCCCAATAATTTTGTAACTGTATTTCAAACAAACACGCACTGTATATTCCATTTCCTAACCAAACAAATGTTTTAAAGGACGCAAATCATCTGGTCAACCTGGATCCCACAATCATGAGTGTCCTAAATGACAGTCTTAACTTCTATCTCTTGTCCCAAATAGATCATGCTCTGAGAACAAACATTATCTTTTCAATAAACTGCGTTTTAAGAAAATTCAAAATCAATCAAATGCCTTGCGATGATTTGATAATTTTAAAGTTTCCCAAACTCAAATTTCTTCCGATTCTTTGAAGATAAACCCGTGAGCGACATCACATCTGACCATGCACAGACAGAATCGTCTCAAAATCTTGTAGCTTGAAGAAATCATAAATACAACCTTGAGGAAGCATGAAGACCTGTGAAGGCCAATTGGATCTTTGAAAACTCATTTTCTTTTGAGAATTGCAAGAAACCCTAATTGCTGGTTTACTGCCATAGAAGAGAATCTGTCTGATATATATCTGAGCCAACTTGAACATCCGAGAAACCCTAGGGTTGTGTCTTCTATGAAAAATAGGAGGGCAAATTTTGGGGTACAACAGCTGCCCCTTTTCAATTTTCTTAAACTTGAAAAGCGAGATTGAAATGTTTGTCGTTTGTGGCTTGAAAGTAGAAGATAATTGAACACTAGAGTGCCCAGAAATTTGCACTTGATGACGTGCTGATTTGATTGTGTATGGAAATGGGCTTAAAGATGCCATTTGGAGAAATGGATGAGAATTGTCGGAGATGGGCTTATAGATGCCATGCAAAGGTGATTGTTAATGGAAAGTTTGAACTGGATCTGAACAGAGAATGGATCAGAATAAACCGTTGAGAGATTTATCTGAAACAGTAAAAATATGGAAACGAATCAGAATAAACCGCTGAGAGATTTATCTGAACCAATGAAAATTTGGAAATGAATCAGAATAAACCGTTGAGAGATTTATCTGAACCAGTGAAATCTGGAAATGAATCAGAATAAACCGTTGAGAGATTTATCTAAACCAGTAAGAATCTGGAAATGAATCAGAATAAACCGTTGAGGGATTCATCTGAACCAGTAAAAATCTTGAAATGAATCAGAATAAATCGTTGAGAGATTTATCTGAACCAGTAAAATCTGGAAATGAATCAGAATAAACCGTTGAGAGATTTATATGAACCAGTAAGAATCTGGAAATGAATTAGAATAAACCGTTGAGGGATTTATCTGAACCAGTAAAAATCTGGAAATGAATCAGAATAAATCGTTGAGAGATTTATCTGAACCAGTAAGAATCTAGAAATGAATAAGAATAAACCGTTGAGAGATTTATCTGAACTAGTGGAATCTGGAAATAAATCAGAATAAACCGTTGAGAGATTTATCTGAACCAGTAAAAATCTGGAGATGAATCAGAATAAACCGTTGAGAGATTTATCTGAACTAGTAAAAATCTGGAGAAAAATCAGAATAAACCGTTGAGAGATTTATCTGAACCAGTGAAGATCTGGAGATGAATCAGAATAAATCATTGAGAGATTTATCTGAACCAGCGAAGAGCTGGAGGTGAATCAGAATAAACCGTTGAGAGATTTATCTGAACCAGTAAAAATCTGGAGACGAATCAGAATAAACCGTTGAGAGATTTATCTGAACTAGTAAAAATCAGCCTTTTCTCAGAAATTGATATGTATTTGACTTGTTGAAGGTTTGTATCTGTCGGAAGTTTGTTGATAATAAATGTCAAATGTTTCTTTCCTGTAAAAAGGTGAAGAGTTAATTGTATGCAATGCTATGATGTATGCGATGCATGGTGTGATGTTTGCCTCTCAAAATAAATGAGATTGCACTGTATGCGCTTGAGTTGCCAATGTTATGACGTATGTATGCGAATGTATGAAAAGTAAAGATTATTTGTGCTGCAGCGTTGCTGGAAGCGGGGAAAATAAATCCCTCTTAAAGCATTGATGGGTGAGTTTCCAAACTCTGTTGCAGAAGGGAAAAGCCAGACATTGCTTGTGATATTCTGCTGGGGAAATCTGAGAAGTTGGGCAACTTGCTGGAGACACTTTGGACCAGTGGTTGAAATTTTTTTTTTTGCTCTGACTAGAGAAAAGTACCTGCGGGGGTTTTATGGAATGGCTTACAGATGTTATTCTATTTCTTAAAGTCATTAGTAATTGTCTTTATTTTATTTATTTATTTGCAATAGTAATCACGTTCAAATGCATATGCTCAAAATAAATCATTGGACGTTTTTGTAAAATAAAATATATAAATAAGAAAAACAGATGGTTTTGTACTTTCAAAAGGGATATCTTTGTATTAACTTGAGCAAGTGTTTTTGTACAATGAGACAAACATTCTGGCAGGAGAATGTCGTCGTAAGAAAATGAAAATTTATACAAAGAAAAGGTAGCTATGTGAAATAATCCCATGGGGTTCCCGTTCTACTATAGACTTCATGTCTCTGAAAGTCTTGTCCGCTGGTCGCCTTGGCGAAGTCGATTGGATTGATTTAGAGCCAATTAAGTTGATTGGTTGCCGCTGAAGATTGTTTGCCAGATGATTCAACGGGACATAGTCATACGCTTTAATCCCTAACTTTTGCCTGGACTGCCCTCTCGGGTTTTCAGTCCACCGGGATACCCTTTTTTGCCCAAGCCGCCCTTTCGGGTTTTCGACTTGCCGGGTGTACAAACTTTTTTTTATATTTTCATCCCTTATTTTTGCCCGAACCATTTTGGTTCGCCGGGAAGCCCTTATTTTTGCCTAGGCCAGTCAACCTAGCTGGTCTTTTTATTATGCGTAGTATCTTTTAACTATGTCCGTATTTACAGGGTGCAAGAGGTCGTCGCTATCCATAGTAGTCAAGATCATTGCTCCACCAGAGAAAATGCTTTTGATTACAAATGGCCCTTCATGTGTAGGGGTCCATTTGCCCCTGGGATCACCTTGTGGCAAAATGATACGCTTGATTACCAAGTCACCGATACGATATACTTGACGTTTGACCTTTTTATTAAAAGCTTTGATCATGCGTTTTTAGTACATCTGACCATGACAGATAGCTGTAAGCCTCTTCTCATCAATCAAGTTTAGTTGGTCAAACCGAGTCTAAATCCAATCTTCTTCATAGAAACCATCATCCTTCATGATTCTCAGAGAGGGGATCTGAACCTCAATAGGCAAGACGACTTCCATGTCGTACACGAGAGAATAAGGTGTTGCCCCAGTTGATGTGCGAGTTGTGGTACGGTACCCATGGAGAGCGAACGGTAGCATCTCATGCCAGTATTTGTATGTGACTATCATTTTCTGTATGATCTTCTTAATGTTTTTGTTAGTAGCTTCTACAGCACCATTCATCTTTTGTCGGTAAGGGGAAGAATTGTGATGCTGAATCTTGAATTGCTCACACAAGGCGGTGATCATAGTATTATTCATATTTGTACAATTATCAGTGAGGATTCTCTCTGGGATACCGTACCGACAGATGAGATTCTGCTTGATGAACCTAGCGACCACATTTTTGGTAACGGAAGCAAAGGAAGATGCCTCAACCCACTTTGTAAAATAGTCGATGGCCACCAAGATAAAGCGATGTCCGTTGGAGGCTGTTGGCTTAATTTCCCCGATCATATCGATTCCCCACATAGCAAAGGGCCAAGGAGCCGTCAAGACATTCAGAGGAACCGAAGGTAGATGAACTTTGTCGGCATAGATTTGACACTTATGGCAAGTCCGAGAGTGTTGATAGCAATCTGCCTCCATGGTAGACCAATAATAGCCTGCCCCATAGGATTTTCTTTGCCATTGTATACCCACTGGAATGTGTACCAAAAGTGCCTTCGCGTAGCTCACCCATGATCCTTTCAGCCTCAACCTTGCCTACGCACCGAAGCAATACAGAGTCATGACTGAGTTTGTACAAAATGCCGTTACTAAGGAAGAATTTAGCCGAGAACCTTCTCAGGAACTTCTTGTCATTCACCGAAGCTCCTTCTGGATATTCCTGAGACTCGAGATACCTCTTGACTTCATGAAACCAAGGTTGGTCCACTACTTCTTCGGTATTAATCTCGTGACAATAGGCTGGTTCATTTATCCGCTCAATGGAGATTTGAGGAGCCTCGTTATCCCAATTAAGTTTAAACATAGATGACATTGTAGCTAATGTGTCTGCTAGCTGATTTTCTTCTCACGGGAAATGCTCGAAGGTAATCTTCTCGAAATGCGGCAACAATGTCAACACATGTTCTTTATAAGGGATAAGGTTGGGGTGTTTGGTGTCCTATTCCCCTTTGACTTGACTGATGACCAAGGTTGAATCTCCAAATACATCCAGATGTTTAATTCCCAAGTTTATGGCAGCCTTGAGACCAAAGATGCACACTTCGTATTCTGCCATGTTATTTGTATAGTTGAAGCAAAGTCTGGAAGTAAAGGGAGTATGACATCCTTCAGGAGATATGATTACTGCTCCAATACCATTGCCAAGTGCTTTGGATGCCCCATCAAAGAACAGGGTCCATCAGGATCCTTGTTCAGGTCTGTCATATGGCCTGATCTCTTCACAGTTGTCCAATGTCATGATGTCTTTGTCCGGGAATTCAAACTTCATGGACTGATAGTCTTCTACAGCTTGGTAAGCAAGATGATCAGCCAATACACTGCCCTTTATAGATTTCTGGGTAGTATATTGTATGTCATATTCTGTCAGGATCATCTGCCATCTCGTTATTCTCCCAGAAAGAGCAGGCTTCTCAAAGATGTACTTTATCGGATCCATTTTAGATATCAACAAAGTAGTGTGGGTCAGCATATACTGTCTCAGCCGGCGAGCAGCCCATGCCAGAGCGTGGCAAGTTTTCTCGAGCAGTGAATATCTTGTTTCACAGTCGGTAAACTTTTTGCTAAGGTAATAAATAGCATGCTCTTTTCGGCCAGACTCGTCATGCTGCCCCAATACACACCCCATTGAGTTTTCTAAAACAGTTAGATATAAGATCAATGGCCTTCCTTCGACAGGTGGCAACAACACAGGAGGTTCTTGCAGGTATTCCTTGATTTTGTCAAAAGCAACTCGGCATTCGTCATTCCATCTGACTACTTGATCTTTCTTCAAGAGTTTGAAGATTGGTTCACAAGTAGCTGTCAGGTGAGAAATAAACCTGGCTATGTAATTCAGACGTCCCAAGAATCCTCTGACTTCTTTCTCAGTACGAGGAGACGACATTTCTTGTATCGCTTTAACCTTGGCAGGATTAACTTCAATACCCTTGTTGCTGACGACAAAACCCAAGAGTTTACCAGACCGTACTCCGAATGTACACTTGTTCGGATTCAATCTCAACTTGTACTTTTTCAGCCATTCAAACAGCTTCTGTAGGTGATCGAGGTGATCTTCTTCCTTCTGCGATCTGGCTATCATATCGTCTACGTAGACTTCTATCTCATGGTGTATCATGTCATGAAATAAAGCTACCATAGCGCGTTGATAGGTTGCCCCAGCATTCTTTAGTCCGAATGGCATGACCTTATAACAGAAAGTGCCCCACTGTGTAACAAAAGTCGTTTTCTCCATATCCTCAGGCGCCATTTTGATTTGGTTGTAGCCCGAGAAGCCATCCATGAAGAAAAACACTTTGTGTTGCGCCATATTGTCAACCAGGATGTCGATGTGAGGAAGTGGGAAATCATCTTTGGGGCTTGCCATGTTTAAGTCTCTGTAGTCCACACACATCCACACTTTACCATCTTTCTTGGGTACATGGACAACATTGGCCACCCATCGGGGATAAGAGGTGACAACCAAAAATCCAGCATTGAACTGCTTCATAACTTCTGCTTTGATCTTTTCCGACATGTCAGGCCTCATACGACGAATCTTCTGTTTTACTGGGGGACAATCTTCCTTTGTAGGCAGACGATGTACCACAATGTCTGCATCCAGTCCTGGCATGTCTTCGTATGACCAGGCGAAGATCTCAACATAATCGTGCAATAGCTGAATCAGACGTTCCTTGACACTCGGCTCTAAATTGGCACCTACCTTGATTTCCTTTTTATCTTCCTTGGTACCCAAGTTGATTGTATCCAACGGTTCCTCATGAGGCTGAATAGCTCTGTCTTCTTGTTGCAACAACCTGGCCAACTCTCCTGGCACTTAAAAATCTTCCTCACCTTCGTTGTCGGCTTGGTAGATCGGATTTTCAAAGTCACAATTGGCCATAGCAGAACTGTTACCCATGGGATCCTGAGTGGACGGAGATCTTCATTTTCAATATGTGAGTGTGTGTAAGAACACAACTACCTTTGAAAGAAATAAAATGCAAGAAAGAAAAGACACAAAACAAAATTTGATGTAAAAACATCCATGATTCATTAATGACATATGAGAATGAAGTTACAACCCTTACAGATGGACCATTGTGCCTCGGGTAAGACACAAGGTTTAAAAAAGAGTCTGAATTGTTTAAATATTACAAGCCTGAAAAAGATTAAAAGACAATTACTCTTGAATAAAAGTAATAGGAATGAAATCCTTCACTTCCCAATTATTAAGCCCTCCGCCGATAGTTGGAAAAATCCATTCATCCATGTCACAGCTGGCATCACTATCTTCTAAGGCGTTGACTCCTTGATTGCTGATACACATAGGTGGCCCCCCTGCGCGAGAACGTCAGACAGTTTTCTGAGCCTCTGAAGTGAACCCCAACCCAAATTTGTCGGACTTGTAGGGAATATCCGGAAGCTGACCCCAGATAGTACATCCTCCCTCTTCAATTATTGCTCGAGCGTCTTTCAATGAAGCCATTTTTAGCGGAGGTCTGGTAATTTCCAGGACCTTTAGAGTAGACTTGGTTGCTGCAACCGTTGCTGGAACCTCCTCAAAGTTCTGACAGAGAGTCTCTATGAATTCACCATCCATTTCAACATACCTGAAAGAGTTCAAATGGCTAACCATGTATTCCTCTTCCCTGTGAACTGTGACGATCTTCCCTCTGATCGGGTATTTTAGCGTTTAGTGTAGGGTGGAAGTGACGGCACCAGCACCATGGATCCAGGGTCGACCCAACAGACAAGAGTACGAAGGGCAGATGTCTATCACATACAAAATTGAGTCAAAGGTCTAAGTCTTAATTTTTATGGGGATACTAACTTCTCCGTGCACTGTCCTCTTGGAACCATCAAAAGCTCTTACTATGATGTTGTTAGGTTTCAAGATGAGTCCCTTGCAATCCAGCCGATCGAGGGCATTTTTGGGCAAGACATTCAATGATGAACCGGTATCCACCAAAACATGGGCAAGTGTGGTGCCCCTGCATTCAATGGAAATATGCAAGGCATCATTTTACTTCCTTCCCTTAGAGATTAAATCAGCATCGGAAAAGCCCAATCCGTTATCAGTAGTTAGACTGGCCACACATTCTTCAAATGGTTGATGGAGGTCTCCTGGGGCACTTGAGCGGTCTTAAGAAACTTTACCAAGGCTTTGGCGTGAGTTTCATAGCACAAAAGTAAGGACAACAATGATATCTTTGAGGGGGTCTACCCCAATTGTTCTACAATGTTGTAATCACTTTTTTTGATTATCTTCAGGATTACTTCTATTTCTTTTCTAAAAGCTTCAAGAATGACTTCAGGATGTTCTCTTGCTTGGGTAGACTCAACCAAATCCTCTTTGCCCCTGGTATCGGAAGTAGGGATAACAACGGGAGTATCAATGGCGGTGTCGGTATGAGTGGCAGTAGTGATGATCACATGAGTAGCAACGGTCTTTGGAGAAATCTCAGGTGAGAAGACTCTTCCACTTCTCATTATTTTGCTGGTTCAGTGATGTTACCGATATCAGGATCAATATCTCTCGCAACTTCATTTGTGACAGCCAACTGATCTTACTTGACGCCGTAGTAATAAACGTCAACTTCATAACTCTAGGGAACAACTTTATTTGAGGAGTATGGTATTGGTCTTGGCATAGTGATGATCAATGGTGCAGTTCTGGGAGCAGGTGTAATCCTGACGGGTCTTTTGGTGGAGACCCTTGGAGGATTGTCGGAAATGGTGATTATCGAAACATCTTGATAAGAACTCTTGATAAGGGGTAGATTTTCAAATAGGATTTCTTTATTAGTCATCAGGCGCTGGACGCCTATCTTTAGTAACAAACAACCGTTCGGCAGAGATTTGCAAAGGTGGCAATTTTCATCACAACCTGGGAACAAGCCGGCTTGCAGTAGATTTTGTTTAACGATCAACAAAGGAGTAACCAATTCATTCACGGAGGAAACAAAACGATCATCTTCAATGGCTTTGATACCTTGCCATGTCTGGGCATTGGTGCCGTTATTACATTAGGCGTTTCTGGGGACTCAAATTCAAGCTCCTTCGCGTCGATAAGGTCTTGCACCTTATTCTTTAAGGCCCAACAGTCATTTGTATCGTGCCATGGGCTTCCAGAATGATAGGCACGTCGGGCGTTCGGGTTGTAGCGAGGAGAAGCCGTATTGGGGTTCTTGGGAGCTTCCTTTAAAATTTCCAGATTGGTCCTTAGAAGGTGTGGCAACACTTGAGACATGGTCATGTTAATCCGGGTAAATCGTCTCATGGGCGCTTCTGGTTTGCGCTGATAACTTCGCTGCTGATTTGGCGCATGATTAGAGATCATAACAGCCCCTACTGCCGGATGACGGTCGGTTTTGTTTTGATTCCTATGATCATACGCAGCACCGACTTCCTTCTTCCCAACAAAAGGTTTCTTCACCAAACTTGAGGATGCATCTCTTTGAATTTTGCCGCTTTTTATACCGGCTTCGACCCGCTCACCAGTCATGATTAATTCGGTAAACCCAAATGAAGAACTCCCAATCAGGTGATTGAAAAATGGTTCTGACAAGGTGCCAAGGAACATATCCACTAATTCTCTGTCGGATAGAGGGGGCTGGACTCTGCCTGCGAGTTCCCTCCATTTTTGAGCATAGGTTTTGAAACCCTCATTTGCTCCCATAGACATACTTTGTAACTGTGTCCTAGTCGGAGCCAAATCAGCATTATACTGATACTGTTTGTAGAAAGTGGCAGCCAACTCTTCCCAATTATGGACATTGGACCCTTCAAACTGGTAGAACCAATCCAACTGAGTCCCCGATAAGCTCTCTTGGAAGAAATGCACCCACATATTTTTGTCAGTCGTGTGGGGTTGAATCTTTCTGACATATGACCTCAGATGTAGTTTTGGGCAAGAGATACCATCATACTTGGTGAAAGTTGGGACCTTGAATTTCTATGGGATGACAACACCTGAGATGAGTCCTAATTCTTCAAAGTCCAAATCGGGTACTCTCTGAATTTCCATGGCATTCAAACGATCCTCTAGCTGTTTGTATTTATCATCAACAGGAGGATATTGCTCCTCAGAGTAATCATGCTCTTCCTCTCCTTCGGATGTTGGGTCGTCATTCACTTCCTGGGTCTCGGCCCCTTGGTTATCTCCTTCACCCGATGATGTTGCAAAGTCCAAGGTTCTCCTGGTCAGTCCTTTAAACCTTCTTCCCATAATCACAACCCCGGTTGGTTTCTTCGTTTTCTTCTTCTTCTCTTTGGCTAGCAGAGTCTTCAACTTCTCTTGCCCTTTTGTTAGAGCCATGAGCATTTGTTGAAACTGGGCATTCTGCGCCTGAAGATCTTTCACAGTCTGTTCAACATCCATCTCACTGAAATAAACAGTAGAAGGATAAGGCGACCTGTTATGAGAAGCCTGTATGATGTTATGATGAATGAAGGTGCAATGTGCAAATGATTTCAAGGAAATTTAGAAGATTTAAATTTGTCCAAACCAAAAAATAACACACATCATATTAAATAAAACCAAGTTTGAATACATCAGGCCTCCTTAGGCTTACAAAGAAAGAAACAAAATACAACAAAAATTCTTAAGACAAAAAGACTGAGCACATCCTTTTTGGAGCAATGTAGGTATTCAGATTTTTCTCTTCATGAAGCAGTTTGGTGAGCTCCAGAACCTTCTTCTCACTGGTGTAGTACTGGGTTTCAAAGGTGTCTCATTCTTCCTTCAACTGAATCCAAGCTTTTTGCAGGTCTTCGAGAGAGGTAGGCATGTCCGGATGAAGAACGGTGTATGGGACGTCTCCTTCAATAACATGCTCAATGATGACAGGAAGGATGGAAGGGTAAGGAATTAAGAGACTCTGGGAACGAGCTCGTACCCACTTAAGGTAAGGCTCGAGAGGGATAGAGTTTTTATGTCCCAAAGTCCTACTGTCCACCTTGTTCACCATTCCCCAAGCACGTGCAAACCTCTGGCGATAACCTTGATCTTCTTTGTCGTAGTCGAAAACCAGACCCTGGACGAGCATCTCTTGAGGGCCGTCTCTTCGGGCATACCCAAATTGTCGAAGAGCTAAACACGGGTTGTAGGTGATACCTCCCCTAATACCAAGCAGAGGTACATTAGGGAACTCCCCACAGCAGTCAATGATAGAGATATCTTCCAAGGATCTCGAGCACAAACGAATATCATAGTGGGTGAGAGACATCATCCTTTGAGACCAAATCAATCTTTGCGCGTTCCTCAATGCTGACTGAGGCAGGTGTTAAGTGAACCACTTAGCGAGTAGGGGTATACAACACAAAAGGGTACCTCTTTTCTTCATGGTACGGGTATGAAGGCAATGCAAGATGCCTCATAGCAAGGTGGGTATAGGATTGCGAGAGAGAAAGACTTTGATGGTATTAACGTCTATGAATTGGTCTAAATTAGGAAACAGAACCAAACTATAAATGAGGAGAGCTAGCATGTCTTCGAAAGCTTGGAAATCTATGTCATCCCATAATGAACGAGCTTTTTCCAATAGAAACTTAGCTAAAAAACCTTTAACCCCACTTCTTGTCTCCCAATTGGCTATCACGTCGGCCCTCTTCACATGTAAAGCTTCAGCATGACTTCAGGTTTTGGAATCCCTTCTAGACCGGTGAATGGTATCTGATTAAGCACGGGCACCCCTAAGAGTAGAGAGAACTCTTCCAATGTAGGTACCAACTGATAGTCTGGAAAAGTGAAACAATGATGTACAAGATCAAAGAATTGGAATAGTACACACATCATCTCTTCTTGGAAGTTGAATGTAGCCAAACCGAGGGGTCGACCATACTTCTTTGTAAAAGGAGAATCCCCGTGAACTCTTGAAGCTAGCTCTTGAAGTTGAGGATGTGCTTTTACAAAGCTGATTCGGATGGTGTTTCTTCGGAGAGAATTCATTTCCTACAAAACAAAAACAAAGATAAATTTCTAAATCCTTGAAATGGTTAGTGAGCATGCATATGATGTTGATGATGTTTATGTACAAGCAAACATATACACACAACAAACAGATCCCTATATTTTAGGCTTGCATGAGTTTGTAGGTAAGTACCCTCTTGAAGATTTAGTTGGCTCAACCTATCCTAGAAATAATGATCGGGTTCTAAAGGATCTTAATATCACCGACCTTTTTCTTAGGCATTGTCTCAGCACAACAATATTTTCTTGCGGCCAAGATATCCCAAAAGTCTAGCCTCAATGAGTGTAGTATCAAGTGTCAACCAATTTTCAGCTTTACACCGAAACCGATTACCTCACTACGTCCTAATGGCCAAGGTTGTTCAATTAGGGTTCTAAGGTTAATTAGTGCTTCACGACGCCACTCAGTGGCCCCGTATTCTCCTCGATTCACCATGAGGGATACCGGTACCCACAAATGCGTCACACTAAGATAGCCATTGTTTCAACCATATCGGTCTACGCCGTACAGTCTCCACAATCTATTGCTATTTACCTAAAAAGGTGCCCCAAATTTGGGTGGAGGATCAAAGCAAGCCCAATACAAAGAACTAAATATAAAGCACAAAAATCAAATAATGAAAGCGAGTAAAGGTGATCTAACCCTAAGGTAACCCCACTTTTAATTTTTCCCCAACAGAGTCGCCAACTCTGTGATACGGTGGGAGAACTGACTTGATGTTTTGCGTTTCGATCGCATTTGTGCGGATAGCAAGAGTCGCCACCGACTTTTCTTTTATCCAAAAGGAAAGGTAAAAAAGCACAGGAAATACCTTTCGAGATTATTTCTCGGGTTCGGGGGGTAGATTATGAAAAGGGAAGGTATTAGCACCCTTTTCATCCATGGTTTTCCATGGGCTCTTAGTTACTCGTTTAGATCACTTGCTTTCATTTGACAGTGTGCTTGTGATGTGGGCTTTGAAAGTATTTTGAAAAATCTCTTTGTAATGGTTCTCGTCTCTATAAGAACGTGTACAAAGTTTTGTTTCGAAAAAGTGGTTCAAAGATGTGTTTATGAATCGTGTTTTGGAAAGTGTTTTGAAAAGAGGTTTTGCAATGGTTCTCGTCTCCATAAGAACGTATACAAAACGTTTTGTCTTTTTGAAAATGTTTTGAAATGGAAGTGTAGGTGTACAAAGTTTTTTTTATCGTGAGCAAGCGAGTAACTAAGAGCGAATCTATCTACTCGAAAGGTCTTAAATTGTTCTTTTCTTCCTCCTTTTAATGGTGCTATCTTACTATTGATTTGGTAAGAAGCCCCACCGTTGGATATGAAGGGACAGGCGCGGGTCAATTTTTACAATCATCGAAGGCAACTTATAAGACGCTTTAGCAATTTTTGTAAGGGACGAGATCGTTTTATCGAAGGCAACGTCGAGGGTCATCGAGGGACTACGATATTTTTTTATCGAAGGGTCATTGCTAAAGCGTCCCATATTCGAGGGACATGATTGTATTTCCGAGGCAACGAGCGAGGTTACCCTAGAGGTGCGCGTGTGAAAACGTGTATTGGTTTCAAGTTATTTTATTCTTTGATTAGGTCATCTAGCGATTGATTTTTTAATCTTGCCATACACACCTAATTACTATACAGTATATGGAAAACAATAAAATGCGGGAATTGAAATTCTATGCTATTACAAAATATTTGGGAATGGGGGTACAATTTTTTACAAATGGGGATGAATCAAATGTGATAGAAAGGTCCGAATAACAAGCAATACAACCTAATCGAATTTTGGGCGATTTAATTAAAGCTATGATAATCCATGAAAATAAAATCAACAAAATATGGAAATGAAATGTTAAGTATTTACTTGAAAAGAGAAAAGTAAAACCTATTCTAAAAATGAAATAGTTGATTAAATTATATTCCTTATTTTTGTATTTTATTAATTTAAGTGAAATCTAAAGAAGGAAAAACAAACTAAATTGTTATTTTTTGGTATTTTATTAAGTCAATTAAATCTAAAACAAAATTTATTAAAGAAAAAAAAATGATAAAAATTATTTACAAAACCTAAATTAAATTAATAAAAATATATTTTAAGTTTTATTAGTATTTTGCATAACAAAAAAAGGTATAAGAAGAAAACAAATTAAAAAAACGTATGGGCTTATGGTGATTTGAGAATGAGGCCCAAAGAAAGAAAAAAAAGTGTTTATTTGCTGTAACAAAAAAAAAACAAACCAATGGGGGGGGGGGGGGGAGAGACCAGCAAAACGCATGGGCTTATGGTGGAAAGGTGATGGGCTATCCCATTCAAAACAGTAAACCAAACCCAAATTACCTAAAGCATACTTAGTAGTTGATTAAGGGGGGAAAACAAAAATTAGGGCTTGGAACTTTGTAATTCACAGCGCCGCTGGTTCATCTCTTCCATTTTTTCTAAAACCTCTAAACAATCTCACTACCTGTCCCTGTTTCCTTTCGTGAACAAAATCGCTCTCCATTAACATGCTACCTCCTTATCTCACCGTGATTTGCATTTTTGAAAACTTAAGTGTTGAATTCGGTCTTAAACCTAAGAGACCCGAAATTTATTCATCCTTGACCTCCCCCCTAACTCTCTGTTTCCGGAACACAACAGTTTCGTCTCCCTAATCAAGCTCTAGCGATTTTCTTGAAGGGGTAAGATTTCTATTCTTTTCAAAGTTTACAAATTTCGTTGATTTTTTTTTATCTTTGTGTTTTCTGTTAACTACCTCATTCTTTTAGATGCAGAGAAATATGTTATGGAATTATGAGAAAGATGAAGAATCCATACCTATTGAAAATTTACGATTTCTTGTGATTTAGAAAGGGAGATGCGAGAACAAGGACTGTGTTCAGTGGCGGAAGAAGTTGCGCCATGGGAAGAGATGGTTTCACTGGTTTTTCAGTAATCTCTTCTGTTTTATTTGAAAATGGTGATGCTGGTTATTGTTTGAGGCTTTGTTACCGTGTTTGAGTTTTGATGCTTTTTTCTGTTTTTTTTCGAATTTGAGGCATTTTCTGGTTTTTTGGTTTGGGACTTGTTCACAGGTTTGGTTGTTTGAGGCTTACTGATGGTTTTTGGTTTGATGATGGTCACTGTATTTGAGATGTTTGAGGCTTACTGATGGTTTTTGGTTTTGGTGGCTTACTGGTTTTTGGTTGTTTTAGACTTGTTCCTGGTTTTTGGTCTGATGATTAACAGTTTTTTGAGTTTGTGAAGCTGGGCGCAGGTTTGGAGTTTTGAGGTTTGGTTACGGTTTCTTTGGTTTGATTGTGGTGACTGGTTTTTTGTTGTTTGTATGGTTAACAGTTTTGTGAGATTTTTGGTCTTTGATTTGATGATGTTTTGGTTTTTAGGCTTGTTACAGGTTTGGGATGTTTGAGGTTTACTGATGGTTTTTGTGTTTGATATTTTGGAGGCTTTGTTTGATGGTTAACAGTTTGAGAATTTTCTTGGATATGTTACTGGTTTGCTGTTTTGGCTTTAGGCTTGTTACAGGTTTGGTTTGATGATGGTTACTAGTTTTCGTTCTCCTCCCCTTTTTGATTGTCCTGCTTCTGTTATATTGACCCTTCAAAAATGTTGTGGTCTCTTGGCCTTTGGTCCCTTCAATAAGTTTTGCTTACAACAGGTTTTGTTTTTTAGCAATTTTCCTGATTCTTGGGTTTGCAACAGCTCCTCTTTTGTAGTAAGGCTTTTGCAGAATGTGCATTTTGGGCAATTCCAATAGCCTAGGTGACTTCTTTCCTGTCTTATCTCTCAATGACAATAAAAAAGAAAATTGCTCTTTTGCCTTTTTTTCCCACTAATTCTGAAAGGTTTGCAGTTGGAAAATGATAATATATTGCTTCTAGAACAAGTTTTTTTGTTTGACTTAGCATCTTAGTTATTTGCTTACTTGCTATACTGCTGCCTCGTTTTTGTTGATGCTGCTGGTTTGGCCTGTTGTAATGCTGTTGTTTATGATGCTGTCAGTTTGTTTGTGTTGTACCCCAAAATTTGCTCTCTCATATTTCCCAAGATATTGCAAGAATAATCTCCAAGTGGCTCAAGATTGCTCAAGAGTTGGACAATCAAATCATCTCCTAAGGCAGGCAACCTCAAATTAGGGTTTTGTGTTGCATCAAGGTCCTTACATCCAAATGACCTCAAGGGCTCCCCAATGTCCTAATATGGTCTCAATTTCATCCATGTCAAATTTCAAGCCTTGCAGAGGAAGTTTGGTCAGTCACTTGCTCAAAGGGTCCAAAAATCGACTGTGCTAGGGCAAAAGTCAACAGTGACCTATAAACAGTAAAACTTCAAGTTTTTTGTCAACATTATCATTTTGAAGGATATTTCATCATTTGATCAAGGGTTGATCATGATTCATCAAGGATTGCTCAAAATTCATCAAGATTCAAAAGTTGCTAAATTAGGGTTTTGTAGGAAAAGTCAACTCAACTTTGACCAAGCATACCTTTCTCATACTTTATGCGAAATGACCCATTCAAAGCTCATTTTGAATAGGATGCAATCTCCTACAATCCATCTTCATACCCCAAGATCAGAAAATGCACTCACAAAAAGTTACAAGTTTGGACATTATAGGTCATTTTTGAAAGTCAATAAAAACACATTTTTTTGCCAAAGCTTATAACTTGAGCATGGAATATCAAAATGAGATGATACCAAAAGGGTTGGTTAGAGGACATCTCAAGCTTTCTAAAAAGTCCAAGAATACTTCCAAAAGTTAAAAATTGAAGAAGTTATGCATTGTTGAAGTTGGGCATTTTTGCAAAATTGCCAAAAGTCAACTATCCCAAAAACTTCAAATTTTGTCAAAGGGACCCATTCTTTTCCACTTGATTTGATATTGTCACACTATGCACGTGTCCTAGCTTCAGCCATTGTCCATTTATTAATTTTTCTATTTTATTTGATTTTTTATTGAATTAATTCATTTTAAATCAATTTAAATCAAATAAAATCCAAATATTGATTGTTTAGGATCTTTTTGGTTGTTATAGGTCTTAAATATCAACATGATCATGATCAAATCCGTATCAAGCTTTTCATGCACAAAAATATTGGATTTTGGACCAATTTGGAAAGACATCAATGGAGGATCAAATCAAATCCTAAAGCATCAATGCACAAAGATTCAAGACCCAAAACTTGACCTAATCCAATGCTGCATACATATACAAGGCAAAGAGGCACGAATGAGAGGTTGGAGGCTGCAAGAACAGAAAAAACAAACTTGAAAAAACTTGGAAAAAGCTTGAAACTGAAATCACTCTTAGAGGCCAATTCAGAACCAAATCTCAACATGAATCAATTGCTGGACCTCCACTGAGTCAGAAGCAATCAAAAGCAAGCCCTCACACCCTCTCAATCGCGCTGTACGTCCTTCAAAAAACCACTCTGCACTTAAAATCGTATCCTCATATTCTTGCACTTTCTTGGCAAAATCTTTACATATTCATGCTTATCGTTCCATTTAGAAGCTTTCTGCATTATTTGATTGTGTTTATATGACCTGTAGTTCCATACCCGAATCTAGGGTTCTTGGTTCTTGGTTCTTGGTTCTTGTTTCTGGGTGTTTTAGTTTCAGGAAAAATCACGGCAATTGATGGATATAGACATGCTCAGGGGGCCTAGACGATCATGGTTATGGTCTTGGAATGGATTTTCATGGCCTAGGATAGATTTTAGGATACAACTACGAATTTAGCTGTGAATGTAAATCCGCAGGTAAATAACCAGGTCCAACGAGGAAGACGATGACGCGTCCCCCTCCCATTCGTTGATTCAAATTTTGTGCATTTTTTTTTATTTCAAGCATATTGTTTGTTTTTCCAATATTATAATTATTGTCCATTCCACTAACAAAAGAAGTGCAGTGGTTGAGTGGCAAGCCGTTAGTTCAGTGACTCACAGGACCTGGGTTCGAATCCCAGGTCCCCATATTATTTGTTATTATTTTCTTTCAGGTTATTCAATGCCTTTTCAAGCGCGCAGTGCATGATACACCCTCATCCAATCACTTGCCAGATGGCCTCAGGCCAGATCTGGTGGTCCAGAACGAAAGTCCATCATACTCTCAAGTCAATAGGCGTGCATGGGATCCAGAAAAGTCAGTACAGGCTTGCACTATTGGGCCTTGAAAATTGCCACTCTCACCCCCTGATCAGGCCCAAAACCCCCTTAAGTATTTATTTATTTCTTTTCATTTTATCTATTTATTTGTTTTATTAATTATTTTTATTATCACTAACCAATTAATCTTTTTCTTAATAAAATCAAAAAAACCAAAAAATATATTTTATTTATTAAAATTAAATTCAGCACTTTATTTTTGTAAATGAATATTAATTCAATTAATTTAGTTTTAATTAGGTATAACTTTTAATATTTTTTTTGCAATAATTAAAATTAATTTAGATAATTAGGTTTTACTAACTTTGATCAAATTTATTTTATTTCCTTAAATACCAAAAATCCAAAAATATTATTTTCATTAATTAATTAATTTATTTATTTAATTAACTTAGTTTATTTCCTTTAAATTCAAAAATAACAAAAAATCTCTTCTTTAATAACAAAAGGGTCAAAACCCTAAAATGCACCCGATTTAATTTCTCGCACGCGATCCATTTGATTTCAATATTGTATTTGTTTCCCAGAATGTAATAGTTTAATTAGGACTTTAATTATTTTATCGCTTTATTTATTTTTCGCATTTTAATTTCAAGGGTTGCTTTTGGCGACGTAAATACCCGACGCCTTGTAATAGTTAGATTTAATTTCCGCAATTTAAATTCCGCAACTTATAAACTGTTAGATATTTGATAATAGGGAATTCATGACAAGATCAAATGTTTGAACCTAAAATCAACATAGATAACCATTGACATGTACAAAGATAAAATTAACCGAAATAACACACTCGCACATGCGCACTCTTAGGGTACACCTCACTTAGTTGCCTTTGAATGTGGTCATTGAGTATAGGAAGTTTTAGAGGTCGCCCTCTTGTCCAAAGATCATAGTTGCCTCAAAACGGTTGCCTCAGAAAAATGATCTAAGACATTAGGGTTACCGCTAAGGCGTCATAACATTGCTTTAGTGACCACACGTCCCTTAATCAAATCGACCCTTAAAACTCCAACGACGATGCTACCTACTCATCAATAGTGGGATAGCATTGTCTAAAGGACATTAGCACAGATTGATTCCTTTTTCGAGTAGGTAGATGGTTCTTAAGTACTTGCTCTCTCAAAACGAAATAAAACTTTTCGCACTTACACTTTTCAAACAAAAACTTCTTTCAAACCCACAAACACAAAGAAAAGAAATTTTTGAAAACACTTTGAGCAAGTACCTAAGAGCCCATGGATAACCACGGATAGAAAGGGTGCTAACACCTTCCCTTTCTATAACCTACCCCCCGGACCCGAGAAACATCTCAAAAAAGGAATTTTTCTGTGCTTTTTTCCTTTCCTTGTTGGATAAAATAAAAGACGGTGGCGACTCTTGCTTACTGCAACATTTTACGAAAACAAACACAAAACGCGAACCAGCATTCCAAAAACAGTCAGTTCTCTCCCACCGTATCACAGAACTGGCGACTCTGCTGGGGAAATTAATAAGTGGGGTGTACCTTAGGATTAGATCATTGTGTTTTCAATTGCTTGCTTCGTATGCTTTATATTTGTGGGCTTGTATCGGAGTTACTATAGATCCTAACTCGGATCTGGGTGATACCCTTTAGGTAAGTAGTAATAAACTGTGAGGGAACTGTACGACATAGACCGATACGGTTGAAGCAGTATCTACGTTGGTGTGGCACTTTAGATTGTACCGATATCCCTTGTGTTGGAACGAGGAGAATATGGGTCATCTAAGGGGTCATTAAGCACCAACTGACCTTAGAACCTTTAAATTGACTAACTTGGCCATAGAACAGTAGCAGTATGCTACACTCATTGAGACTAAACTCTCGCGATGATTCCGGCTGCAAGAAAAGGTTGCTAAACTGAAATTATGACCGATCGAGGGTAGTCAGTGATATTGAGATCCTTTAGAACCCGATTACTATTTTTAGGACTGGTTTAAACCAACTGAACTGAAAGAGGGTAGTACCTAAGCTCCTTGCCAGCCTGAACTCTAAGGGCTCTCTGTGTGACTTGTGTGCCTTTACCATGTTTGCTGTTTGTGGATACTTTTGGTATGCTTACTATCATGACATCATGACATCATAACATTGCATACATCTTGCATTGGACTAACCTATTTTAAAGACAGGAGGGATTCATCTTTGTTCTGTTTTGTAGGTCATCATGATGCCCATGCGTAGGAATACCATCCGGATCAAATTTGTCCAGGTTCCCACCATGCTTAAAGAGTTGATTGCAAAGATGCCTGATACTACCTCATTCATCAGAAGACATGGTTATCTTATCATTTTGGTCACCTCTAAATTGGACGAGCATATGATGAGTGTTCTAGTCCAGTTCTACGATCCACTGTACCATTGCTTTACTTTTCAAGACTATCAGCTAGTCCCCACCTTAGAAGAGTTCTCTGACCTACTTGGTATCCCTATCCAGGAGAATACCCCGTTTACTGGTTGGGAGAAGGTTCTTAAGCCAGAAGAGATTGCTTCAGCACTTCATTTGACAAAGGATGAGGTAATGGCTAATTGGGAGACTAGAAGTGGAGCAAAGGGCTTTCTGACTAAATTCTTGGTTGGTAAGCCTAATTATTTCTAGGATAGCCTAGACTTCAAGGCATTCGAGGATATTCTAGCTCTTCTGATATATGGCTTGGTATTGTTTCTGAACTCTGACTCTTTTGTTGATGTGAATGCGGTAAAAATCTTCATCTCTCGTAATCCTGTACCCACTCTCTTGGGTGACATTCTTCATCAACTTTATGCTCGTACTGCCCGAAAGCGGGGGACCTTGATGTGATGTGCTCTGTTATTGGTGAGGTGGTTTATTTTGCACCTCCCCAAATCAGTGCTGAAGAACAAAGAAGGCATGGGCTGGGCTTACAGGGTTATGTCTCTCTCCCACAATAATATCATTTGGACTCTTAGGGGTATGGATGAGGTGGCTATTATTGATCATTGCGGGGAATACCCCAATGTTCCATTGATAGGAACCCATGGGGAAATTTCTTACAATTCGTGCCTAGCCATACGTTAGTTTGGAAGAGCCAGAAGAGAAGGACCTCATGAGCTGCTGATGCCTAGTATCATTTTTTATTTTCAGGGGGATAGCGACGAGCAATGTCACAGATTCATAAGGGCTTGGGATAGAGTTCACAGATCTGATCCACATGAGTTGGGTCCAAAGACTTCTCTCCCAATGGAGCCATATCTCAGATGGGTTCGTACCCGTGCCCAAAAGCTGGGTATGCCATATGAAGCCGTCCTGCCTATCATTGTTGAAGTTGCTAATGAAGAGGGGGTTCTTCCTACCATCCTCCATCCTTACATGCCCACTGACATTGGGGCACTGAAAAGGTCTTGGATGCAGTTGAGAGAGGAACGAGATGCTTACCGAGAGAAGTTCAACGAGCAAGAGCAGAAGATCCAGAGGCTGACTAGGCAGTTGGAGAACGAGCGGATTCTCAATGACTATGTCCACACCGATAAGAAGAGACCATGGGAGCATTGATTGTCCTTTGATGATTTCCTTTCCAGTTTTCATTTACTTTTCAGTATTTCCTTTCTTGTAACGCCTTAAGGGCAATTTGTTGAACAATTTGAATTTCAAAGTTTACCTAATAAAAGTGTGTTTCCTTTCTTGTTTACAAATTTGAATCTCTCGATTGTCTTTGAAATCATATCATACGCATTTCATCCCATGCACCTCATAACAGGTACCCATTACAGGTCTCTTATCTTCTTCGCTGTTTATTTCAGCACTCATCATGTCTGCTGAACCTTCAACTGAGCAAGCAATCAAGGCCCTTCAGGCCCAGAATGCCCAATTCCAAGAGTTGTTCATGAATCTAGCTAAGGGTCAGCAAGATCTGAAGACCCTGATTCTGAAAGAGAAGAAGAAGAAGAAGAAGAAGAAGAGGACAGTCCTGTTTAACACGGGGCACAAGTTTGGAAACAGGCTTCAGGATGAAGTTGATTTGACCACCTCATCTAGAGGAAAAGATAGTTAGGAAGAAAGGAGGGCTCCTAGCCCTATGGTCTCCGACAACGAGACAGACTTCGACGAAGAGAAGTATCCTCCGACCGAGGATAGATACAAGTAACTGGAAGACCGGTTGAGTGCGATGGAAGTTCATAAAGTGCCTGGTCTGGACTTTGGTGATTTGGGTCTATCATCTGGGGTGGTAATTCCCCACAAGTTTAAGGCACCAACCTTTGCTAAGTATGACGGAGTTTCTTGTCCGAAGCTGCACCTCTGATCATATGTAAGGAAGATTCAGCCGTACACCGCTGATAAGAACTTATGGATCCATTTCTTTCAAAACAGTCTCTCAGGGACTCAGCTTGAATGGTTTTACCAGTTGGACGGATCCAGTATCCGCAGTTGGGAAGATTTGGCTACTTCTTTCTACAGGCAGTACCAATACAATTCCGACCTTGCTCCCACGCGTACCCAACTCCAGGGTATGTCAATGGGAACGGGCGAAGGATTAAAAGATTATGCTCAGAAGTGGAGGGACCTCGTCGGAAGAGTACAACCACCCTTGGCTGATCGGGAGCTTGTGGATATGTTTCTGGGGACCTTGTCTGGTCCATTTTTCAACCATCTAATTGGGAGCTCTTCGTCTGGGTTTACAGAGCTAATTATGACCGGTGAAAGGATTGAGGCTGGTATTAAGGCTGGTAAGATACAGAAGGGTGCCTCATCAAGCACCGAGAAAAAACCTTTTAAGAAAGAGTCCAGGGCTATCTACAGTTCGAGAAGCCAGAGTAGACCTGAACACCGCCAAGCTGTTAATGCGGTTGTAATTTCAAAACCTGCTGGTGCTCCTCAGCACAACAATCAACAAAAAGACGAGAGACCTCAAAGGCAATTCACCCGTCTCAAAATGACCTTATCTCAGATTCTACCACAGTTACTGAAAACCAATCTAGTGATTCCAAGGGAAGCCCCGATGAATCCAAATATCACATCACCGAAGTACAACCCTAATGCCCGCTGTGCTTATCACTCTGATAGCCCAGGGCATAATACAAATGATTGTTGGACTTTGAAGAACAAGGTATAGGATTTGATTGACGCGAAAGAGATCGAGTTCGGAGCACCAGAAAAGCCTAAACAAGATGCAAGGGTGAATGCTATCGGGGATGACAATGATAAAGAGTTTGATATCGACAGTTGGATCTACCCGACTGCCAATGGTGGACTAAGAAACTGGACAGCGAAGGATTCTATGCCCGTTTCTGTTATCACCCAGTAATGAAACCTTTTGTTTTGAATTTGTAACAGACAATGTTTTAAACTTTATGGCCCGGTGTCTTACCCGGGGCACCGTGGCTTCATTTGTGAGGGTTTTATGTGTGTCATTTTCATATATCATTAATAAAAGCATTGGAAGTTTCTTGCATTTCAAATCTTGCGCTCCTTGTTTTTCTTTTATTATATATGGCAAAACAACTATTTTACACACACTCACGTATACAGGTCCACATCCACTCTGGATCTCACTGGTAACGACTCTGCTACTGCCAGTTATGACTTCAAAAATCAGATCAACTTAGCCGAAGACGAAGGTGAAGATGATTGTGAAGTGCCTGGTGAACTTGCAAGACTGTTACTTCAAGAAGAGAAGGTTATACAGCCACATGAAGAGCCAGTGGAAACAGTGAATCTGGGTGCAGAGACAGACAAGAAGGAAGTTAAGATCGGTGCAAATTTGGAGCTTAGTGTGAAGCAACGTTTGATTCAGATGATGCGTGACTATGTTAAGATCTTTGTCTGGTCTTACGAAGATATGACTGGTTTGGATACTGATATTGTGGTTCATCGCCTGCCTACCAAGGAAGACTGTCCTCCCGTGAAACAGAAGGTCCGCCGAATACGCCCAGAGATGTCTGAGAAAATCAAGGCTGAGGTTATGAAACAGTTTGACGCCGGTTTTCTAGCAGTTACTTCTTACCCTCAGTGGGTGGCCAACGTGGTTCCTGTACCGAAGAAGGATGGTAAGGTTCGAATGTGTGTTGACTATAGGGATCTGAACAGGGCAAGCCCCAAGGATGATTTTTCTCTACCTCATATTGACGTTCTGGTTGACAACACCTCTCAGCACAAGGTATTCTCCTTCATGGATGGTTTCTCCGGATATAATCAGATTAAAATGGCTCCCGGAGACATGGACAAGACAACCTTGTTACTCAGTGGGGTACCTTTTGCTACAAGGTCATGCCTTTTGGACTGAAAAATGCTGGGGCAACGTATCAGCGGGCCATGGTTGCTTTGTTTCATGACATGATCCATCATGATATCGAGGTATACGTCGACGATATAATTGCAAGGTCCCAAACTGAGGAGGAACACCTTGACCATATGCAGAAGTTGTACAAGCTAAGGTTGAACCTGAACAAGTGCACCTTCGGGGTGAGATCTGGTAAGCTGCTGGGTTTCGTCGTAAGCGACAAAGGTATTCAAGTGGATCCTGCAAAGGTGAAGGCCATACAGGAGATGCCAGCTCCCAGAACAGAGAAAGAAGTCATAGGCTTTCTGGGATGTCTGAATTACATTGCCCGATTCATCTCGCACCTGACTGCTACTTGTGAGCCAATCTTCAAGCTGCTGAAGAAAGATCAAGTAGTACGTTGGAACGATGAATGCCAGGCCGCTTTCGAAAGGATCAAAGAGTATCTCCAAGAGCCACATATCCTGATGCCTCCAGTTGAAGGGAGACCTCAGACCTTATACTTGACAGTACTCGACAACTCAATAGGGTGTGTGCTGGGTCAGCATGATGAGTCTGGCCGAAAAGAGCATGCTATTTATTACCTTAGTAAAAAGTTTACCGACTGTGAGACTCGATACTCACTGCTCGAGAAAACTTGCTGCGCTTTAGCATGGGCTGCTCGCCGGCTGAGACAGTATATGTTGACTCACACTACTCTGTTGATATCAAAGATGGATCCAATCAAGTATATCTTCGAGAAGCCTGGCTTGTCCGGAAGAATAGCAAGATGGCAGATGATTTTGACTGAGTATGACATCCAGTATACGACCCAAAAAGCAATTAAGGGAAGTGTGTTGGCAGATTATTTGGCACACCAAGTAGTGAATGATTACCAGTCTATGAACTTTGAATTTCCTGACGAGAATATCATATTGGTAACTGATTGTGAGACACCTGGACCGGATGAAGGACCTGAGGAAGGATCCTGATGGCCTATGTACTTTGATGGAGCTTCAAATGCTTTGGGTAATGGCATTGGCGCCGTAATCATATCTCCTAAAGGCTCTTATACTCCGTTTACCGCCCGACTATGTTTCAACTGCACCAACAATATGGTGGAGTATGAAGCATGCATTATGGGTCTTCGAGCAGCAATTGACCTAAGGATTAAGTTTCTAAGTGTCTTCGGAGATTCTTCTCTCGTGATCAGTCATATCAAAGGCGAGTGGGATACGAAACACCCAAATCTTATTCCTTACAATGAGTATGTGTTGACTTTGCTTCCCCATTTCGAAGAGATAACCTTTGAACACTTCCCTAGAGAGGAGAATCAGTTGGCGGACGCGCTGGCTACGATGTCTTCTATGTTCAAAGTCAATTGGGACAACGAGGCTCCCCGGATTATCATTGAAAGACTAGACGAACCGGCACATTGCTGTGATCTTGAGACTGAAGAGGTGACAGAAAAGCCTTGGTATCATGAGGTGAAAAGGTATCTTGAGGTTTAGGAGTACCCCGAGGGTGCATCTATTAATGACAAGAAGTTTCTGAGGAGGTTCGCGGCAAAGTTCTTCATCAGCAATGGTCTCCTTTACAAGCGTAACCATGATTCGACCTTACTGCGTTGTGTGGATAAGAATGAAGCAGAAAGGATCATGGCGGAGTTACATGAAGGTACTTTCGGAACTCATTCCAGTGGACATACCATGGCAAAGAAAATCCTTCGGGCATAATATTATTGGTCCACAATGGAAGCTGACTGTTATCAGCATTCTTGGACATGTCACAAGTGCCAAGTCTATGCTGATAAGGTGCACGTACCTCCAGTTCCTCTGAATGTCTTGACGGCACCTTGGCCTTTTGCAATGTGGGGCATTGATATGATTAGCGAGATCAGACCTACGGCATCCAATGGGTATCGTTTCATCCTGGTAGCGATTGATTACTTTACAAAGTGGGTTGAAGCAGCTTCCTTTGCTACTGTAACCAAGAACGTCATGGCACGGTTCATTCAGCATAATTTGATCTGTCGATATGGTGTACCAGAGAGGACCATTACGGACAATGGTACCAATCTCAACAACAAGATGATCACCGAGCTCTGCGAGCAATTCAAGATACAACATCATAACTCTTCTCCCTACCGCCCAAAGATGAATGGGGCTGTCGAAGCGGCTAATAAGAATATTAAGAAGATTGTGTAGAAGATGACGATGACATACAAAGATTGGCACGAGATGTTACCATTTGCTCTTCATGGGTATCGTACCTCAGCGCGGACATCAACTGGGGAAACACCCTATTCCTTGGTTTTTGGCATGGAGGCAGTCTTGCCCATTGAAGTTCAGATACCCTCTCTTCGGATCATGAAGGATGTAGGTTTGAGCGAAGATGACTGGATTCAGACCCGACTTGATCAGCTGAACCTAATCGACAAAAAGAGACTTACTGCTATTTGTCATGGTCAGACGTACCAAAAACGGATGATCAAGGCATTTAACAAGAAAGTTAGACGATAAGAGTATCAAGTTGGGGATCTGGTAATCAAGCGTATTATCTTACCTCAAGGTGATCCTAGGGGCAAATGGACCCCTACTTACGAAGGGCCATTTGTGGTTAAGAACATTTTCTCAAGAGGAGCTATGATTCTAACCACCATGGATGGTGACGACCTTCCTCACCTCGTCAATGCAGACATAGTGAAAAGATACTACGCATAATCAAAGACCCGCTAGGTTGACTGGCCTAGGCAAAAATAAGGGATGAAAAATGAAAAATCTGTACACTCGGCAAGTTAAAAACCTGAAAAGGCGGCTTGGGCAAAAAAGGGTATCCCGGTGGACTGAAAACCCGAGAGGGCAGTCCAGGCAAAAATTAGGGATCAAAGAGTAACACTATGTCTCATTGGATCACCTTACATCCAGACTTCGGTATCGACTATCAAGCTTGGACGACACTAATCAATCTGATTCACCTTCAACCAGTAGCAAAGTGATGAGATGCTCGAGGACATAAAGGCAATAGAAGAGTTGAAACCCAGTGGGATTATTCACATAGCTGTTTTGTTTAGTTTTTCACAAATTATGTAAATTCTATTATTCGGCGGTGTTCTCTTACTAGGACATCAGCCCCTTGTACAAAAACGCCTATTTACAGGCCAAACTTCAAAATTAATCCAATTCATTTTCAAATAAATTTCAAACTGTTTTTCCTTTATCTGTTTTGTTTTGCAAAGAACGTCCAATGTTCATTTTTGATATATGTATTTGACATTAATTGCTGCTCATAAATATTTACATGTGAAACATAAGATGAATTACGGGTAATATCAGAAACAGGGGCAATAAGAAGTGTCCGAGCTGTAGAGTTGCCCTATCCACCAGGTACGAAGGTAGATTCAGCAGAAGAATATGGCTAGGATACTTTCACTCCCCGCAGAATAAGACAGTAATGGTAGCTCCCCCAGCTGAGGCTTGCAACTATGAACGAATCAGCAATGCTCTCCCCAAGCAGAGTTGATCTACCATCAGCATTAGAAAGGCTTGATATCCCCGGCAGTCTTAATATTCCCTAGCGGAGTATAAGAGTGTTCCCTGGCAGAATACAAGATACCCCTGTGGAGTCAATGTTTCCCCAGCACGGTCTGAAAAAGCTTCCCCAACAGAGTTGAGTCATCATCCCCAGTAGACTCTGGAAGTTTTATCCCCAGCGGAGTACAAAATAAATCTCCCCAACTGAGTTCAAAGGATCATTCCCAGCAGAATTCAGAGGACTATCCCCGCAAAAGCCTAACAGGGTTACCCCCAGCAAGTCATAACTGAAAGATCATCCCCAACGAAGTTCTTTCCTTTCACAAACAGGAATTCAATTCTCAACAATTCCATATCACCAGCAACGGTAATCCATCCCCAGTGGAGTTTATCAGTGGAATCCTCAGCAGGGCTTCTCTTCCCCACAGAGTAATCTTCTCAGCAGTTTATTCCCCAATAGAGTTATCTTCTCCTGCAGGTCTATTCTCACAATCACCTTCGGTCATCATCCCTAGCGGAAATGAATAATTCAACTCTACTCTCCAGCAGCTATCTGGGATTTATTTCCCCAGCTAAAACATTACATTTCCATACATCATGATACGTGCATATATGCATCACATAAGACAATCTCATTTATGTTGAGAACATCTTTGCTTGATCCATATCATGCATTGCATATGACTGACATTTGCCTTTCAGGAAAGATGCAGTTAAATTCTCAACTATGTGGAAGACCTTCTCTGGTCCAGTTAAATCGATTCCTAAAGATTTTTCTGATGCCGATCCAGTTGGAGTTACTCCAAGACCTTGTCTGGTCCAGTTAAATCGATTCCTAAAGATTTTTCTGATGCCGATCCAGTTAAAGTTACTCCAAAACCTTCTCTGGTCCAGTTAAATCGATTCCTAACGATTTTTCTGATGCCGATCCAGTTAAAGTTATTCCAAGACCTTGTCTGGTCCAGTTAAATCGATTCCTAAAGATTTTTCTGATGCCGATCTAGTCAAAGTTATCCCAAGACCTTCTTTGGTCTAGTTAAGTCAATTCCTAAAGATTTTTCTGATTTCGATCCAGTTGAAGTTACTCCAAGACCTTGTCTGGTCCAGTTAAATCGATTCCTAAAGATTTTTCTGATGCCGATCCAGTCAAAGTTATCCCAAGACCTTGTTTGGTCTAGTTAAATCGATTCCTAAAGATTTTTCTAACGCCGATCCAGCCAAAGTTATTCAAAGACCTCCTCTGGTCCAGTTAAGTCGATTCCTAAAGATTTTTCTAATGCCGATCCAGTTGAAGTTGCTCCAAGACCTTGTCTGGTCCAATTAAGTCGATTCCTAAAGATTTTTCTGATGCCGATCCGGTCAAAGTTATCCCAAGACCTTCTCTGGTCCAGTTAAGTCGATTCCTAAAGATTTTTCTGATGCTGATCCAGTTGAAGTTACTCCAAGACCTTGTCTGGTCTAGTTAAATCGATTCCTAAAGATTTTTCTGATGCCGATCCAGTCAAAGTTAATCCAAGACCTCCTCTGGTTTAGTCAAATCGCCGTAAAGATCTCCCTGATTCATATTCCATCCGAAGCTCAGATTACCTAGCAACAATCTCCAAATGGCATCTGTAAGCCCATTCCCGACATCACAATGCTGATACCAGTTCATGCGAGTGCAAATTTCTGGGCACTCTAGTGTTCAATCATCTTCCACCTTCGGATCACGAAAGGCCCGAAAGCCAATCTATATGCTCAGGTTTAAGAAGATTGAACAGGGGCAGATGTTGTACCCCAAAATTTGCCCTCTCATATTTCCCAAGATATTGCAAGAATAATTTCCAAGTGGCTCAAGATTGCTCAAGAGTTGGACAGTCAAATCATCTCCTAAGGCAATCAACCTCAAATTAGGGTTTTGTGTTGCATCAAGGTCCTTACATCCAAATGACCTAAAGTGCTCCCCAATATCCTAATATGGTCTCAAGTTCATCCATGTCAAATTTCAAGCCTTGCAGAGGAAGTTTGGTCAGTCACTTGCTCAAAGGGTCCAAAAATCGACTGTGCTAGGGCAAAAGTCAACTGTGACCTATAAACAGTCAAACTTCAAGATTTTTTGTCAACATTCTCATTTTGAAAGATATTTCATCATTTTATCAAGGGTTTATCATGATTCATCAAGGATTGCTCAAAATTCATCAAGATTCAAAAGTTGCTAAATTAGGGTTTTGCAGGAAAAGTCAACACAACTTTGACCAAGCATAACTTTCTCATACTTTATGAGAAATGAACCATCTAAAGCTCATTTTTAATAGGATTCAATTTCCTACAATCCATCTTCATACCCCAAGATCAGAAAATGCACTCACAAAAAGTTACAAGTTTGGATATTATAGGTCATTTTTGAAAGTCAACAAAAACAACTTTTTTGCCAAAGCTTATAACTTGAGCATGGAATATCAAAATGATATGAGACCAAAAGGGTTGGTTAGATGATATCTCAATATTTATAAAAAGTCCAAGGACACTTCCAAAAGTTCAAAATTGAAGAAGTTATGCATTGTTGAAGTTGGGAATTTTTGCAAAATTGCCAAAAGTCAACTATCCCCAAAACTTCAAATTTTATCAAAGGGCCCATTCTTTTCCACTTGATTTGATCTTGTCACACTACACACGTGTACTAGCTTCAACCATGTGTCCATTTATTAATTTTTCTATTTTATTTGATTTTTTATTGAATTAATTCATTTTAAATCAATTTAAATCAAATAAAATCCAAATATTGATTGTTTATGATCTTTTTGGTTGTTATAGGTCTTAAATATCATCATGATCATGATCAAATCCGTATCAAGCTTTTCATGTACAAAAATATTGTATTTTGGACCAATTTGGAAAGACATCAATGGAGGATCAAATCAAATCCTAAAGCATCAATGCACAAAGATTCAAGACCCAAAACTTGACCTAATCCAATGTTGCATACATATACAAGGCAAAGAGGCACGAATGAGAGGTTGGAGGCTGCAAGAACACAAAAACCAAACTTGAAAAAAGCTTGAAACTGAAATCACTCTTAGAGGCCAATTCAGAACCAAATCTCAACGTGAATCAATTGTTGGACCTCCACTGAGTTAGAAGCAATCAAAAGCAATCCCTCACACCCTCTCAATCGCGCTGTAAGTCCTTCAAAAAACCGCTCTGCACTTGAAATCGTATCCTCATATTCTTGCACTTTCTTGGCAAAATCTTTACATATTCATGCTTATCGTTCCATTTAGAAGCTTTCTGCATTACTTGATTGTGTTTATATGACCTGTAGTGCCATACCCGAATCTAGGGTTCTTGGTTCTTGTTTTTTGGAATTTTAGTTTCAGGCAAAATCACGACAATTGATGGATATAGACATGCTCAGGGGGCCTAGACGATCATGGCTATGGTCTTGGAATGGATTTTCATGGCCTAGGATAGATTTTAGGATACAGCTACAGATTTAGCTGCGGATGTAAATCCGCAGGTAAATAACCAGGTCCAACGAGGAAGACGATGACGCGTCCCCCTCCCATTCGTTGATTCAAATTTCGTGCATTTTTTATTTATTTCAAGCATATTGTTTGTTTTTCCAATATTATAATTGTTGTCCATTCCACTAACAAAAGAAGTGCAGTGGTTGAGTGGCAAGGCGTTAGTTCAGTGACTCACAGGACCTGGGTTCGAATCCCAGGTCCCCATATTATTTGTTATTATTTTCTTTCAGGTTATCCAATGCCTTTCCGAGCGCGCAGTGCATGATACACCCTCATCCAATCATTTGCCAGATGGCCTCAGGCCAGATCTGGTGGTCCAGAACGAAAGTCCATCATACTCTCAAGTCAATGGGCGTGCATGGGATCCAGAAAAGTCAGTACAGGCTTGCACTATTGGGCCTTGAAAAGTGCCACTCTCACCCCCTGATCAGGCCCAAAACCCCCTTGAGTATTTATTTATTTCTTTTCATTTTATCTATTTATTTGTTTTATTAATTATTTTTATTATCACTAACCAATTAATCTTTTTCTTAATAAAATAAAAAAAACCAAAAAATATATTTTATTTATTAAAATTAAATTCAGCACTTTATTTTTGTAAATAAATATTAATTCAATTAATTTAGTTTTAATTAGGTATAACTTTTAATATTTTTTTGCAATAATTAAAATTAATTTAGATAATTAGGTTTTACTAACTTTGATTAAATTTATTTTATTTCCTTAAATACCATAAATCCAAAAATATTATTTTCATTAATTAATTAATTTATTTATTTAATTAACTTAGTTTATTTCCTTTAAATTCAAAAATAACAAAAAATCTCTTCTTTAATAACAAAAGGGTCAAAACCCTAAAATGCACCCGATTTAATTTCTCGCACGCGATCCATTTGATTTCAATATTGTATCTGTTTCCGGGAATGTAATAGTTTAATTAGGACTTTAATTATTTTATCGCTTTATTTATTTTTCGCATTTTAATTTCAAGGGTTGCTTTTGGCGATGTAAATACCCGACGCCTTTTAATAGTTAGATTTAATTTCCGCAATTTAAATTCCGCAACTTATAAACTGTTAGATGTTTGATAATAGGGAATGCATGACAAGATCAAATGTTTGAACCTAAAATAAACATAGATAACCATTTACATGTACAAAGATAAAATTAACCGAAATAACACACTCGCACATGCGCACTCTTAGGGTACACCTCACTTGGTTGCCTTCGAATGTGGTCATTGAGTATAGGAAGTTTTAGAGGTCTCCCTCTTGTCCAAAGATCATAGTTGCCTCGAAACGGTTGCCTCGGAAAAATGATCTAAGACATTAGGGTTACTGCTAAGGCGTCCTAACATTGCTTTAGTGACCACACGTCCCTTAATCAAATTGACCCTTAAAACTCCAACGACGACGCTACCTACTCATCAATAGTGGGATAGCATTGTCTAAAGGACATTAGCACAGATTGATTCCTTTTTCGAGTAGGTAGATGGTTCTTAAGTACTTGCTCTCTCAAAACGAAATAAAACTTTTTGCACTTACACTTTTCAAACAAAAACTTCTTTCAAACCCACAAACACAAAGAAAAGCAATTTTTGAAAACACTTTGAGCAACTACCTAAGAGCCTGTGGATAACCACGGATAGAAAGGGTACTAACACCTTCCCTTTCTATAATCTACCCCCCAGACCCGAGAAACATCTCGAAAAAGGAATTTTTCTGTGCTTTTTTCCTTTCCTTGTTGGATAAAATAAAAGACGGTGGTGACTCTTGCTTACCGCGACATTTTGCGAAAACAAACGCAAAATGCGAACCAACATTCCAAAAACAGTCATTTCTCTCCCACTGTATCACAGTTTGGTTTTTGACAAAGCTGTTTGTTTGGTTCGTGAGGCTGCTGTTTGTTTGATTTGTAATGCATTTGTTTGGACAGTTTGTAATGCATTTGTTTGGACAGTTTGTAATGCATTTGTTTGAACAGTTTGTAATGCTTTTGTTTGGACAGTTTGTAATGTTGTTTGTTCTTGTAGCATGCTCGCGAATTCTTCTTCTTTTTTTCTTTTTGTGAACCAAAAAGGATAACCTTCTTGTGATTTGCAAATAGGGGAAATAAATTGTGATGAATTAAACAACATTCTGATTCCACACTGCAAACCTTAATGATGAATGCCTTTTGGAAAGATTTCTTGTTCATGCCCATATAATTTTGTACTAATCATGTTTTTGTCTTCTTATTTTCATGTGAGCAAAATGGAGATGACAAAGCAAGGAACGCAGGAAATCTGTAGCAAACATGGAAGTCTTGGAGATAAACAAAAGAATTTGATATGCCTTCAATCTTCAAACAAACTTAGGCATAGATTAATTCTCCTAGGCCAAACATTTATTTGGATTTTCTTTGTAATTTAGAAAAATCATTCTTGTATTGTATCCAATAGTTGTACCAATTCATCTTTAAATACAATAAGTTGTAAAACATAAAGTATTGAAAGAATAAATTATTTTGTAACAACGTTTGAAATTGGAGAAAATCTTGAGTTGTAGCATGAAATGTTCTGGTGTCACTTGAATAACTTGAAATCCTTTATCAACAACAACTTGTAATTTCTCTTCGCATCCTAATTGATTTTTGAAATTCCCAATCAAGATATTTGAAACAAAATGCTCCAGTCTGGTAACTTAAATTCCAAATAATCCCAATAATTTTGTAACTGTATTTCAAACAAACACGCACTTTATATTCCATTTCCTAACCAAACAAATGTTTTAAAGGATTCAAATCATCTGGTCAACCTGGATCCCACAATCATGAGTGTCCTAAATGATAGTCTTAACTTTTATCTCTTGTCCTAAATAGATCATGCTCTGAGAAAAAACATTATCTTTTCAATAAACTGCGTTTTAAGAAAATTCAAAATCAATCAAATGCCTTGCGATGATTTGATAATTTTAAAGTTTCCCAAACTCAAATTTCTTCCGATTCTTTAAAGATAAACCCGTGAGCGACATCACATCTGACCATGCACAGACATAATCGTCTCAAAATCTTGTAGCTTGAAGAAATCATAAATACAACCTTGAGGAAGCGTGAAGACCTGTGAAAGCCAATTGGATCTTTGAAAACTCATTTTCTTTTGAGAATTGCAAGAAACCCTAATTGCTGGTTTACTGCCATAAGAGAATCTGTCTGATCGATTTCTGAGCCAACTTGAACATCCGAGAAACCCTAGGGTTGTGTCTTCTATGAAAAATGGGAGGGTAAATTTTGGGGTACAACATATCCCATATAAGTGGTTCTATAAATAGAACCCTTGTGCTGAAGCATTTGACTTGATGAAAATTTGGTCTTGAAACCCTAGATGTATTTTGTCTCACTCTCTCACTCAAAGTTTTCGTTCGTAAGCAGCTAGAATTATGTTCGAAAGTGATATGTTCGCGTGGACTGAGTAGAGACGTTTCTATTCATCAACGTTCGTGATCACAACATCAAAGGTATGAATCATCATAAGAGATAATTATTTCTATCACTGACCATGCGCATTCGTAAGGATCACTAAAGGAAAATTTTAATTTTCCGCTTTGTTTTGGAATGCAATTTTTCTTCAGTGGTATCAGAGCCACTTATGAAACCATGGATCTGATAGCTATTTATTTTATATGCGTTCTCTATTAATCGGATTAAGACACGAAATGAAATGAATAATAACCAAGTAAATTAAATTTTGGCATCATGGTGTGTACGATTTAGGCGAATCTATGTTGATTATGCTTCAGAATTCGAAACTAGTATGGTGTAGCAGTGATACATTGGTCATCCATAAATTACACTAATATGATCAATCAAATTTATATATGATATAAACAATTCTGGTTCAAAGATGGTATATTGGATATACTGTTTCGAATTCTTCCATTCAATCACAGAATGATTGTTATTCTTTAGAAAGATCATTGGTCATTCGCTTTGGAATCCGACGTTAGTATGGTGAAGCAATGGCATATTGATCTATCATACTAAATTATCAATTGAGTTGTAATTGACGGTATGAAATTATTTGCATTAGGGTTCATGACGGTACAAGGGTTGTATGATCAATCGCCAAAATTTAATTTGACTTATTTAATTAACATAATTTAAATTAATAATAATAATAATAAAGTGTTTATTATTGTTGTCTTGTGGTGATCATTTATGGCCTTAGATTCCTTTATTTTGTTTTTGGTATTTTAAAATACGACCTGTGTGTCGTGCCTTTCTCTTAATCTCTCTATGTAACTTCTGTTCTCATCTCATTCCCTAGTATGTAAAACGAGTATTCTTTTATGTAATGTAATGTAATTAAGAAAAGGAAGAAGACACGATTGAAGGAAGACAACCATGGAGATCTATCTTGGATAAGTTTAGATTGTTATTAGGTTATCTTAGGTTCTCTCATTGGTTAGGAGAACAATTGCACTAGGGGCTATAATTGTATCTTTTTATATGTATGTTGATGCATGTGTTTGTATGTTGATACATGTGAGAGACGATTTGCATGTTAAGTCGGTGAGATCAAAATAATATCAAATTCCCTCAAAAGGAATATTAAGTTTATGCTTTCCAAGTTTTATCACTCATCAAGACTAGTATCGAACAATGTAGGTTTCGCCTAACACAAGGTGCATGTTCTATATTAGTAAGGTGCGATGGGATAAATGTAATATCCAATTGTTAAAACACAGGGTCAAACTTAACTAAACAAATTCTAATAAGATTATACATTTTTAGAAGCAAGAGTTGGGAATGATTCATATGATGGGTTAGAATAAGGAGTTATTCACCCAACTGAAAATATTCGAGAATTGTATGAGATACAATTGGAAGGATTTCCTACCTAAATAACCTAGTTTTGTGTAATCAGCCTAACGCTGACTTAAAACAAAGTGAAATGTGGATCTCGACCCACTAGAAAATCTTCCAACGGGATTTTCTTAATCAAATGATGAGGGTCATTGGTTTTGAGTAAAATAGTGGGAGCATTTTTTATTAACAGCCTAACTGAATATGTTATTTCAATGATACTTATATTTTCATATTTTTCTCGTAGATTACCATGACAACAAACACCTCTAACAACATTTTGTGATCAATCCTTGATAAGGAAAAGTTGTATGGGATAAATTTTTTGGATTGGCACTGAAGTCTGAGGATTGTCCTCAAGCATGATAAGAAGCTGTATGTCTTGGAGACACCTGTTCCTGAAGTGGAACCTCCTAGTTTTACACCTAAGGCAGAAAGAGACGCTTTAAGAAGCATGTCGATGATGCCAATAAAACCGCTTGCCTTATGCTAGATACCATGAAATCAGAGTTGCAAAAGTAGCATGAGAACATGTCAACGTTCGGTATGATCGGACATCTGAAGATGCTATATCAAGAGCAGACAAGAAATGAGAGGTTTCAGGTTTCTAAGACCCTTTTTAATAGCAAGTTAGCTGATGGAACCCCTGTAGGTCCCCATGTACTAAAGAAGATTAGGTAAGTGGAGAACCTTGAAAGGTTAGGGTTTCCCCTTGGAAAGGAACTTGACACTGATTTGATCTTGTAATCGTTTCCAAAGAGCTTCAGTCAATTTATCTTGAATTTCAACATGAATGACATGGACAAAAGTCTTCCAGAGTTACTAAGCATGTTAAGAACTGCTGAGAAAAATGTGAAGTCAAAAGGGAAGTTTGTTCTGATGGTCAGTAATGAAAAGAAGCTGAACAAAAGGCCTGATAAGTGCAAAATTTTAGTTATTTTGTATATACTTTTTTTTGCACTTATCAACTCTTGGTTGTTAATATCAGTTGAATAACCCAACTTTGTGTATAAATGTGTTTAGTTTATGTACAATGCATTTTCGTGTATAAAATGTATCATTTGATAGTTTTATACTCATTTTGTAGATATTTGAGCATTGTTGGAGCAAGAGGAATAAAGCTCCAAGACGCATTTTTGATCAATGAAGAATAAGGCTTAAGATTGGAGGCCATTAGAAGTTATGCTGGAAAGCAACAAAAGTTGTTGGACTGTCATGGATCGCCGGGTGAAAATTCCTGTCGCCGGGCGAAATTTGAAGACAAATTTCCATGTTGATTCTATCATGTGTCGCCGGGCGAAATTTCTATCGCCGGGCGACAATGGGCGAGAAGGCCATTTTTTATGATTGCCCTTGCCTTGCTTCGCTACTGCATCACCAGGCGAGGAATAAAGGTATCATCGGTCAAAGCTTTCTATCATCGTGCGATGGAGGATATTTGACCTTCTGATGACGTGGCTTATTCAGGGCCAAATGTATAGAAGCCACCGCCGGGGGATGCTTTTATGTCGTCGGGCGATGCATGCAGATCAGAATTTTGTTATATCTTTCATTTCATTTGGGAGGGGATGGTTTTGGGGGGTGACTTTTGTTCTCCAAATTTCGTCAACCTCATTTTTGTAGTGGATTAACAACACTGCTTGCATACGGAAGATCTAGGGTGGATTGCTCGTTGACCGACTCTGACAACCCAGAAGATTTGTGGTTTATCTCTTCTCCTCTCTATGTATTTATCTTTTATTGGGGTTTTTATGTATTTTACTCTAAACATATGTATATTTGTCACCCATGGCGTTATATTAAACTTGCTGTACAAATCTTTGTGGATTGTTATCTTAGATTTTTGCTATGTGCTAGGGATTTGAGTTGTTATAGACATATACTGCTTAGATTCTTATTTAGGACGATTATCTGTTAGTTTTTGAACTCTAGATATAGATTTAGATTTGACATCTACTTGGGCATCAGAGCTTAATGCCTCTGTGTGGTTGTGTTATGCTGAGAGATCGTCAGTGCGATTACATTGTTGTCTTTTATGTTGTTGAGGAGGTAAAGAGATCATTTCCTTGGGGATATAGTCGGTCTCTCAATTTGGGTTAGAAATGACTTAGGTTGTGACTGATACGTAGTGACATTGATGAGTATTGTTAGGTTGAATATAAATGGTCGATATATTTAAGTCTGTGATGAGTAGATTATATGCAGGCTTAATAAGTTATTCCTTAGTTTTTACTTTTGTTCACATTTATTTCCTATTGATAACATTTTCTTTACAAACCAATTCAAACCAAACTCATAAACGCGAGAATTTGTCGAACAGTGTTGTACCCCAAAATTTTCCCTCTCTTTTCTTAAGAAATTTCTCACAAAGATCTTCAATGGTTCAAGCTTTCACAAGTATTGACCAGGTTAACCCATCTCCTCAACACTGATACCTCAAATTAGGGTTTGAGTTTGCACAAGGACAATTGGACTTTTAATACTTCAAATGACTTTCATGGATCATTATGGACCCTCAAGATTGCTCATATCAAGTTTCAAGTCTTGGATCACAAAAATTTTCAGTCAATTGATTAGATGACCTAAAATCAACTATATTGGGTAAAAAGTCAATTGTGAAGACTCCTGGATTGATGAAGACAGGACTGCTGATATTACCAACATTGCTGGCTCTAGCAAGGTGACAAGGACGGGGAGAATCTTCTCTCCTAACATTTCACCTCCAACCACCACAACTATGCATGTTTGCATTACTGTTGACAAACCTAGTACTGATGCTAGGGGTAAAGAAAAGATGAACGAGCCTTCCAGGATGGAGGCGCCTACCATAGACATTATTACTGAGGAACCCTCAACTCAGGAAATGGAGGAGATTTTTAAGATCATAAGGAAAACTGATTATAAGATAGTAGAGCAGTTGGGGCAAGCCCTCTCTAAGATTTATATGTTATCTTTATTACTTTGTTTTGATGCACATGATCAAGCCTTGATAAAATTTCTGAAGAAAGCTCATGTTCCTCAAGAGACTACAGTCGATCAGTTTGAAAATTATGTAGCGAGTTTGACTGTCGATAATGGATTTGGATTCTCGGATACTGATTTAACTCCAGCCAGAAGAAATCACAATAAGGCTTTACATGTCTCCATTGAATGCAAAGGAACCACTCTAGCCCATGTATTGGTGGATATTGGGTCCTCTTTAAATATCTTACCCAAGGGTGCCCTAGATCGGTTGGATTGTGAGGGTTTAGTGTTGAAGCCAAGTGACATTGTGGTAAGGGCTTTCGATGGCTCAAACAATATGGTACATGGAGAGGTTGACCTCCCCATAAAAGTCGATTCTCAAACTTTCAACTCGACTTTCTATGTGATGGACATCCGTCCTACCTACTATTGCCTACTTGGATGCCCCTGGATACATGGGGTAGGAGCAGTGACTTCTACACTTCATCAAAAGCTGAAATATCGGGTCAAGGGAAAGATCGTTACCATCTCTGGTGAAGAAGAGTTTGTGGTTATCCATCTGAATTCATTTAAGTATGTTGAGATGGATGGTGAGTTCATAGAAACTCCTTGTCAAGCCTTAGAAGTGGTTTCTCCCATGGTTGCTTCTGCCAAGGCTACTCATGATGTTCCAAAAGTTGTTAAAGACGTGCCTAGGATGGCTTCCCTCAAAGATGCTCGTGTTGTGATTGAAGACGGAGGTTGTACCATTTGGGGACAACTCCCTGACATCCCTTTCAAATCAGACAAAAGTGGGTTGGGTTTCACTTCCAAAGCTCAAAAAGAGGTCAAACGTGCTCGCATAGGAAAACTACCTCTTCGCATAAGTAATCATGAAGTGAATGCTCTTGAAGACTCTGACAACGACTGTGCTTTTGATGACTAGATCTACCAGAATGCTGGTGAAGGACTCAACAACTGGTGTGCCAAGGATTTCATTCCCATCTCCTTCAACAAGGAGTAATTATCATTTATTGTTTTATTAATTTAAGAACTTTGTCTGTAATTTTATTGAAACAATGACTTTAAGCCATGTGCTATGCCCGAGGCACCATGGTCCATTTGTTAAGGTTTTGTTCATCTTCATACGCCATAGATCATTTAATGAAAAACACTGGACTCTTTTTCATTCAAATTTTGTGCTCATTGTCTTTCTTTAACTTTATTGCATTTTTAAAATAGTCGTGTATCTTACATGCATAAACACACACATTTGCAGATCCTAATCCACTCTGGGTCCCATTGACAATGACTCTACTATTGCCACATATGACTTTGAACATCCAATCTACCAAGATGAAGAGGAATGTGAGGAAGATTGTGAAACACCTAGGGAATTAGCTAGACTTCTGATGCAAGAAGAAAAAGCCACTATACCGCATGAAGAGCCAGTTGAAGTGATCAACTTAGGTACTGAGGAAGACAAGAAAGAGGTCAAGATCGGCGCCAACTTGAAAGACGGTGTCAAAAGTAGAATGGTTCAGATGTTACACGACTATGTTGAGGTGTTTGCTAGGTCGTATGAAGATATGTCGGGACTTGATACTAACATTGTGGTTCATCGTCTACCAACAAAGGAAGATTGTCCTTCAGTCAAGCAAAAAGTTTTTCATATGCGGACAGACATGTCTGAAAAGATAAAAGTTGAGGTAATGAAGCAATTCAATGCAGGTTTTCTAGCGGTGACTTCATATCCCAAGAGGGTGGCAAATGTGGTCCCCGTGCCAAAGAAGTATCGAAAGGTCCGTATGTGCATAGACTATAGAGATTTGAATAGGGCAAGCCCCAAAGATGATTTCCCACTATCACATATTGACGTCTTAGTCGACAACACTGCTAAACATAAAGTCTTCTCCTTCATGTATGGCTTCTCTGGCTATAATCAAATCAAAATGGCTCCCGAAGACAGGGAGAAAACCACTTTTGTTACACTTTGGGGCACTTTTTGTAACAAGGTCATGCCTTTTGGTTTGAAGAATGCTGGGGAAACCTATCAACGAGCTATGGTAGACCTATTTCATGACATGATCCATCATGAGATAGAAGTCTATGTAGATGATATGATTTCAAGATCGCATACTGAGGAAGAACACCTGGATCACTTACATAAATTGTTTGAAAGATTGAAGAAATACAAGCTAAGGATGAATCCCAACAAATGCACATTTGGGGTAAGATCTGGAAAACTCTTAGGGTTTTTCGTCAGTTGAAAAGGTATTGAGATCGACCCTGCAAAAGTCAAAGCCATACATGAAATTCCAGCTCCCTGTACGAAGAAATAGGTCAGGGGTTTCTTAGGTCAACTCAACTACATTGCTCGATTCATATCTCACTTGACTGCTACTTGTGATCCAATCTTCAAACTCTTGAAGAAAGATCAAGTAATTAGATGGAACGACGACTACCAAACATCCTTTAATAAGACCAAGGAATATTTACAAGAACCTCCCATCCCGATGCCTCTAGTTGAAGGAAGACCTCTGATTATGTACTTAACTGTATTAGAGAACTCAATGGGGTGTGTGTTGGGCTAACATGACGAGTCTGGCTGAAAAGAGCATGCAATATACTACCTGAGCAAAAAGTTTACCGACTGCGAAATAAGATATTCACTGCTCGAGAAAACTTGTTGCGCTCTGGAATGGGCTGCTCGCCGGCTAAGACAGTATATGTTGACTCACACCACTTTGTTGATTTCTAAGATGGACCCCATCAAGTACATATTCGAGAAGCCATCTCTCTCCGGATGAATAACTAGATGGAAAATGATCTTGACTGAATATGATATCCAATATACTACACAAAAGGCCATCAAAGGAAGTGTGTTGGCAGATCATTTGGCCCATCAAGCTGTTGATTACTACCAATCCATGAACTTTGAATTCTCGGACGAGAATATCATGTTGATAACTGATTCATGGCTCAAAGCATTTCTCAAGATCAATTGATTGATAGTTGAAATTCAGTCAACTGATAAAAAGTAAACTGATACACCAAAAGTCAAACTTTGACTTTTTGATCAAAATTGAGTTTCAAAGATATAATTTCATAAAGACATTCAAAAATATGAAACTTGATCATCAAGAAATCAAGAAAGTCAAAAGTCGTTTTGAAAAGTCGAAGTTTTCAAGACTTAGAAAATTTATAAGTGTTTTTAAGCCTTTTTTTCATGACTTCATGCCAAATTTTCACCAAAATATAAGATGATTCAAAGAAAACTTCCAACATGAAAGTTGTAGATATTGATGAGATCTAAAACTTTAATTTACTGATCAAGTTCTAGAAGTTCTTGTATTTTGAGTTATGAATTCACAAAGTCATGAATTGTTTCTTAAACACTTAGTGAAAATTTGACCTAGTTTAGGAAGATTTTTGACCTAACTTCTTGGTCAATTTTCACCAAGCTCCAAGATGAATTTTTCAAAATGGAAAACATGGAAGTTATATATAATGTTCTAAGCTTTTCAAAATGTCCAAGAACTCAATGAGATCATTTTTGAGCTAGGAGAATCTAAGAGATGAATATAGGGTTTCAAACTTGAATTACAAGTCAATTTTATGAAGAACTCAAGACCAAATATCATAACCTTATCATCCAATCTTGCTTTTCAAGTCATGTTTCTTATAAATCTCCACATAATAAGAGATTTACACAAATTTATGATGCATTACACAAAGATTTGAGGCTTTATCCATTTGGTCATACCATTTTTGGATGAAATTGCAAAAAGCCCCATATCCATTTTCATAAAGATCTCTTTATTCACAAAGTCAAATTCTTGAGCTCCCAAACCTGTTTCATCTGAACACGAGCAAGGTCAAAACCAAAAGCAATAGGTCTAAGGCCTCCAACAACTTCAGGCCATGCTTGTACAAACACATTGAAACTTGTTTTTCACTTTTCTTCAAAAGCAAGCCACCTAGCCAAAACCCTACAACTCAAAAATCCATTGTGCAAAACATCTCTAACATTTTCGATACAAGTATACAAGTCTATTGCAAGCAAAGACACGAGAAAGAGCACACTAAAAGATCCCAAGCACACAGCTACATAGAACTGTCCATAACTTGACAGTTTTGAGCTTCAAACCCCCAAATCAAAAACCACTCGTGCGTTTTCAAATCTAATAATCCATACACTCTTTATACATCATATCAAAGCCATCCCAACACCTGTTACATTTCTGTAACCCCATTTCCATCATTCACCATTTTCAAACATCAAGCTTGCAGGTTGACTTGAGTAGGGAGACTCAGGGACTTTCATAGCAAAGTAGAAGTTAGAATACATTCAAGGAGGTCCAGGAAAGCTAAACAGATCCTTAGGACACCTCAAAGCTATCTTAAACTCCATACACGAACCCATCTACAAGAGGTAAGTTTTCTAACTTCAATATCTTGATACAAGCATCCTTTGTGCTTACATGCTGAAGTAAAATTGTAGATATCATTGCTACAAAGCTAACCATGTCCATAGTTTTCGTTTTCATTGGTTGTGCATTAGGAATTTTGGGTTTGAACTTTATGAATAAATTAGGTTTCAATTTGAGGCCGACAAAATTAATCTTCATTTTGACTTTTATCTTACATAATTTACATGGCTGGATTCGTGGTGGAAAAATCCACAACTTTCATGTTTATACTTTTGCAAATGGTGGAGAAATGAGAGAATTACAGTTTCAAATTTTCTTGTCCATGGTTGGCGCGAAGAAGAAGATGAACATGTCTTCAAGGACGTGTTTAAAATATATATATATATATATATATATATATATATATATATATATATATATATATATATATATATATATATATATATATATATATATATATATATATATATATATATATATATATATATATATATATATATATATATATATATATATATATATATATATATATATATATATAGCCACCCTAGTGGTAGAAGTGCACTGATAATACATAAATGTATTGCATATTTAGCTTTAATTAACTAAATTATTTTCCATTTTTATTCTAAATTAAATCACTTTGTAGTTGGTATTATGCCGGTATTTTGCTATTTTGCAGGTATCAAATTAATTATGAAGAAAAAGGAAGAAAAGGAAGAAAAACAAGAAAAAGGAAGAAAAAGAATAAAAAAAAGACTACAATAAAGTCAACAGCCAAAGATAAGCCCAAGCCCAAAAAGAAGGAGCACGCAAAAAGAAGTCAACAGCAAGCGTGACGACCGGCATGCATTAACAAAGTAAGTGACGGACATCACTAATCCCTTTGACGAACGACATCTCCTATTATTTTTCACCAAGCCCCTTAAAGCTTGCAACGCAAGTGTGTTAGTTGCTATATCCACGTTCCACCAAGTCAGATACGTGGAGATTTAACAACCCTACAAACTCTCCAACAAATCCTCACGAACAATTATTCAAGATGGATATAAATAGTAGATCTCATTCACTGAAAAAGGGTCACGCCATTACTTCCCTTTTTGTTCTTCGTGCATATTTCATAGAGCTACTACTTTCAAGAATTATTTTTCCTTAGCTACTATTTTTCCTTAGCTACTATTTTCCTTAGCTATTATTTTCCTTAGCGGTTTTATTTTTCTCAACTGATTTTAAGTAATAGATTTCTACACTAGGAACCTATTGCCCCGTGGTTTATTTCAAGACCTTCAGAATTGTTATTTAAATTTATTATTTTATTTCTTCGCAATTGTTCATGTTCCGTATCGAAGCAAAACCTACCAACCTGTGGAGGAGTGCTTCCTTCAGAATTGTTACCAGTCTCCAGTTAATTTATTTCAAGGTTTTTATTTTAATAAATTATTATTTTCCTTTAATTCAATAATCATGTTTACTTTGTTGTCTGGCTTTTATTATTCTGTGATTAAGTTTTATAATATGCTAAGATAAATTTCTATACCGGTATGTAAGGTCATAAAACTGAGGGAATTTGGTAATACTATTGGTTATTTATTTGTTGAACTATTTTCTGGACTAGATTACTTTGTTTTTAATAATGAACCATTTTGTTACGAGAGTAAAAGACGAATAGAAGTTAGGTTCAATAAAGCGAGAGCTTGAGGATCTTTAACTGGACGTAGGAACTAGGCATTGGCTTTTAAAATAGCGAGAGTGCTTTAAAGCGAATTAGAGTTTATTTGTTTTCAAAAGAATGTTTCTAACTCCGGCGGGATAGCGAGAGAATACGTTAGGACTTAATTGCATAACCTAAATCAATAACCACGACAGTGTGAGACGAGGGTTTTTAAACTGATAACTTTCTACTGAGAATTGTTAGAAACTGCAAGTTACCAAATAGGTTACTAATTCCCGAAGTACGATCATTACATACTAGGTGTTTTCCCCCTCTGATTATTTAACTAGATTCAAACTTACTTTTAGTTCCCCTAATCTAAACCAAATATTTTTAGCCTTAGATTTTCACCGTAAAGTTAGATAAAGGTACGTTTGATTTTTGGTCCTTTGCTTCAATAATCTTTAAAACTACGCGATAAGATTGTGCACTTACAGTCCAGATTATTTAGACTACCATATCCAGTCGATCAAGTTTTTGGCGCCGTTGTCGGAGACCAATTTAGTCAATATCATAATTCTGCTGTTGCACCGTATAGACTAGAGCAACATTTTTCCTTTCTTGGAACGATTGTATGCTAAATACTCGTTTACAAGGAGGGGAATTAGTACAACGAATCAACGAAATCAAACGTTTTGTTAACATAAGACGTTGAATCCTCGATCTTCTCGAAGTAGCTCCAATTCCAATTCTCATTCCTGAAGAACCAACTCTGAAACTAGACATGGCTGAACTAGGTAATCGACTTCTTAAGGAGTACGCTGCCCCTTCTCGAGCTGAACCGCACTCGAGTATTTCCCCTCCTGCCATCGAGGCAAATAACTTCGAGCTTAAACCTTCATTATCCGTGTTCATACAATATGCAGACACAGTAAAAGCTAATGGTGTTAATCCCGAAGAAATTCGATTACGTCTTTTTCCCTTTTCTTTAAGAGATATAGCCAGAGCGTGGCTCCAATCCTTACCTTCAAACTCCATAACTACATGGGACGAATTGAAGAAAGTCTTCTTAGAAATATATTTTCCACCTAGCAAAACTATAATGCTGAGAGGCCAAATCAACGGATTTACGCAAAAAGACGACGAATCACTTTTCGAAGCTTGGGAGAGATACAAGGACATGCTGAGACTTTGCCCATATCGTGGACTTGAGCTATGGCTAAACATCCACACATTCTATGGTGGTCTCTTATATAACACCAAACTATATCTAGACGTTGCCGTTGGTGGTGCACTAATGGACAAACCCTATAATGAAGCTTATCAACTAATTGAAAACATGGTGCAAAACCATGATCAATGGGGAGGAGAACGAGCCTCCACACGAGGATTGCACGAAGTCAGTGGCATAGACCACGCCAATGATAAAGTTGATGCTCTGACTCAAAAGATTGAGAGTTTAGCAGTAACCCCAACCCCCGCAGCCACCGTGGCTTCCGTAGCTCGAAATTATGACTTGTGTGGAATACCTGGACATATCGTTTCTGAATGCCAATTTCTAGCTGGGATACCTCCTGACCAGATGAACTACGCTCAAGGAAACCCTTACTCTAACACCTATAACCCAGGTTGGAAGAATCATCCTAACTTTTCCTATAAGAACAAAAATGTGTTATACGCCCCTCAAGCACCTCCTGGTTTCCAAAAGGCACCTCAAGTTGCACCTCAAGCTGCACCTCAAGCTGCACCACAAGTACCCCGTAAGTCCAACCTTGAGATAATGATGGAAAACTTTGTTGCTGCTCAAACACAACAAAATAAGGAATTTATAAACCAAAACGTACACACCTCCGAATTAGTAAAACAATTAGCAACCAAAGTAGATGCCTTGGCTACACATAACAAAATGTTAGAAACCCAGATTTCTCAAGTAACCCAACAACAAGCAACAATTGTTGCTCCAGCTGGGGTGTTTCCTGGTCAACCACAACCTAACCTGAAAGGTCATGCTAATGCCATTACATTAAGAAGTGGGACTGAATTAGACGGACCAGTAGATCCGAGAATCTCAACTAAGTCGATGTCTCAACAAAATGAAAATGAAACCGAAAAGGCAAAAAGCAATGACAGACTGAATAAAAATATTGAGTCAGAAATCATAGCTAGAGATGAAACTGAAAAGGAAAAACCATACGTACCCCCACCATCATATAAGCCACCTATCCCATTTCCTCAGAGATTAGCCAAATCTAAAACCGAAGGACAATTCAAGAAATTTGTGGAACTCCTGAAACAATTAAACATAAAAATACCATTTACAAAAGCCATAACACAAATGCCATCTTATGCCAAATTTCTTAAAGAAATATTGTCTAATAAAAAGAAACTCGAGGATAATGAGACAGTGATGCTTGCTGCGGAACGTAGCGCTATTATCCAGAACAATATGCCACCTAAGATGAAAGACCCTGGTAGTTTCTCCATACCCTGTCTGATAGGGAAGTTCGTAATAGACAAAGCACTATGCGATTTAGGAGCTAGTGTGAGCTTGATGCCCCTTTCAATCTGTGAAAAGCTGCAACTAGGAGAACTGCGGTCAACTAGGATGTCCTTACAATTAGTTGATCGATCTATGAAATACCCAGTGGGTATGCTAGAAAACATCCCCATTAGAAAAGGTCAATTCTATATTCCTATAGATTTCATTATAATGGACATTCAAGAAGACTCAAACATTTCCATCATATTAGGAAGACCGTTCTTAGCCACCGCTGGCGCCATCATTGATGTAAAACAAGGGAAATTGACTTTTGAAGTCGGAGAAGAGAAAATTGAATTCATTCTTTCTCAATTCCTTAAAGCCCCTGCAATAAGCGACATGTGCTATTTTCTTGACATCATCGATGAATGTGTGAAGGAAATAAAGTCAGAACCAACAAAGGATACTGAAATCCTAAGAATTCCAATACCTCCTATTTTTGAAGACGACAACTGGCGTGGGGAATGCCAGGATGACCACCTAAGTGAATGCCTAGAACTGACTCCCGATCCCATGCCTGACCCCAAGAGACCTGCTGTAGAACTTAAAACATTACCAAATGATCTAAGGTACGAATTCCTAGACGAGGAATGTAAGTGACCCGTCATAGTCAATGCTGACTTAGGACGAACCGAAACCGAAAAATTACTTAATGTCCTGAGGAAATATCCAACCTCTCTAGGCTATAACATCTCGGATCTAAAAGGAATAAGTCCTTTTATCTGCACACATCGCATTATGCTCGAGGAAGATTGCAAAACCTCTAGAGAGCATAAAAGACAAATCAATCCCATTCTAAGCGATGTAGTTAAGAAGGAAATTTGTAAGTTATTGGAAGTCAGAATCATATATCCTATATCCGACAGTAAGTGGGCCAGTCCTGTACATGTCGTACCTAAGAAAGGAGGAGTCACCGTAGTCACCAATGAAAAAGGTGAATTTGTAGCCCAACACACTCAAACTGGATGGAGAATTTGCATCGACTATAGGAAGCTAAACAAAGCCACTCGCAAGGATCATTTTCCTCTACCTTTCATAGATCAAATGCTCGAGCGTTTGGCCAAACATTCCCATTTCTGTTACTTAGATGGTTATTCTGGATTTTTCCAAATTCCTATCCACCCCGATGACCAAGAAAAAACCATATTTACATGCCCTTATGGTACATTTGCTTATAGACGAATGCCTTTCGGACTTTGCAATGCACCTGCAACCTTCCAGAGATGCATGATGGTGATCTTTGCCGATTTCCTGGATGGAATGATGGAAGTCTTTATGGAAGATTTCTGTGTGTGGAGAAAGTTTCGAAGGATGCTTAGCAAACCTTGAAATGGTACTCAAATGATGCGTGAGCGTCAATCTTGTTCTCAACTGGGAAAAATGCCATTTCATGGTCCGACAAGGGATTGTACATGGACACATTGTGTCTGATAGAGGAATCGAGGTAGATAAGGCAAAAATAGAAGTGATAAAAACGTTCAACCTCCTAAAACTGTTCGAGAAATAAGAAGTTTTCTAGGACACGCCGATTTCTACCGATGTTTCATCAAAGATTTCTCTAAAATAACCAAGCCACTAACTGAGTTGCTGATGAAAGACACTGAATTCATCTTTGATGAAAAATGTTCCGAAGCATTTCAAACGCTTAAACAAGCACTAATCTCTGCGCCAATGATGCAGTCTCCAGATTGGAGCGAACCGTTCGAGATAATGTGCGAAGCAAGTGATTATGATGTAGGTGCTGTTCTAGGACAGTGAAAAGAAGAAAAAAACTCCATGTAATATACTATGAGAGTAGAACCCTAGACGAAGCCCAAATGAATTATGCTACTGAAATTCTGGCTGCAGATACTCAATGTCACGTTCAATGTTATGACACCGTATCTGACTTTCTATATGACAGTAAATACAAAAACAGTAAAGAATACAGTCAATTGTTTACCCAGTTCAGTGTGCAACAACACCTACTCTGGGGGCTACCAAGCCAGGGAGGAAATCCACTATAAGAGATATTAATTCAGGAATAAACCAACCAGTTTATCTCCTTCACTTAAGACCTACCCAATGCAACTTCAATCTAAGTACAACTTAAACCTGAGTTCCTACTCACTCCCCCTCAATCACAGCAGTGATACATAAAAACAATTTGACTAATGAATTGTTGAAGACACTCTTCAAAACATACACTTGATTATGCTTCACAACTTTTTAATCAAGAAACACAAACACTCTTGCTTCACAGCTTTGAGTGATACACAAACCTAACTTGACTTTGCTTCACAGCTTTAGTCAAGAGACATACAAACACTCTTGCTTCAAAGCTTTGAGTGTTACACAACCCTTACAATTAAAACCTATTCCAAGTCACTTATCACAATGATAATTGCTTGGATTACAATAGTAAAAACTATACAGCTTCTAAATGATCTTCTGTCAAAAAGGGATTACTTTCAAAACAGCAGCCATGTTGAATATATAGCAGCTGCAACTTCAGTTAGGGTTTCCACAAAAAGCTAGGGTTAATTCCGTTTGACCTTAAGACTAGGTCACAGGACTTTATCAACCAGGTTGGGGTTGAGCTGGGTTAACCCAAAGAAAACGCAGGATTCTGTTCTGGAAAGACTGAGTCATTTTCCTGAAAAAACTCAGAATTAACCAAACTGCATACCTGTTAGTTCAGAACAGGATGTCTTAACATCTGTTATGACATCTGAAAACCTGTCTACTGATTTAGGAAAATGTGATCATTTTGCAAAATGCTCAGATACACACTTATAAACATCAGTACCTGTATGATAATATTTTTCTGCAAAGGTACCTAATGAATCAGTACATACTAAACTAGAATGTTATGACATCAGTCATGACATTCACACACACACTTGGGTTTTACCAAAAATGCAAGCCAATAACTAAACAACTACAAACTCCCCCTTTGGAAGATTTTTGGATAAAGACCCTAAGCAATCAGAGATAGATAGCAGCAGAAAGAAATGACTGCAGAAAAATAGAATGTCTAATTAAGTACCAAAATATATCTCCCCCTCTTTAGCCACAAATGGGCCAAAGATACATGTTCTTAAAAGTTATACAGTCATCCAGAAAAAGTAATGAGAGCAGAACTAAAAACTGAACACACTTCCAAACTCTACCAGGTACCAGCACCAACTCCACCAATCAGCAAATCCACCAACCTTTAAGCACTGTCATCAGACTCAGAGGAGTTAGTTTCTTCAGCATTGAGATGACCTTCAGCTTCTACACCCTCTCCCCTTCTGTTTCCTTCAGCTTCCTCCTTTTCTAACTTGGCAATTAGGTTTTCTAGGGTCTTTTTCCTAGCTTCCAGTTCTTTGCAGGTCTCTTTTAATACAGCTATGACATCAGATGTTTTGGACTGGGTCTTCACAGACGATGTCTCAGCTGATGTTATGACAATATCAGGAGCATGAGATCCCTGAAATAGTTTGTAGTGCAACCCAAGGGCAGGAGCTCTTTTGCAAGCAGTATCTCTTACCACCAGGATATCAGGGTATTGTGCAAGGATAATTCCACAAAGGAGGGAGGGAAAGGCAATTGGTCCTTTGACAGCATAACTACCAACATGTTTTAAAGTTTGTTCAAAAATATACCTGCCATAGTCAAAAGCAGTCTTGGTTCCCACAGCATAAATAAATCTCCCAAATCCTGTGGAGATAGTTGATTTATGGTTTGTAGGGACCCAGTTGGCTGCACCAATCTTGTGCAGGATGGCAAATTTCATGCTAAGTTTGCTGGCATTCAGCTTGCCTTTCAAGGGCCAGCACTTCACTTGCCTTGCTGTGATGGTTTGACAAACTTCATTGTCAGTGACTTCCAGATCAGGACAATCCTCATTTGATCTTCCAAGAAATTTGTTAATTTCTGATGGAGAGAAATTAACCCTTCTTCCTCTAACAAAAACACTTTCAAAGTCAGCTGACCTTCCATCAGCACAATCATTAGACAAGTTAACTATGAACTCCTTGACCAGATTTTCATAACACTTGTTAAATTTTATCACTGTCTTCATCAGTCCAGCATTCTTGATCAGGTCCATGATGTCTTTGCACTCCATGGCATCGTTGTTTAGCTCTCTTTCTAAAGCTATTCTCTTCAAGCAAACATACTTCCATCTGTTTGCATTGTCAGGATGATGAAAAGAGATGTTGTCTGTTGGGACTTCAGGAACTCTAGCAATTTTGCTGGAGGGGAGCTTCCTTATGATAGGAATTTCTTCAGCATCAATCTCAAACTCTGATTCCTCATCAGAATCAGAAGATTCAGGTTCTTTTCTCTTCTTTGTAATTGGTTGTCTATCAGTATGCACCTGGGCTTTCACCTTCCCTTTGGACTGAACAGTTTTCACAGATTCTACCCCAGCCATGCCTTCAACCTTGGATTTCTTATTAGCAGGTTTATCTTTTGTCAAACATTTTCCAGCATTCTGATTATTCTTCCTTTTCATCATTCTCCTAGCTATGCTAGGGTTTACATTGGCAGTCATATCATTGTCTGAGTATTCCTCATCCACATCAATGATAGGTGGATCAGCAGTCTTTTCTGAAGGGTTCTGAATGTTGTCATTTTGTGTCATAACATTCTCAGAGACATCTACATTCTCAGAGACATCCACATTTGGGCTTCCTGATTGATTTAAAGGGACAGAAATCCCTGGTACAGATTGGTTTCCGCTTAGTATACTTGTCACTAGCCTAGAAATTGCTTGATGAACTTGAACTGATCCTTCTCTATTTGATACAGAAGAAGAAGGATGAGAAGGATTACCAGAGGCAGCAGCTTGAGCTCTTCCTGCATGTCTAGTTCTCAGCTTTTTGACTTTGGCTGGGTCAGTAGCCATCTCTCTGAGAGGAGTGATCTTAAGAACTTCAGATTCTATGCATGTGGTGATTGCTCGAGAGTCTTGGTCAGATGATGAAGATGATGAAGATGAAGAGGTCGCCTTGGTTGAAGATGATGTTTGAGACATTTTGATTGACTTAGAGCACCAGTAGCAATTTGAGAAAAAACTTTGATTGAGAGAAGGGAACAGGTTGCAAAGACGAGAGAGGTAGGAGGCAAAAGAGAGTCTTTTCAACTTCTTAAAGATTTTGAAGGAATTGGGAAAACATATGATTATCCCACTAAAATTAGACTTAACAAAATTAATTCCTTCAACCCTTGTTTTAAGCAAAATTAATTGCTCCAATTTCTCATGTTGGCAAATACCCAACCTGCCCCTCAAGTTTTCAAGTTTATTTCCAACAAGAGCCTTGGTAGAAGAATCAGCCAGCTGAAGCTTAATGATACCATGTTCCAGTTTAATTGACTTCTTCTCAACAAAGTCAATGTGCTTGGTCCTGCTATGCTGAATAGGGTTCATGGAAATATTGATTGTATTCAGATTGTCACAATACAATGTCACAACATCTTGTGAGACATTATACTCAGTGAGCATCTGCTTTATCCAGATATTTTGAGAACCGTTACTACTAGCTGCAACCATTTCAGCACAAAGTTGGGAAGGCATTCTTTTGACATGAATCATAGTTCTGGTTGATTCTTGAATGATCTTATTTTTCTTTTTGTCAACTCCATTTTGATGGTGAGTTATAGGAGAAGAGACTTCACAACTCATTTCTTCTGGGAAACAGAATTTATTAGACTTGTTGTTTCCAAAATCCTTGTCATGATTACTTCTGGTTCTGACAACACATCCTTCTTCAAGTTTATCCACCACATCATAGACATGCTTCTTTTTACCAAGCCTTTCAATTTTAAGTTCACCACAAACCCTTCTTTTATCAATCTGTAGTCTTGGAGTCCTTCTGACTGCTTCCATAGAGATAGCTCTTTTCATTCTTCTTAGATGAACATGACCAAGCTTATGGTGCCACAGTTTCATCTCTTTTTCTTCTTTGGTAATTGGACACATAGTGGAGTTATTAGTGTTCTCAGGCTGCCACAAGTAACAGTTATCTTTGGATCTGACTCCTTTCATTACAATTTCTTGTTTTTCATTGATTACAAGACATTCAGATTTTGAGAAATTGACCTTGAATCCTAGATCACACAGTTGACTGATACTAATGAGATTAGCAGTCAGCCCTTTTACCAGCAGTACTTTATTCAGACTTGGAACTCCAGGGCAGTCTAAATCACCAACTCCTTTGATTTCACCTTTAGCACCATCTCCAAAGGTCACAAAACTGGTGGTGTGAGGCTTAACATTATTGAGGAGGTTCTTGATTCCAGTCATGTGTCTGGAACATCCACTGTAAAAGTACCAGTCTTCCTTTGCCAAGAGACCCTCAGGGAAGTGTGGGCTATCAGGGCAGTAGCCTTTTTCTTCCATTTAGGAGCATGTGGTACCTTTTTAGACTTAGGTTTGACACCTGAGTTCTGATTAGGGTATCCATGCAATCTGAAGCAGAAGGGCTTTATGTGGCCATATCTCCCACAATGATGACATCTCCATCTTTGGTACCTTTTCTTCATATGTCTCTGTTCCTGATGTTGAGAGTTGTGTTGAGACATATGTTTTGACATTTGCTTATCAGGCCTGATCTTCTTATATGTACCAGATTTCTTTGCTTCCATAAATCCTAGTCCAGATTTGTTTCCCACATTTTGTCCAACCTGAAGAATCTCTTCCAATTTATCTGTTCCATTAGTCAGCATCTTGACAGATTTAGTCATTTGGTTCAGTTGTGAGTTCAGCAATTGAACTTCCCCTTCTAGATGACTTATAGTTTCAAGATCTGCCCTTTTTTCAGCCTCCAGCTTTATAATGAGTTTAGCTTGTTTCTCATTCTGCACACAGACTTCAGCACTTCTGATACACAATTTCTTGTAGGTATCAGCCAGTTCTTCAAATGTCACTTCTTCATCACTAGTGTCACTTTCAGAGGTACAAACACTAGTTAGAGCAGTAACTAGTTTGGCAGATTCTTCTTCAGAATTACTTTCTGAATCACAGTCAGACCAAGTAACAGTCATTCCTTTCTTTTGTTTCTTAAGAAAGGTAGGACATTCAGCTCGAATATGCCCATATCCTTCACAGCCATGGCATTGAATACCTCTGCCTTGATTTCCCTTCTCTTCTGACCTTGGTCTTCTGCTGGAACTGTCAATGTCAGAGGGAATGTTATGAACATTAGACCTTGACTTTGGATCTATTCTTTTGATGAGTTTGTTGAACTGTCTTCCAAGCATGGCTACAGCTTCTGAAATATTTTCTTCTTCATCCTCCTTGTTTTCAACATCAGTGTTGGATACAAGTGCTATGCTCTTGTTCTTCTTGTCACCATTTTCAGTGATCCCCATCTCAAAAGTCTGAAGAGACCCAATAAGTTCATCCACTTTCAACTTGCTGATGTCCTGGGCTTCTTCTATGGCAGTTACCTTCATTGCAAATCTTTTAGGCAAGGATCTGAGAATCTTTCTCACCAATTTTTCTTCTGCCATTTTTTCTCCCAGTGCTCCTGAGATGTTGGCAATCTCCAAGATGTTCATGTGAAAGTCATGAATGGTTTCATCTTCCATCATTTTTAGATTCTCAAACTTGGTAGTCAACATCTGAAGCCTTGACATTTTCACTTTGGAAGTGCCCTCATGGGTAGTTTTGAGAGTGTCCCAAACTTCCTTGGCCAGTTCATATTGATGTACTAGTCTGAAAATGTTTCTATCAATTCCATTGAACAAGGCATTTAAGGCTTTGGAATTTCCCAGGGCTAACTCATCTTCTTCTTTACTCCAATCTTCCTCAGGCTTCAAACTAATTGTCCCATCTTTCTCAGTTATGGTGGGATGGATCCATCCTTTGTCAGCAGCTCTCCAAGCCTTTTTGTCCAGAGATTTTAAGAAGGCAATCATACGAGGTTTCCAGTAGTCATAATTAGTTCCATCCAGAATGGGTGGTATATTTCCAAAAACTCCTTCTTTGTCCATAGTGCCAGAAAGTGATATCCCTAGATCTCACCCAGTAATACAGGCAGGGTGCCTGCTCTGATGCCAATTGAAATTCTGGCTGCAGATACTCAATGTCACGTTCAATGTTATGACACCGTATCTGACTTTCTATAAGACAGTAAATACAAAAACAGTAAAGAACACAGTCAATTGTTTACCCAGTTCAGTGTGCAACAACACCTACTCTGGGGGCTACCAAGCCAGGGAGGAAATCCACTATAAGAGATATTAATTCAGGAATAAACCAACCAGTTTATCTCCTTCACTTAAGACCTACCCAATGCAACTTCAATCTAAGTACAACTTAAACCCGAGTTCCTACTCACTCCCCCTCAATCACAACAGTGATACATAAAAACAATTTGACTAATGAATTGTTGAAGACACTCTTCAAAACATACACTTGATTATGCTTCACAGCTTTTTAATCAAGCAACACAAACACTCTTGCTTCACAGCTTTGAGTGATACACAAACCTAACTTGACTTTGCTTCACAGCTTTAGTCAAGAGACATACAAACACTCTTGCTTCAAAACTTTGAGTGTTACACAACCCTTACAATTAAAACCTATTCCAAGTCACTTATCACAATGATAATTGCTTGGATTACAATAGTAAAAACTATACAGCTTCTAAATGATCTTCTGTCAAAAAGGGATTACTTTCAAAACAGCAGCCCTGTTGAATATATAGCAGCTGCAACTTCAGTTAGGGTTTCCACAAAAAGCTAGGGTTAATTCCGTTTGACCTTAAGACTAGGTCACAGGACTTTATCAACCAGGTTGGGGTTGAGCTGGGTTAACCCAAAGAAAACGCAGGATTCTGTTCTGGAAAGACTGAGTCATTTTCCTGAAAAAACTCAGAATTAACCAAACTGCATACCTGTTAGTTCAGAACAGGATGTCTTAACATCTGTTATGACATCTGAAAACCTGTCTACTGATTTAGGAAAATGTGATCATTTTGCAAAATGCTCAGATACACACTTATAAACATCAGTACCTGTATGATAATATTTTTCTGCAAAGGTACCTAATGAATCAGTACATACTAAACTAGAATGTTATGACATCAGTCATGACATTCACACACACACACACTTGCGTTTTACCAAAAATGCAAGCCAATAACTAAACAACTACAGCTACGATGGAAAAGGAACTTTTAGCAGTTGTGTTTGCATTAGACAAATTTAGTTCATACTTGGTGGGAGCTAAAATTATCATCTACACCAATCACGCCGCTATTAGATACCTCCTAACTAAGAAAGATGCCAAACCTAGACTATTGAGATGGATCCTATTACTATAGGAATTTGATTTGGAAATCAAAGACAAAAAGGGAACCAAAAATGTCGTAGCAGATCATCTTTCTAGGCTTGAAAATCTGAAGACCGAATAAATACCAATTAACGATGATTCCCCATATGAGAGACTTATAGCTCAGTTGGAAAACAATAAGGTTGAACATTATCAAGCCAACTATCCTTTAGAAATAGAGGCCTCAAGTCTTGAAACCAACAATTTGGTAAAAGTGGCATTAGCTCACTCTGTTGCACCATGGTATGCCGATTTTGTAAATTACCTAGCCCCCAGTGTCCTTCCACCTGAGCTAACGTACCAACAAAAGAAGAAGTTCTTCCACGACCTTAAACACTACTACTGGGATGAACCCCTCCTCTTTAAAAGAGGTTCTGGTGGGATTTTTCGTCGTTGCGTTCCCGAGGAAGAAATCCGAAGTATTATAGACCACTGCCACGCTGCACCTTATGGAGGGCATTCAAGTACATCAAAAACCTGTGCGAAAATCCTACAATCTGGTTTCTTTTGGCCTAATCTATGGAAAGATGTGCACATCGTTGTTTTAAACTGTGACCGCTGCCAATGCACTGGCAACATCTCCAAATGCGATGAAATGCCTCAGAAAGGTATTCTAGAAGTCTAAATCTTTGATGTATGGGGAATTGACTTCATGGGACCCTTCCCAACTTCTTTTGGTAACAAATACATACTCGTAGTTGTCGATTACGTATCCAAATGGATCGAGGCTATAGCCTCTCCAACAAATGACACATGAGTAGTAATCAAGCTTTTCAAGAACATAATCGTTCCAAGATTCGGTGTGCTGAGGCTTGTCATCAGTGACGGAGGCTCCCACTTCATCTCCAAAATCTTCGAAAAACTCTTTGTGAAATATGGAGTTAAACACCGTGTAGCAACACCATAACACCCACAAACAAGTGGCCAAGTAGAGGTCTTAAACAGAGAAATTAAGCAAATACTTGAGAAAATTATTGCCACTTCTAGAAAAGATTGGTCCTCTAAGTTACACGAAGCGTTATGGGCATATAAGACAGCTTTTAAAACATCCATAGGGACCACACCTTTCAAGTTAGTCTATGGAAAATCATGCCATCTTCCGGTGGAACTCGAGCATAAAACTTATTGGGCTATTAAAACCCTAAATTTAAATTACTCTGCCGCCGTAGGAAACAGAATCCTAGATATCAACGAATTAGAAGAGCTCCGATTAGACGCTTACAAAAATGCCAAGATCTACAAAGAAAGAACAAAAAAATGGCACGATAAGCGAATTTCTAGGAGATAATTCAATGCGGGAGATATAGTACTCCTATTTAACTCCTGACTTAAACTTTTTCCCGGAAAACTACGCTCTAGGTGATCTAGCCCTTTCGAAGTCACTAAGGTTTTCCCAAGTGGCGCCGTAGAAATTAAGAGTAGTTCTAGTGTTCCATTTATTGTAAATGGGAAACGTTCGAAGCATTACCATCATATCAAAAACAAAGATTACTCAGCTACCCTAAAGATTCTACAGTCACCGGCTGAACCAAACGACTAATTCATTATTGGAAATGTGTCGAGCTTGCGACATAAAACAAAGCGCTTTGTGGGAGACAACCCACAGTTTTATCTTTATATTTTTCTTTAACTTTTCATTTTTTTAAAATGTTTTATTTATTCTCATCTTTCTTTTCTTATTATCATTTTCTTATTTTTTTACTCTAAAAGGAATTTGGCCGATGCTAACTGGATGTTTCTATAATCTACTTACTTTTCAGGCTAATTTACTTTTTTAGCTAGTGACTAACTCTCGAAATGACAAGAGTAGATTATATGAGTATTACTTTCAGGGGGAAATATCAAATGAGGAGGTTTGAGGACTTGGTCGATAGGGAGATGACTCACACCATCTATGTTGATGATTGTGCTATGACCGCCCTAGGCATTAGAGAAAGTGTCTTATACCTGCTGAACCAAATAGGTTGGGATACATCCCCTATTCGGAGGAGATTTAGTTCATATCGTAGGCTTACCTTAGAGTTCCTAAGTTCTTTGAATTATGTTCCTAACCATGGACTAGGGCTTAACCGTGGCCTGATCCGGTTTAGACTATTTAGCATTGATTTTCGTTATAACAACCGTGAGTTTGATAACCTTTTAGGCTTCCCTAGTGGCCGTGATGTCTTTACTGTCGCCCAAGAGTATATCCTCTCCAACCATGAGCTTAATTACTTCTGGAGTAGCATAACTGGTAACAACCATCCCGAGACTGATGATATGCATTCTAAAAGTATCCATAACCCTGCTATAAGATATTTCCACAAAATCCTGGCCCACACCCTGTTTGGAAAAGAACAAAACATTTCTTTGGTGTCCCGTGATGAGCTTTTCATTTTTGTTTTGTGCTTCACAAAATCGTCCTGTCAATGCGGTTACCTTTATGTTAGCTAATTTTGTTCGCATTATAGAAACCGCTCATACACCTATCCTTATAGGAGGCCTAGTTACAATGATTGCAAATGCTATCAGAATGAGACAACCACTCCTAGGATTAATCCCCTATGGAGGAATTTTACCCATGAACATCTGTTTCTGTTTCAACACTCACCTTATAGGAAACCTTGGATCACTTCAGTTTCACTTTCTCATTAACCATAACATTGTCCACCAATTTGTTTTACCTAATCCTATAACGAGTGTTCATAACAGAGATAATTGGCTTTTTGACTTGGATCCCCCACCTGCCCCTACCTCACCCGAAAAACCTCAACCTTATGAGATCTCTGATAATTTTGACCCTCAGACTCCTCCTCATTATTATGATCTTCCTTCCCTTGTTCTTCATGAAGTTACGCCAGATGTTTCTCCCGTGTCTACTACTGTTACTATTCCGGCTAATGTTGGACCTCCACCTCCTGATTTTACTTCCGTTATTGCTAATTTGGAGACACGGATTGAAGGTTTACACGGAGAGTTCACCACTTTGCGTTAAAACTTTCATGGTTTTATGGATACCATAACAGAACATTTTGATCATCTATATCAGCACTTCTATTCTGTTAATGCACCTCCTGGAGGCCCACATCGTGTCTAGATAGACCCTGCTATTTTTATTTTTCCTGATCCTTTTTCTTAAGGCAGTGAGGACACTGTTTATTTAAGTTTGGGGCAGACAACATTATTGTTTGCCATTACTCTTTTGTTTCCTCGTTTTTGGATATTTTGTTATTTCATTTTTTTCTTTTGTACCAGTTCTTTACCCAATAACATTATTTCTTATTATTCCTATTTTTAATGTTTTTGGTTATTTAACGTTATTGAGTTTTATTACCTTCATTATACCTACTGTTATTATCATATATATGTATGCTTTAAAGTACAATTATTAATATTATATGTATAAGTATCAGTAGCGGTCCAGTGAAATCGCATGCATCCATTGCCGACCGTCTAGCCAGATCTGACGTTCGTCACATCTTTCCTAGCAAACTGCCAACCGTTAAGCTAGATGTGACGCTCGTCAACCAGTCCTGCCATGCATGTGACGATCGACATCTTTGTCTGACTTTCGTCAGCCTTGCCTCCCACGCCCAGCTACGCATGTGACGACCACCAACCTTGCCTCCCACTCTTTTAGATCTCGTGACCACATAGTTTGACTACAAGACCACACTGTTTCATTTTTTTATTATTTCTATAACTTCCATCTTCCATTATTTAAACCCCCTAATTCCCATTATCTACCACCATTACCACTCATTCATTTCTTACAATTCTTATAACCTCCCACTTTCAAAACCATAAAAACCATTCATTACCCACTCATAATCTTCACCTATTTAAACCACTTCTTCTATCATTCTAATATCACCACTATTCACTACCTTCTTTGCACTACACAAACACCTTCCCTTTTCGTCTTTGTCAAATATACCATGGCCGCTCGTAGAAATAAAATCAATCGAGGAGAACTCGATATGACTCATCTCGTGTTCCGACAAGGCGAAGCTGGTGAACTCCAACAGGAAAGATATCAGAAGTTTTATCAGCGACGATTGACACCCACACGATATGTCAACAACGATTGTTTACGCAATTTAGGGATGTATGACAGTATGCAATGTTTGCTAAACAAAGCAGGCCTGGGATTTGTAAGCACGATGGGCTTACCCACCTACGAGGCTCTAACTTTGGAGTTCTTAAGCTCCTACTTTTACATCACTCCCACCAACGTTGATGCAAATCTCTTTGGAGCAGCCACATTTCATATGTTCAACCAGGAATACACGGTGAACCAGGATGCTTTTAGCGACATGTTTTGTTTCCCTCGTGGAGACAATGTGCAATACCGAATTCCTCCTGAATTAGTTGGAATAGAACGTCATATGAACTATGGGAGAGAATATCCGGTGAGCATAATGTCTCTCCCGAAGCACGTTACTCCTCTCACATCCATAATCCGAACATTCGCTACCTTCATCGCACCCTGGCCAGGACTATTTTTAGAAGAACTAACAACAACAAGGTCAACACCAAGGAGTTGTATGTTCTCTATTGCACCTTCGCGCTAAACCTCCGTGTGAACCCAAGTACCTTTCTGATGGCTCACATTCAAAATCTTGTAACAAGAGACAGGACTGTGCCTTTCTGTATTGGATGTATTGTCACTGCAATAGCAGTTCACTTGAACCTGGGAGGGAGAATCCTGAATCTACCCTCTCTTCCAGCGGTGTTCTTGGACATTAACAACTGTCAAGCCGGTCGCCTTATTAAGGTAAGAGAAGCAGGAGGTTATTATCTAATGGTGAGGAATAACGAAGTTCGCATTGTCATTTTTCCAAATCTAAATACAACGAACTTAAGCATTGCAAACAACTGGTTATACAACCTCAACGCCCCCGAGCCTGGTGTGAATGCACAAGGAAACCAAGGCGAAGCCAATAATGATGATGTTGACGAAATGGAACAAGAATTAGAACATCAAGCACCTTAACCTGACATTCAACCTCCCGAAGCCCAAGAGCCACAAAATGCCAATCCACCTGCCACACTCGATGCCATCTATGCTGCAATACTGCAGCAGAACCAATTGTCTAACCAGCGCTACCAGAGCATCAAGACGCGTCAAGAGGAAATGATGCATCTCATCCAACAGATGCAAAGAGATCAACATGATTACGCTCATCGATAAGACCAAAGTATGCTAGAATTCATCGCAGGGATGACAGAAGACATGCGGGCTTTGACACTCCGTGTTGAAGGTTTGCATGAAGTTGTTTCCCGCGCGGAGGGTCAAAGATATGAAGCAGAATCTTCCAGAAGGGGTGAGTAAGCGCATATAAGATCTAGAATAAGGATGCGTGTTAGATTTCATGGCCAAGGCGAGGAAGAATGAATATTTAGTTTTTTCACTCTCCTTTTCCAATACATTGAGGATATTGTATGATTTAAGTATGGGGGAGGAAGTATTTCCACTTTTTCTAGTAAATTTTTATTTTTATCTTCTCCCTTATTTTTATACAATATTTTGTGTTGTTTTTTCGATTCCCTCACTTTATTGAGCCCCAACAATTTTTTTTTGATTTAATACATAACTTGACTCACTCGACGAGTATGTAGGTTGCTAATTTTTTAATTTTTTGTTAGAAACTTTCGCAAGATTTGACGAAATCACTACCGTCTTGACACTCTACAACCCCAGGTATAATAGACTAGTTAAAGTACCTATTATTATGAAACCCATAGCCTTAGTTTTGAAGTATTCTTGAGTAGTTTATCTAGTAGTCAACACCATCTTAAACACAAACTACGCAGAAAGTCGATGAATGTAAGTGGATGATCTCAGTTATTTATTTAGAAAATGTTACAGGAAATGCACCTATTAAATTGGGCGATCCTCGTCCAATCGTTTAATCCGACGGATGTAAGCCCTACAAAGTAACATAAAATCCATTGTAGGTGGTTCAGAGGCGTCTGGTACTGAACTTGGTAGGGAAGACTACAGGTTTGATCCCCCGCATCATGCAAATGGGTAAAAAAAGAAGGTTGCCACATTATTGTGCCAGAAACCACTGTTCTAAAAAGATCATAACCATTAACCGGCTATTCTTCTATGTACGTGTTAGGATAAAGGGCTTAATGTGATTGCACTCGAATGAAAATGGATAAAACAAGACGATTACTTGGGGTGAGCTATAATAGCATTTGCAACCGGTTTACGTAAAACGGGGTTGTCTAGTGTTGTTACCATAATGCTGGAGTATAGATTAAGCTTTTGATTCTCTAACAAAAACACCATGCAACCGCGTACAAGTTGATTTGTGTCATGCATTTGAACCTAGCCAATGTTTAGACAAACATCGTACAGAGCACTTGCTTGAGGACAAGCAAAGATTCAAGTATGGGGTAGTTTGATAACACATAAATGTATTTCATATTTAGCTTTAATTAACTAAATTATTTTCCATTTTTATTCTAAATTAAATCACTTTGTAGTTGGTATTATGCCGGTATTTTGCTATTTTGCAGGTATCAAATTAATTATGAAGAAAAAGGAAGAAAAGGAAGAAAAAGAAGAAAAAGGAAGAAAAGGAAGAAAAAGAAGAAAAAGAAGAAAAAAGGCTAAAATAAAGTCAACAGCCAAAGATAAGCCCAAGCCCAAAAAGAAGGAGCGCGCAAAAAGAAGTCAACAGCAAGCGTGACGACCGACATGGCAAATGTGACGACCGACATGCATTGACCAAGTAAGTGACGAACGTCACTAATCCCTTTGACGAACGACATCTCCTATTATTTTGCACCAAGTCCCTTAAATCTTGCAACGAAAGTGTGTTAGTTGCTATATCCACGTTCCACCAAGTCAGATACGCGGAGATTTAACAACCCTACAAACTCTCCAACAAATCCTCATGAACAGTTATTCAAGATGGATATAAATAGTAGACCTCATGCACTGAGAAAGGGTCACGCCGTTACTGCCCTTTTTGTTCTTCGTGCATATTTCACAAAGCTACTACTTTCCAGAATTATTTTTCCTTAGCTACTATTTTTCCTTATCTACTATTTTTCTTAGCTATTATTTTCCTTAACAGTTTTATTTTTCTCAACCAGTTTTAAGTAATAGATTTCTACACTGGAAATCTATTGCCCCGTGGTTTTTTTCAAGACCTTCAGAATTGTTATTTAAATTTATTATTTTATTTCTTCGCAATTGTTCCTGTTCCGTATCGAAGCAAAACCTACCAACCTGTGGAGGGGTGCTTCCTTCAGAATTATTACCAGTCTCTAGTTAATTTATTTCAAGGTTTTTATTTTAATAAATTATTATTTGCCTTTAATTCAATAATCATGTTTACTTTGTTGTCTGGATTTTATTATTCTGTGATTAAGTTTTATAATATGCTAAGCTAAATTTCTATACCGGTATGTAAGGTCATAAAATTGAGGGAATTTGGTAATACTATTGGTTATTTATTTGTTGAACTATTTTCTGGACTAGATTACTTTGTTTTTAATGATGAACCGTTTTGTTACGAGAGTAAAAGACGAATAGAAGTTAGGTTTAATAAAGCGAGAGCTTGAGGATCTTTAACTGGACGTAATAACGAGGCATTGGCTTTAAAAATAGTGAGAGCGCTTTAAAGCGAATTAGAGTTTATTTGTTTTCAAAAGAATGTTTCTAACTCCGACGGGATAGCGAGAGCATACGTTAGGACTTAATTGCACAACCTAAATCAACAACCACGACAGTGTGAGATGAGGATTTTTAAACTGATAAATTTCTACTGAGAATTGTTAGAAACTGCAAGTTACCAAATAGGTTACTAATTCCCGAAGTCCGATCATTACATACTGGATGTTTTTCCCCTCTGATTATTTAACTAGATTCAAACTTACTTTTAGTTCCCCTAATCTAAACCAAATATTTTTAGCCTTAGATTTACACCGTAACGCTAGATAACGGTACGTTTGACTTTTGGTCCTTTGGGTTCGATAATCTTTAAAACTATGCAATAAGATTGTGCACTTGCAGTCCAGATTATTTAGACTACCATATCCAGTCGATCATGCACGCTTATGACAATAGGGACCTGAGTTTGAGCCTTAGTGGTACCCTTTTGTTTTTTCACTTTTTCTTATTTCAGGTTTAATTCAAGCCAAGCTAGCGCGTGTACCATGTGCCTTTCTCCATCACCATCAGATCAGCCAAGCCATTAAATCCAACACATCACATGCATGTTCCCATGATGCACCCTTCAAGGATGACCACACTGGATCACCAGAGGGCGCTGGACTTTGTTCTGGGCCTGGAGAATTTTTGGCTTCTCACCCCCTGATTGCTTTTGGACACATGCCCATTTATTTTGTTTTCTGACTTGAACACAAAATACTTTTGGGCCTAGCGCCCCTTTTACTATTGTTAACCACCATTTTCATTTTTTAACCCCCTGACTTTAATTATTATATTTTCTTTTCTTTTCTTTTTTCTATTTTTATTATTATTATCATTATTATTATAATTTTATTAAATAAAAATACCAAATATATTTTATATTTATTATTTAGATATTTAGCATATTTTTCATTTAATTTCTTTTAAACAAAAAGACCAAAAACATTCCTTTAGCCAAATTATTTTCTTAATTAAATTAATATTAGACTTAATTTGTTTTAATTAAATTAATTTAGAACTTAGGAGTGTAATTAATTAATTTCTTTCCATTCTTTTTAGTTTTAATTAAATAGGTTAAAATCTTTTCATAAATAAAAAATCTATGAATTGTTTTCTTAATTAGTTTATTTCTTTTTCTTATCTAATTTAGGTTTAATCATATAAAAACTTAAACAAAAAACAATTTTCTTTTCCTTTCACATTGCTTTCTTTATTATTGTACATTATTTGATTCGTTCAATATGGTTGTAATAGTAATTAGGTTTAATTTCTCTTATCCCTCCATTTATAAATTTGTACCCCCATTCCCAAATGATGTAATAGCATAGAATTTTACATTTACGCAATTTATTGCTTTCAATATAAATGCTAGTAATTGGAGTTTGTATGAAAAAACATAAAATCAACAAGTAGAAAACCCTAATTCAAGACAAAGATACATGAAAATAAACACTTTGCACACTTGCACCTCTAGGATTAACCTCACTTGTTGCCTAAAGATAAAATAGTCATGTTACGCAAAGGTAGATACTTTAGCAAAAACAATCAAAAACAAGATCATAGTCCCTCGATGACCCTTCAAATGTTGCCTTCATAAATGATCTTAGACCCTTACGACAAATTGTTAAGGTATCCTACAATATTGATTTGAATGACTATACGATGACCCACGCCCGTCTCTTCACATTCAATGATAGGGCTTCTTATCGATCAATGGTAAGATAGCAATATCTAAAGGAGGAGGAAATGAACAAAGATATTTTTTTGAGTAGGTAGAACGTTCATAGTTGCTTGCTCACAAAATTTCAAAACATCTTTCAAAAACACCAACACTTTTTCATGAACTATTTTCAAAAGTCAACACTTTGTATACATTCTTATAGAGACGAGAATCATTACAAAGTTCGCCTAAGCAAAGGCACTTTTAAAAATACTTTCAAACTATCACAAACATATTTCAAACAAAGTATTTTCAAAAGTGAGTTAGAAACTAAGAGCTCGTAGATAACTACGAATGAAAAGGGTGCTAACACCTTCCATTTTCATAACCTACCCCCCGAACTCAAGAAAATTCTCAAAAAGGTCTTTCCTGTTCTTTTCACCCTTTCCTTTATTGGATAAAAGAAAAGTCGATGGTGACTCTTGCTATCCGCAACAATTGCGATAAAATGAAAAATACCCAAGTCAGTTCTCCCACTGTATTATAAATGGAATATCAATAACTAATCTATGTGGACACGATACGATATAACCTAAATATCACCCCGGTAAAATTAAATAGTTTACTTTTTTCTTGTCGCTATATACCACAACAACAAGACCCACTAAGCAGGTTGGTAAACAAAAAGGCAAGGAAGTTGCCAAACCTAAACCTATTGTTCCTTCTTTGAAACCTATTGGAGGCATAGCAAAAGAGGGTACTTGCTTCCATTGCGGTAAGACCAGAAACTGGAAGAGAAACTGCCCAAAGTACCTAGAAGATAAGAAGAATGGAGTAGAGACTTCAAATTTAGGTATTTTTGTTATAGAAATTAATTTATCTACTTCTACATCATGTGTATTAGATACTGGATGCGATTCTCACATTTGTACCAATGTTCAGGGGCTAAAAAGGAGTAGAGATTTGGCAAAAGTTGAAGTTGACCTACGAGTTGGCAATAGAGCAAAGGTTACCGTTTTAGCCGTAGGAACTTATGTTTTGACTTTACCTAGTTGTTTAATAATTCAGTTAGAGAACTGTTATTATGTACCTACAATTAGCAGGAATATTATTTTCATTTCTTGTTTGGACAAGTTTAGTTTTTCATTCATAATAAAGATTAATTGTTGCTCTATTTACTTGAATGATATATTCTATGCTTCTCTACAAATGAACAATGGACTGTATGTCCTTGATCTTGAAATGCCAATTTATAACATTAATACTAAAAGGATTAAACCTAATGAGATAAATCTAAGTTACCTTTGGCATTGTCGCTTAAGCCACATAAATGAGAAACACATTTCCAAACTCCATAAAGATGGACTCTTTGACTCTTTTGATTATGAATCATATGGGACATACATGTCTTGTTTAATTAGAAAGATGACAAAGTCCCTATTCCTAGGAAAAGGTGAAAGGGCTAACGATCTTTTGGCCCTCATACATACTAATGTATGTGGACCATTTAACATACCAGCCAGAGGAGGTTTTCAATACTTCATCACATTTACTGATGATTTCAGTAGATATGGTTATGTGTATTTAATGAAACATAAATCTAAAACCTTTGAAAATTTCAAGGAATTTAAGAATGAAGTACAAAACCAACTCGGTAAGAATATTAAAGTTCTTCAATCAGATCGAGGCGGTGAATATTTAAGCCTAGAGTTTGATGACCATCTAAAGTAATATGGGATTCTATCCCAACTCACTCCTCCAGGAACACCACAATGGAATGGTTTATCTGAGAGAAGAAGTCAAACCTTGTTAGACATGGTCCGATCTATGATGAGTCACGCCAATCTTCCAAACTCCTTTTGGGAACATGCACTATTGACAACAACTTACACACTTAACCGTGTTCCATCCAAAAAGGTTGAGAAGACACCATATGAGATATAGAATGGTAAGAAACCACATATGTCTTACATGAAGATTTAGGGTTATGAAGTTTATGTGAAAAGATAAATCTCAACTAAGCTTGAGCCCAAATCTGACAAATGCTTATTTGTGGGGTATCCTAAAGAAACAAGAGGATATTACTCCTACAATCCTTCTAAGGGCAAAGTGTTTGTCATTCAAACTAGAGATTTCTTGGAAAAAGAATTTATTTCCAAAGGACTCAGTGGGAGGAAGGTAGAGCTTGAAAAAAATTCAAGAATCACAAAGCATTGATACACCTATGGAGGAATTAGAGCAGGAAACACAAGTAGTTGTGGAAGAGAAACCTGCTCAAGTAGAACAAGACCAGCGTAGGTCAAACATGATATGTCACCAACATGATAGATATGGCTATCTCATAAGTGATCAAGGTGATTTATTTCTCATGGATCAAGATGAGCTTGTGACCTACCAAGAGGCCATAATTGGTCCTGAGTCTGAGAAGTGGCTAGAAGCCATGAAATCTAAAATGGATTCTGTTGTACCCCAAAATTTGCCCTCGCGCTTTTCCACAAGAAATATCAGCTTCAAACATTTCCTGACTTCTCAAACTGGCTCAAGAATCGGACAAACGGACTTTTCTTGACAGTCAATCAAAATTAGGGTTTTTTCTGATTTTCAGAGCTCTGAATTGTTTCATACAGTGGGCTTAGGGTTTGGTTGATTTTTGGTTCTATTTTGATCAGGCAAGCGTGATTTGGCATTTAATCGGGAATTAGGGTTTTATGGGCATATTCTCAGAAGAATTTAAATTCCACAGCACTTTGCGGTTTATTTCAAGATTCAGATTCGCGTTATCTCGGTTTAATCAGTAAAAGAGACAGTGGTTTTGAATTCAGTGCGTTTTGATTGGGCCAGTCATATGCAGGGTGCAGTTTTGGATTCACAGTGTTTATGCGTTTGATCAGTCCATTTGGGTTAACTGCTGCTTTGCTTTGGATGTTGAATAAGACAGACATAATTGATCAATGTTGTTTTATTTTAGTTATTTATTATTCCGAAATTGAATGATTGAATTTATTTTTCAATTGTTTTAATTCTAAGAATTTTAAATAAATAAATAAGCAATAAAGAAAGTTAAAACCAATTGGATAATTTGGAGTTTTATTGATATTTGAATTATTTAAATTGTTGTTACAGACAATAATTTACATTTAATTTAAATATTACATAGAATGAAAAAAACTATCCTATTTTTTAAATATTCTTCATTCTTCACTCCGCTCCGGTGCTCCATTTTTATCTGCAAAAAGAAACAAGAAAAGTCAGAAAGCATTAAATTGGAAAGGACAGATAAAAAGTGCTCATCATTAGGGGCCACTGACTGGGATCAGTTGCCCTCTCTGCAAATCACGGGATTTCTCCCGGTTCACAGAGAGGGAAGATTATTTTATTTCATGAATGCAAATGCCAAAAATGCATAAGTTACAAATTTCAAGCTACATAGAAATTCAAAGTCCAAAATCCAAACTGAAAAGTTCAATCTCAACTTTCTATCCAAAAGCAAAGGCACTAGCTGTCAAAATGCCAAAGGTATCAAAGAAATCAAAATAGTACAAGTTGCTATCAAAGCCTACAAGCTGTCAAAAAGGGACTTTTGCCAAGATATCAAGGAAAAGAGCAAAGCACAAAAGCTGGAGAAGAAAATGCAGAAAACGTATTATGCAAGCTAATCATCATTTCCCAGTATAAATATAGCCCCTTCAGAACATAGTACAATAATAACATATAAAATTCTTTATTGTACTATAAAGTGAGAAAAAAGAGAGATAAAGCAAGCCTAGTTCAGGTTCAGCAGGCGTAGACAGTAGAAGCAAGGCAGAAAAGATATACAAAAAAGAGGATAATTCAGCATTGTTCAAAAAATTACACAGCATAGCCAGTTACCGAAAATGGAAAAATGGCAAGAAACCTTGTGAAACTATCCAGCAAACTTGGGTCAAAGAGAAGACCAAAGTTTTGAATAAAGATTGGGCGCCAAAAGAAAACCGATAGAAAGAAGCCAATAAAACAGTTCAGCATAGCAGTTCAATATAGAGGAGTGAGGAGATAGAAAAGATAAAAAAAATCTACAAAACAGTTCAGCATAGCAAGAGAAAAAGATACAAACTGAACAAGTCAAGAGACCTCACTACTGTCAAAGAAACAAAACCTGCCTAACATCCACACTGAAGCATGACCTAACAAAAACTGTGTTAAGCCAAGCTTAATCAAAAACCTGCATCATCCTTACAATATCCCACAATCCTGCCTCAACCTTCAAAGACACATTCATAAACAAAAACATATGAACAAACCACTATGCTGTCAAACCGAACCAACATAAGCATCAGTCAAAAACAATGCCTTACCAATAACCTCACCATAACCTTGCAAAAAGAACCTGCCTAACATCCACACTAAAGCATGACCTAACCAAAAACTGTGTTAAGCCAAGCTTAATCAGAACCTACATCATCCTTACAATATCACACAATCCTGCCTCAACCTTCAAACACTATCTAACCAATGTCATAACCAGAATCACACCAACACCAAGCCTCAGAAGTGGATTCATCATAGGCAACAATTCAAAGGCAAACACAACTCAGTAGCTGCATCAAGCACTTAACTCTGCCTCACCACAATACACACTAGCCAATAGAGAAGTGAAGAGAATAGAAGAAATATACAAAACTCAAAACATCCTGCCCAACCTAAAAAACCTCATCTCAAAACCATAACCATAAAAACTGAACATCTCAAACCTGATAACCAGAACCATCCAACACAACCCTGCATCACCCTCAAGAACACACAAATGCCATAACCACCTACCTACATCAAAAAGCCCAAACCCATCAAGCTGAAGCAAAAAAAGACCAACATAACACATCTCAGAACTCAACCTTCATGCTAAACACACAAACCTGATAAACAAAATCAAAACCTCACCATACCAACATCCTGTCATATCCAAACCAACCAGTACCAAAATTGTCAAGCATAATCAAACACATAAGCCCTCAGTACAAGCATCATTGGGCATTAAATATCAAACAAGCATCCTATTCCAACCCACACTCAAGGCAACAATGTTCCAAAATCATTCAGAAGCAAAGATTTAAGGCAACTGTGACCCTCAGACCACTGAGGTCATCACAGGGCAACAAGAGAAGAGGAGAGCAAATCATCACAGGGCAACAACAAGAAGCATAGTCAGGACAACATGGGCAGCAATTCAAGGCAACCTAGGCCCTCAGACCTCTGAGGTCATCATTGGGCAGTACAAACAAATAATACTGCGTTCAAAAAGAAGGAAGCATTCAAAAATCACTCAGAAGCAAGTACTCAGGCAACCATATAAAGGCATCACAGTGGAAGAAGAAGAGAAAAAGAAAAGTGAATCTTAAGAAGGATTCCTCAGCACATATCATCATCAAAACCTAACGTATCAAAGGAACGAAAATACCCGAAGCAAAGCAAGCTCAAAGTTCCTCACGCCGCTCCGGCCTCCTCAACGCCTCCACTCTTCTCTCCTCCTCCGCCAAGATCAGGTAGTAAGCAGTATTCTTTTTCTTCTTTTCCTTCACCTCATAAATGATTAAAAAACTCAGTTTAAAACGAATCTAAAACACGCGAATTCAGTAGAAGAAGAAACATAAAAACAAAAACCAACCTTGTTTCAAAGGATGTGGAGTTCTTGCCTTGGAGGGAAGAGAGTACGGGTTGCGTTGGTGGCCGGAGGAAGCTCAGGAAGCCTAATTGGAGAAGACGAACCCAACGAACACGGCGCCGTCTCAAAACCCTAGAGCCCTTTGTCTCAATTGAACAAACAACATGAAACCCTAAATTTCGTTTTTGGATCAATATGGGCCTGACCCGTTTCACCCCCCTGAAGCCCATTAAAAATACTTCTCTTCTTTCTTTTTTAACAACATTAAAAACTAATCTTTTTTTTCATATATAAACAATACTTATTTCATTTTTATAAAACACTAATCCCTTTTATTTTACAAACAATATTTATTTTCTAACTAAATATAGTTTTAATAAATATAATATTCTTAATTAACTTAACCATTTTAAAAAACACTAACCCTCTTTTTATCTTATAAAAAATGTTCACTTTTTATTTTGTAAATACTAACCTAAATAATAAAACACTTTTATCATATAATTAAATTTGAAAACGTCTTCTCTTAATTAATACATTTTTGTACATAAAAATAATAAACTTTTTCATAATTAAATTAAAAATACGTTTTTAAATACATTTTGTACATTTTTATACATAATTAAAATTGAAACTTTTTTAATTAACATTCTTTTTCATACATGACAATTCAATACATTTTTTTCTAATATCAAATTCCCAAACATTTGGACTAAAATACTTTCCAATTAAAACTTAACATTTAATCAAAAAAACACTTCATTTTTCTTTTGTACATAATTAAACAAAAATCAAAGATTCGTTAAGATACATTTATCTAGGTCAAACCCTAATACGCTTAACTTCACATTTCACACTTGTACACTTACACAACACATTACCCTATACACATGTTTATCTTACATTTATATTTGATATTCATTTGATCGCGACATTCGATTTGGTTGTAAATTATTGGGTACTATAAGTCTCATCCCCTTGTACATTTATACCCCCACTCCCGGATATTATTTTGTAATAGCGTAGATTTACATTCCGCAATTTACAGTTTTCCAATTATACCATGGTTAGACCTAGGGTTTGTATGTACATAAAATCAAACGCTAGATAACCTAATACAAGACAAATACATGTAATCAATACACAATCACACTTGCACCCCCTAGGGTAATCCCACATGTTGCCTTCCAAAATGGGCCATGCTTGCACGTCGAGTATCTTTGGCAAAACAAAATCAAATGATCATAAGTCCCTCGATGACGCTTTCGAATGTTGCCTAAACGGAATGATCATAGTCCCTTCAAAGCAAATTGCCAAAGACACTTGGCATCATCGCATTCATGGTCCATACGATGACCCACGCCCGTCCCGAATAAACTTCCTAAACGCAAGATTGTCCATCAATTTCAATGGTGGAACAAAATTGTTAAAAGGGGTTAAAACATGACAAAAACCTTTGAGTACAATAGGGTAGACAAGACTCTTAGTTACTTGAGATCAAACTTGCAAAAAACACTTGCCTTCTTTTCAAAAACCACAATCCACAACACTTTCAAACAAACTCTCAAAAACATTTGAAAACATCTTTTCGAAAAGATTCACACTTTTGTAAAACACTCAAACACGAGTCAAATACATTAGTTGCCTAATACAAGGCATCTTTTTCCAAAACATTTTCAAAAAGCACCCACACACACACCATTTTCAAAGCAATCGAAAAACAAGGCAAGTGATCTAAAAAACCAAGTAACTAAGAGCCCATGGATAACCATGGATGAAAAGGGTGCTAATACCTTCCCTTTTCATAATCTACCCCCCGAACCCACGAAACATCTCAAAAGGTTTTTGCTGTGCTTTTTTTTAACCTTTCCTTTAGGATAAAATAAAAAGTCGGTGGCGACTCTTGCTCAACCGCACAAGTGCGAATACGAACGCAAAACACAAGTCAGTTCTCCCACCGTATCACAGATTCCATATACACAAACCAGGTTTGGACCTTGGTAGAACCTCCTATAGGAGTTAACCCTATAGGATGCAAGTGGGTCTTTAAAAAGAAGAATGACATGGATGGTAAGGTACATACCTATAAGGCAAGATTAGTTGCAAAAGGCTATAAACAAATTCATGGGGTTTACTATGATGAAACCTTTTCACCAGTTGCAATGCTTAAATCTGTTCGGATTTTACTTGCTATCGCTGCATATCATGATTATGAAATATGGCAGATGGATGTAAATATTGCTTTCCTTAATGAGAATGTTCTTGAGGATGTGTACATGACATAACCTAAAGGATTTGACATACCACATGAAGCCCAAATGATATGAAAGTTACAACGATCAATCTATGGATTGAAGCAAGCTTCCAGAAGCTGGAATCTTTATTTTGATGAAACAGTAAAACAATATAGATTCATCAAGAATGAAGATGAGCCTTGTATCTACAAGAAGGTTAGTGGGAGCATGATTGTTTTCCTAATATTATATGTAGATGACATATTACTCATTGGAAATGATGTCCATACCTTGTAACAAGTAAAGACTTGGTTGGGGAATTTCTTTTCTATAAAGGACCTAGGTGAAGCAGTCTATATATTGGTAATAAGGATCTATAGAGATAGATCACAAAAACTACTTGGCCTAAGTCATAGTACATACATAGACAAAGTGTTGAGACGCTTTAATATGCATGATTCCAAGAAAGGATTCATACCAATGCAACATGTCCTATGTTTATCAAAAACACAATCCCCTTCAACTAAGAAAGAAATGGATTGCATGACTAAGATTCCATATGCATATGCAATAGGATCTATCATGTATGCCATGTTATGTACTCGACCAGATGTCTCGTATGCTTTAAGTGCAACGAGTAGGTACCAATCTGATATCAGTTATGCTCATTAGGTAGATGTCAAGAATATCCTTAAGTACTTGAGAAGGACTAAGGACTCATTATTGATATATGGAGGTCAGAAAGAGCTTGTTGTAATTGGATACACCGATGCTAGCTTCCAGACAGATAAGTATGACTTTAGATCGCAATCTGGTTACATGTTCTGCTTAAATGGTGGCGCTATGAGCTGGAAAAGTTCAAAGCAACATATAGTTATTGATTCTACAACCGAGGTCGAGTATACTGATGCTTTAAATGTAGCAAAGGAAGTTGTTTGGATCAAGAAGTTCATTAGTGAACTTGACATAGTCCCGAGCATTGTGGATCCCATTGATCTCTATTGTGATAACAATGGTGCTTTCGCACAAGCTAATGAGCCTAAATCTCACCAACGATCCAAACACATACTTAGGCGTTATCACTTCATTTGGTAGATAATTAATCAGGGAGATGTGAAGATATGTAGATTACCTACACTTGACAAGTTACTGACCCACTAACAAAGCCTCCTGCGCAGCAGAAGCATGATGGCCATAATAGATCTATGGGTATTAAGGGTATATCTGATTGGCTCTAGTGCTAGTGGGAGATTGTTGGTGTAAGCCATAGAGGCCAATACTTTGGGTACTTGTGTCGAATTATTTATTAATAATAAAAGGCATTTCTTTATTATGTTTACTTTTCCAAAATAATAAAGTCCCTAGAATAGTTCGTCTGTTTAATGAAATATTAAGTGTGACTTAATCATGAGATCCCATTAAACATAAGTACACTATTCTTAAAGTATTCATAGTCGTGCTTTATTGAGAAGTGGGAAAACATTAAAGCATTGAGATTATTATGAAGATAGACTGATGATCACACCTCATGGATCATGGATAAGGAGTTATCAAGTCTTGATATAGGTATAATATTTATACTGGATTGACCCGCTATGAGAATACTACATAAAATGTTATGCAATGTGTCATAAGTTATTCTCATGGTGATAATGGTGTATACCGCCCTTCGACTTGAAACCACTATGGACCCTAGATGTAGAGTTAAGTACTTTATTGTTGATCAAACATTATACGTAACTGGATGACCATAAAGATAGTTGATGGGTACTTCACAAAGCATGCTGAGGGACACGAGTGACCTAGATGGAGTTTGTCCATCCGCCATTACACGATAAATTTCTAAGGGCCTAATATTGAACTGGACAAGGGTGACACGGTTTATGCCTTGTGTTCAATATAGACATAAGGGAAAAAGGGTAATTGTACACACAAATATTATCACAAAAAGGTTTTGTCATATCACATGATATTTTCGTGACTTGGCTAACAGTTATGTGTTGCTAGATACCGCTCACTGTTATTATGTTAAATGTGTGATTTAATATAATTGCCAACGTCACGAAAACCTACAAGGTCACACACATAAGGACAGGTTGATGACATATAGAGTAAATAAAGAACACCGTAAGGTACAGTGCACTTAAGTGAAATATGGAATATCGTAAGGTACCATGCGTTTAAGTGATATGCGGTATATTATAAGGTTAATACTCATATGCTTAATTGGGCTTTTAGCTTGCAGCCTTAATTTGGATTTTAGCTTGCAGTTCACATAAGTGGTTCTATAAATATAACCCTTGTGCTGAAGCATTTGACTTGATGAAAATTCGGTCTTGAAACCCTATCTATATTTTGTCTCACTCTCTCACTAAAAGTTTATGTTTTTAAGAAGCTAACACTGTTTCCGAAAGTGATCTGTTCGTGTGGACTGAGTAGAGACGTTGTTATTCATCAATGTTCGTGATCACAACATCAAAGGTCTAAATCATCCCAAGAGGTAATGATTTCTATCACTGACCATGCCCGTTTGTAAGGATCTAGAACATGTGTTTAATATAACAACTCTCAGAATTTTTCCCTGGAGCATTGATCTAGGGGTAATCAGGATGGATGGTTGTGATTTGAAAATTGAGTGAGAGTATGATAAACGAGGCACCGGTGACTGGTCAACGACCACCTCATCTAGGGGCTCTCAGGGAGCGACCTGGCGTGCATCCAGAGACAAAAGGAGTATTATTTAAACAAAATTTTGGGCCTTAGGCTCATTTTTCTCCCTATCTTCTCTCTCTACACCAAATGAAACAAACCTCTTGTTATAATTCTAGAGAGAGAGGCTCAGCCTTCTCTCTAGAATTCTGGTAATCGGAAATCGCCCTGCCCTGGGTGCCACTGACCGGAAATCGCTTCCACTTGGGGCAGCTCCAGGACACCACAGCTTAAACATTAACCACCATCCACCTTCATCCATAACCCATCTGTTGATGAAGATCTTTAACCCATCTTCAACCAAAAACCCATATCTTCATATCTTCATCTGGGTTCGCGAGAACTCTATGAAGATATAAGCTAACCCTAACAACTTTATCCAAACCCTAACCCTACTTCCAAACCCTAATTGAATCATCAAAACCTAACCTGTTTGTATCCTAACCCTACCCAAATCACCAAACCCTAACATGTTTTACCATAGCCCTAACCCCATCATCAAAAATTCAGAAACCCTAATCCAAGCAAAAAAAGAACAACACAAATCATCAACAAAATTATACCCTAATCTAAGTGATTAGGCTTACCGTCTTCTACATAGTGATTCTTTTCGTATAATTTTCTCTTCTGGTTTTTTCTTCTTCTCCTTCTAATCTCCTTCTTCTTTTCTCTTCACATGTGCTTTGAAAGGTTAGATGTTTAGCTCAAAGAACATTGAGTTTCAGTCGTGAAACTTAAGTCTTTATTGATGCAAAGCTCTGGTGGAGGTGTAATGATTATGTAACAATAACAAGAATCTCCAAGGGTTTTCTGTCTGTTGATTCCAATAGCTTAGGTCTAAATTTATAGGCTTTAGGATTTGTTAAATTAGGAAATTAGTTAGTTGATTGGCAGTTTTAGGTTAGAAATTGGTTCAATCAAAATTAATTTTAGGATTTGATTTGAATTTAATTTAGAAAGATTTAGATTTTGTTAGAAATTAGAATTGGGGTTTGTATTGTGTATGTGTCTGGACACTATTACATTGTAAATTCGCTTCAATAAAAAACAAATCTTTTGATCAAATATCAAATTTCTATATTCGATTCAAAATCAACGGTTTTGGGCTTTCTGAGTAGCTTGGGGCAAAAGAAGGTCTGCACAGCTTTTGGGAATTAGGGTTAAACCCTAATCTTCCACTAGCTGGCAGATTCCAACTATCAATGACAAGAAGGTTGGGCAGGGTTCTTCCAAGTGTTGTTGATATTAACCAAGCAGCTTTCATTCCAGGGCAAATCAGTCACGATCACATTATGCTAGCTTATGAATTGTTACAAGGCTATGCTAGGAAGGGTGGTACTCCTAGGTGTATGGTTCAATTTGACCTCCAAACAGCTTATGACATGGTTCATTGGTATGCCATGGAACAAGTGCTAAGAGATATTGGGATGCCAAGGATTTTCATTATCTGGGTAATGATAACTCAAAATACAGTTTCTTATGTGTTTAATGTCAATGGAGTTATGTTTAATACTATGCAAGCTAGAAGGGGGTTAAGGAAAGGGGATCCAATTTCCCCTTTTCTCTTTGTGGTCATGATGGATTATTTGGATAAACTGTTGAATAGGATGCAGTAAAACCCTAATTTTAATCAGCATGCAAAATGTGAGAAGTTAGGAATAACTAACCTCACCTTTGTAGATGATGTTCTCTTATTCTGCATAGGTGACATCAGTTCTGTGAAGAGGATTATGAACACTATCCAGGTTTTCTCTAATTCAACAGGTTTAGAAGTCAATCCCGGGAAATGTAAGATTTTTATGGAGGGATGGATAGAAATCTGAAGCTGCAGATGATTGAAACTACTAGTTTTGATGAAGGTCAGCTGCCAGTCAGGTATCTTAGTGTTCTAATTACTAGTAACAGGTTGAATATTAATCATTACATGCCTTTGATTGATAGGATTCTGAGTAGGATTAAACATTGGACATCTCATTTACTAAGCTATGCAGGAATAGTATTGTTGGGGCTATTACTCAGTATTGGATGAATTGTCTTCCTATACCTTATTTTGTTATCAATAAAATTGATACTATGTGTAGAACCTTTATTTAGACATGCAGGATAGAGTGTAGTAAAAAGAGTCTAGTGGCTTGGAATACAATGTGAAGACCAGAGAGTCAAGGGGGTTAGAATATTATCAATCTGAGTATTTGGAACAGGGTTGCTTTGATGAAGTGCTTATGGAACTTGTGTATGAAAATTGACAATCTTTGGGTTAAATGGGTCCATGTCTACTACTTCAAAGGGGCTGGAGCTATGGAATCTAATATAATAAAGAGTGGTTCTTGGATCATTAAGAGAATAATGGATCTTCGTGATCATATCCAAAATGTCCAACAGGTCTAGGATGATATGGTTAACAAAGGGAAGTTCAAAATGAAGCAGGTATATGAACCTATGTCTGAAGACAGACTCAAGGTGCATTGGAGGTATCTCTTTAAAGGTAACTTTGTCAGACTTAGGGCTATCCATACAACTTGGCTATTTTGCCATGGGAAACTTGCCACAAAGGATAGGCTGAAGAGGTTTAATATGATACAAGATAGTGTTTCTAACTTATGTAATAATGCAGATGAATCCATAGGGAATTTATACTTTGACTGCCAGTATACTCTTACCATTTGGAAACATGTTCTTGCTTGGCTGAAAATTCATCATCAACCTAAAAATTGGAAGGAGAGATTGGTTTCAATCATTGGGCATACTTCAAAGAAGGGATGGAGAGCTAGTGTTTTAAAACTTGCCTTCACTGAGACCATCTATGGGATATGGGTTTACAGGAACAATGTAGTGTTTAATAATCATATTCATGATGATACTTACAACAACATTATTGATTGTATAGTATATAGAGGATGGCTTTATAAGAATGTTAGGAGCCATATAGAAAAACTCATGGTATAAGTTGTTGATATAGGACGCTTGGATCTTGTATGATCACCTTGTATTGTTATAGTTTTTTGAGTTAATATATTCTTTTATTTGATTCAAAAAATATAAATAAGATGAAATTTTACTACAACATACCACATCGACTAAATATGTAACACGATTCTTGCATCAAACTTTGATTAAAAAAAGAAAAGAGAAACTATGTGTAAGGAATTATACATTAAAATTAACTTAAGGGTGTGTTTATTTGAAGGCCGCAAAGAGTATTTCCGAAAATATAGTCAAGAGAAAGCAACATTTCTACTATTTTTGTTTCAAATTTTAAAAATGTATTTCAAGATATATTTCATTCCTAAAAACTTTATTTACATATAATTATTTTATTTTTATTCTAAGGTATAAATGATGGGGATCCAACATTTTCATGGGAATAAAATTTAACTATCTACAACTCTCCACTATTACTCACATTTATATAAAAAAATTAATTTTTATAATTTTTAAATTAAATAAATATTATAAACATTCCTAAAAAAAATTATTTTTGCCAAACACTTAGATAAAAATATTATTCCAAATAATAATAATGATGGGAATAAAATTCTAAGGAATGCTATTGCTTATATTTATAAACTAATAAAATACATGTGCGTTCGCACGTGTGTGTATATATAGTAAATTTTCAGAGATCACTACGATCCCTGAAAATAGTAAATTTCAGTAATAAATTTCATAGGAATTGATAAAATTAAAATGATGAGTTTCAACGGCGACATACTTAATGTACGACTGTAAAAAGACATTTTGACAGTTTGACTACTTAGTGTGCCATCCTAATTTCATGGTAATGTGTCAAAAACTCAATCACATGTTAATTGCAATGTACTTCTCTACAAATGGACAGATAAATTAAAATTAAAATAAGAACGAACTGGGTATAAACGGTATAGGGAACCCGAAAAAGCAGGCCTACGTTGAAGCTAGCAGTCTCTCATTTCATGCTAAGAGGTTAAGAAGGTTGTGATAGCTGATAATATTCTCCTAGAATTTAAAATGGAAACAGAAAAAACTATAGCTACTAAATAATACCTTGTCAAGAAGATGCCTTTCTTATTGGCTGCTTATAATGTATATAATGAACATCTTATTCTATTGTAAATCTTATTCTAAACTACAATATAATATGTTAATATATTGGTCACCAATTCTATAATATTGAATTCTCTATATTTGTCTTTCTATCTCTTTGCTTTTGCATTGTCACAATATATAGTTGGTGCTATATATTTTCCTCTTCAGCATAGATGATGAGTTACCTGCAACACAAATTACCTGCAACATAAAGCAAATAAACATTCTTGTATAAAAAATTAGCAAAATTTGAATAAGATTAATACAATAACAAATTACCAAGCATATACATCATGAACTATAATTTTCAAAACAATTACAAGATATGTTTATATTGTCTCTATCTACAACTTGATGCTATAAAGTTTCTGCATGTCAAAGTCCAAGGATGAGCTGACTAATTAAATTGCAATATATTATTTTCTAATGAATAGTTTAGTTAAGTGCAGTCTTGAAATAATTCTAAAGTTAGATTTTAATTATCAAGCATGTTTATGCCTTAAGCATAGTTAACAATGTTTGACATAGTTTAATGATCACAATAAGAAATCTACAAGCATATCTCTCTTCCTTAATTAGTAAGCTTTTGAAGAAACAAATAATGAAATTGAAACTCAAAACTTTTCCAATTCAATATTTTAATATATAAGCATCCAGAAAAATAAAAAACTGTAGGAAAAATACTCAAATTGTTTCTAAAAAGTCAGTTATACGAGAAGCTGTAGGAATAGAAATATGAATATACCTCAGTGATGATATCAGATGATGATAGTAATATTTGAAATTAACTACGACCATCTTCATTGTAAAACTCTAATGCTCTAATGCTATCACATACATATTTTATTCCCATGTAAACAGGCCAGTAGAAGTTGAGATTATGAGAAAAGGCCTTTTTCACATTACAACTCAAAGATGATATATACAAAATCACCTTCACAGTCCGCTCCTGCAAAAGTAGTTTAACCATAAATTAGATATTCCACTCATAATAAACTGCAGCCTCTTTATACATTTGACACTTCAAAAAATAGTGTAACATTTTTCTTACAACAAGTTTTCATATTCTTCAACCTCAGAGTCCTAATTTAAACAAATACATAAATCCGTTAATTCTCCAATCAAATTTCAATTGAAATATGAAAATATGAAAATATGAACTGTTCTTTAATTCTTTTTCATAAAGATCTCAAACAGAATCAAATGTTGTTCCTATCAATGCCACAAATATCTCATTCAATTTGATGAACTATCCTTAATCTTTCACCACTTACATTGTCTCCGATTTCAAACATAATCAAGAAAAATAAACACTCAACAGTGAAACAACAGCAACAACAGTGAATCAACCGCAAATTGCATCAACACTGACTTTGACGCATAAGCTCAAACACCCACATCACCTCGACGCATCAATTCTGCATCAGCCATGAAAATGAACATTCAATGTTGATTTGGGAAATGTCAAGACACAATGTTCACCTTAAGAAGTGGGTTGCGTCGGTGCTGAGCCAAAACTTAATAGCTACAGCAATAAACCAACATATCATGATATTCACCTCACTTCTCAGTACACAACCATCATTGCCAGTATGATCACTTTATTAGCTACAGAAACCTGTAGAAGATAAGTACTGATAAATATGACATACTCTTATCTCATACATAAATTCAAAAGATACATGCTCTTGTAAAAGCCACAAACATAAAAAAATGGTGGTCGTTCTCATCTTTCTAATAATAAAGAAACAAACTAATTCAATAACAATAAATTACCTTCGCATCCAAAAGCAATTACCCAAAAAGCTCAATCACTTCATGTATGTGTCTAAAACAGATTATTCAATAAGGACTGGATATATCAATCAATTCAAAATCTGAATAACCAGAAACAGAAAAGTTCATACATCATTACAAATCTGATCCATCATAAAAGACTCAAAACACCAAATGCTTCAATGGAAGACTCAAAACAGCATAATAATAAGAGAGAGAAAACAGAAAATGGATTATATAAATTTTAATTTTGTTTAATATAAGAATATTGTAATTGAGTCGATAAGATCAAGAGGATAAAAAAAAGAAAACAACTTTTAATAAACAAAATGTTTGAATTATTAAAATGATAAATAAGACGTTGTTATTTAATTTAAAAATGAGAAATAAGTGGAAAAAAATTCAATAATTATTTTATATATTTTTTCTAAACATTTTATAAAATATTAAATCTTCATCATTTTATAGATGTGAGACATTCTACCTTCAATCGACTTAAACTCTATATAACTGATCATCACAGTCAATATTAAGATAAAAAAAAAAAAACTTTTTTATTTTTTGAAGAATGCATTTTTTATTTTGTATTTTAATTTCTCACGAAAAATAGACATCGTTGAATATTAAATACTCAAATCGTTAAGTTATATCATTATATTTTGTTAAGAGTGTGTGAATTACTTTACCGAAACAAAAGATTTTTAATCTTTTATTTTTTGGTGAATTTTTCTTCAATTAAATTTTGTGAAAATGATAAATCTTAATTTTAGAATATTTATGAATTTTGTGAAAATGATAAATTTTAACTTTAGAGTAATTCATTCATTAATTTTATGTGGTTTTTTAAAATATTGTTTAATTTTTTACACAAATTTTATTGTATAGTATAAATCTTTTAAGCTTAATATTTTGTTTTTGGTTGTGAAAACGATAACTTTTAATTTTAGAGTAATTCTTTCATTAATTTTATATGTTGTTTTTTAAAATATTGTTTAATTTTTTACACATATTTTTATTATAGTGTAAATGTTTTAAACTTCATATTATGTTTTTGGTCTTACTAAATATGTTCACTTAAAATCTAAGCTTTCTTAGATTGTTAATTACTTATTTAAATTTGTAATTCTTTTTGAAACTTGTATTATATTGAATTAAACTATTTGACTATATGACTTAACTTATAAAATCAATATTATCTTTCACAAACATATTAACAATGATGAAATATATGAAAAGAATTCAAAAAAACTAAAAACTAAAGTATTCTATAAGGTTTATATATATATATATATATATATATATATATATATATATATATATATATATATATATATATATATATATATATATATATATATATATATATATATATATATATATATATATATATATATATATATATATATATATATATATATATATATATATATATATATATATATATATATATATATATATATATATATATATATATATATATGTATATATATTAGTAACTAGTAACAAACTGTTGGCTCCCAAATTCGACACTTACTATATTTGATCTTTTAGACCAAAAAACTGGGGTAAACCAAGCCAAGAAGAATATTTGACGTATGAAATAACTTAGGAGAAAAATCTAAGTTATTTTTGAGCCTTCGACCAGGGCTCACCTTCAGGCTTGTTCGACTGAAAAGGACTTATGTCCTTCGACGGAGAGAAAATATCCTCGCTTTGACACATGATACAAGGGATATTTGAATTTTGAATTATTGGAGGGAAAGGCAGTTTCGCCAGCGGCTAAGAAGAAGCAATGTGGCTGAAAGCCATAGGTCGAGGGACATGCAGAAGACACTTGTCTTCATCTTAGCGCAGAATGATCCCTCGACGGTTACTTATTTTTAGTATAAATTAGGAAACTTGTGTAGTTTTCAAGTGTGTTCAACCTATTGTACTAAGTCACTCAAACATTATCCAAGTAACTGCTGCATGAGAAAGGATAAAACTGAGAAATGTACGTTGGAAACACCTCTTTTTATTAATGAAAGTCTTTTACATCACTTTAATATTGTCTTGCAAAGTTATCTTTTTTACTTCTTTTACTTGCATTTCTACATTTCTGCCTACTTTTCCAAAATCTCAAACATCTTTTCTCTGGGTCGAACGTGCGTTCTTCCCGCTTATCCGTCTTACATAAAAATTAGCATATGTTATGGGATTAATCTGATCGATCCCGTAAGTAAACCAAAAAGAACTTTCCTTTTGGAGATCAGCGCTTGTTTACCGAAAACCACGGTAAACAAATTGGCACACCTGGTGGGACCCTGCTAATTTTTATTAAAAGTTTGTTTATGTTGTTGTGTTTTTACTGTACAGTTATAACGTTGTATGTTATTAAGAAGTGGTAGAGTAACCAACGAGTATACTGTTAGGAAGAAAAATAGTGAGAGTAGTATGGCTAACGAGCCAAACCATGGAGAAATACCTCCACCAGTCACAGGAACAGTGGTTACTACTGTTGTCGAAGGGAATATCCCAATTTCTGTTGGATCAATGCCAACGCTAACCACAAATCAAACTGGACCCTTAGTTTCGTATGTAGGTCCTGAAGATGTGAAAAACACAAGAAGGGGGGTTGAATTGTAAAACTTAAATCAAAAGTGCAGACAACACGGTATTTTTATCCTGGTTCGTTTGATCTCAAACTACTCCAGTCCACCCGTCAAGGTGATTTCGCCTCTCTCCAACGAGGTCTTAATCCACTATAATCAACTGATTACACAACTACTTTAACAACTGTTAAAACCTTCTTGAGTATAACCACAACCCGATTTATCTCAAGGAAATTCTCTTACAGATAAATGAACAAAAGTGTGTTTGATGTTTTCTAATAAAACTATAAATCACAACTGTGATAATACACAATATTAAGCTTAGAATGAAACTGGATTGCTAATGCTTTTGAGTAGGCGTGGTTGAAAGCTTTAGCAAATTGTATGAGTGAGTTCGTTTACGTAGGCGTGTATATACGTGAAGATTATTAGCCTTTTCTTTTCTCACACTGACTTGTTTATATAGCCAAGGAAAAGATACGTTGTTGTCCATAAATCACTTTCAATGATAATTATGTTCTTTCCTTTTTGAGAAGATCTTGTCTTGGAATAAAGCCGTTGGTAATTAATCTGTCTTGAATTCATAGTAACGCTTCAGAGTGTTCTGCTAATGATAATCAGAGTGTTCTTTCCTTTATGCTGACGCTTCTGAATGCTGATGACTTGGTTAGGATCTTGATCAGAGTCAGAGTATTTTATGTGCAGATTCTGTTCATCGGGCTTCAGCGTATGATCTGGTAGCTTCAGCGTGTAGCACATGTTATTTAATCTTCTGATGCTGACATATCTTCTGATGCTAATGTTGATACTGATCTTCTGATGCTGATTCCATCAGAGTTTCTGTAAACACAAAACATAATTTTAAGTAGCATATATGTCTTATATATAAATCTTACAATTTATTTATTCTTGTATTTTGTTATCATCAAAACTCTAATTGAGGATTGTAGAATCAAACTATGTTCTAACAATCTCCCCCTTTTTGATGATGACAAAAACCAGATTTTTTCAATTAAAATTAAAGAATAAAAGGTATCAGAGATAAACAAATAAAGAATAAAAGGTATCAGAGCAACGAAGAGAAAAAACTCCCCCTGTGTTGATTACTTCCCTTTATTTCCATGAGACTTTGAGCATCAGAACTTTACTGTATCAGAGTTCATCGGATTCATCAGAGTTTTGTACCTGTAAGCTTTTCAGAAGAAAGAAATTCAAATATATCAGAGTGTTAGAATGTTTGAGACTTATGTCTCAGTAATCCGTTATTGAAAAATATCATTCTTTCTCCCCCTTTTTGTCAGTTATCAAAAAGCACAAATAATCAGAGTTAAAATAATCAGAGCTAAAAATGCATTTATATTAAAAACCGAAGCAATGATAAGTTTAGAACATGTATAAATATTACATGTAAACAAGTTATAAAAATAACAAGGAAATTCTAAGAAGGAGGAGGAAGTCGTGTGAACAAGGCCTCCAACATGCTCTTGATTTGGGTGTTGGTTTCCTGTTTCTGAGTTAACATGTTCGCTATTGCATCAATTTTGGTGTCCTGCTTATCCATTCTTTCATTCATCAGCATATCAGATCTTTTCAAGTCTTCAAGAGTCTGCCTGTCAAGGGAGGAAACTTGAGGATCTTCAGAAACAGGTTGCTTCTCAGAGCTTTCTGCAATATCTTCTTCTTGACCCAAGTCTTCAGCTGGAATCATCTGTTCTTCTGACTCTGGTTGATCTTTGGAAGCTGGACGATGTTCAGACCAAGGGGCAATGTCCAGATGGAGAACTTCTTCCTTAAGCAGCTTGCTCAGAATTGGACCTTCAATTTCTTTCAACAGATTGCTGAAGTTCTGTTGAGCTTGTCCATAGCTCTATTCTTGCAGCTTAAAGGTTTCAGAGCATACCCATCTTCTGAACTTTGTCCAAAGGTAGTCTGATGCAGCATGATCAACCAGTTCCAGACTTGCTTGTTTCAAAGAAGTGATCCACTTCTGTACTTCTGTTTCAAAGTTCAATATGCTGGAACCAACATCTGGATGTTTTGGTTTAGGGATAGCAGTTTTGTGGTTTATTGCAGCAAGGCGTTCAAGGACTGTTAAATTAATGACAGTCTTACTGTGGTCGTCTGAATTGTCTTTAGGTGAGGGAGTAGGAGAGTCAGGAATTATGATTGGACTTGATGGGGAATTTGGTGGAGTTAATTCTGGTGAAGAGGGAAGTTGAGGAATATTCACAATGGTGCCAGAGGGTAATTGAATGGCCAAAGGTTGTGGTTCAGGAGATTCAGAGGGTTGAGCCTCAGAGGTTTGAGTCTCAGGTTGTGGAGATTGTTCAGGTTGAGGAGAGGGTGGATTAATTTCTGGTTGAGGAGATGAAGGTAGTGGGATTTCTGGTTCTGGAGAGAGTGGAATTTCTGTTATTGGTGAGAGGGGAATTTCTGGTTGTGCTTCTGTGTGGGTTTCAGGATTTGGATTATCTGGTAAGGGAGCAGAAGTGTGTTGGTCTATATCAGAAAGAACTTTTTCAAGTTCTTGTTCTGGTATGGCTTCAGTATTTGGATTGTGTGGTTGGGAGCGAGATCTTCTGAGGGTTAATGATTCAGAAGGGTCAAAGTCAAGGTCAAAATCATCGAAAGTTTGAGGTGTTGGGTTTTCAGATGGAGTTGGAATTGGAATAGATGTTGATACAGCAGTTAAATCTAAAACAGTTACAGAAGAAGAATTACCTCTCTTCTTGGGAGTCTGTTGAGATGATCCTTCTGCAGCAACTTTTCTTTTCTTTGTCTTCTTCAGAACAACCTCTGGAGCCTTCTGCTGAAGATCTTGAATATTCAGATTTGGTGCAGTACCATCAGCCTTGCAAGCATCCAGATATCTCAGAATGATTTCAGGTTTAGAGTCAATTTCTAAGAACAGAGGGAAGTTGTCCAGAGGGACTCTTCTGCTGGAGATTTCAACAAAAGGAGTGACGCTGGGCTCCTTCTTAATGTTCTCTATCAACTTCATTTTCTTCAGATTTTTGGCATTCAGCTTGTTGCCAACAGTAGGTTCCAGAGTGCTGATTTCTTGAGCCTCTGTCAGATGATCAATCAGCCTATTCTCTGTAAGAATATCTGATATCAGTCTTCCTAAGGGTATCCAATACCTTTTTGTTCGCTCCTCTTCTCTTGTTTCTTTAACACTTGTTCTGAGATGGTTGAATAGAAGATGAGCCAGATTTATCTTGACCTTCTGAGAAATGAAATAGATCAGGAACTGATGATCAATACTAATGTAATCAGGAGAGCTGGTAGGCTTCCTGTGGTTGAAGCAGCCCATAATGATCTTGGCCCAAATTTTGTGCTTGTCTTTCAAATCCCTTATCTTGCTGGAGGGAAGCCCCAGAGTAAAGATTTCCCTTGCAATTAAGGAAGAATCTGCACATCTTTCTGCCATATCAATGTAACGAACACCACCACCATTGTAGCCTATCAAGCGTGCAATGAGGTCTTCAGTGATAACAATCTTCTTCCCCATGATGTAAGACGTGACTTGATGATTTGAAGAAGAAGTGTGAATCTAAAATTCCTTTACCAGAATAGGAAATGTTGGACCCACCAGTCTGTTAAAATACTTTTCCCAACCTTGAGCTTTAACCTCTTCAGATAGATCAAACCCATTCTCCTTAAGACTGTTGAAATCCACGATTAATTCTGACAGAACTTCAAGATTTTTTATTGGAGTTAGAAGCGTTCTGAAGGGTACTTCATATTGTTCAGATGAAACAGTTTTCTAGGAACCTGAAGAAGGAATGCTGGAAGAAGCCATTGTTAACACAAGGTTTTTTGTGAAAAAGATTGAAGGATTTTTGAGAAAGTAAGAACACTGAAATCATAAATATTTAGAGAGAATGAAAGTGACGGTAAAAGAGTGTAAATGGTGTGAAGTGTGTTTAAATAGATTTCTAAAAAGTTTTGAAAACATAAACGTTAAGAGAGAGAAATTAATAATGATTATTAGCATTTAATGATAGCTGATTTTAGGGGATTCAGAAAGATATTTGGAACGGTTACCCATGACATGTGTCTCAATGCATCCAATCAGCGCTTTTGCCTTTTCAGAAACGTGAACGCGTGTTCAGCCTCAGAAAATAGCTGATGATTGGATGACACTTGTTTTCTTGAGTGAACAACACTTTTCTATCCTTGAAATGAAGCGCTCAGATCTTCATGAATAGATTCTGATACAATCTTCACTTCTAAAGTTCTGAAAGAAGATTGATCAGAAGTTCACAGAAAAATAAACAAAGTTCTGAAGGTTAATATATAGAATTAAAACAATTTCATTTTGGGCAGAGCTTCATGCTGAGATGTTTCAGAATGAAGTTGAACCTATCTTCAGAAAGAGGTTTTGTAAAAATATCAGCCCATTGATGGTCTGTGTTAATAAATTTTAAATTTAAAATCCCTTTCTGAATATAGTCCCTAATAAAATGATGTTTTATTTCTATATGCTTAGCCCTAGAATGTAAAATTGGATTTTTACTGAGACAAATAGCAGAAGTATTATCACAGAGGATAGGAATGTTACTCTCAAATATCTGGAAGTCCTCAAGTTGACTTTTCATCCAGAGCATTCGCGTGCTGCATCCAGCTGCTGCTATGTATTCAGCTTTTGCTGTTGATAGAGCAATTGTGGATTGTCTTTTGCTGGACCATGAGATCAGATTTTCTCCCAGAAACTGGCAGCTTCCAGAAGTACTTTTACGCTCTACTCTGTCTCCAGCAAAATCAGCATCACAGTATCCTACTAAGCTGTAATCATTTGATTTTTTATAAAACAAACCCAGATTAGTAGTACCTTTCAGATACTTGAAAATTCGCTTAACTGCTGTTAAGTGAGATTCTCTAGGATCTAATTGGAATCTTGCACAAATGCATACAGTGAATAAAATGTAAGGCCTTGAAGCCGTCAGATAGAGAAGAGAACCAATCATACCTCTGTAGACCTTATGTTCTACCTTTTTACTTACCTCTTCTCTTTCCAGAATGCACGTGGGATGCATTGGAATCTTTGATGGCTTACATTCTGAGAGATCAAATTTCTTCAGAAGTTCTCTGACATATTTGCTCTGATGAATGTAAGTTCCTTCTGGGGTTTGATTGATCTGAATGCCCAGAAAGAATTTCAGTTCCCCCATTAGGCTCATCTCAAATTCTGCCTGCATACACTTAGCAAACTTTCTTCCCAGAGAAGGTTTAGTAGATCCAAATATGATGTCATCAACATAAATCTGACATACTAAAATGTCATTCTTAACTGTCTTACAGAATAAGGTTGTGTCCACTTTCCCTCTGGTGAATTCCTTTTCTAACAGGAAGTTACTTAGTCTTTCATACCAAGCTCTGGGAGCTTGTTTCAGACCATACAGTGACTTCTTTAGTTTGAAAACATATTTTGGATTTTTGGAACTTTCAAAACCAGGGGGTTGGTGCACATATACCTCTTCTTCTATATATCCATTTAAGAATGCACTCTTAACATCCATCTGATACAGAGTGATGCCTTTATTAACAGCAAATGAGATTAAGAGTCTGATAGATTCTAACCTGGCGGATGGAGCAAAGGTTTCTGTATAGTTTATCCCCTCTTGCTGACTATAACCTTGTGCTACCAATCGTGCTTTGTTTCTGATGACTTCACCTTGTTCATTCAGTTTGTTTCTGAATACCCATTTTGTTCCAATGACGTTGAATCCTTTTGGTTTAGGAACTAGATCCCATACGTCATTTCTTGTGAATTGATTTAGCTCCTCTTGCATTGCTAGAATCCAGTCATTGTCCAGAAGTGCTTCATCAATTGTTGATGGTTCAATTAGAGAAACAAGTCCCATGAGGGATTCTTCAGAGTTTCTGAAGCTAGCTCTTGTTCTGATAGGATCTTCCTTTCTTCCTAAGATTGTTTCTTCTGGGTGATCCATGCTGCTTCTGGATGGTCTTTTATGAAGTTGATCAACAGAAGGTGCTGGATTGCTTGCAGTTACTCTTTCTGATGTTGAGGGAGTGTCTCTGTTAAGAGTTTCTGATGAGTTGTCTTTAGTACCTGTAAGTTCAACTTCCATACCTGCAAGTAATTCATTCTGCTTTGACTTTTGAGAGTCAAGCTTATCATCAAAATGAACACTGATTGATTCTTCCACAATTTGTGTTTCTGTGTTGTATACTCTGTACCCTCTTGAGCGTCCAGAGTATCCTAACATAATACACTTTTGTGCTTTAGAGTCAAACTTGTTCAAATAATTTTTTGTATTTAAAATAAAGCAAGTACATCCAAATGGGTGAAAATAAGAAATGTTGGGCTTTCTGTTCTTCCACAATTCATATGGAGTCTTTTCCAGAATAGGTCTTATGGAGATTCTATTATGAATGTAACACGCTGTGTTTATTGCCTCTGCCCAGAAGATCTTAGCAACGTTAGTCTCGTTGATCATGGTTCTGGCCATTTCTTGCAATGTTCTGTTCTTTCGTTCTACATCTCCATTTTGCTGGGGAGTTCTATGACAAGAGAAATCATGCAGAATGCCTTTGTCATTAAAAAATGATTCAAAATCTTTGTTTTCAAACTCTCCACCATGATAACTTCTGACTTTGACGATTCTAAGATCCTTTTCATTCTGAACTTGGTTGCAGAAGGTGACAAACACAAAGTGTGACTCGTCCTTGTGTCTTAAGAACTTTACCCATGTCCATCTGCTATAGTCATCTACGATTACTAACCCATACTTCTTGCCACTGACTGAAGCAGTTTTAACTGGTCCAAATAAGTCAATGTGCAGAAGTTCTAATGGCTTAGAGGTGGAAACAACGTTTTTGGATTTGAAAGCTGGTTTTGCAAACTTGCCTTTCTGACATGCTTCACACAGAGTATCTGAATTGAACTTCAGGTTAGGAAGTCCTCTGATCAGATTGAGTTTGTTAATCTGAGATATTCTTCTCATACTAACATGTCCCAATATTATGTGCCAGATCCATTGCTCGTTGTTAACAGACAGAAGACACTTTACATTCTAACTTTTCAGTTCAGAAAGTTTTATTTTATAAATGTTGTTTCTCCTCTTTCCATTAAATAGGATAGTCCCATCTTTCTGACTAACAGCTTTGCATGAATTTTGATTAAAGATTATATCATAACCGTTATCACTTAATTGACTTATGGATAACAGATTATGCATTAATCCATCTACTAATAAAATATTACTTATAGAGGGAAGATTTCCATTACCCACAGTTCCAGAGCCAATGATCTTTCCTCTCTGATTGCCTCCAAAACCTACGTGGCCTCCAGGCTTAAGTTCCAGGCTTTGGAACATATGCCTTCTTCCCGTCATGTGTCGTGAGCAGCCAGAGTCCAGGTACCATGATTGGTGTTTCTGCTTTGCTGCTAAAGATATCTGCCACATGTATTATTTTATCCTTAGGTACCCATATTTTCTTGGGTCCTGATTTGTTAGTTTTACCAAAACTCTGGTTGAATTTTGGTTTGACAGAATAATTACTACTTGTATATTTGATGTCATGTGTGTACCCATATACAAAGTGTGAATCAAGTGAAGTGCGTTTTATGACTAAATCCATGGCATTCTTTGGTGTAGGTACCTTACCTTGGTATCCTATTCCTTTTCTGCCATTTCTGCTAACTCCATAGATCATTGAAGCCATTTTGCTTCTATCTATGTTTTTAGCTAGAAACTTCTGAAAGATGTGATCATACTCCTTGATGATCTCATCAGCACTTCTGGGAGTTTCAGGGATTGTTTCCTTCTGAGAGTTTTGTAATAGATTTTCTAATTTTGAAATTTTATCTTTTAACTCAGAATTCTCCAATTTGAGACTCTCAGTCTTATCAGAGTCAGAAGCAAGATTCCTTTTCAGGTTTCTGAATTTGACTCTGATTTGCTGATATCTTTCCAGAATTTCATTAAGGCTTTCAGCTAGCTCAGCCTTAGTAAAGTTTATAGCAAAGTCAGGGAATACCTCTTCTGTATCTGATTCAGAGTCTGACTCAGAAGCTTCATTGTCTTCTATTATGTTTTCCATGAGAGCTATGTTTGCTCTCTCATCATCTGATTCTGAGTCAGCTTCAGATGTGTCAGAATCATCCCATGTAGCCATGAGACTTTTCTTCTTTTCCTTGCCAAACTTCTTTTTGGGCTTTTCCTTCTGAAGCTTTGGGCAATCACTTTTGTAGTGCCCTTGATCGTTACATTCATAGCAGATGATGTCTTTGTTGTTTGGATTTCTGCTTCCTGAAGAGCCTTCAGATCTTTTGTGTCCAGAGGAGGATTCTGACCTTCTGTATCTGGAGAAGGATTCATTCTGATTCTCTGATCTTCTGGGATTCCTGAACTTCCTTTGCCTCTGTTTCCATAATTGGTTCACCCTTATGGAGAGGAGAGATAGTTCATCTTCTTCTGATGAAGACCCATCAGAGGTTTCTTCTACAGCCTGCAAAACCTTGGAGTCAGATTTTCTGTTAGATTTTAAAGCTAATGGCTTACCTTGATTTTGAGGTTCATCTGCTTCTAGCTCTATCTCGTGACTTCTGAGGGAGCTGACAAGTTCCTCCAGAGAGATCTTGTTGAGATCCTTGGCTAGCTTAAGCGCTGTGACCATTGGCCTCCACTGTTTTGGCAAGCTTCTGATGATCTTCTTAACATGATCAGCAGTAGAATACCCTTTGTCAAGAACTTTGAGACCAGCAACCAGAATTTGAAATCTTGAGAACATCGTTTCTATTGATTCACTTTCTTCCGTCTTGAATGCCTCATACTTCTGAATGAGTGCAAGAGCTTTGGTTTCTTTGACTTGAATGTTGCCTTCATGCATCATTCTAAGAGAGTCAAACATATTCTTTGCAGTGTCTCTGTTTGATATCTTTTCATATTCAGAATAAGAGATGGCTCTGAGAATAATTGTTCTGGCCTTGTGATGATTTCTGAAGTCACGCTTTTGCTGATCAGACATTGCTTTCCTGTCAATCTTATGACCACTTCCATCCACTGGGTGCGTGTATCCATCAGTCACCATGTCCCACAGATCATCATCATGGGCCAGAAAGAAACTTTCAATTTCTGTCTTTCCAGTAGTCAAAGTTCTCTCCATCAAAGACTGGAGGTTTGCCACTGAATCTGTCTCTTTCTTCATTGTTGTCATTGCTGATGTTTTGATGTGGTCCTGCCATTGTGTTTTTTTGACGCTGGATCTTGTACTGACACGGTTAAGTGTTATAAGCTCAGAACCAGGCGCTCTGATGCCAATTGAAGATGTGAAAAACACAAGAAGGGGGGTTGAATTGTAAAACTTAAATCAAAAGTGCAGACAACACGGTATTTTTATCCTGGTTCGTTTGATCTCAAACTACTCCAGTCCACCCGTCAAGGTGATTTCGCCTCTCTCCAACGAGGTCTTAATCCACTATAATCAACTGATTACACAACTACTTTAACAACTGTTAAAGCCTTCTTGAGTATAACCACAACCCGGTTTATCTCAAGGAAATTCTCTTACAGATAAATGAACAAAAGTGTGTTTGATGTTTTCTAATAAAACTATAAATCACAACTGTGATAATACACAATATTAAGCTTAGAATGAAACTGGATTGCTAATGCTTTTGAGTAGGCGTGGTTGAAAGCTTTAGCAAATTGTATGAGTGAGTTCGTATACGTAGGCGTGTATATACGTGAAGATTATTAGCCTTTTCTTTTCTCACACTGACTTGTTTATATAGCCAAGGAAAAGATACGTTGTTGTCCATAAATCACTTTCAATGATAATTACGTTCTTTCCTTTTTGAGAAGATCTTGTCTTGGAATAAAGCCGTTGGTAATTAATCTGTCTTGAATGCATAGTAACGCTTCAGAGTGTTCTTTCCTTTATGCTGACGCTTCTGAGTGCTGATGACTTGGTTAGGATCTTGATCAGAGTCAGAGTATTTTATGCGCAGATTCTGTTCATCAGGCTTCAGCGTATGATCTGGTAGCTTCAGTGTGTAGCACATGTTATTTAATCTTCTGATGCTGACATATCTTCTGATGCTAATGTTGATACTGATCTTCTGATGCTGATTCCATCAGAGTTTCTGTAAACACAAAACATAATTTTAAGTAGCATATTTGTCTTATATATAAATCTTACAATTTATTTATTCTTGTATTTTGTTATAATCAAAACTCTAATTGAGGGTTGTAGAATCAAACTATGTTCTAACAGGTCCAAGAGGTCCCTTAGGAACGCCTCCACCAAGGGTAAATCTAGGATCTCGATCAGTTGCGCCCCCAGGTTTTTCGATAACCTGGATGGGTCGAGAGCAGCCATATGGCATGCCAACTACTGAAATGGATAGCCTTATGAATGTTGCTTCCACTTTTTCAGAACCTTTGGTGAATGCAACATCGCCATTACAGGGGTCTGGAGCCAGTAGAAACCAATTTTTGGGAGGGCCATCTTATGTAATACCAAGCCTCACAAATGTTTCAACAACAATTTTGAGGCAACAGATGGACGAAAGTAATCATGAAATGGTACAAATGTTAGCACAAACTCTAAGTACATTGCTAAACCCCCTCATCCAGACTGCTACGCAGTCGAATCAATAAATGACAACACAAATGACGCGCATGGCTGAATTCTTTGGGGTACCCCAAGTTGTTCAACAACCCCAGAGAATACCAGTAAGAGCAAATCAAGGGGTAATCATGGAAGAGGATTTGACCGTTAATCCAAACCCCCAGATTCCTAGAGTAGGAATAGAACAACCAAGGGTTGAAACACCACGAAACCCTAGAGAAATCGATCAAGGATTTATTATGGCTAATAGAAACCAAAACGCCGACGAATTAATACAGCAAGTTCGACACCAAAACTATGCAACATCTTCTGAGTAATCTGCATTATAAAATAGTATCAACTTCTCTCGAGGATAAATGGGTGAAGGAAGTGACTGAACAATACCAAATTGTCGAGAGACAAGGTTTGGCTGATAAGCGATCAAGCTCAATTGATTTTTTGAGCTCTTGAATCTCAATGGCATGATTCTGGGGTGAAGAAACGATTCCCACATGCTCACGTATTCATCAGTCACGTCTCCCTCCTCATTCGAAGGAAATGGTCTGGTGAACCATTCTGGACCAACTTTTCGACTGGCAAAGGGAGCCATGGTCGAAACAAAGCGTTTTCGCTCCGCAAACATCATTACGAAGCTTGTGAAAGCCTTCTGAAATTATTGGCCTTCATCAGTAGGAGTCAGCAGCGCAAGCCTGGTGCCTTCGACCCTCCTGTTCAGGATTTCTGGGGCCTCTTCGTTAATCTTATTCTTCTGAGGAAGGAAAGATTCAAAGGTGGCATTGAGCCAAAGCTGGAGAAGCCAAAAAGGTCCAGATAGCAGCAGGCTCCCCTTGTCCCCTAAAACCTTGAGTTGAGTCACACCATTACTGATGGACTCATATAGATTGGCCAAAATTAATTCGGCCAAGCAAATGAGATAACCATGGTGAAGCTGCGTCGCTAGTGTGAGCATCTTCTTCGTCACCTGAAGTGACTTAGTGCAAAAAACGAAACGAGACAACCACATAGCCAAAAAGGCTATATGCTCCACCTCCAACACAGTGCTAGAGGCTTTATCGTGGAAATGGTTGATAAAAGTGGTATAGGTGGGTTTTGTAGCAGCAAACCCAATAACATCCTCAAACAAGTCTTCAGGGTCGAAATAGTCGCCAGTCGGTCGAAGACCGGTGATTGCAGCTATGTCGAATTGAGTGGGGGTCATCATCCCACAGGGAAGATGAAAAGTAAAATGCGCGCTATCCCAAAAATACAATGAAGATACCAGCATGAGGGGGAAATAAGGCAATCCTGTCTTCGATATCATCACCAAGTCATAAATGCCCATTTCCTTCCAGACGGAAACTTGCGCCTTCTCCATCTTCTTCAACCAGTATGAGTATTCTGAAGAGAGGTTAGGGCTTGATCGAAAGATTATGTTCCCTTTATTCATGAATTGGAGGTTTATATCCTCTGTAGTCTGAGTGTGCTGTTGATTGGCTGGAGTATCATCTTCAGGGTCATCCCTAGGCTTCTTTGCGCAACCTATGGGTCTCAGCCTTGGGTGAGTAGGGAAGAAGGTGCGATTCTTCAAGGGATTTTTGACACACAGAGACAAAGGCCCAGACATAGCATACATGTCTCCACTGTACCTAATGGGAATGAGGAGTTGAGAATCATATGCTTCTCGCCGCTCCCTCGTCATGGGTTCAACAACGTATCGATCAATCGAGGAAGGAGAAGGGTTACTGGAAAAGATCTCTGGTGGGTTTTGGACATCATCAGAGTTTTTAGGTTGAGGATTGTTTGGCGCATTGGAGAGGAAAGCCATTGTTGAAGATTTGGGAGAAAATAGAGTTGACAGTACAAAGTGTTTGAAAGCAAGAGATTTGGAAATGCTGGAACTGGTAAAAGTTCCAAATAGAAAGGCTCAAAAGTATTTATAGCCTTCAGAGAGGAATATGTCTCGTCAAGGCCATTTAATGTTTTGCAGATAGTGGGGCACGTGGCGAAGTGTGAAGCGGTTACCGTGCAGATGTTGGGAAATGTTTTGACATGCTTGCCTAGGTTATATGAATATGGTCATCATGGAAAGCGTGGTAACGGCAGTTAGAAAAGACACCTCGGGGAAAAAAGTAATGATGGTTTTCTCAAAAGCTGCAGCTATCGGAAGACGAAAAGCGCACGTCAAAACCTTGTGAACAATTAGAAAGACAGGTGTCGAATGGGAATATCAAAGAATGGCTATTTCTTTGAGCGTCGAAACAGACATTCTTGGGGGTAATTTGTTGGCTCCCAAATTTAACACTTACTATATTTGGTCTTTTAGACCAAAAAACTGGGGTAAACCAAGCCAAGAAGAATATTTGACGTATGAAATAACTTAGGAGAAAAATCTAAGTTATTTTTGAGCCTTCGACCAGGGCTCACCTTCAGGCCTGTTCGACTGAAAAGGACTTATGTCCTTCGACGGAGAGAAAATATCCTCTCTTTGACACATGATACGAGGGATATTTGAATTTTGAATTATTGGAGAGAAAGGCAGTTTCTCCAGCGGCTAAGAAGAAGCAACGTGGCTGAAAGCCATAGGTCGAGGGACATGCAGAAGACACTTGTCTTTATCTTAGCCCAGAATGATCCCTCGACGGTTACTTATTTTTAGTACAAATTAGGAAACTTGTGTAGTTTTCAAGTGTGTTCAACCTATTGTACTAAGTCACTCAAACATTATCCAAGTAACTGCTGCGTGAGAAAGGATAAAATTGAGAAATGTACGTTGGAAACACCTCTTTTTATTAATGAAAGTCTTTTACATCACTTTAATATTGTCTTGCAAAGTTATCTTTTTTACTTCTTTTACTTGCATTTCTACATTTCTGCCTACTTTTCCAAAATCTCAAACATCTTTTCTTTGGGTCGAACGTGCATTCTTCCTGCTTATCCGTCTTACATAAAAATTAGCATATGTTCTGGGATTAATCTGATCGATCCCGTAAGTAAACCAAAAAGAACTTTCCTTTTGGAGAGCAGCGGTTGTTTACCGAAAACCACGGTAAACACAAACTCATGCATTGTACCCCCAAATTTTCCCTCTCTTTTCTCAAGACATTTCTCACCAAAGATCTCAAATGCTCAAGGATTTAATCAGACAAGCTCACCTCTTAAGCACTGAGCCTCCAAATTAGGGTTTTGGTTTTCTCAAGGACAATTGAATTTTTTATGCTTCAAATGACTTTCATGGTTCATTATAGGTCTCCAAGAATGCTCATACCAAGTTTCAAGTTTTGCATCACAAATTTGCTCAGTCAATTGCTCAGATGACTGAAAATCAGTTGTATTGAGTAAAAAGTCAATTGTGGCAAAAGTACAGTCAAACTTCATGATTTTTGTCCAAAATCAACATTTTAAAGTTATATTTGTCAATTGATCAAGGTTTGATCACAATTCCTTAAGAAAAGCATTCAAATCATCAAAGGGGCAAAATTGTCAAAATTAGGGTTTTGATTGGGAATGACTGATCATTGACTTCTGACCTAGTACCTGACCTAATGGCTTGAAGCATGATCTCAATGACTCAAATACAACATGTTGACATGATTTCATAGCTTAAATTATTTCTCAAGATCAGTGGATAGATAGTTGAAATTTGATCAACTAATGAAAAGTCAACTAATACATAAAAGTCAAACTTTGACTTTTTGATCAACATTGAATTTCAAAGATCAAGATTCATCAAGAAACTAAAAAATATAAAAATTTATCATCAAGAATCAAGAAAGTCAACAAAAAGTAAATGTTTTCAAGACAGAAAATTCTAAGTGTTTTTTTACCTTGATAATTTCACTACTTCATGACAATTTTTCACCAAGATACAAGATGATTCAAGGAAAACTTTAAACATGAAAGTTGTAGATCTTGATGAATTATACAACTTTGTCCATTAGGTTTGATGTCCAAAAAATGCTTATATTTGAAGATATAAGCTCATAAAGTCATGACATTTTTCATAAAACACTTAGTAAATATTTTCATCAAGTTAGGCAGATTTTTTGTCATAACTTCTTGACCAATTTTCACAAGCTCCGAGATGATTTAGCCAAAGTGGTCAAAATGATTATTGCAGACAATGTTTCAAGCTTTACAAAATGTTAAATAACTTGAAGAGATCATTCTTGAGCTAAGAGAATCGTAGAGAAGAATTTGGGCATCCATTCTTGAATTTTAGGGCATTTTCATGAAGAAAACTTGAATGAATCTCACAACTATGCTGCATAATCTTGCTCTGCAGGCCTCTTGACTTGAAAATCTATCCATAATCATATTTTTACACAACTAATTAAGCTATGATCCAGGAGCTTCAGCCATTGTCCAAGTGATCATTCCATTAATGGAACAAAGTTCACACTTCCATTTTGGAAAAGTGACTTTAATCACAAAGTCAACTTGTCTTGAGCCTCTAACTTGTTTGTTCTGATCACACTCAACATGTATGCTCAGAAGCAGCATGTTTAAAGCCTCTAGCTACCCTACAAGCCTTTTTGCTATTTCATTGGAACAATATTTGTCAAGCTTGCTTCAAAATCAAGTCACATAACCATAACATGTGATCTCTTGATTCTGATTGTTTGAAGCTCCCAAACCTTTCCTCTATAAATAGAGAATCTATTTGCAACCTAACACACTATTTTACAAGCCCTCAAACTCCCTCAAATTCCCTGAAACTCAGAACTTGCACACAAACCTCCATTGTTACAACTTCTAGCCAAAAACTTCAAACTCACAATCCACTCGTGTGTTTCCTCTCTAAATCAATCATAAAGCTTCCATAAATCATATACAAATCGTCCACATCCATATTTCATAACTGTAACTCCATCTTCATCATCCTCCAAACTCAAAAACTCAGCTCTGCAACTTGACTTCTCCAGCACGATTCAGGCACTTTCAGCATAAAGTAAGAGTTGCATTAGCTTCCTATGAGTCCAGTGAAGCTATCTAGATCATCACCATACTTCTAGGGGTGCTCAAACTCTATGCACGATTTCCAGTTTTGCGGTATGTTTTCTCAACTTTAAACTCTCTCTACAAGCATCATTAATGGTTACTTTTGTGAATGAAAAATGTAGACATCATTGCCCTGAAGCTAACTATGCCTTTAGTTTCTGTTTATGTTGCCTGAGTGATGTAAATTTTGAAGTTGAACTTTCTGAAAAAATTAGGTTTTATTTGGTACCAAACAAAATTCATGCTCATCTTTGATTTATAGTTTTAATTATTTACATGGTTGAATTCATGGTGAAAATGGAGCAAGTTTCATGTTTACATTTTTGAAAATGGTTGAGAAATGAGCAAGCTCAGAGATTTGAAAATGTAACAATGGAGATGTTGGCGCGAGGTTAGGGATGAAGTACCATCAGAAAAGAGTTTATTTTATATTATGTTGAAGTTGTATTATTCACGGATGAAACATCCACCTCAGTGGCAGGAGAAGCGCGCGTAAGGCATTGATCTATAGGGACCTGGGTTTGAGCCCCAATGGTACCCTTTTGTTTTTCACATTTTTCTTATTTCAGGTTCCATGCATACAAGCCATGCGCGTGTATCAAGTGCCCTCATCTCATCACCATCTGATCATTGCATGACTGAATCCAACGCACCACATGAGTAGGTCCATGGTACATCACAATAAGCCAGCATCATGAGATCAAAACAAGCGCTGGGCTCAGAACTTAGGCCTCATTCTTTTTTTTTTGTTGCTAATTCTCACCACCCCCTTTTACTAAAAGCAGCGCTGGCCCATTTATCCTTTTTATTTTTTATTTTGTTTTCTGATTTCAAACAAAAAACATGTTTGGGCCTTTTACTACTTTTAACCACCATTCTACTTTTCAAAACCCCAGCCCAATATTTTTATTTTTTTTACATTTTCTTATTTTTTTTTTATTTAATAAAAAATATACATTTCCTTAAATAATTAAATAATTAAAAATATTTTAATATGAATATTTTATTTTATTAAGTTAAATTTAATTATTTTCTTTTATAAATTAATACTAACATTCAAATTATTTTCTAAACAAATTACTTAAACTTAGGTTTTATTTCCTTCTTACATTTAATTAATTTAGATTTTAGGTTTTATTTAAGATAATCAATTAATTTCTTTTGTAAATAAAATTGATTAGTCTAATTAAATTACTAAAACCTTTTTTCTATCAAAAACCCCAAAAAACAAATTTTCATTCAACTTTATATTTTATACATTCTATTATTATTCATATTCAATGGTTTGTAATAGTAATTAGGGCTTTATTGCTTTCCTCCCCTATTCACAAATTGTACCCCCCCCCCCCCCCCCCCCCCCCATTCCTAAAGCGTTGTAATAGCGTAGGACATTTAAATTCCGTAATTTATCGCTTTCCTTATTATTGTTAGTAATTATGGTTTGCATGACAAAACTTAAAATCAAACATTAGACAACTCAAATTCAAGACAATATATTTGAAATCAAAACACTTTCCACACATGCACCTCTAGGGTAACCCACAATTGTTGCCTCTGATTTAAACAGTCATGTCCCTCGAACGTGATATGTTTTAGCATAGACCCTCGATTAAAAGGTCTTAGTCCCTCGATGACCCTTTAATGTTGCCTTCGGTAAATGATCTTATTCCCTTACAACAATTGCTAAAATATCTTACAAGTTGCCTTCTATGATTGTGCGATGACCCACACATGTCCCTCACATCCAATGATATGGTTCTCTACCAACTAATGGTAGACAAGCACTATCTAAAGGAGTAGGAAAAGAACAAAGACTTTTGAGTAGGTAGATTGCTTGCACACAAACTAAAATCATTTCCACACCTCACACTTTCAAAAACAAACATCTTTTCAAACATTACCTTTCCAAACAAATATTTTCAAAACAAACATTTTGTATACATTCTCAATGATACGAGAATCATCACAAAATTTCCGCACCAAAGCGTTTTCAAAATATTTCCAAAAAACAAACATTTTGTATACATTCTCAACGATACGAGAATCATTACAAAATTACCATCTTCAAAAATCTTCAAACATTTTCAAACATACACAAACACAAAGCATTTTAAAGTGATCAAGCAATTAAGAGCCCGTAGATAACTACAGATGAAAAGGGTTCTAACACCTTCCCTTTTCATAATATACCCTCCGAACTCAAGAAAAATTATGAAAAGGTCTTTCATGTTCTTTTCACCCTTTCCTTTATTGGATAAAAGAAAAGTCGATGGTGACTCTTGCTATCCGCAACATTTGCGATAAAACGCAAAACACCAAGTCAGTTCTCCCACCGTATCATACCGTGCTATCGCACGGGTCCCGTCTGGGTTCACATTACACGTCTATAAGATCATCATTTATAAAGTATGAATTTCATTCTTCAATTGATTGATATTCACATACTTACAAATATAGGCTAATAATATACACCAATTTTTAAGCATTCATTCATACTTATAATAAATCGTACAGTCGATTCTCTAACTTCAACTATATAAACAACAACAAAAAAAATTTAGAGATGGATATTAAAATGAACAGTCTATGACTGGTATCTCATAGATACATTCAGATCTACCCGTGAATCCATATGAGTTAACAAACTCCAGTCGAATCTAAATGAGTTAATTCTAAAAATTTATTAACTCATTTTTCCAAACCTAAAATATATGATATCTCCCCATTAAATTTCAGTTTTAAATCTTTCTTATCTTATTATATCATATTTACATTTTTTTACAATCTACGATGTATGACAGCTCCTTGTCAAATTTCAGTTTTAAATATTTCTTATTTTATTATATCATATTTACATTTTTTACAACCTACGATATATGACAGCTCCTCATTAAATTGAAAACCTGAAACCTTCTTATTAGATCATATTTACATTTTTTACAAACATAAAATGTATGACAACACCCCATCAAAATATAATAGACTATGTAAAATATGCTTATGCAAATTCAACATGGAAATTAAGATCAAACCTATAACCAAATATTCAATAACAATCTTCAAAATAGCCAAAAAATTTAATCATATATAAATTTGTTGTGAAATTTTATTAAAAAAATAAGTTAAAAAACCAAAAAATATCATCAAATTTCTATTAAAAACGTGAGAATGAACCAAAACTTTTTAAATTTAAAATAGAAAGACAACTTTCGTAAATCAAATAAAATTGGAGATTAAAATCATAATATAACTTTTTATATTATAGATAAACCAAGTAATTTGGCACAAAAAATTATTAAACCTATACAATTATTGTAACTTTTTTGCGTTTATAAGCACCTTGAATCTGTGTGTCTATTTATAGAAATATATGTAACTTATTCTCATTTATACAAATAACTGTATAAATAGTTGAGTTAATTACTTTCATAAAATTATTTTTAACTTATTCTCATTTATAAAACCAACCGTAACTTACTCAGTTTATAAATTTTTATGATTACCATTTATCATTAAATTTTCGTGACTACCATTTAACATTTTTTATCATGATTACAATTATAAAAATTCTGCAAGTACAAACCATTCAACATTTTACAAACCACTAGCAACTTTAAGATAAGCATACATCATATTAGCTGTAATAAAGCCTCCATTTAAGATAAAGGTCATGCTAATGAGTGACCTCAGGGCACTCTTTAAGGATACCAAATAAAGAAAATATTATTTTCAAAAACCAATTATTCCAATTTCCAACGCATTAATTACACGCGTTTCTAAAAAATCTTACTACTTTAAACACTTAAAGAGTGCCCTAAGAACACTCGTTAGCATTTCCCTTAAGATAAACATAAATCATATTAGTTTTAACAAAGTCTTCAAGAAGCAACAAAGTTTCTTGATCAGTCCAACTTTTTCCATCTAGTTCACCTTAATTATCATGATATTCAACATACCATGTAGACCATGAGCACAATTGTGTCGTGTGATTGCTTCACGACTAAAATGGTTGAAGATTAGTAAAATTGAATTGTTTCGCCAAAATCGGAATAGGGAGACACAATGTTAATGCGTGTTTAAGGTGGCGATTGCGCAGTTCATCATAATAAGTCATTTTCAACTGCATAAACAAAGACCTTTGTGTGAGTCACCAACAAAGAAACTTGTAAATAAAATCATAAAACTCATTCAAATCAAGATAGATATTATATTCACATTTAAATTGCAAATATTTACTCATGCACAGAAACGACAAAAAAACGGAAAACTCATACTCATATGCTTAAACGATAATGGTTTAAATAAGATTTGACTCTTTGAGATCTTAATTTTCCTGAAATGGTTTAAATATTATTTCAGAAGAGTATAGTGGAGATTTCTAAAACAATGTGAATAAACCAAAAATTTAGAAACATGTGAAAATATGAAATTTAAAAGTAGAAGAAAGTTTAGGATAAATGGCCAAATGTCTTGAAGAGATAACATATAATCTTCTAATTAAACAGAAGAAAGAAAGAAAATAATCACTTCTAACATACTATTCAACTTTTAGGAACACATGTCTTTGTGTGCTTTTCTGGACAATCTTTGGCACAATTGCGGCCTTTCTTACATATAGATATATAAATTTTTATACAAAACCATCAAGAAGAACCCAAATCTTTACCCTGTTCTTCTTTCACATTCTTCACGACACTGCAATAGAAATAAAAAACATATAATTACCTTTGTAATTATATTTTCTGAATCTATTTCAATAAATCTAAAAACAATATATAAAAATATTTTCATGTTGGTAAATAAAAATAATCGAAATTCTATTGGAATAGAAATCACAACAGAAAACATAAACCACAGAAATCAACAGAAACAACTGAAATCAACACCCCTGGAAATCAACCAAAAACGTATAAGATGAGAACAAATAACTTACAGACTAAAGCTTGGATGGAGAACAATTGTAGGATTTGAAATGTATGGAACCATCTTAATATGGTTTAGCAGATAATCAAACAGTTGCATCTTGGGAAATGATAGTTTTGGTTGAAAATCGTTGCAAGTACTCAATATAGCGGCTGACTGCTCATATTCCACAACCAGTATTAATTTTGAATCATTATTTAGCGTGATAACATTAATCAGAGTTTAGTGGGACAATTTTTATAATTTAAATAATATAAAAACCAACAAAAATTAGGGTTGTGACACATCAGCAGCATTTAATGCCAAATGAATATAAAACAAGTAAAGTTCAAAAAATCAATAATACCTCTTGTAATTAGATTAATTATGACTTTTAATCAGAAGGTTTATTATATAATTATTAGGTATTTTTATGTTTATATATTTATAATAGATTAATTGTTAAACTAATAGATTTTTTTGTAGATTTTTGTTTGTAGTTATGGGGTGTTGAGTCGGGGACCTCTAGTAGAGATACAACTTAGGAATATATTTGACATGGACAATTTAGATGATAAGGTGTTGAAGCAATAATTTATTAGGTGCCATTGAATAGTGTGATGCATTGGATCGAATAGATATAAATAGATATAAATAGATTCTACTAATCAACAAACAATGAGAGATCCTAAGCCCTCTCAACTCTAAGTGTCACAAAAACAGAAACAGAGAAAGAGGGTGAATGTGTCATAGTAGGTGGCGGCAAAAATATAAATGTCTACACAGAAGGGGAGACTGTGAGACAAACTTAAGATATTTTGGCAATATCAAACCCATTTCAGTAAGGAATATTGACTGTATTGTGCATGAAACCATGGATGTTGGTCGTAAAATTGTTCAATCCTACTAGCCAACTAGCGGTCTTGACTAAAATGTGTGCAAAAATTAAAAACCAAAATGTAATACTATATTTGTAGGGACCGAAAACATGTTTAAACCGTCTTCTAATCAGCCATAGTCCATAAAATAAAATATGATTCGAGTCTGTTATTAACTTACTTTTTTTATATTATCATAACATCAGAGAACATTGTTTCTACAAAATGTCAACAGAGAAAGTATTGCATATTCATCCAACTCAATGTGAGGGACAACTTGGACAACGAAAAATTGAAAGTAAAGAAACACGGTGAATTTCATTGTTTGCATGTACCTGCTTAAAAGATACATCTTCAGCCTCCTCCTTGCTCAATTCTGAAAGTAAAAAATTATTTGTGAATGAGTTATAATAACATGTTAATATCACTTTTCTTTTAATGTTAGTTCAAATCCCACAGCAGTGTAAAATGTGAATAAGTTACAGACATTGTTTGTGAAACTCTATGCAGTTGCATTTAATCATACAATTAAACCACTGTAAATGTTGAATCAAATCAACAAAACCACTAAAAATGTATTGAACCATACAATTAACACGACCATAATTGGTTTCATGATGGAATTATTAGGGTTGCAGTTGCATTTAATCACTTTAATTTTCTCAGAGATAAGACTTTTTCATCAACCCGTGACGGTGTAATGTTGCTCCGCATAAGCTGCAACGGCGTAAATCACTTATTGTTGCTCCGCACAAGCTGCAACGACATAAATCATTAACATTTTTAGTCATTTTTTAGAAAATACAAGAAAAGTCCCAACAAATTTGGTTTGACAATGAAAAAGTACCATAAAAAAAGACACAAGTGGTTTAATTGTGTACCTGTTATTTCTCTATCTTCAAGTTTGTTGTCTTTGTTCCTTGCTATTACCTGTGGATTTACTTGCGAATTTACATGCGCATATTTGTCTGCAGATAAGTCCGCAGGAATATCTGCAAGAAAATTCGCAGGTAATACCAAATTCGCAGGTAAATCTGCAAGTAAATGGAAAAATTAAAAATATAGGAGGCGCCAATTCAAGTGGCGCCTCCTCTTTAATCTATTTTTTTATTGGAAACATGGTTAGATTAGAAATTATAGGGAAAGACTGGTTAGTTGGGTATTAAAGTTGAAAATTTTGATTATTTGAAAAAAAATCGACTTTTGAAGTTATAATTTTTATGTTATCTTTAATTTTCAAATGAAAATTAGGTAGATGATATTCCCTCCGTTTCAAAGTGATTGTCGTTTTATCAAATAAATTTTGTTTCAAAATGACTATCGTTTTCACTTTTCAATGTAGTAATGATTAGTATTTTTTTCAATTGTACCATTTACTTTTTACTCTCTACATTACTTCTAATACATTAATAGGGTTAATTTTGTAAAAGTGTAATGTCTTATGACAACATCATTACATTCTTTAATTTGTGTGCAAAAACTTTAAGCGACAGTCATTTTGAAATGGAGGGAGTATAGTGTAGGCATCTTGTTGACTTTTGATTTTTCTTAAAATTGTATAATTGAGGGGTTAAGCTAAGTTTCTTAAAAGACGATAAAAACTATTAATCATCACCTATCTTACCTAAGAAAAATAACTAATATCATTAACCCTATATTACCATTTTTTAATTTTATTTTTACTCATAAATGTAGCGTCCGATATTTATTTAATTAAATATTTTGAAGTATTTTCGAATTATTTGTTGAAATTGTTGGAATTGTGATATGTGGTGATAAGTTGCTAAGTTGTTATTAGTTGAATTATTAGTTGGTTAATTAGTTGATGAATATTAGTAATATATTAAACTGATATAAGATTAATTGTTGGGCTTGTTTAAGTGGTTGTATGTAGTAAAGGAGGGGGTGTGATAATTAGGCCCAATAGCAATATTATTATTATTAAGTTTGGTTATAATAATAGAAATTAGATTGACAGTTAGGAAAAAAAATAAGTTTTTGTCAAGTGTTGTACCCCAATTTTTGCCCTTAAGATCCCTTCATCATACCATGTTGATTCAATCACAACAAGATCACATTAGGGCTTTTGGTTCTCCTCCCTATCTTTAGCTTTGCTCTTTGAGGAATCACCAAGCACTTTGACTTATTTTCTTTTGTGATTATGAATGTTTTGTCTTGATTTTACTTTTAATTAATAAAATACAATATTGGTTTGTCTTACTTGTTAATAATGTAGGTAAGGGCAATGTGGCTTAACAAGTTGATCCATGGGTTCGTGAGTTTATTTCCATGCCCTAGTAAATAAAGCTTGAGAACTTCAAACTTCACCATTGAAGTTGTTTTGAAAGAAATGGCATGGCAAGGTTTATTTTGGTTCATCACATTTCAAAGTTATCAAATTGATTCAAAAGAACAAGGGGTTGATGGAAGAAGTTGTCATGGTTGGACAAGGTCTTGTTCCCATTGATCACAAGTGCATATTTCTCTCAATTCTCAAGATATAGAAGTGGTTTTGGTGGCTATGAGTTCTCATTATCATACTCAACAACTTATATTTACAAAACAAGAGTGTTGGTACAAGAAGGTTGTTCAAAATTGTCAAAGTTCCTCAAAGCATTTTCTTGATCTAAGAGTTAGGGTTTTGAACTTCAAAGAAGTATATCTTGCTCATCTTTTGGTATTTTTGAGTGATTCCAAAAACATCCTTCTCTTTAAAGGGTTATTAACAAATCACTTCAAAAGTTTCAAGGAGTTTTCATGTGGAAGAAACTTGATGATGAAGAAAGATTACAAGTCCTCTAGATGAACCCCCAATTTCTCAAGTGTGACTTCAAATGATCATAACTTGGTCAATTTTTAACACCTTGAGCCCAATAATTTTCCACAATGATCTTGAGGATGTGAACTTTATTCCTTATTTCATGTGCAAAGTGAGAAAATGGATAGAATATTCCCTAAGGATGCAAAAGATTATAGGTCATTTCATGATTTTTTTGCCAACTTCAACAATTCATATCTCTCTGAATTTTTGGAGATTTTTAATGGTTCAAGTTTCAAAATGTCATTCAAGATGTCTATTTAATGCCATCTTTTTTGGTAAAGAGCAAACTCCAAGTGGAAGGCCATGTTTGGATGCAAGACATTATAGGTCATTTTTGAAGAAAAAATTGAAATATTTCTAAGTATGGAAAGTCAACCTTTTCCCCCCAACTTTGACTCAATGCAACTTTCAGCTCAAGCATCCATTTGATTTCATTCTTTTTCCATTGCAAAGCTTGTAACCTCATCTTTCTAAAGCATCAAGAATCAATCCCAAATACCCCTTGAGTTGAAAATACCATTGTTTTGAAATTGGTAACTTGGAACTGAATTTCTCACCAAGTAAGAATTTTGAAATTCATAATGTGGCCTCTAATCACAAGATTTATGCGCGTTTTTTATTTAAACTTGATTAACAAACTTTCCATAAGGGTTTAGCACCTCAAAACACAAAGATTGGATGAGTTTTGGTGAAAATAAGATCACACTTCACTCGTGCATCAGATTCACACGAATTCCCTCCAAAATGCATCATTCACTCTTCCTTTTGATCCCATTTGCTTCTCATATAAATACACGAACTATCCCATTCATTTTCTCAAGCTTGAATAGCCATAATCACCATGCCAAACTTGCTCCATAACTCAATTTTCTGTAACTTTGTAATCAGTATTCAAGCCTTTTTTAATCCAATTTTTCTATCAATTCACCTTCCTTGATCTTCCCCGAAGCTAACTGTGATACGGTGGGAGAACTGACTTGAGGTTTGCGTTTGTATTCGCAAATGTTGCGGTTAGCAAGAGTCGCCACCGACTTTTTATTTTATCCTAAGGAAAGGTTAAAAAGCACAGCAAAAACCTTTTGAGATGTTTTCTTGGGTTCGGGGAGTAGATTATAGAAAGGGAAGGTATTAGCACCCTTTCTATCCATGGTTATCCATGGGCTCTTAGTTACTTGCTTAGATCACTTGCCTTTTGTTTTCAATTGTTTTAAATGGTGCTTGAGTGTGTGGGTTTGAAAATGTTTTGAAAAGAGGCCAATGTGGTGGCAACCTTTGTAATGATCCATGTGGGGATGTATACAAAGATGTATGTCTTTTTGAAAAAAAGTTTTCATTTGTTTTTGAAAGTTGTTTTGAAAGTGTTGTGAGGTGTGATTTTGAAATTAGGCAAGTGTTTTGCTTTGCAAGTTGATTCAAGTAACTAAGAGGTTATCTACTCCTAAATTTCTCAAAAGATCAGTGCTATACTTTAACCCTTTTAGCAAGTTTGCTCCACCATTGTATTTGGTGGGCAACCTTGTGTTAGGATGTGAAAGGGACAGGCGCGGGTCATCGTATGGACCATAATTGCAACGGCGTTAAATGTCTTTGGGCAATTTCTCTAAGGGACTTGATCATTTGTTTTTGTTTGTTTTGAAAAGTTTTATCGAGGGACTATGATCATTCAAACTGTTTGCTTTGCCCAAAGATGTTCAACATACAATATGGCCCATTTATTTGAAGGCAACAAGTGGAATACCCTAGGGGGTGCAAGTGTGATTTGTGTGTCCATTTTCATGCTTGTTTATCTTGTATTAGGTCAAACTATTTTTTATCGTTTTTTCGCATACAAACCCTAATTCTAGCATGTTATTATTTAGAAAGCAATAAAGTGCGAAATTAAAATTACTAAGCTATTACACAACCAAATATGGGAAGGGGGTACAAATGTTCAAATGGGGATATTGACAAGAATTTAAATCTAAATTATTACAACAATTGGATATTTGCATGGTAAATAAATTGCATAATTTAAATGTAAATAAAATAAATATGTGAAATGTAAAAAAGAAAGTTTTTATGTATATGAGAAAATATTTATGTAAAAGGAAAAAGAAAATAAAAATGTATTTATTTTTTTAGTATTTTTGAACTTAGGGTAAAAACCCTAATTTTTAAATAAAAGATATTATTATCTAATTTAATTCTACTATTTATTTATTATTTATAAAATAAAATGAAGTGTATTGTGAAAAAGGTATTTTTTTTTGTATCAAATGTTAATAAAAAAAGATCAAGTATTTTTATATCTTTTTCTTAAATACATTAATAATCAAATATACATATATATAACCCTAAATATGTATTTTTCTAAAATAAATATTTAAATATTTTAATAAAAAATAAAAAGTAAAGTATATTTTTTTGTGTAAAATATTTGCATAAAGTAAATAAAATAATAAAAATGTATCTACACTATTTTCTATTTATTTCAATAATAGTTTATATATATATATTTGTATATAACAAAAGAAATAAACAAATAAATATGCCATTAATACAAAAAGTGGTGGAAAAAATATTTTAAAAATTTTAATGGTATGAGAAAAAATAAACAAAGTCAATCCAAAAAGAAAAAGTCAAAAATGTCAAAAAATGAGCAAATGGGCTCAGGGGGGTGTAAACCAAAAAATGGGGTGTGGAAAGGAAACAAATCCAGGCCCAGCCCAGATCACTTCTTCTTCAACCTCTGTACAGCTTTCTTCACACAAAACACGCGTTTTCTAACTCTGGATTCCTGGACTTTCAAGCAAAACTCATAACATGAAAAGTGTAGAGCATTAAGGGACGGTTTCAACCATATAAAGAACATGACCTATCTCTCCCAGATGAGAGAGAATTTCTCTCCCCCTCTTTTCTGACCTAGTTTTTCTACCATTTTCAGAGCTCAAATTCTCTTCACTCAGACAAAAGAAATGAAAAGTAAAGCTATGTACATGTTCAGGGCTATGAGTAGGACTTTGTTTCTTCACAAACTTAAGACTAAAGATGCCTAATAAGAGAGATACGAATTCAAACTTTTACCTGTGCAGTTGAACTTCTATGTGGAGAATGAGAGACTTTCAGTGCAATGTAATGATTGGAAAAGCTTCCTTGAAGTCCAGGGATGCTTTTTCAATGCTCACTTTGTCTTGAAACTTCTTGTATCAAGCTATAGAACTTCACCTGCAAGTCAAAGATGTGAAAATGGTGGAAGTGGTTAGAGCAACTACAGATCGTGCCTTAGCTTCTGGATAGCTTGCATATGTTGTAAGGAAGGTAAAGGAACAGGTTTGGACAGAAATGCTTGAAGGGATTGAGAGATTGCACTCAAACTGCAGGGGCACCCCTGTTTGTGCAGTTTGAGGATGATTCTGAGATGGAGGGTGTTTGACAGGGAAATGGCTCGTGCAAAAGCTTCAATGTGGTCTATGGAATGTGTTTGATATCTTTTGTGCTGTGTCCTTTTGCTGATATGAGAGATAGCATATGTTATGGACCTTTCTTCACACTTAAGCTACCAAAAGCAAATTGGTGTTCTAGGTCAGTATAGGACCCCCTAATGTGCTGCATCAACTCCTCTTGATCAGTGTGTTATGCCCATAATCTTGTGCTAAGCAGATCTTCTATGTACTTGTTTGATTTACCAATTGACATAAAGCTAAACTTTTCAAAAATGGAAATTCCACTTTATCTAGTTTAGGATTAAACCATTATGCAATGTTAGAACACAAAGAACATGACCTTAACACATTGAATATGCATTAAATTATTGAGTATGAAATGGTTCAAGGACCTGTAATCAAGCATAAAGCAAACTGATTTCAAATTGGCAAGGTTATGAACATGTCTTGATGAAGAACAAAAGTGAATTTTTGCCAACTTGTGAAATTCGAATCTCCCAAGTTATGAGGTTGTTTGATGAGTTCTTGGACATTTTGGAAAGCTTGGAATGTGTACTACAATCCATCTTTGAAATGCAAATCAAAATTCCAATTGGAAGGGCATGAAAAGTGGCCTTGAAGTAGGGTAGAAAACCTTGTCAAAATAGGTCAAATTTCACTAAGTTAAAAGATGGTTTAGTGCCCTTATTCAAAAAATCATAACTTGAGATACAAGCTTCAAATGAGAAAACTTTGTGAATCAAAGTTGTAGATTTTGCAACAAGCTACAACTTTCATGTTTTGACTTTTGTTTGAATCCCAATGGATCATGGTGAAAAGATGGGGCAAAGTTGGGAAAAAATTAGGGTTTTTCATAACTTAGAAAAATTCTAAGTTATGAAAAATTCCATTTTCAAACCCTAATTTGCATTTTGTGATTTCTTGGTGAACAAGTTTCATAATTTGGCATGTTTTGATGAAAAATTAATCTTGACTCTTGATTTTGACCAAAAAGTCAAAGTTTGACTTTTCAGTATACAGTCAAAATTGATCAATTGACTGGGAAATTCAACTATCAATCTTGTATACTTGGGATCTTTTGAGCTTGATGAACATGTCAAGATAATTCCATGGGGTCCTTGAGTCCATAGGTGAACTTGGTTTGCCATTGGCTAGGTCAAACAGTCAAAAATTGCCTTAGTGCAGTCAAAACCCTAAAAATGACCATTTTGCCCTTTTGGTGATCTGATCAAATTTCTTGTGGAATTGTGATCCAAACTTGATCAAATGGTTCATATGAATTCAAAATGTTGATGTGGATCAAATTTCATGAGGTTTGACTGTCAATTGGCCACAGTTGACTTTTTCCCCAATACAGCTGATTTCTAGGTCAACTGTCCAATTGACTGGGAAAAACTTGGAATCAAGACTTGAAACTTGGTATGGGTAAACTTGGGAGTCCAATATGAAGCATGAAAGTCATCTTAGGTATTTTAGGTCAAAACATCTTTAGGCAAACACAAACCCTAATTTGAGTCCACAGTGCAAGGAGAAGTCTTGAGCAGAGGAAACCCTAATTGTATCTTGATCTTTAAATGTCTTGTGATGAGAAAAAATGTTGAGGAAATGGGAGGGCAAATTTTGGGGTACAACAGTTGCCCCTGTTCAATCTTCTTGGACCTGAAGAGTTAGATTGGCAAGTTTGCCTTTCGTGACTCGAGGGTAAAAGGAGATTGGACACTAGAGTGCCCGGAAATTTGCACTCGCATGCTGGAGTCTCAACAATGTGGTGTCGGGAATGGGCTTATAGATGCCATTTGGAGAGATGGTCGCATAAGAGATTCCTTAGCGAGAACTGGTGTGTTTAAGAAAGACAGATGTTTTCCTGGCTTGTTACAGGTGTTTGATCTTCAGTCTCCTTATGCAGATATGCCCTGGCTGGATACAGGTATCGAATCTACGATCGGTTGCTCACAGATGTGCCCTGGCTGGATACAGGAGTCGAATCTGGAAATAGTCGTCAATAGCTATGCCCTGGCTGGATACAGGAGTCGAATCTTTGAACTCTGCAGACGTGCCCTGGCTAGATACAGGAATCGAGTCTGGAAATGTGGTCAACAGATATGCCCTGGCTGGATACAGGAATCGAATCTGGAAATGTTGTAGTTGATAGATGTGCCCTGGCTGGATACAGGAGTCGAATCTTTGAACTCTGCAGACGTGCCCTGGCTGGATACAGGAATCGAGTCTGGAAACTGATCACTCTCAGATGTGCCCTGGCTAGATACAGGTATCGAATCTGGAATTGTGACAGTTGAAGGTAATCGTTTTTTTTTATTGTCTTTTTCCTGAAAAGGCAAAGACGTAAGCTGTATGCAATGTCATGATGTATGATATGCATGATGTCATGATGTTCAACATTTGATGTTGCATGTGTTTCATCATGTATGTAAGCAAGATGTATGAAAATGTGAAATGTTTATGAGTGTAATTTCATCTTAGGAAAATAAATCCTTGACGAATGGCCGGGAAGCTGCTTTGCGGAAGAGATACTTGGCCGAAGTTCTGATGAGAGGCCTGCTGAGGACCTTAACAATGGATTCCGCTGAGGATAATGATGATAAACTCCGCTGGGGAAAACCAAAGATAAACTCTGCTTGGGAAAACCAAAGATAGACTTCGCTGGGGATTGAAGGAACTTTCGCCGAGAACGGTCTTCCGTGGCTTAGCTGAGGATAACCCAGTTATAAGTCCTTGTGAGGAAATAACTCTAAATAAAACTTGGGCGTGACGTTCGTGCTTCGCCGGGGATAAGCTCGCAGAATCTACTGGGGATGAGCTTTTAAGATTTGCCGGGGAACGTTGTGCCTTTTTTCAGGATTGACGGGGAATCGACTCCCGCTTGGGGAAAGTGCTGCTGAACCTGTTTTATTCTGCGGGGAGCTAAGATGATTCGACCAATATTTTCAGTTGAACCTACCTTGGTGCCTTGGTGGACAAAGCAACTAGACCGCTTTAGACAACTACACATTCCCCCTGTCTTTGATGTCACTTGCAATTAATCTCTTTTTTCATATGCAAACATTTAGGGATCAGCAATTTAATGTCAAATGCATATATCAAAAATGAACATTGGACGTTCTTCGCAAGACAAAAACAGAAAAAGAAAAACAATGGCAATTTGTATGGACAAGTGAATTTGTATTGATTTAAACTTTGCCTGTGAATAGGCGTTTTTTGTACAAGAGGCTAACATCCTAGTAAGAGGACGCCGCCAAATAACATAGAGTTTACAATTTGAAAAACAAAACAGCTATGTGAACCATCCCACTGAGTTCCAACTCTGCTATTGCCTTTATGTCTTCGAACGTCTCATCGCTTTGCTGCCTGGTCGAAGATGAAGCTGATTGGTCGATGCCGTAATCTGAGTCAGATAGTTGATGCCGAATTCCGGGTGCGAAGTGATCCAATGAGACATAGTGTTACGCTCTTATCCCTAACTTTTGCCTGGACCGCCCTTTCGGGTTTTCAGTCCAACGGGATACCCTTTTTTTGCCCAAGCCGCCCTTTCAGGTTTTCGACTTGCCGGGTGTACAGATTTTTATTTATTTCATCCCTTATTTTTGCCCGAACCCTTTTGGTTCGCCGGGAAGCCCTAATTTTTGCCTAGGTATGTCAACCTAGCGGGTCTTTTATTTATGCGTAGTATTTTTTCACTATGTCTGCATTGGCGGGGTGAGGAAGGTCGTCACCGTCCATGGTGGTTAGGATCATGGCTCCTCCAGAGAACACACGCTTAACCACAAATGGCCCTTCGTACGTAGGGGTCCATTTGCCCCGGGGATCACTTTGAGGAAGGATGATGCGTTTGATTACCAGGTCCCCAACTTGATACTCTTGCGGTCTGACTTTCTTGTTAAATGCCCTGATCATCCGTTTCTGATACGTTTGACCGTGACAGATAGCAGTGAGCCTCTTTTCGTCAATCAGATTTAGTTGATCAAGTCGAGTCTGGATCCAATCATCTTCATTCAAGTCTGCATCCTTCATTATCCGGAGAGAGGGTATCTGGATTTCGATCGGCAAGACTGCCTCCATGCCATAGACTAGGGAGAAGGGAGTTTCCCCGGTTGACGTCCTTGCTGAGGTGCGGTACCCATGAAGAGCGAACGGTAACATCTCGTGCCAATCTTTATAGGTCACTGTCATCTTCTGCACAATTTTCTTGATGTTTTTATTGGCTGCCTCTACAGCCCCATTCATCTTCGGCCGATAGGGGGAAGAATTGTGGTGCTGTATCTTGAATTGTTCACAGAGTTCAGTGATCATTTTGTTATTGAGATTGGTACCATTGTCCGTAATGATTCTTTCTGGGACTCCGTACCGACAAATCAGATTATGCCGGATGAATCGTGCCACGACGCTCTTGGTTACTGTGGCATAGGAAGCTGCCTCGACCCATTTCGTGAAGTAATCGATTGCCACCAAGATGAAGCGGTGTCCATTGGATGCCGTCGGTCGGATTTCACCGATCATATCGATGCCCCACATTGCGAAAGGCCAAGGTGCCGTTAGGACATTCAAAGGAACCGGAGGGATATGCACCTTGTCAGCATAGATCTGGCACTTATGACAAGTCCGGGAGTGTTGGTAACAATCGGCTTCCATCGTGGACCAGAAATATCCTGCCCGAAGGATTTTCTTAGCCATGGTGTGTCCACTGGAATGGGTTCCAAATGTTCCTTCATGCAGTTCCATCATAATTTTCTCTGCTTCAGCCTTATCCACACAACGTAACAGGGTTGAATCATGATTCCGTTTGTAGAGAACGCCGTTGCTGAGGAAGAATTTTGCAGCAAATCTCCTCATGAACTTCTTGTCGTTGACAGATGCACCTTCAGGGTATTCCTGAGCTTCCAAGTACCTCTTCACCTCGTGATACCAGGGTTTTTCAGTCACCTTCTCGGCCTCGAGCTCGCAGCAGTAAGCCGGTTCATCCAACTTCCAGATTGTGATTTGAGGAGATTCATTATCCCATTTAACTTTGAACATCGAAGACATTGTGGCTAGTGCGTCCGCTAGCTGATTCTCCTCTCTAGGGAAGTGCTCAAAAGTTATCTCTTCAAAATGAGGGAGCAAGGTCGACACATACTCCTTGTAAGGAATGAGATTCGGGTGTTTCGTATCCCACTCGCCTTTGATCTGATTGATCACGAGAGCGGAATCTCCGAAGACACTTAGAAACTTGATCCTCAAATCGATCGCAGCTTGCAAACCCATGATACATGCCTCATATTCTGCCATGTTGTTGGTGCAGCTGAAACATAATCGGGCGGTGAGTGGAGTATGAGTCCCCTTGGGAGATATGATTACAGCACCGACGCCGTTACCCAAAGCATTGGAGGCTCCGTCAAAATGCATAGACCATCGGGATCCTTCCTCAGGTCCTTCATCCGGTCCAGGCACTTCACAGTCAGTTACCACCATGATGTCTTCGTCCGGAAAATCAAAGTTCAATGATTGATAATCGTCCACAGGTTGGTGTGCCAAATGATCAGCCAGTACACTTCCCTTAATTGCTTTCTGAGTTGTATACTGGATATCATATTCTGTTAAGATCATTTGCCATCTCGCTATTCTCCCAGACAGAGCGGGCTTTTCAAATATGTACTTGATGGGATCCATCTTTGAAATCAATAAAGTAGTGTGAGTCAGCATATACTGTCTCAGCCGGCGAGCAGCCCATACAAGAGCGCAGCAAGTTTTCTCAAGCAGTGAGTAACGAGACTCACAGTCGGTAAACTTTTTGCTCAAGTAATAAATAGCGTGCTCTTTTCGGCCAGACTCGTCATGCTGCCCCAGCACACACCCCATTGAATTATCAAGCACTGTCAAGTATAGTATCAGAGGTCTTCCTTCCACTGGTGGCATAAGAATGGGTGGCTCTTGGAGGTATTCCTTTATTCTTTCAAAGGCGGCCTGACATTCATCATTCCAGCGTACCACTTGATCTTTCTTCAGTAATTTGAAGATTGGCTCACAAGTAGCAGTCAGATGTGATATGAATCGGGCAATGTAATTCAATCGTCCTAGGAAACCTCTGACTTCTTTCTCTGTTTTTGGGGTCGGCATCTCTTGAATAGATTTAACCTTGGCAGGGTCCACCTGGATACCTTTATCACTTACAATGAAACCTAGCAATTTTCCGGACCTCACCCCGAAGGTGCATTTGTTGGGATTCAATCTCAGCTTGTACAACTTGAGTCGGTCAAACAACTTCCTCAGATGATCAAGGTGCTCCTCCTCAGTTTGAGACCTTGCAATCATGTCATCAACGTATACTTCAATCTCGTGATGGATCATATCATGAAATAAAGCAACCATGGCACGCTGATAGGTTGCCCCAGCATTTTTCAATCCGAATGGCATGACCTTATAACAGAAGGTGCCCCACTGGGTCACAAAGGTAGTCTTCTCCATATCTTCTGGAGCCATCTTGATCTGATTATACCCTGAAAAACCATCCATGAAGGAGAACACCTTGTGTTGAGCTGTATTGTCAACAAGGACATCAATGTGAGGTAGGGGGAAGTCATCCTTGGGGCTGGCCCTGTTCAGATCCCTGTAGTCGACACACATTCTGACCTTACCGTCCTTCTTCGGCACTGGCACAACATTGGCAATCCACTGAGGGTAAGAAGTTACTGCAAGGAAACCTGCATCAAACTGTTTCATCACCTCAGCTTTAATCTTCTCAGACATCTCTGGACGCATTCGTCGAACTTTTTGCTTTACTGGAGGGCAATCTTCCTTGGTTGGCAAATGGTGAACTACAATGTCGGCATCCAAACCAGGCATATCTTCATAAGACCAGGCAAAGATCTCCATGTAGTCTTGTAGCATCTGGATCAATCGTTGCTTCACGCTGAGCTCTAGATTGGCACCAATTTTGACCTCTTTCCTATCTGTCTCAGTACCCAGGTTAATTGTCTCCACAGGCTCTTCATGTGGTTGAATAGCCCTCTCTTCCTGTAGTAGCAGTCTTGCGAGTTCACCAGGCACTTCGCAATCATCTTCACCTTCGTCTTCGGCCAAGTTGATCGGATTTTCGAAGTCATAACTGGCGGTAGCAGAGCTGTTGCCAGTGAGATCCAGAGTGGATTGAAACCTGTATAAGTGAGTGTGTGTAAATATAGCTGTTTTGCAATATGTATAACACAGAAAGAAAAGGAGCACAAGATTTGAAATGCAACAAACGTCCAATGTTTTGATTGATGATATATGAAAATGTCATACAAAAAGCCCTCACAAATGGAGCTACGATGCCCCGGGCAGGACACCGAGCCAACAGAGTTTTAACATATTGTTTGTTACAAATTTGGAAATCAAAAGAAATCAATTACTGCGTGACAAATGTGATAGGGGTAAAATCCTTTGTTGTCCAGTTGCTTGGTCCGTCGCTGGCAGTCGGGTAGATCCAATTATCAAACTCAGCTTCCTCCACATCCTCCTCGATAGCATTCACCCTTGAGCTGGAAATAAACACCGGAGCCTTTCCAATCTTCTCTTTGCGCACCGCCTTCTGAGCCTCTGCAGTAAAGCCTAGCCCAAACTTGTCGTTCTTCTGAGTGAAGTCAGGAAGCTGACCCCAGTGTGCACCATTGCCTTTCTGAACCACAGCCCGGGCATCCCTTAGGGAAACCATCTTCAAGGAATCATTCTCTTCGGCCATTGTCTCCGCAGCTGCTGAAATTGGATGTACCTCCTCGAAATGTTGGAAGGGAGTTTCAATAAATTCTCCGTCCATCTCGATGTACCTGAAGGAATTCAAATGGCTCACCATATACTCCTCTTCTCCTTGCACAGTGACAATTTTCCCCCTGACGGGATACTTCAGTTTTTGGTGTAAGGTGGAGGTCACTGCCCCAGCTTTGTGGATCCAAGGTCTACCCAACAGACAGGAGTACGATGGACGTATATCCATCACGTAAAAGGTAGAGTCAAACACTTGAGAGCCCACACGAATAGGGATGTTAACCTCTCCATGAACCATCCTCTTGGAACCGTCAAAGGCTCTGACGATGATATTGCTGGGTTTCAACTCCAGGCCTTCATAATCCAGACGATCCAAAGCCTTTTTCGGAAGAACATTCAAAGAAGAACCAATGTCCACCAATACATGTGCCAGAGTAGTGCCCCTGCATTCAATAGAGACATGCAGGGCATCATTGTGGTCTCTCCCTTTTGCGGTCAGGTCAGCATCTTAAAAGCCCAAGCCGTTGTCCGCCGTCAGATTTGCTATGCAGTCAGTGAACTGAACTGCAGACGTCTCCTGCGGCACATGGGCCGTCTTGAGAAATGAGATTAATGCCTTAGCGTGAGCCTCGGAACATAGCAATAGGGAGAGCAGGGAGATCTTGGAGGGTGTATGCCCTAACTGCTCAACAACATTAAAATCACTTTTCTTTATTATCTTCAGAATCTCCTCCATTTCTTGTCGGGAGGCCTCAGCATTCACGGGTATTGGTGCCTCCATCCGGGCAGGCTCTTCTTCAATCCCTTTGCCCCGAGCATTTGATGACTCGGCAGCAGGGGACACAATTTGATCAGCAACAGGACTTGATAAACTTGCAGGTTTTATGAGGAGGGGTTTTCGAATAGCGGGAGGCGCAATGTCAGGCGAGAAGAGCCTGCCACTGCGGGTGACTTTAGCCGGACCGGTGATATCGCAAATACTGGCACTAGCATCAAATTCTTGCTTGATTCCATTTACATATACGTCTGCCCCATAATGCCAGGGGACAGCTTTATCAGACACGTAGGAGAGGGGTCCTGGAACAGTAATGATCACAGGCGCAACTGTCAAGATTTGAATAGGCTTCTTTGGGGGAGCCTTGATTGGATTTTTGAAGATGGTAATCACGGAAACTTCTTTCATTGGAACCAATTGAACAGCAGTCTTTTTGAATAAAATCTCCTTGCTATCCATTAGGCCTTGGATGCCTAACCTTAGCAAGGGACAATCGGATAGGGAAATAGCACAGAATGGGCAACCTTCGCCGCAACCCGGAAATAAACCGGCCCGCAGTAGGTTCTTCTTAACAGTCTTCAAAGGGGTAACAACTTCATCTATCGAAACAGCATACACTTCTTCCTCAATGGCATTCACCCTATGCTGGGGCATAGGAGCCGTTACAACATTCGGTCTTTCCGGCGCTTCAAACTGAATTTCTTTTGCGTCAATTAGATCTTGCACTTTGTTTCTCAAGGCCCAACAATCATCAGTAGTGTGCCCGGGACTATCAGAATGATAAGCACACCGGGCATTCGGGTTGTATTTAGGGGACGCAGTGTTGACGACCTTAGGAGCTTCTTTGAGGGTCACCAGGTTGGTGGATAACAGTTGGGGTAAAATTTGAGATAATGTCATACTCAATCGGGTATACTGCCTCTTGGGCCTTTCACTTCTTTGCTGATTGTACTGCTGAGGAGCAGCAACAGGTTTAGAGATGACCAAAGCATTAACGGCTTGGCGACTTTCGGGCTTGACTTGTCTTCTAGGGCCATAGACGGCGCTTGCTTCTTTCTTAAATGGCCTCTTCTCAGCACTTGTAGAGGCAGCCTTCTGTATCTTGCCTGACCTGATGCCAGCTTCAATTCTCTCTCCCGTTAATATCAAATCTGTGAACCCAGCGGAGGAGTTACCAACCAAATGATTAAAAAACGGACCAGACAACGTTCCCAGAAACATATCAACCAGCTCTCGATCAGTTAATGGAGGCTGCACCCTGCCAGCCAAATCTCTCCATTTTTGAGCGTACTCTTTGAATCCTTCACCCGTTCTTAGAGACATACCCTGAAGTTGGGTACGCGTAGGAGCGAGATCAGAATTATATTGGTATTGTCTGTAGAAAGCAGTCGCCAAGTCCTCCCAGTGCCGGATGCTAGCTCCGTCTAATTGGTAGAACCATTCAAGCTGAGACCCCGAGAGGCTGTCTTGGAAGAAGTGAATCCAGAGGTTTTTATCCGCCGTGTAAGGTTGGATTTTCCTTACATACGACCTCAGATGCAGCTTTGGGCAGGAGACCCCATCATACTTGGCGAAGGCAGGCGCCTTAAACTTGTGTGGAATTACTACTCCGGAAGATAATCCCAAATCCCCGAAATCCAGTCCCGGCACGTTCTGAATTTCCATAGCGCTCAAGCGGTCCTCCAATTGTTTGTATCTGTCAGCAGCAGGTGGGTATTGTTCCTCGTTATAGTCCGTCTCGTTGTCGGAGACTGCGGGACTAGGAGCTCCTCCCCCTTGGGGACTGTTTTTCTCAGCAGAAGAAGTGGTTGGATCAGCTTCATTGTGGAGTGTGTTCCCAAATCTGCGTCCGGTGTTGAACATTGCCGTCCTCTTTTTCTTCTTCTTCTTCAGGAGTAGAGTCTTCAACTCTTGCTGACCCTGGGCTAGGCTTAGGACCATCTCTTGAAACTGTGCACTTTGGGCCTGAAGGGCCTTGATTGCTTGTTCACTGGATGACTCCGAATTCATGATGACTGTGCACATAAACAGCGAAGAAAATTAAGCAACCTGTGAAATAGGGTACCTGCTATGCATATGGTGTAATGGAATGCGTATGTTTTATGTTTTCAAAGACAAATAAGATTCAACTTTGTAGACAAAAAGGGAAACACACTTCATTAGATTAAAATTTTTCAATTGTTCAACAATTTTCCCTTAGGCATTACAGGAATGAAAAATACGGAAAAGGAAATAAAACTACAAAAGGGAATAATCAAAGCTCATCAATGCTCCCATGGCCTCCTCCTCTCAGTGCTGATGTAGTTGTTCAGGACACGTTCTTCCTCCAATTGCTTAGTCAGCCTTTGGACCTTCCTTTCCTGCTCGTTGAACTTCTCCCGATAGAAATCCCGTTCTTCCTTTAGCTGTGCCCAAGATCTCTTCATGGTGTCAAAATCAGTAGGTATCTGAGGAGGGAGGACAGTTGGAGGAACCCCATCTTCATTGGGAGTTTCAAGGATGATTGGTCTGACAGCTTCGTATGGAATACCTAACTTCTGAGCACGGATGCGGACCCATTTGCAATAGGGCTCCAATGGTAAAGAAGTCTTTGGTCCTAACTCATGTGGGTCAGCTTTGTGGATTTTGTCCCAAGCTCTAATGAATCCCTGGCGTAGTTTGTCACTGCCTGCCTGAAACTCAAAATGGAAGTGAGGAACCAGCATTTCATGGGGCCCATCTCCTCTGGCTCTTCCAAACTGACGGAGAGCTAAACATGGATTGTAAGAGATTCCTCCTTGGATACCAATCAACGGGACATTAGGGTATTCTCCGCAACGGTCGATAACAGCTATCTCATCCAAGCCTCTGAGAGTCCAAGTGATATCCTTATCTGTGAGAGACATTAACCTCCGAGCCCAACCTTTTCCTTCTTCATTCTTCAGCACGGACTTAGGAAGGTGCGAAATAAACCACCTTACCAGCAAAGGAGCACAACACCACGGAGTTCCCCGTTTTCGAGCAGTACGAGCATAGAGTTGTTGTAGAATGTCACCCAAGAGAGTGGGTACCGGATTCCGAGACATGAAGATTCTTATGACATGGATACTGATGAAGGTGTCAGGGTTGGGAAACAACACCAGACCATAGATCAAAAGAGCCAGAATATCCTCATATGCTTTGAAGTCCAAGTCATTCCAGAAATCATTAGCCTTGCCAACCAGAAATTTGACCAAAAAGCCCTTGATCCCATTTCTAGTTTCCCAGTTGGACAATACCTCTTCTTTGGTCAAGGGGAGAATTGCAGCAATCTCTTCAGGCCTAGGAGTCTTTTCCAAACCAGTGAAAGGAGTTTGTTCCAAGACAGGAATCCCAAGCAAGTAAGAGAACTCTTCCAGGGTAGGAACCAGCTGGAAGTCTTGAAAGGTGAAACAATGATGCAGAGGGTCATAAAACTGGGTCAGAACACTTATCAGTTGTTGGTCCCATTTTGCAGTGATCAAGCCAAGGAGGGAACCATGTTTGTTGATGAAGGAGGTAGTGTTTGGAATTCTTTCAACCAGATCTTTGAGTAAAACTGGTGGTTGAACAAAGTTGAGCCGGACAGTATTTCTACGCACGGGCATCATGATGTCCTACAAAACAGAGCAAAGATGAAACCTTTTTGTCTTTGAAATGGGTTAGCTTTGCATGCAATGGTATGATGGCATGATGCTATGATGAAGCACATCACAAGTATTCACATAGGCAGATAAAGCACACAAGTCACACAAGACACCCTTAGGTTTCAGGCCAGCATGAGTTTCAGGTATTACCCTCTTTTGGTTTTGTTGGTTAAAACCTGTCCTATCAAAAGTAACCGGGTTCTAGAGGATCTCAAATCATTGGCTACCCTCAATCGGTCATAACTCCAGCATCGCAATCTTTTCTCGCGGCCAGAACCATCTCGAGAGTTTAGCCTCAATGAGTGTAGCATACTGCTACTGTCCTAATAGCCAAGTTGGTCAATTTAGGGTTCTAAGGTTGGTTGGTGTTTAATGACCCCTTAGAAGACCTATATTCTCCCCGTTACAACACAAGGGATATAGGTACAGATTAAGATGCCACACCAACGTAGCCACTGCTTCACCCATGTCGGTCTACGCCGGACAGGTCCCTCACAGATTATGCTACCTAAAAAGGGTATTTCCCAGATCCGGGTTAGGATCTATGAAACTCCAATGCAAAGCCCACAAACATAAAAGCAAACAAAGCAAACAATTGAAAACACAGGTGATCTAAAACCCTAAGGTTACTCCACTTTTAATTATCATCCCCAGCAGAGTCGCCAGTTCTGTGATACGGTGGGAGAACTGACTTGAGGTTTGCGTTTGTATTCGCAAATGTTGCGGTTAGCAAGAGTCGCCACCGACTTTTTATTTTATCCCAAGGAAAGGTTAAAAAGCACAGCAAAAACCTTTTGAGATGTTTTCTTGGGTTCGGGGAGTAGATTATAGAAAGGGAAGGTATTAGCACCCTTTCTATCCATGGTTATCCATGGGCTCTTAGTTACTTGCTTAGATCACTTGCCTTTTGTTTTCAATTGTTTTAAATGGTGCTTGAGTGTGTGGGTTTGAAAATGTTTTGAAAAGAGGCCAATGTGGTGACAACCTTTGTAATGATCCATGTGGGGATGTATACAAAGATGTATGTCTTTTTGAAAAAAAGTTTTCATTTGTTTTTGAAAGTTGTTTTGAAAGTGTTGTGAGGTGTGATTTTGAAATTAGGCAAGTGTTTTGCTTTGCAAGTTGATTCAAGTAACTAAGAGGTTATCTACTCCTAAATTTCTCAAAAGATCAGTGCTATACTTTAACCCTTTTAGCAAGTTTGCTCCACCATTGTATTTGGTGGGCAACCTTGTGTTAGGATGTGAAAGGGACAGGCGCGGGTCATCGTATGGACCATAATTGCAACGGCGTTAAATGTCTTTGGGCAATTTCTCTAAGGGACTTGATCATTTGTTTTTGTTTGTTTTGAAAAGTTTTATCGAGGGACTATGATCATTCAAACTGTTTGCTTTGCCCAAAGATGTTCAACATACAATATGGCCCATTTATTTGAAGGCAACAAGTGGAATACCCTAGGGGGTGCAAGTGTGATTTGTGTGTCCATTTTCATGCTTGTTTATCTTGTATTAGGTCAAACTATTTTTTATCGTTTTTTCGCATACAAACCCTAATTCTAGCATGTTATTATTTAGAAAGCAATAAAGTGCGAAATTAAAATTACTAAGCTATTACACAACCAAATATGGGAAGGGGGGTACAAATGTTCAAATGGGGATATTGACAAGAATTTAAATCTAAATTATTACAACAATTGGATATTTGCATGGTAAATAAATTGCATAATTTAAATGTAAATAAAATAAATATGTGAAATGTAAAAAAGAAAGTTTTTATGTATATGAGAAAATATTTATGTAAAAGGAAAAAGAAAATAAAAATGTATTTATTTTTTTAGTATTTTTGAACTTAGGGTAAAAACCCTAATTTTTAAATAAAAGATATTATTATCTAATTTAATTCTACTATTTATTTATTATTTATAAAATAAAATGAAGTGTATTGTGAAAAAGGTATTTTTTTTTGTATCAAATGTTAATAAAAAAAGATCAAGTATTTTTATATCTTTTTCTTAAATACATTAATAATCAAATATACATATATATAACCCTAAATATGTATTTTTCTAAAATAAATATTTAAATATTTTAATAAAAAATAAAAAGTAAAGTATATTTTTTTGTGTAAAATATTTGCATAAAGTAAATAAAATAATAAAAATGTATCTACACTATTTTCTATTTATTTCAATAATAGTTTATATATATATATTTGTATATAACAAAAGAAATAAACAAATAAATATGCCATTAATACAAAAAGTGGTGGAAAAAATATTTTAAAAATTTTAATGGTATGAGAAAAAATAAACAAAGTCAATCCAAAAAGAAAAAGTCAAAAATGTCAAAAAATGAGCAAATGGGCTCAGGGGGGTGTAAACCAAAAAATGGGGTGTGGAAAGGAAACAAATCCAGGCCCAGCCCAGATCACTTCTTCTTCAACCTCTGTACAGCTTTCTTCACACAAAACACGCGTTTTCTAACTCTGGATTCCTGGACTTTCAAGCAAAACTCATAACATGAAAAGTGTAGAGCATTAAGGGACGGTTTCAACCATATAAAGAACATGACCTATCTCTCCCAGATGAGAGAGAATTTCTCTCCCCCTCTTTTCTGACCTAGTTTTTCTACCATTTTCAGAGCTCAAATTCTCTTCACTCAGACAAAAGAAATGAAAAGTAAAGCTATGTACATGTTCAGGGCTATGAGTAGGACTTTGTTTCTTCACAAACTTAAGACTAAAGATGCCTAATAAGAGAGATACGAATTCAAACTTTTACCTGTGCAGTTGAACTTCTATGTGGAGAATGAGAGACTTTCAGTGCAATGTAATGATTGGAAAAGCTTCCTTGAAGTCCAGGGATGCTTTTTCAATGCTCACTTTGTCTTGAAACTTCTTGTATCAAGCTATAGAACTTCACCTGCAAGTCAAAGATGTGAAAATGGTGGAAGTGGTTAGAGCAACTACAGATCGTGCCTTAGCTTCTGGATAGCTTGCATATGTTGTAAGGAAGGTAAAGGAACAGGTTTGGACAGAAATGCTTGAAGGGATTGAGAGATTGCACTCAAACTGCAGGGGCACCCCTGTTTGTGCAGTTTGAGGATGATTCTGAGATGGAGGGTGTTTGACAGGGAAATGGCTCGTGCAAAAGCTTCAATGTGGTCTATGGAATGTGTTTGATATCTTTTGTGCTGTGTCCTTTTGCTGATATGAGAGATAGCATATGTTATGGACCTTTCTTCACACTTAAGCTACCAAAAGCAAATTGGTGTTCTAGGTCAGTATAGGACCCCCTAATGTGCTGCATCAACTCCTCTTGATCAGTGTGTTATGCCCATAATCTTGTGCTAAGCAGATCTTCTATGTACTTGTTTGATTTACCAATTGACATAAAGCTAAACTTTTCAAAAATGGAAATTCCACTTTATCTAGTTTAGGATTAAACCATTATGCAATGTTAGAACACAAAGAACATGACCTTAACACATTGAATATGCATTAAATTATTGAGTATGAAATGGTTCAAGGACCTGTAATCAAGCATAAAGCAAACTGATTTCAAATTGGCAAGGTTATGAACATGTCTTGATGAAGAACAAAAGTGAATTTTTGCCAACTTGTGAAATTCGAATCTCCCAAGTTATGAGGTTGTTTGATGAGTTCTTGGACATTTTGGAAAGCTTGGAATGTGTACTACAATCCATCTTTGAAATGCAAATCAAAATTCCAATTGGAAGGGCATGAAAAGTGGCCTTGAAGTAGGGTAGAAAACCTTGTCAAAATAGGTCAAATTTCACTAAGTTAAAAGATGGTTTAGTGCCCTTATTCAAAAAATCATAACTTGAGATACAAGCTTCAAATGAGAAAACTTTGTGAATCAAAGTTGTAGATTTTGCAACAAGCTACAACTTTCATGTTTTGACTTTTGTTTGAATCCCAATGGATCATGGTGAAAAGATGGGGCAAAGTTGGGAAAAAATTAGGGTTTTTCATAACTTAGAAAAATTCTAAGTTATGAAAAATTCCATTTTCAAACCCTAATTTGCATTTTGTGATTTCTTGGTGAACAAGTTTCATAATTTGGCATGTTTTGATGAAAAATTAATCTTGACTCTTGATTTTGACCAAAAAGTCAAAGTTTGACTTTTCAGTATACAGTCAAAATTGATCAATTGACTGGGAAATTCAACTATCAATCTTGTATACTTGGGATCTTTTGAGCTTGATGAACATGTCAAGATAATTCCATGGGGTCCTTGAGTCCATAGGTGAACTTGGTTTGCCATTGGCTAGGTCAAACAGTCAAAAATTGCCTTAGTGCAGTCAAAACCCTAAAAATGACCATTTTGCCCTTTTGGTGATCTGATCAAATTTCTTGTGGAATTGTGATCCAAACTTGATCAAATGGTTCATATGAATTCAAAATGTTGATGTGGATCAAATTTCATGAGGTTTGACTGTCAATTGGCCATAGTTGACTTTTTCCCCAATACAGCTGATTTCTAGGTCAACTGTCCAATTGACTGGGAAAAACTTGGAATCAAGACTTGAAACTTGGTATGGGTAAACTTGGGAGTCCAATATGAAGCATGAAAGTCATCTTAGGTATTTTAGGTCAAAACATCTTTAGGCAAACACAAACCCTAATTTGAGTCCACAGTGCAAGGAGAAGTCTTGAGCAGAGGAAACCCTAATTGTATCTTGATCTTTAAATGTCTTGTGATGAGAAAAAATGTTGAGGAAATGGGAGGGCAAATTTTGGGGTACAACACTAACCATACAATTACCTTCAAGAATCGTATCCTATATTGCTCCATAGAAGTCCAGTTTCAAAGCTCTGCAACTCAACTTCAATAGGTAGATTTCTCCATCAATTCTTTAAAACTTTGATATCATGGTGATGCTCTCATTGCCCTGGTTCTAGCCGCAACACTTACTTTTATCTGGAAACACATTTTGACCATGAAATTTCAAATCCATTTTTAAAACTTTCCTTCCAAATTGCTTGAGCTACAGTTTATATAAATTTGTCGCGAAGGTGTGGTTGTCTTCGTCTTGAAGAGACAAAGTGAATGGCATATGTCTGAGCTTCTGACTTTACAGTTTGAGATACCTGTAATTGACGTTGGCTGGAGGTTGAAGATGACCAACGTGTCATCTTCTAACCAATGAAGGCACGTCACTTATTTTTTTGAATTTCTGATTTAATAAGTGATCCAGTGTTTTATTCACTAATGACCATGATATGCACAGCGCGCCAGATTCCTTGGATTTGATTACTAACACGTTTTGACTCTCATCCATTGGTCCACATCTTTTTGGTTTTTATTTTATTTTTTGATTTTTATATTTAATTGTTTTAAACTTCAAAAAATCATAGAAAATTCATTTTTAGTCCAAAAAATCTGAAAAAATTATGAAAAATATTTTTGATTCTTCTCTTTCTGATTTTTATTCTTTCACAATTTTATTTTGTGTTTTGATATTTTTTATAAATTTTCACTTTATTTGAATTGTTTTAAATATTTAAAAATACTTTTATGCATTTGTAAATTCTGAAAATATTATGGAATGATCCAATGATATTGTGACAAATATTGGTGACCTCATTTATTTTTTATTTCTGACTTTGTTATTTTTTTATCATTTTTGGTTAATTTTACTCATTTCTTTTAATTTTAAAAATATTTTCTGACTTTAAAAAATTACCAAAAATTTTATAAAAATATTTGAGTCCTTCTCTTATTTTTCTATGGTCTTACTTTTTATTTCTTAATTAATTTGAACATAGTTGATATTTTTCTCTTTTATTTCTATTTTTAAATTTTTTTAAATTTTTTTAATGTATATATTAAATGCAATATTATTTTGTGATTATTTTCTGGCTGATCTTGGGTTGAATTTTTTATTATGAACTTTGTTAACATCATTGGATCCATCGTGTTGAGTCTAACTTCATAAAAATGGATGAATAATTTTAATAATAGTTTAATTAAAATTTAATTCAAATATGGTTTGTATTCTTTCCCACCCCTCTTCATCTCATCCCTTTCTTATTGTACTAAGTGTTATTGGAGCATGATCTCTATATCATGTCTCAAAACAAATGGTGCATAGATTGCTATTGACCGACCTCAAAATAGGTACGACTTCTATATAAGTCCACTTACGATTACTTAACATAGTGCTAAATTTTGTCCCGATTCGAATAAATAATCATTCGTGGCCCAAACCTATATTTGCAAGCCCAAGTATGTTAATTTGATCTCTTTGATCCAATAACCTTGAGATTCATTGTGTGGAGGCTTTGGTTCTACCAATCCTCTAATGGATCTACATCACTTTTGGTCACCGCGGATCACTTAAACATCGTTGATCATTAAATTTTACTTTTGAGGATTCCAAAATGGATGATATGCTTGACAAAAAGCAAATGCGACTTGTTGTGTGGAGGCTTTGGCTATACTAATCCTCTAATTAGTTCCAAATGCAAGTTTCAAGATGGTCATCCAACTAACCACTAATTACTAGTAATTGACTTTATTTTGTGTTTTTATTTTATGCACTCTTATTTTATGCACCATTTACTTTAGCATTTACATTTCATGCTATTTTCATCTTTACTCACTTGAGCTTTTACTTTCTTGTCATTTTTATTTTGCTCACTTGAGCTTTTATTTTATTTTTGAAGATACCTAATAATCAACATAAACCATAAAAAGCTTTAATGATACTTGGACTATTTGGTTACTATCCTTGGCATTATGGAGTATTAGACTTCTTGGACTTAGGATTAGAGACCTTGGCCTATGTTGGAGACCTTGTGACCTTAATTGATATTTTGTCTGGAGTTCTTGAGGTTTTACCTCAAGACATTGGGTTGTTTGTTTATTTTGTGTGTAGGCTATTATGATAACATACTTTGTTTGTAATCTGGAATTCACCTGTATACAACCGTTAATCTGCCCAATTTTTGTGAAGAATTAATACACTTGAAGTTTAGTTCTCTCAAGAGGTCTAGTATCTTTACTTGTTTGTCTTCAATCCAAAGAATGGGAATTCTATCTTGACTCATAATGTAAATTATTGGCTCCTTGTTAGTTAGATGGTTCTTATCCCTAGATTTTACCTTATGCTTTAGGATAGTCTCTTCTTCTCCTCCCATCTTCTTTAATTTCAAAAATCTCCTTCCTCCTTTTGAAAACTCTTCTTGTTTTTTAAACTCGAACCACTTTCATAATAAACTTGGACTTATGTCCATGCTTTTTTTCAAATCATTTTCATAAATAAACTTCAACCAATTTAATAATACCTTGACATCTTTTTGTGAGAAGACTAAAAGTCAATCAATCTCATTTCAAACCATTTTTCCATTTTGGCTTAAAACCTTTCTCAAAAGATTGGACTCTTGTTAATCCTTGTAGTGATGCAAACAACTATACTTCTACAATATGTAGTGAAGAGAGATATTTTCCACTTGGATGTTAAGTGAGGCGTTGTTGATTTTAAAATCTAAATCCAATCCATATCCTCCACTTTGAGATGATGCAAATTCTCATTTCTCATGATTGTGGGTGGTAAGTATGTTTTCCACATGGAAAATGACAATGATGTCTTATCTCATAAAATTAACCAACACACTTATGTTTTAAAAATTTTAAAAGAGGAACTACATGTACCCTGATCCCCTATTGCATGAAAGGTGGTGCGTAGGCACTACAGGTTCGCAACCGCGGCGGGTGCAAAAATCATAAAAAATATATTTCTTTTCTCACCTCCACCATCTATTTTTCATACAACATTTTATAGCCAAAATATACAGATTTTTCAAAGAGGTTCTTGCGGAGTAACGTAGATGTTTAGGGTGTTGATACCTTCCCTTTGCATAACCAACCCCTTACCTAGAATCTTTCCCCCTCTTTTGGGTTATTCGCTCTTTTCCCATTCCTTTAGAAATAATAAAGTGTGGTGGTGATTTTTATTTTGATCTGTATAAGTCTAGTAATAGCTTAGCCTTAAACATTTCTACCGCTACAGAAAAATGGCGACTTCACTGGGGAAAGAATGACCTCTTACTAATCCATCCCTAAGTGGGTTAAGCCTATCTTTGTGTATATCTGTATACGTGCTATTGTTGTTTATGTGTTATATGTTGTATATATGTTTATATGGATTTTCCTGGTTTTCAGGGTGCTTCGTGATTACTCATAAGTCCTATACCCGGACTTGGGTAAACTTTAAGATAGGACGGGCGGTATAGTCATGTTAACTTTGAGGGAGTAATCCCAAAAAAGGAGGCATGAGATCCCCCACTCAGTGGAGGCCCCTTTGATTGTAGTGTCGTTTACCGAGTAACTTGGAAGACGTACTGCTTTTGACCTGGGAGCCTGCTAAAGCTGAGGACCGTAGAATATCTAACCCGTCTTGGCCTTTTACGTGTGGTGCGGAAGCTATGATGGAGTAATCCGAAAATAGTTGTCATGCGATACTACACTCAGGCGAGTTTTTCTTGAGAATATTACTAATTACCGAGTTAATCAGGAAGTTGGTAATATCCGAAGGAAGGATGTAGACTTTGGGAACCTCTAGAACCTTGTTCGACAGGTGATAACTTTTAGACCATACCTTATGGGTAGTACCTTCAACCTCATGCTCGTGACGTTGAACCTATGAACCCTATATGTGTGATCTTGTGTGTGATTATTGTATCATGCATCCATGCACTCATAAGCATATTTTGAAGAAATTTTATTTCAAGGGACTTAAAAGTTGACCATTTGTGAATATCTCAGGTACTTTTTGACCATGGATTCTGGAAAAAGAAAGACCGGAAAATACAGTTTCAAGGATCCCAAGATAGATGAGTTGATAAGTCTAATTCCCGAGATTGAGTGTTCTGCAGATTTTCGAAAGAAGTATGGATCCATCATTCCTCTTATGAAGCTTCAAATGAAGAAGGGTATTCTCTCGACCTTGGCCCAGTTCTATGATCCGATGTATCATTTCTTTACTTTCCCTGACTATCAGTTGATGCCTACACTAGAGGAGTATTCTTATCTGTTGGATTTACCTATTACCGATCGTGATCCTTTCACCGGTTTGAAGGGTGAGCCAAAATCACATGAGATTGCTGATTTGATTCATCTAGGGAAGTCTGAGGTTGAATCCCATATGACTACTAAAGGAGGGATTAGAGGGTTACCATCTCAATTTTTATTGTAGAAAACTCGTTACTTTGCCAGGATGAAGAGTACAGTCGCTTTTGAGGCCATCTTTGCTCTACTTGCTTACGGGTTATTCTTATTTCCCAATGTGGATAAGTTTGTTGACGTTAATGCTATCAGGATCTTCATGATTGGAAACCCAGTTCCTACATTGTTGGGAGATGCTTATTACTCTATTCATATTAAGAATTCTTATCATGGGGGATGATTATCTATTGTACGCCTCTTTTGTACTGGTGGTTCATCTCTCGTATGCCTCAGTCGGATGCTTTTTGGGATGTCAGGAAGGAACCTCGTTGGGCTCCTAAGGTCATGGCACTTACTCACTCGGATATTGATTGGTATCATTGAGTTTACCAGGATGTAGAGATTGTCGATAGTTGTGGTAGTTTCCCCAATGTACCTCTTCTTGCTACAAAGAGAGGAATTAACTATAACCATGTTCTTGCACGATGACAGCTTGGTTATCTGATGAGGGATAAGCCAAATAGTATTCATTTGAGTAGTTTCTTTCTGAATGAGTGAGAAGACCATAAGGAAGCAAGGGAGCATATTGCGAAGGCCTAGCGTCACATTCATAAGAAGAGTAGGAAAGATTTGGGACCAAGAGGGGTTGTTTCTTTGGAGTCATATCTTCAGTGGGTCCAAACAAGATCTATTCAGTTGAAGATGTCGTATTCCCGGGAAACACCTATGCCTGGTTTGTTTGTGAAGAACACTCCTCCCTTATTGTATGATATAGAAGAGCTACAACTTACTTTAGTCAGGATGCAACAAGAAAAGGATGCTTGGAAGAATAAGTGCCAAACTTTAGAGATTTCCTATAGAGCAGACTTGAAGGAGAAAGATGACTTGATTGAGATCCTTGGGATTCGGGCTGTAGAGATGATGGAGAGACAAGGGGATTTATTTTCTCCTAAGCCTCAGTCAGTCGATAGTTGCTCACTTCCTGATTCAGGTTATTGGAAGGAGGTTGCCACCAGATATGCTGAAGAAAACCAGAGGTTGAAGGCTCAAATTGCCAAGCTTACAGGGAAGCGCCAACGTATAAAGTGATTCCACTAGCTTTGCTTCTTAGGGTTTTAGACTTTATTTTCATCTTGTACTTGGGGTTATTGAAACTTGTAATCCATTTTGAAGTTATTATAATAAAAAATTTCAGTATGTGTTATTACTTTGATATTCACAATGTGTCTATAAATCTTTAAGTCCCTTGAAATATTAATAACAAAATAAATCATGTGCGTTGCATATCATGCATCATATTTCACATATTTCGTGCATTTATTATGCAAATCCAGGTGTCTTACCAAGCTTCTTTACTTCTTTCAGCAAGTTGTCTCACCACTACAACACTCGAGCTAATTTCAGAAGGAAGATCGACAACTTAGAACAAGAGAAACACGAGCTGCACGAGGATGTTTCTGCTTTGAAGGTTGGTATGTCCAATCTTATTGCTCTGGTAGAATCTCTGGTGGCTACTCAGAATCAGCCACCGAGTGTTCAACCTCAACCAACAAGGGCTATTACTGAAGCTTCGGCTGTTCCTGTGTCTGCTACTCCAACTGTTATTCAGAATCGCATGCCTCAAGGTTATCCATGGGGAATTCCAGAGAACTTTGCGCCTAAAAGTTTCAATCTTGGTCCTCAAGAAGCTCCAGTTGTTCAGACTATTGTTACTCATGCACCTCCTGTGGTGCATGTTGCTCCTGTTGCACCTCCTTCGGTGAATATGGTTCCAATTGTTAATGATGATATGTGTCATCCTTTTCCTCCACCAAGTGAAGACTTGGGTCTTTATGATAGAATGAATGATTTTCAAGAGCAGTTTGACAAGATGCATAGGGAGATGAAGGCCCTCAGGGGAAAGGAATTGTTCGGGCAGAATGTGAATGATTTATGCTTGGTCCCGAATGTTAAGATACTTGTGAAGTTTAAGGTCCCGGAATTCGAGAAGTACAAGGGCAACACTTTCCATCATGCTCATCTTGTGATGTATGTAAGGAGAATGTCTACCCATACTGATAATCAGCGTCTGCTGATTCACTTTTTTCAGGATAGTTTGACCGATGCTGCGTTAAAGTGGTATATGAGTTTGGACAACGTCAGTATCCATAATTTCAACGACTTGGGAGAAGCATTTATCAGACAATACAAATACAACATGGACATGGCGCCTGACCGTGATCAACTCAGGGCCATGGTTTAGAAAGATAGGGAATCATTCAAAGAATATGCACAGAGATGGCGTGAGGTAGCCGCCCAAGTGATTCCTCCCATGGAAGAGAAGGATATGACTAAGATTTTCTTGAAGACTCTGGGTGCTTTTTACTATGAGAGGATGGTGGCGAGTGCGCCAAGTGACTTTACTAAAATGATAGGCATGGGTATCCGCTTAGAAGAGGTTGTAAGAGAAGGCCGTCTAACGAAGGGTGGAAGTTATGGAAATACGAAGAAGCCATCCTATGGGTTTACAAAGAAGATGGAAGGAGATACGAATGCTGTTATACAAGAAAGGAGAGTTAATCCTCCTAGAAGAAGTTATCAGCGTCATCAGCAAGTCACCTCAGTTACTCGAGTTGTGGGTGTAGCTCCAACCACCATTGCTTATCAGAGATCATCCCAGCAGGGGAATCAAGGGTATAATCAGAGAAGGGAGAGTTATGACCCTATCCCTATGAGTTATATAGAGTTACTACCGACGTTAATTCATAAGAAGTTGGTTCAGACACGACCACCTCCCGATGTACCATCACCCTTGCCTTGGTATTACAAGGCAGGCCAAACTTCTGCTTTTCATTAGGGAGCACCAGGGCATAATGTTGAGAATTTCTATTCTTTGAAGACTGGGTGCAGAAATTGGTGAAGTCTGGTATTCTATATTTCAAATATATGGGCTCTAATGGGAAAGACAATCCTCTACCCAAGCATGGAGGAGAAAATGTTGTGAACATGGTGACCAGTTATCCAGGCGACTACCGGATTTTTGATATTAATCTGGTTAGAGGAGATTTGGTGAAAATGCATGCAGACCTCTATGGATTTAGCTACTATACGCATACCATGCCGATTATGCTATTTGCAGTACGAATATACAGGGTTGTGACAAGATAAAGGCTTATTTGCAGGAGATGATGGATGAGGGCCTCATCCACATAATCAGGCCTAGGGCAGAGTATGAAGAGGAGGTAAACATGGTTTCTGGATGTCCTAGAGAGTTCAGAATCTTTGATGTGGGATATATGAATGAGGATCTTGTACAATTGCATGCTACTTTCTGCCACATGGCTGGTCAGGTTGAACATTAGTATGGATCTTGCCGAATTTGCTGTCGGGACTCCCGAGGATGTTCAATTATGAGAAAAGGTGTTCAGTTGTTGTTGGATAATGGAACCATCAAGGTTACAGGTCAAAGGGATTATTACCATGAAGTTGATGTGATTGAGGTCTGTTTGGATGAAGAAGAGTCGGATGATGAGTATGCCTCTACGGATGAGTATTTCTCCTCAAATGAGGATTTGTTTTCCAGAGATGACTCCATAATGACTGATTGTGTTGAATAAGGGGTAAACGTTATTGTGCCTTGTTTTGGTGCACTTGCCCATTTTGAAGTTGAGTATCATAGCAAGCCAGCTATTACTCCATTGGTGATTAGTTTTCTGGGTCCTGCCCCCTACAAGTCAGATAAGGTTGTACCCTATAAATATAATGCTACAATCTTAGAGGATGGTGTGGAAGTTCCCATCCAGCCAATGCCTGATGTTAGAAATATTGCTGAGACTAGTAGAGTGACCCACAACAGTCGTGTATTTGCACCAGTTGTTCGTGGAGATGTTAGCACAGGAAAGAAAATTGTTGAAAATGTTGAACCCAAGAAGGCAATGGGTGAATCTAGTGGGGTTACACTAGAGAAGGAGGTGGATGATATTTTGAAGATAATCAAGATGAGAGACTACAGAATTATAGATCAGCTACTGCAGACTCCTTCAAAAATATCTATCTTGGCTTTACTAATGAACTCCTATGCTCACAAAGAATCTTTGACGAGGGTATTGGACCAAGCTTTTGTGGAGAGTGACATGCCTGTAGACCAATTCAGCAGCATGGTGGGGAACATTACGTCATGTAATAACCTGAGTTTCTGCGACGATGAATTGCCAGATGAAGGAAGGAATCACAACTTGGCCCTCCACATATATATGAACTGCAAGAATGATTCACTATCCAATGTGCTGATTGATAATGGATCCGCTTTGAACGTTATACCCAGGAGTACACTTATGAAGTTGAAATATCAAGGAACGCCCATGCCCAAGTGGCATTATTGTGAAAGCGTTTGATGGATCAAGGAAATCTGTTATTGGTGAAGTGGACTTGCCTATTCATATAGGCCCACATTTGTTTCAGATTACTTTCTAGGTCATGGATATTGTAACCGCTTATAGCTGCTTGCTGGGACGGTCGTGGATACATGAGGCAGGGGCTGTCACTTCGACTTTACACTAAAAGTTGAAGTTTGTACGTGAAGGAAAAGTGGTGATTATAAATGGATAACATGTGTTATTGATATCTCATTTATCCTCTTTTAGCATTTGTGGAGGCGGATGAAGCTGCTGTTGGAACCCAGTTCCAAGATTTATCTATTGACAACATAAGGGGAAATGATAATTCTATGGTTTCACTTAAGGATGCGCAGCATGATGTGCGTAATGGTCATGGTGAAGTATGGGTACAGAGTGTGGATCCACCTGTAAACAAGAATAGAGCTGGCTTGGGGTTATCTGTGAAGAATGATAAAGGTAAGAGCATGAAGCCGAAGTCAGCTGCAGGTAAGTATCAAGACATCTTCCGTAGCGGGGGTTATCTTCATCCAACTGTTTCCAGGATTAATGCCATTGTGGAAGATGAAGTAGAGCCGGAAATTCCAAATTATGTGACACACGGAGTTAGGGTTCAGAACTGGATCACCATTGATGTTCCCTCTTACATACATGTTTCAAAGTAATTTGTTTTGTTAATCTTTTTGAAAAGCTTTCACTCTGCCCAAGGTGAGTATTAATATTGTACGGGCTTATCTGTTTGCTGTGACTTTCAATAATAAAAGTTGTCTTTGTTTCCCAAATTGTGTTTTTATTCTTTGCTTTTTCTTGGAAAATGGTAATAAAAAAACCTTTCAAAATAGATTATAACTGAAATTCAATCGGCATGATCACTTGTTATATGTGCCAGTTTCTAAAAGCAATCATAAATCAAATGTGCAGATTAATTAAAAAACTCGTTGAATACAATGACCCTGCACCCTCTCCCAACTTTGAATGTCTTGTGTATGGGGCCGAAGAAGAAGACTATGATGAGATTCCAGAAGAGGAAGTTCTAAAGCAGATTAATTCCAGTTTTCTTGTGACATCAGTGTACCCTCAGTGGATTGCCAATATTGTCCCAGTACTGAAGAAAGACGGAAAAGTTCGCATGTGCGTAGATTACAGAGATCTAAATAAAGCTAGTCCAAAAGATGATTTTCCATTGCCACACATTGATATGTTAGTGGATAACACAACAAAATTCAAAGTTTTCTCGTTCATGGACGGATTTTCCGGGTATAATCAAATAAGAATGGCTCTTGAGGACATGGAAAAAATAATGTTTATCACACCCTGGGGAATATTCTGTTACAGAGTGATGCCCTTTGAGTTGAAGAACGCTGGTGCAATATACCAGAGGGCTATGAAAACCCTATTCCATGATCTGATGCACAAGGAAATTGAGGTATATATTGATGACATGATTGCTAAATCCCAGACTGAAGAAGGGCGTGTAGAAGATTTATTGAAGTTGTTTCAGCGCTTGAGGAAGTATCATCTCTGCTTGAATCCAAATAAATGTACCTTTAGTGTTCGGTCAGGGAAATTGTTGGGTTTTATTTTTATCCAGAAAGGGATTGAAGTTGACCCTGATAAAGTCAAAGCAATTTAAGAAATGCCAGCACCGAGAACTGAAAAGTAAGTCAGAGGTTTCCTCGGGCGTTTGAATTATATCTCCAGATTCATTTCCCACATGACTGCAACGTGTGAACCGATATTTAATTTGTTAAAGAAAGATCAAGGTCGTGTGTGGGCAGATGACTGCCAAAGGGCATTTGAAAGTATTAAAGAATATCTGCTTGAACCTCCTATCTTGCTCCCTCTTGTTGAAGGAATACCATTGATTATGTATCTGATAGTGTTAGATAATTCCATGGGCTGTATTCTGGGACAACAAGATGAAACAGGGAAAAAAGAGCATGCCATTTATTATCTCAGTTAAAAGTTTACTGATTATGAGTCGCGGTATTCCATGTTGGAAAAGACATGGTGTGCTCTGGCCTGGGCGACAAAACGTTTGCGGCAGTATATGTTGAATCATACTACTTGGTTGATCTCCAAAATGGATCCAATCAAGTACATTTTTGAAAAGCATGCTCTTACTGGGAGAATTTCCCGCTGGAAGATGCTGTTATCTGAATATGATATCAAATACCGCAGTCAAAAAGCTATTAAAAGCAGCGTGTTGACAGATTTTCTTGCTCACCAACCAGTCGATGATTATCAGTCTGTGAAGTATGATTTCCCCGATGAGGATGTGATGTTTCTGAAAGTGAAAGATTATGATGAACCATTGCCTGAGGAAGTTCTTGATCCTGAATCTCATTGGAGTATGATATTTGATGAAGCTGTGAATTCTTATGGTAAAGGAATTGGTGTTGTGATTGTCACTCCACATGGATCGCACATTCCTTTCACTGCAAGGTTGACATTTGATTGTACTAATAATATGGCAGAATATGAGGCTTGCATCATGGGTCTCGAGGAAGCTATTGATCTCAGAATTAACATTTTAGACGTGTATGGCGATTCAGCTTTGGTAATAACTCAGATTAAAGGAGAGTGATCTTTTTGGCTGTCCAAAGCAATTATTGGATGCAATGATCTTTTGTTGTCCAAAGCCAATATTGGATGTCTTGATCTTTTTCCATCCAAAGCCAATATTGGATGTCGTAATCTTTTTTGTTGTCCAAAGCCAATATTGGATGCAATGATCTTTTGTTGTCCAAAGCCAATATTGGATGTCTTGATCTTTTTCCATCCAAAGCCAATATTGGATGTCGTAATCTTTTTTCTGTCCAAAGCCAATATTGGATGCAGTGATCTTTTGCTGCCATCCAAAGCCAATATTGGATGCCACCATCTTTTTTTTCCGTCCAAAGCCAATATTGGATGTTGTTACCTTTTCTTTCATCCAAAGCCAATATTGGATGTTGCTATCTTTTGTTTTCATCCAAAGCCAATATTGGATGTTGTGATCTTTTCTCTCGTCTAAAGCCATTATTAGACGTTGAGTTTTCCCCTCATCCAAAGCCAATATTAGATGTTGTGTTTCTTTTCCATCCAGCGTCTTTCCTGGACGAATCTGATGTAACTTCAGATTTGGTCTCATCCTACATCTAATGTTCTTCTATATGTTTCTGACTGTATTTTCCAGAGAGTTGCTCACCTCATTCAATGCTATTCTTGGATGTCGCTACTTGCCTTCTCGGGTTTTATCTTTTTTTCCAAGTATTGATGGTTACTCTTTGTCTCCCTGATAGATATCCAGAAGTATCTTGTTGTTTCCCTAACGTTTCTTTCCATGTCATTTAATCTGAACTACCATAAGTTTCCAGTTTCAAGTCTTTCCATATTCCCACAGAGTCTGTCTCATTTCATACATCATTCGAAAAAATATATGTCAAAAAAGAGTCCATGCATTCGTTCATAACATATGCTATCATCTCATCACATCAGGGACGAAACTTGGGTTTGTTTGTATTTAATTACTTTTCGCCTATCTGGCTAAAAGATAATTAAATAGGGGCAGCTGTTGTACCATAAATTTCGCCCTTAATTTTTTTCAGTCGTACTTTCATATCATATTTTGTCATTTGGTCACAATCATTAATAAATAGCTTCATTCATTACATTTGCATCATTTAATCGTATTTAAGTTGACCAAAAGTCATTTTAAATTGACATTTGCCTCATTTTATAGTTGAAAAATACATGACATTTCACTTCATGCATTTTTATCTCTTTTCTCATTTCTTGCATTGCCCCGAGTTGTTTATATGTCGACAATATTAATATTTCGGTTTTATAGACAGACTGTTAAAAGCGATTCAACACTGTGCGGAGAATTAGAGAGAAAAATATTTCAATTTTTCACCTTTTATCATTCATTTTATGAATTTGCGTTTCACATAGATTATGACAGTATGCTCGCTTTATTTTTTCGGTACAGTTTGAAGTCTCGTTTTTAACCGTAAACGTCTGTTCAGCCTGATATTTTTATTCTTATTTTATTTCGATTTTTGACTTTTTGAATATTTTTTCATTAATCTATGTGACATGTAGTTTATTTTAATGTGTTCATTTTATTTTTTCGGATAAATTTTTGTCTGCTTTTTATCGTTTTCAATCATTTTAAGTCTTTATTTTTTATTCAAAAAAATTCAAAAAAATTATTTTAAATTGAGTTAATTTTCATACTTTCAGGTTTTTTAGTTATTTTATCATTTATGGGGCTTTTTAGTCACAAAAAAAATGTTTATTACACTTGGCTTTTTTCCTATTGGTTGTTGACAACAGTTACGGATTGATAAATTGCCAACGAAATTGAAAATGGATGAACGGACCTGATTGATTTTGAAATCATTTTTTCCCTCTTCATTTTCCTATTTAAGTAGCCTCTTTATTTCTTTGTAAAATCACAAAAAAAACAAAACACAACACAACAAGAGAAACTAACAGTAATCCATCTTCTATCTAACTCCCTCTCCCAATTTCAATTTCCGCTTCCTCTAAAAAACCCAAACAACATATTCCCTTTCGTATTCTCTGCAACTCACCCTCTCTTCACCACTTCACCTCTGTACATCACCGTAACCCACCTTACAGCAACCCCCCCCGCCTCTGTTTCAACCACTAATCACCGCAACTCACCCAATTTCCACAACAACCGATCTAATCCACCTTTCTATTCAGTCTGCTAGCATCCACTGCAACCTCCATTCGCCCTTCATCTTCTCACGCCCTTCTTCAATCATTACCACCACCTAACTTTATCAATCAACTGCGATTCACCTTCAACAACCCACCACCATCCATAATCATCCACCTCTGTTCTCTGAATCATTATCAACTTTCAACATCACCATCGTTCATCAAACCAACCTTGCACGCATACCTTCCCTGTTCATCCTCCGCCTGCTATTCCGCTCACGTTCGTAAGCTACAACGCCTCTGTTCATCAGCGCTCATCACTTCTTCCACGCGCATCAGCCATCATCATCAACTTCCGTTGTTCCGCTCTGTGACGCAGTTCTTCGTCTAATTCCCTCTGTCATCGCCGTGCTCGACAGGTTTTTGAGAATTCGTTTCAAGTATTCATTCTCACATAGCGCATCCATAATTCCTACACTTTCTCCTTTACCTCTTTATTGTATTTCACTATTTTGATTTATTATTTGGTACTGTAAATATATACTTGTACATAATATTTTGATTGTATATTTTATTCACTTCATTTGTAAATAAATTCAGGTTATGTAAATATTATTTTCATTACGTTGCAATTTTAAATTTTAATTCAAATTAACTTCTGAAAATCGTACGGACGCATATAATTTTTCCCGTGCTGTTAGTTTTGCATGTATATTTCATGTGATACATGGAATCTTTTCCGATACCGTGAGCTTTATTTGATATCTCGAGCCTTATCCGGTACCGTGAGCTTCATCCATGATTTCTTTATCCGTGATTTATTTTCACGTGCTGCACTATCTTTATTTGCTGCTTAGAGTATTATCTTGCATCTGGATTTTTTAATGCTGTCAGCTTGTGATTTATTTTCACCCAAGGTTTGGTATACTCTTAGCTTATTTTTTTCTGTAGCTTTAAACCCAAAGGGATGGGAACACGGTATTGACTTCATCATGTCAAGTACTGGTTTCTTATTCAGTCAAATTCTCTTTTCCTTATCTTTTACCCTCTTGTACATAGGACATTCTCCTCATCTCTTTCTTTAATTTTCAAAACTTTCTCATCTTTTTCAAAAGCTTCTTTGTTTATAAACTCGAACCACTTTCATAATAAACCTCGACTTTGTCGAGTGCCTTTTCTTTTAAAACTTCTTTTCTTTAAACAAACTTCAATTCATTTAATCACACATTGACATCTTTCAAAGTTAAAAAAAAACACTTTAACTCATTCAAAGCCTTTTGTGCGCTGGAGCACTTTTACCCTTCAAAACTATTTTCAAGATGAGACATGATTCATTGATAGTCGAGCAACATTCTCTTATCTCCATGGTTATAAAGGTGTCAACTTTTCCACTTGAGTACTAGAGGCGTTCTCAAACCCTCACTCTTGCTGATGCAGGGTCCATCTTTCTCACACCTTGTGGGCGTTAGTCGAGATTTCTCTCCTAACAATGACGACTTATCTCTTCATTTAAAAACAATCAACAAACAAGTCTTTTCTAGCTGAACTACGGTGCTCTGAATTTCCCATTGCACGAGGGAGTACGTAGGCACTAAGTCTTACGACCCAAGGAGAGCAACAAAAATTAAAAAAAACATTTCATTTTCTTTTGTTTGCAAATGCTCATTCATTCTTTTCCTTTAGCAAGTAAACCTTTACATGACACTCCTTTTAAAAGAAACCAAACAAAGTGGAACCTGCGGAGTACCATATATGCTTAGGGTGCTAACAACTTCCCTTTGCATAACCGACCCCCGTACCTCGATCTCTGATCTTTTACTTCATTATGGGTTTTGTTCTCTTTTTTCCCATTTCCCTTTGGAAACAATAAATTGCGGTGGCGACTTCATTGTGTTGAGATAAGTAAATTGATGGCTTAAATCTCAAATCTTTACCGCTACATCTCTTTTCCATCATTACTGTCGCATCTCGTTCGTTCTTTTTCGTCTTTGTCGGCGCGTGCGACGGTGAGAAAATTCAAAAGAACCCAATAAAGGAAGATGAAATGTCAACAGATGATTTTGAATCTGACGGAGTTTCGTCCATTAATGTCAATTGTAATGTAGTTTCAGTCTTACCTCATGAGTATAACCAGGAAACTGAAATAGAGGATCGAGAAGAAGAAGATGAGGAAGAAATGGCCAAACATAAACCAGTCTGTTACTATGTGCTCAATAATGAAGTTGTTGAGGAACAAAATTCTTTCTTCGAAAGGCCTGACCAGGGCATGAAAGGGAATTTGAAGCCTTTGTACATTAGGGCCAGGGTCAAACAAGTGGGTATCAACAAAGTTCTGGTGGATGGAGGAGCAATTATCAATCTAATGCCATAATTTACGTTAAAAAGGACTGGAATGTTTGATGCAAATGTGAAGCCACACAACATGGTCCTCTCAAATTACGAAGGTAAAATTGACACACATTGGTGGTGATACAGGTAGATTTGACAATTGGTTCAATTACAAGGCCAACTATGTTCATGTTAATCCCAGCAAAAGCAAATTGCAACCTGTTGCTTGGCAGAGAGTGGATACATGGAATAGGAGTTGTCCCTTCAACAATGCACCAAAGATTATCTATCTGGAGAGAGGATGGCATAGTGGAAAACATAGAAGCTGACCTAAGTTACTACATGACTTAAGTGAATCAGGTGGACATGAGAAACTTCGAAAGAAATCTAGCCAATATAGGGCCATGCAACCCAGTAGGAGAAGCATACTCACCTAACAAGAATGCCCTTTATTTCTTAACCCTCCACCCAAATGGTTTTCAATGGGATAGAGAGATCATGGGAGAAACAGAGGATATTGAAGGAGTGTCTGATATACAGCCAACTAGTTAGGATGAGGACATTGATTATGTCTGAATCATTGTTCTTCGAAAAGATTTCAGCCTACCTGGCTGAGAACAAAAGAAGAGAGACTCTCGAAGATGAGGTAACAAACATGGCTATCGAAGCAATAGATGATACACTACACACAGCAGGACCTGGGGAGCATTTTATTCCAAAACCTCCTGACGAACAGGTACTAGGCGAACAGTTAGAACAAAGGCTGGATGCTATATATGATGAGGAGCCCTTGGGTTTTGAGAAAGATCCAATGGCGTCAAGCGCAAAGATGTTGGCTCAATACACCTTTTAAGATATAGATCTTGGGGATGTGAGCATAAAAAGAATCACACATCAGTGCTAAACTGGATCCTAAGGTGAAGACAAGGGTGATTGAGTTGCTGAAAGAAAATAAAGATTGCTTCGCTTGGGATTATGACGAAATGCATGGTTTAAAAAGAGATCTGGTTGAATTAAAGCTGCCAATCAAGGAGGGAAATAAGCCTATCAAGCAGGCTCCTAGAAGATTCGCCCCATATTTTCTTTCAAAGATTAAAAAAGAGGCCGAAGGACTTCTCCACTGCAATTTCATCAGAACCACAAGGTATGTCGAATGGATTGCCAATATAGTTCATGTTATTAAGAAAAATGGTTAGTTGAGAGTATGCATATATTTTTGTGACTTAAATGCAACAACTCCTAAAGATGAGTATCCAATGCCTGTGGCAGAAATGCTAATAGATTTAACTGCAGGCTTTGAGTACCTTAGTATGCTTGATGGATACTCTAGATACAATCAAATTTTCATTACTGAGGAAGATGTGTCCAAAACAGCTTTTCGTTGCCCTGGGGAAATAGGTACCTATGAGTGGGTAGTTATGCTTTTTGGCCTAAAAAATACTGGGACAACTTACCAAAGGGCAATGAATTCAATATTTCATGATTATATAGAAACTTTCATGCAAATTTACATAGATGGAATTGTAATAAAGTTTGTATCAGACGAAATTCATCTGAATCATCTTTGCCAATCGTTCGAAAGGATGAGAAAACATGGCTTGAAGATGAATCCCCTTAAATGTGCATTAATTGTGCAGGATGGAGACTTTTTGGGCTTTGTGGTCCACAAGATGGGGATAGAAATCAACCATAATAAGACAAAGGCTATCATGGAAGCGAAAGCCCCATCAACTAAAAAGGAGTTACAATCACTCTTAGGGAAGATAAATTTCCTGAGAAGGTTCATTTCCAATCTAAGTGGTCGAACTCAAGCCTTTTCGCCCCTCCTTCATTTGAAACAAGAAAAGTTCGAATGGAACGAAGAACATCAAGAAGTTTTCAATAAAATCAACCAATATCTGATGAATCCTCCCATCTTGTCACCACCTTGTGGAAGGAAACCTATGAGATTATATATATCTGCTTCTGATGTTACTATTGGTGGTATGTTAGCACAAGAAGACGAAAATGGCATCGAAAGAGCCATTTACTATCTAAGTAGAGTCTTAAATAATTCATAAACAAGATATACTGTTATAGAAAAGCTTTGTCTTTGTTTATATTTCTCTTGTACAAAACATAATATTATATAAAACCTATTGATGTATATGTTTCTTCATATTTTGATGTTATCAAACATATGTTGTCAAAGCCAATATTACACAGTCGAATTGGCAAATGGGCCTTAGCCCTTACTGAGTATTCTTTAGCCTTCATGCCTTTAAAAGCAATGAAGGGTCAAGTGGTCTCAGACTTTATTATAGACCACACAGTGGTCGAAAACCCTTAACATTATGTTGAGTTAAAACCTTGGAGATTGTTCTTCGATGGTTCTACCCACCAAAAGGAAGTGGAGTTGGTATTCTGATAATTTCTCCTAATGGAATTCCAACAAAACTCAAGTATAGAATCGAAGGCCCCCTTTGTTCAAACAATGAGGCAGAGTATGAGGCCTTTATTGCAGGAATTGAAGCCTTGTTGGAATTGGGGGCAACAAGAGTCGAAATCAAAGGAGACTCTGGGCTAGTAATAAAGCAATTGACAAAGGAGTACAAGTGCATAAAATAAAATTTGATTATGTATTTTGTTATTGCAAACAGATTACTTAAAAAATTCGAATATGCAAATATAAAGCATGTCCCTAGAGTAAAAAAATCAAGAGGAAAATGACTTAGCACAAACAGCATCAGGGTATAAAGTGACTAAAGTAAAACTAGAAGAGTTGGTCGAAGTTAGGGGAAAGGAAATGGCTACCAGGTTGTCTCCAACAGATTTGGAAAGTACCCAGTTACGTTACGCTAACGAAGACACATTTGAAGTATTGGTCACTAACACTCCAGTAGATACAGATTGGAAAATTCCAATTGTTAATTATCTCATAGATCCTTCGATAGATACAGAAAGAAATACTGAGTATAGAGCTTTGTCTTATATCTTAATGGGGAATGAATTGTTCAAGAAAACCTCTGAAGGAGTTTTTCTAAAATTCTTAGGAGAAATCGAGGCATATTTGGCATTACCTAGTGTTCATAGTGGAGCATGTGGAGCCCATCAAGCAGGTCATAAAATGAAGTGGTTGTTATTTCGATATGGAATGTATTGGCCTACTATGCTTAAAGACTGTATAGAATTTGATAAGGGATTTCAAGAATGCCAAAAGCATGCTGGTACCTAACATGCTCCAGCAAGTGAACTTCATGCAATTATTAAACCATGGCCTTTCAGAGGTTGGGCGCTGGATCTAATTGGAGAAATTCGACCTACTTCATCTAAAAACCACAGGTACATTTTAGTAGGTATAGATTACTTTACAAAATGGGTTGAGGCCATACCTTTAGTAAATGTGGATTAGGAGACTGTTATCGAATTCATTCATAAACAAATAGTCTATAGATTTGGCATCCCAAAGAGTATCACAACAGACTAAGGATCAGTCTTTACTGGTCGAAAGATGCAGGAGTTCACCAAGGAAACAAGTTTAAAACTATTGACATTCACACCTTACTATGCTCAAGCGAATGGCCGAGTCGAAGCAGCCAATAAAGTGATAATTGGGTTGGTAAAGAAGCATGTAGGGAAGAATCCAAAAATTGGCACAAAACTCTAGACCAAGCATTATGGGCTTGTCGAATGTTCCCTAAAGAAACAACTAATACCACACCTTTCCAACTCACGTTTGGGTTTGATGCAGTACTACCAGTCGAAATCTACTTACAATCAGTTAGGATTCAAAGGCAAGAGGAAATTCCTTCTGACCTTTATTGGGAAATGATGATGAATGAATTAGTAGATTTAGATTTAAAAAGGTTGCATGCTTTAGAAAAATTAAGAAGACAAAAGGAAAGTGTGGCAAGAGTATACAATAAGAGAGTCAAAGGCAAGGCTTTTATTATAAATGACTTGGTATGGAAAGTCATATTACCTATGAATCGAAAGAATAAAGCGCTAGGAAAATGGTCTCCACAATGGGAAGGACCTTTTCGAATCCTAAAGGCATTCTCAAACAACACTTACGATGTAGAGGAGTTAGCTGAGGATCGAAGAATCCTAAGAGTAAATGGGAAATACTTAAAGAAGTATAAACCATTTTTGCAGGAAATAAAAATCATGACAAGAGAGTAAGCAGCAAAAATATACATAGCCAAAATGGTGATCGAATTAATTTAAAAACTGCCAAAGTGGTTTTGTCTAGAATTCTTACAATGTAAAGCAAATACAGTGAAATCTAAACTACACAAATCAAAATGAGATAGTGTTCTTCATCCTCTCATACTTGATCTTCGCCGGGCCAAGCTTGTATTGAACAACAACATGTATGCCTTTGAGGCGTTCAATTTCTTCATTCATGGCTGAAGCTCTTTTGACATGTTAAACGCTCTGTGCAGCCAAAGTATCAGCCTCAGTGGTGTCCAATCCTTGGATGGAAGCTTGTTTCACCTTAGCATCAGCAATCTTCTTCTGCAACTCCACAATGTGAGACTTCCAGAGTGTGATCGAAGTTGTATAAGTATCTAAATCCGCTTGGGCTGCCTTACTTGAAGCCAATAAATCCTCAGATGCTTTAGAGGTGCCGAGAGCTTTGTCAAATTCAGCAGTTTTCTCTTGTTCCCTTTCTTGAAGCTTCGAAGTTGCATCAACTTCCCTATTGTACTCAACATAGATTTGGTCGATTAGATTTTGGATATCTATCAAGACCTCACCTACGTTAGCAGGACAAGCAGTAATGTTGATTCAATTGATCAATTTTTTCATCCTTAAACAAGCAGTAACGTCTGTCTTCAGCACCTCGAACAAGTCAGCTTCGAATGCAGCTTTCTTCACTTGCTGAAGGAGTTCGTCATAGGAAGCTTCATTAACACTAGCACCAAATTGGGTCGAAGCCCCATAAGCACTTTTGTTAGAATAAGACTCCCTTAAAGCCATCATCAATTTCACATAATTGAGGGGATCACTCTTCTTTAGTGCTATCTTTTTCTCCTCAGTGAATGGTGGAGTTAGAATGGGATTTGGAACTGATCGAGCATGTGATCATGGTACATGAGTTTGTGTTGGATGAGTGTCCTCAGGTTATTGTTCGACCTCCTCTATTTCCTCATTGTCACGATATTATGTCTCGATCCCATCTGAGTATTTCTCTTCATCCTCGATATAATCTGCAAGAAATTAAGCCCTTTTTGAAGGAGAGTTACTGGGAGTACTTTCAGAGTCTTCGTCTTCCTCCATTATTTGCTTACCAGATTCTAGTAAGACATCTTTGCCAGGAGAGGAAGTCTCTTGTTCGACTTGGACATCACCTGTCGCGGGTTGATGAAGCCCAGTCGAAGACCCCTTGTTTTGGACAACACCATTGGATGAGGGAGGAGGCGAAGGAGTCTCTGTATTCAAAGAAACATCTTGGTTGATAGTGGAAACAGGAGGAGTAGTTGATTTATCTTGTAGACAGAAAAAAGCTTTTAGGTCAAGAGACATTTGAGAAAGAAATGAAAAGACTGAAATAATGATGTACCTTTTGATCACCAGGATTAGAAGCATTGCTTCCAATATGCTCCAAAATTACAAACCTAGAGGGTGAAGGTTTAACCTCATGTTGAGGAGGAGAGAGGATTTTTACTTCGATATCTTTCTGATTGGTAGCTTGATATGGGACATCTTTCGACGTTGTGGGTTTATTTTGTTTTTTCTTGGCCTTGAAGGGAGTGAGGAGTACATCTTCATCATCATCTTCAGGGATCACTATTGCTTCTTCATTGGGAGTTTTTCTTTTCTTTGGTGTTTGAGGAGGAAAACCACTACCCTAAAAAAAATGCAAAAATCATAGTCAGAGAATGCAAAAGGGTAAGAAGGATTCTTAGAAGTAGTACCTTTGCACTCTTTGCAACTTTTTATGGAGAATCATACTTTGTAGAAGGAGCTCCCTGACTGGAAAAAGTTGATGGCTTTGAGGAAGTAGTCGAATCCGCCTTCACTGCAGGCTTTTCTTTCTTTACGGTTTTCCTTTCAATAGCTAGAAAACACTATCAAAGTTAGTCAAATGCTCAAAATTTAGAAGTTTCCTAAAAAGACAATTAAAAGGACTAAGGAATCCTTTGGTTCCACACCTTCACGTGTCGGAGACATAATAGAGATTGCTGATAAATCATAGTGAAGGAAACCTTTGAAACTGTCCAGACTTCACTTAGTCGAAACTACTTTCTTAGCAGGTTTTCGGGAATCATTTTTAACTCATTAAAAGTATTGCCACAAGTGAACCAATTTGGATAGGGTGGAAAGAAAGCCAGGCCAAAATCAGCACTAGGCAATTTTGTAAATTTTGGTGGTTGCAGTTCAAAAGCCAAATCATACCTATGTTCAGGTTTTACAGAAGAGGGGATCTTTAAATGTGGAAGTTTCTTTGTAAATTTTTCTTTTAAAACAATTGTTGTATGGAAGACGGTTCGACTAAGATTAGTTGGATCATAGACAGTTTCAAAGAGTTTCTAGAAAGCTTGGATTTCCTTGGTGTGTGTCAGTTTACCTTTTGAGACGTTTTCCTGCACAAGGGAAAACACTTTAGTTAAACGTTCATTTATTTGAGCAGTATCGAACATGTTGTTCAAATAGAAGTTGGTCCACCATGTGTAGAAGCCACTGGTCATATAGAAGGCATGTTGATAGGGAATGAGACTAAATTCAGCAAAGTTGGCATGTTATTCCTGGTGTTTCTTGATATCTCGAACATAGTAATCCACACATGCAATGCAGATCTCACGTTTTTGAGTGAAGAGAAATTCAGGGATGAGTTGGCACAATCCAAACTATCGAGAGACAAAATTGGGCTGATAAGCCAACATGCAAACATAACTTTTCACTAGCATGATCCTGGAGACTAGGAGTCTAGGAAGAATAAATGCACGCCATTTGTTTTCAATATCAGTATCTGCATTCTTCACAACGTCTTCAATTGACGAAGTAAACCAGGAAGGATCATGAGTTTGATTGGCGAAATGAGCCATATAGGGGGTAAAATTGTGACGTTTCGAGAACACCAACATGTATTTGGTGAGGAAAACTTGAAGGTTTTAAGCATCATCATTGGGAGTTAGTTGTAAAAGTCTAGTTCCTTCAATGCTTCGACCTGCTATTTCAGGGTCCTTTTCGTCAATAGTTCCAGCAGTTCGAAGAGAAGGTTCAAAAGTGGCATTTAGCCACAGTTGAAGAAGCCAATAGGGTCCAGATAAAAGTAGGTTTGTGCCTAATTCATAATCCTTAAGTTTGGCAGTAGCATCCCTTAAACTTTCATACAGGCTATCTAAAAGTAACTCACTTAAACACACCTTTCGACCAGAATGTAACTGGTTTGCTAGGGTCAGAAATCTCTTGGCTACTTGCAGAGATTTGCAGCAAAAAATGAATTTGGATTTCCATAAGGCTAGGAAAGTTATGTGTTCAATGTTAGAAACATCTTCACCATCAATATGATACAAGTTTATATAAATGCTAAAAGAAGCATTTTTGACATTAAAGTCAATGGTGTTTTCAGACTCCAAATAAGGATTAAAAGTCTCTCCAGTAGGAGGAAGTCTGGTGATAGCAGCAATATCGAAGAAAGTTGGAGTTATCATCCCACAAGGGAGATGAAAAGTTTGTAAGTATTATCCCAAAAATACAGGGACGCTAGCAAAAAAGGCTGGCAATAGCTAAAACCTAGTTTTGACATTTGATTCAAGTCGAAGATTCCTAACTCTCTCCAAACCTGAGCTTTTCTATTTTCAACCTTAGTAAGCCAAGCTAAATAGGATTTATCTAAGGTTGGGCATGATCAAAAGGGTCTAAAGCTCTCAGTTATGTAATCTAGTTGGAAAGCTTCTCTCTCCGCCTTAGGGTTTGAAGGAATATCCTCAGAGGTTTTATCCTTAGAATATTTTTTGGGCTTCTTAGTGGAGTTTTCAATATTCTCCTTGGGGGGTACAATTTTGTTTGCCAAGGGTTTGGTAACATGATAAGTGGGAAAAAACTCTACATACTTTTCTAAGTTTCCTGTAACGATTAAGGGGCCTAAGAAACCTAGGGTTTTACCAGAGAGCAGAGAAGGGATTAGTACCTGGGAAGCATAAATAGCTTATTGTTCTTGAGTAAGTTTTGGAGGCGTGATAAACTCTTGATTTCCAGAAGTAAATTTTTTTCTGGTTGGTACACTCTGAGAAGATGAACCTTTGAACACTCCAAATTTCTCAGCGTGATTGGAATCCTGTTTGGCAGAACACATTGTTGCAGATTTGAAAAATTGATGAAACTTTCAAGAGAAATGGGAGCGTAAGTTAGAGAAAAATGTGAAGATTTTTGGGTTTGTAAAATAAGAAAGGGGAAAAGTAAAAGAGATGACCTTTTATAGTGGTCAGTGGAAGAGTTGGAGGTTACACCTCAAGGAGTTAGTACGACACGTGTCAACATCTTGTGAAGAAAGGTGGAAGACCACTATTAATTTTCTTGGAAGTTGATACATAATGATATTTAAACTGCTGCAGACACATCTTGATGAGATGTTTTGGAAAAGTAGTCATGATTAACTGTGACGTCAGGAATTAAAGGAAAATGAAAGGTTGCTTGTCAAAATCTGGTAATTACAAGAAATGCCCATTTCTGCACTAACTCGAAATAGTCATTTATTAGGGGAAATTTGTTAGCTGAAGATTTCGACATTTGATGAAAGTTGATTTGAGAAAATCGTGTTTCAAAGGATGGCATGAGACTTGGCCTTATAAGGTTATTTTATAAAGTTTATTCTTATAGTTCGATATGTCGAAGTGAAAATCAGAGTCAAAAGAATGAAATCATATTTCAACATATGTGAAGACTGCTTCGACAGTCACGTTAGATGAATTCAAAGCTTCGAGCGGGAAAAGTTTGAAATTCAAACTGATGCATTTTCGCCAGGAGGACGCGTGTAAGCGTCAGAATGTATGTGTTTGAAAATGTCAAACGTGGCGTGATATCATAGAAAGGTCGTTAGGGTCGAATCAGTATAAATAGGAGTCTTAGATGTTAGGATTAGAGGTTTTCACATTGTATACAAATCATTTAATACTCAAAGTACCGGATCGAGAGAAAAGAGTTTGCTGATAATGTATGTGTAAGAACACCATCAGTTTATTTAAAATCATTTTCTCAATACAAAGTTACTTTAATCACTTTCTTATTCTTTTTCGTTTCCAGTCAAGTCTTTAACAAATTTTGTTGAACTTTCCTTATTAGCATTATCTTTACATTCTTGCAAATATCCAGATCATTTCATTTAAGTTACATTTAGGATTTATAGTCAAACTTTAATATCTTAGGATAATCATAATCACATAGAAAGATCTTGTTATTATTCATATAATGTCAAACTTTGAGTCATGTTGTAAAAACACTAAGACACGTGTCCTTGAACAATCTAGTCGATCCTGTAAGTTACCAAAGTGTAGAGTTTGGAAGACTAGCGGTTGTTTGTCAGAAATCACTGGTAAATAGTTATAGGAGCTAAATGATGGCTAGGATAGCTTCTATAGGATGTATATGTAGTGTTTGGATGGTTGGTTTGTAAAGGACTTGAGAGCTTTTGCAAATTCACAAGTTTATGACTTTGTGAAAAATAAAACTTTGTGTGAGGTAGTGACTTTGAGCATTGAGGTCTCTCTGAATTCAAAAGCAAAGCCTTCTATTTATAGGCAAGATTTCTAGATTGTTAGAGAAGGAATCAGTTCAAATGGATTTCTCAAACAAAAGTTTGTTTAGTTGGATTGCAAGTGAAGGTACATGAGAGTTATGGTTCTAATGTGAGCATGACCTGATTTTAGGGGTGCTTTGTAGGTTGTAGATAGTTGCTTCTTGGTGTTGATATGTTTTGAAGTCCGAATCAACAATGTATGGGCTCAAGGAGAGTTGACATTGTATAAAGCATGCTTTACTAGAATGAAAGTGTAACCTTTCTCCTTTAAATGGCAAAATGGATTGGATAAAGCTTTACTAACTTGGATCATTTCTCAAGAGTGTGTGTAATCTTCTGATTAGAGATAGATTTACAAGTTTAGAGAATTGCAAAGTGAGATTGTGCAGCATGGTGTGAGATTTGGCCATAAGGTTTTCAAAGGAAATGACCTATAACTCAAGTATGGCATGCCAATTTCATGTCTTTGAATCTCCTAGGTCAAGCATAATAAATTTGTGCTCTTGGACATTTTCGAAAGCTTGAAACATGATCTTAAACTTTCATGTTGAATACTTTGGCTAAATCAAATGGGAACTTGGTGAAAATTTGCATAGAAGTTGAGATAAAAAACTGATCAAAATTTGTTGAAATTTTTTCTAAGTGTTGGATAAAAATAATCAGAAATTCATGGGCCCATATCTCTTAATCTAAGGGCTTTTTTAAGATCAACCCTCATTAACAAAGTTTTAGAATTCATCAATCCCTACAACTTTCATGTTGAAAGTTTTCTTTGAATCAACTTGGATCTTAGTGAAAAATGGCCATGAAGTAGTGACTTTGTTAAGAACAAAACACTTAAAAAAATTTATAAGTGTTTGAATATTTTCCAACTTTTGAGTTTTGTTGACTTTTTTTTATTCTTAATAATCAAGTTTGATAGTTTTTAATATCTTGATGATTCTTGATTTTTGAATTCCAATGTTGACCAAAAAGTCAAAGTTTGACTTTTGTGTGACTGTTGACTTTTCATCAATTGATTCAATTCTTCCACTATCAATCACTTGCATCTTTGGAAATGTCTTGAGACATGTAATAGGTCAAGATGTTGTATTTGAGCTCTTGATATCATGCTTTAAGCCATTAGGTCATGCACTAGGCCAACAGTTAATGATCAGTCATCTCCAATCAAAACTCTAATTTTGGCAATTTTTAACCTTTGATGATCTGAGGGCTTTCCTTGAGGAATCATGATTAACCCTTGATCTAATGATGAATATCACCTCAAAATGTTTATTTTGACAAAAAAATCTTGAATTTTGATTGTATGTTGACTACAATTGACTTTTTACCCAACATAGTTGATTATCAAACATCTGAGCCATTGACTGAGTAAACATGTGATGCAAGACTTGAAACTTGACATAAGAATTATTGAGGACCTATGATGAACCATGAAAGTCATTTGAGACTCTTTCAACCCAATCTTCTTTGAGAAGCGCCAAACTCTAATTGAAGACCCTTGCTTAGGAGGAGTTTTGACCAGTCAACTCTTGAGTGACTTTGAGTATTTGAGACCTTTGTGAGTATGTTTTGAAGAAAATGGGAGGGAAAATTTTGGGGTACAACAATACTTATAAAGATTTGATATTACTCGTTGAAGAAGGCATGGAAATAAACACATGAACCTATCTCAAAGAGTCTTGAGAATCAAGTAACCAAACTTGCCTTAATCGTGCGCAACGAAGCTTGAAGACAATGCGATCTCAATGCAATATGATGCTATGTGATGACAGAAAATCTTAGGGGGGAAAATTGGGGTATAACAGTTTCCCTTATTTAAGTGTCTTCTATCCAAAGATATGAAGGTTAAAATCTTTTTCTCGACGTGATTGAATATGCTTAAATACAAAACAAACCTTGTTTTAGGCTCTTAGATGCCATGCAATGCTTATGATTATGAATGTAAAATATAAACTTAATGTAGGTGAACATGACACACTGGGGAAGCAAAAAATAAAACCAACATAATAGAAAAGAGTTCGACCAGGAAAATAAATCTCTGGGGAACAACACGACTCTGGGGATAAAAAACTGAATTCATTGGAGAAAAATCAACTCCGCTGGGGAAAGGAGGACTCAACTCTATTAGGGTAAAGCCCAAAGGGGAGACAAAGGTAACATCAACTTGAAAAATGAGGAAAAACAAAAGGACACATTGATTAAAAAAACACAACAAACTACCAACTTATTGAGAAGGTAGCAAAAAGAGAGCAATGCTGATTCACAAGGGAATAATATACTACCAACTCAGGGTTGAAGGTAGAAAAGTAAGATAATACCGACTTAGGGATGATGGTAAACACCAGTACTTATGATTGGGAACAAGTGATTGACATCAGTGCTTATGAATGGGAATAAATGATTGACATCAGTGCCTTATGATTGGGAATAAATGATTGACATTAATGCTTATGACTGGGGACAAATGATTGACATCAATGCTTATAATTGGGAACAAATGATTGAAATCAGTACTTATGACTGGGAAAAAATGATTGACATCTGTACTTATGACTGGGAACAAATGATTGACATCAGTACTTATGATTGGAAACAAATGATTGATATAAGTACTTACGATTGGGAATAAATGATTGACATCAATACTTATGACTAGGAACAAATGATTGACATCAGTACTTACGACTATAAACAAATGATTGATATCAATACTTATGACTGGGAATAAATGATTGACATCAGTAGTTATGATTGGGAACAACTCGACTCCATTGGGGTAAAGTCCAATGAGGAGAAAGAGGTAAATGCTGACTAATAAATGATGGTGAACTACCAACTCATGGATGAAAGTAGAAAAATGTTGAATAATAATAAGTTTTCCAAAATTATGGCATTCCACCTAGAACGGGTCTCAACTCCTTCTTTAACCAAGGTATTCCGCCTGGAAAGGGTAACAAATTTTACCAACTTTTGGATTTATCCGAGAACGGTAACAATTTATTCTTTGATCAAGATATCACTTAAAAAGGGTGATAACTGTCGTAAAGATCTTTCAACAAACTGTCTTTGGCATATTGAAAATACCATCCATCCATTGGAGTACTGTGATCGGTGGATTTAGAACTGACTGTTTAAAGCTGGTTCGCGAAATGTCGCGGAAGCAAGAGTCGCCACCGTCTTTTATTTTCTCCAACATGGACAGGACAAAAGCACAACAAAATTCCTTATGAGAATGTTTCTCGGTTCGGGAGGTAGATTTATAGAAAGGGAAGGTGTTAGCACCCTTTCTATCCATGGTTATCCATGGGCTCTTAGATACTTGCTCTTATGTTTTCAAAATGTTTGCTTTTCAAAAATGTGAGTGGGTTTGAAAAAAAAGTTTCTTTGAAAGATTTCTGAATAACTTTTGTATCAGTCCTCAAGAGTGTTTGAAAAATTGTTTTGAAAGCTTTTTGAAAGTGTCGGTGTGAAAAGATTTTGTTTTGTTTTTTAGAGAGCAAGTATCCATGAGTCATCTACCTACCCTAAGGAATTAGGCTGTGTAAAAGTCCTTAAGGTAGTGCCATCCCACCATTGAGAGGTAGGTAGCACCACCGTTGGAGGTGTTCGGGTCAATTGGATTTTAGGGACAGTGTGGTCACCGAAGCAACAGTTAGGACACCTTAGAAGCTACCCTTATGTCCTAGATCCTTTTTAATCCGAGGCAACCGTTTCGAGGCAACTGTTTCGAGGCAACTGTTTCGAGGCAACTGGATCATGGACATAAGGACCGCTAAAACGTCCTATACTTGACGACCACGTTTCGAAGGCAACGAGTGAGGCGTACCCTAGAAGTGGTGTGTGTATTTGTGTGTTGTTTTCATGTTAACAGTTATCTTTGATCAGGGCATTGTGAGCTACGCGTTGTTTTTAAGTTACCATACATTCTTTCATGCAATTTAGAATTTAGGAGTGCGGAAAATTAAAAGACGGAAAGATAAAAGCTACGCTATTACAAGGCGCGGGTCTATACATCGCCAAAATACAAAGACCCATTTTTTAATAAAAGATGCGGAAAGTAAAAGAGATACCTAATTACTATTACATCCGGAAAGCAGTTACATAATGATCACTAAGAAAATAAGAATAACGCGCGAAAATGATTAAACTGAATGTCCGAGGGTTTTGACCCTTTGCTTGAAATTAAATTAAATTAAAGCCTAATTAATATTTAATTAAAGAAAGTTTTTTTTATGTTTTTTGATATTTAATATGGAAATAAAGAAAAGAATTTGAAAGGAAACCCTAATTCTAAATTATTTTTAGTTATTAAAGAAAATATTAAAGTTAACCTAATTTAATAATTAATTCATTTACATGTTTATTTACAAAAATAGTAGTAATTAATAATAATAATAAATAATGATGGAATTAATTAAGAAAAAATATAAAATGTCAAAAACCTAATTCTATAGAATTTTATTTATTAAGAAAAGATTGAATATTAAACCTAAATTAAACTAAAGTTAATCATTAGTTATTTATTTACAAAAATATGTTAGTGGTGAAATTAATAAATAAATAAATATATTTTGTATTTTGATTTTCTGTTTTTATTATGGAAAATTATTTTATGGTGAAGAAACAATTAAAACAATTAACAAGAATTAGAAAAGAAAATAAAATAAAATTAAAAAAAATGCAAACCAAGGGGGGTGTCAGGCCCATATGGAGGTGTTTTGGGAGTAACTCAGGCCCATTAGCACAAGCTCGTTTGACTTTCCAGATTGAGTGCACGTTGGTTGACTAAAGTGTACCATAGGCTTCAATCTGTGACCATTGGATGAGTGATCAAGGCCACTTGGCAGACCAACGCGTGAGGATGCATGATGGAGCTTTGAACGCTTGCTGCACGTGAATACTTGAGGAAAAATAACAACAAATATATGGGGGGGACCTGGGAATCAAACCCAGGTCCCTATGCTTGCCAAGCGTGTCATCCACCATCTGAGCTATGCAAACGCGTTTGTACATATATGGAAAACGAATATTATATAAAAAAAAACAAAGGTTAATGGTATAAAACAAAAAAATGCGCCAGATATTTGAATCTTCCAATCACGCTTGGACAGCTATTGTCTTCTTCATCTTTTGTACCTGCAACATGAAACAAGTAGCGGGGGTTTTAAACCCCCACTAAGTGCAATAGTGAAAAATAGCGAACAACTCTATGAGTCACATAAATTGAGCGCGAGGTTGCCATTCAAACCGTATTGAGCTCCTGAATTCAACTGTATAGGTCTCAGGGCCGGATTTTTCCTCTACAAGAAAGCCCTATTTTGAAAACTCGAAAACCCTAAATGTCGTTCATGGTAGATTTTGATACAAGCAGTTTTAATACAATTAAACTATACCAAAAGTTTCAGGGAGATGTCAGTAATACAAATCAATGATCAAAACATAATAATGATGCATATAAATTAGAATTCGATTATGGAAATATTTATGAAAACCGTGACTCTGTTCTACCATTTCCTTGGGTGTGAAAGCTTGTTCTTGATTGCAAACTCTTCCTGGGGACTTAGGCAACGTATTGGAATCTTTTTTAGGCGTGGAACGGCACTGCAAGTATGGTTTCAGTTTCCAAGTTTTTGTTGAAATTTTGTAACTTGGTTATGGATTCTCAGCAGCTTTTTCGTGTCTCTCTCAGTAGGGTTTCCTTATGCATATGTATGTGAATGATTCTAGATCAAAAATAAGCCCACAAGTCCATGGGTTAATGACTTGAATATTTGATTGCTAATCATATCTTTTTTCAATCTTTTTCCATGGAAACTTTGCCAATTATGGAAGATCTTGTCTTGTTGATTGAGAAACGAATTGCCAGCTTGCCCTAGTCACATTTGCTGCACAAAAAGATCTAAAAAAGCATATCTTTGAATTTTCTTATAATTAAAACCAATTAAATGAATTAATATAAATATAAATCCAATTAATTAATTAAAAATAAGAAAATAAATTATTTTGAGCTCAATGGGTCGTGCATAGGCCTTGGGTAATGATTCAAGGAAGAATTTGAGGCCCATTAGCAAATTTGAAGTGTTTTAGGCAAAGTTGACTTTTGAAAATTCCCAAAAATTTCCCAACTTCTCCAATGCATATCTTGCTCAATTTTGAAGCTATGAACATGTTCTTGGACATTTTGGAAAGGTCTTGAAGTCCTCTAACCAATGCCTTTGGTCCCATGTCATTTTGATTTACCAATCTCAAGTTACGGTCTTTGACTTAAAGTGCCTTTTTGTTGACTTTTGAAAATGACCTATAATGTTGAAATTGATAACTTTTTGTGAGAGCATTTCTTGGACTTGGAGTGTGAAGATGAGTTGTAGGAAATGTCATCCCCTTCAAAATGAGCATTGGATGGGATTTTTCTGATAAACCATGAAGAAGTTATGCCTTGGTCAATTTGCAGTTGACTTTTCAGCTGTCCAAAAATAGAAACTTTTGCATCTTGAGACTTTTTGAGCCATGCTTGTGGAATCATGATCAAGAATTGATCTAATGATGATTGTGGCTTCAAAATAAGATTTTGACCAAAAATTTTTACTTTTGACTGTCAAATGACCATTTTACCCCTGCAGTTGACTGTGGAGCAATTAGAGTTTCTGACTGTGCAACTTGATGCTGTGAGTCTTGAAACTTGACATATGGATGCTTGACAATGTATGTAGGCATGTGGGACTTGATTGGACCCTTGGAAACCTCAATTTCTTTGCAAGAACCAAAACCCTAATTTTGACTGTGTTAGGAGGCAATTGGACTGTGCAACCTTTGAGGGATTTTGAACCATTTGGAGATTGTCCTTGGCAAATTTTGAAGAATATGGGAGGGCAAATTTTGGGGTACAACAAGTACAGTCAGCCTTAACAACGAACTATCTCCCATAACAAAGAGATTACCATCCATTGGAGTACATGAAATCTCGACAACAAACTATCTCCCATAACGAAGAGACCACCATCCATTGAAGTAAATCAAAATAATCTTCTATGGGAACTGAGAGGCTTACTGGGGAAGTACATGTTGCTCAAATAAAGACACCATCACTTGCTGCCAGAAATAGCATTGCAATAACAATGCTGGGGAATGAATTTTGATTTCATGGGGAAATATAAACACATTCATGCTAAGGAGATAAATTATTCATGTGAAAAATAAATGCACATCCTCAATCTAGGTTTCACGGCCCAGAGAGGTCAAAGTAACATTGTTGTCGTGGACCACAAATTCAAACCAGGAACAAATCAGAGTGAAACAGTCAACCAAGACACTACCCAATGGGGAATAAACCCAAATGGGGATTAAATTCCATCTAGATAACGAGCTGGGTAGGAAGACTAAAGCAAAATTATTCCACGAGGAATAACTCAGTGGGGAAATTAAAAGGATATACACTTTCTGCTTAAGGTTAATACTCTATTGGAGAGAGGATAACACAAACTCTGCAATGAGGATAAAATAACAACAGAAACATTAATGAATGCAAATAAGCAATGAACTTTAATTCAACAATGCGTGATGTATGTAGGAAAGAATGAATGTATGTTGGGTATATGTTGGCAAAACATATGAACATAACTAGGGATAACCAGGCAAAATAAACTTGGGTAAAGACAACACTCGGCTAAATTACATCCAAGATGAGCATTTCCATAAGTGAGTGAGCTGATAATTGAGCAAACAAAGTCCTACTTCAAGGGTCAAATTATATGGAAAAGGAAATGTTGCTTAAAAACAATCAAAGCACAGTCCTATAGTAAATAACCATAAAGCTGCAACGATATAACAAACTCCTTATAAGCTTCACTGGGGAATATCATACAGACTTCGCTAGGGAAGACATTGTTGCATCATCTAGACTTCACTGGGACGTTGTGCTGACTTCACTAAGGAAGATGAAGCCACACATGCTGAGGGGAACCCAAATACAGTCTTCAACGCCAAGAAATGCAGTTGTATAAACTTATCAAGGAAGACCAAAAGGACTTCATAGGGAGAATCATCTTAAAAAGGGAAGCAATATCCCTGATTCATTTGGGGGAATTAAGAATTTAATCATCACAGCAAGAGGTCAGCTTAAGGGGATTTTAAATCAAGCGCAACACATGGCGAGAGAAAACCCAGAAAGTTGATAGTTGTCTCAACACTTCTTAGAAAATATAGTGCCCTTGTTTAATTACTTTGGAAGCACGTAACAACCACAATGTCACTACTGGAGAGAGAAATGCTCTTCGAGATATTCTACATCAATTCTCAGCACCAAGGGAAGAAGAAATCAACAAATGAGCAAAGGCTTCATAACTTTAAAATATCTGTTTGATCACTACCTAACTGGGGAAAGGAATCACACTCAGCTGGAGAAAATTGAATTAAGACTTAACTAGGGAACATGGGATTGCAAACCCAACACCTCTGAGCACCAACATAGGGAAAGCATGCTCCTGCCAATAGGAATAAACAGAGAGTACATTTGGGAGAAAACTTTTCAATATTCTGGAGTTCGTTCATCCCCGGAACCACTACTTTTGTCCTATTGATTCACAAAATTGAAGTAAAAATTAATTTGCAAATTATTTTAAAAAAGCATGTTTTATTATTAAGTCTTTTCGTTTTGAAAATTACTATCAATAATAAATAAATTTTTTGTAAACAAAATAAAATAAAAATTGCAAAGAATTAGATAAAGTCTAAAAATTTATTAATAGAATGGTAGTCTGCGAATGACTTGACTCCATAAATGATTACAAAGTTTAGAAAATGGTAAATACATGGAAAAGATATATTGAATTACAATGACCACTATTCTCTCTAACAACTTTGAATTCCTGCGCATAGGCTTCAGTTGAAAAGTGATGAGAATCTGAGAAGATTGTTGCTTCTATGGTCAAGTCTTGTTCGATGTAATTACCTGCCAAGAAATCCCTAACTTTTGTCTAGGTTGCCCTTGCAGGTTTTCAACCTACCAGAAAAATTTATTCTATTTATGTCTTTAACTTTTGCCTATACCGCCCTTTCGAGTTTTCAGCCTACTGAGACGCTCATTTTTGCCTAAGCCACCCTTTCGAGTTTCCAACATAGCGAGTTGTGATTTTAATCCTTTAGGCGAAGTATTTCTTGACCGCATCAGCATTCATGGAACATGGGAACTCCTCGCCATCCATAGTTTCAAGAATCAATGTACCGCCAGAGAAGGATTTCTTGACAACATATGGGCCTTCATAACTGGGAGTCCACTTGCCCCTAAAATTAGCGTTAAAATACATGATCTTTCTGAGCACGAGGTCACCTTCTCTAAATTCACGAGGCTTGACCTTTGTGATACGGTGGGAGAACTGACTAGGGTTTTGCGTTTGTTTTCGCAAATGTTTTGGTTGAGCAAGAGTCGCCACCGACTTTTTATTTTATCCTAAGGAAAGGTTTAAAAAGCACAGCAAAAACCTTTGAGATTTTTCTTGGGTTCGGGGAGTAGATTATAGAAAGGGAAGGTATTAGCACCCTTTCTATCCATGGTTATCCATGGGCTCTTAGGTACTTGCTTAGATCAACTTGCCTTGGTTTTCAATTGTTTGAAATGGTGCTTGGTGTGTGGTTTTGAAAATGTTTTGAAAAGATGCCTTGTATAGGCTACCCTTGTAACAATTCTTTACTCGAATGTTTTACAAAAGGTGTTTTGTCTTTTAAAAAGATGTTTCAAGGTTTTTTGAAAGTTTGTTTTGAAAGTGTTTGTGAAGTGGGTTTTGAAATTAGGCAAGCGTTTTCTTTGCAAATTGACAAGTACTTAAGAGTTATCTACCCTAAAGTTTTCTCAAAGATTTTTGTTATGTTTTAAACCTTTTTTGACAATTTTGTTCCACCATTGTATTTGGTGGACAATCTTGTATTAGGAGATGAAAGGGACAGGCGCGGGTCATCGTTTAGACCATAATTGCAATAGTGTTAAATGTCTTTGGGCAATTTTTCTTTAAAAGGGACTTGATCATTCATTTAGGCAACATTTTGAGGGACTATGATCATTTGATTGTTTGTTTTACCCAAAGAAATTCAACATACAATATGGCCCAATTATTTGAAGGCAACAAAGTGGAATACCCTAGGGGTGCAAGTGTGAAATGTGTTGTCTATTTTCATGCTTGTTTGTCTTGTATTAGGTCCAACTATTTTGTTCGTTTTATTCGCATTCAAACCCTAATTCTAGCATAGTAGGTTTAGAAAGCGTTAAAGTGCGAAATTTAAATTCCTACACTATTACAACACAATAATATGGGGAGGGGGGTACAATGTTCAAGTGGGGGAGATATTTAGACAAGAAATTGAATCTAAGCTATTACATCATTTGCTTTGAATATCTACAATATGATTAAAAGCATAAATAAAATAGAGATAGAACAAATATGCAAGAATGCAAAAAAGGGTTTTTATATGTATGAAAAAAGTATTATTTATGTAAAATAAAAAGAAAATAAAAAGGTATTATTTTTGAAGTATTTTCAAATTTAGGGTAAAAACCCTAATTTTTAATCAAAGGGGTATTAATCAATTATTTATTATTTACATACAAAAATAGAATAAAATATAGTATATTTGTAAAAAGGGCATTTTTTAGTATTAGATATTAAAAATAAAATATGTACATTTTTTGGTATTTTTATCCTAAGTATATTAATATATATCTATATATTCATATTATTTACAAAATATGTATTATATATATTAATTAATAATATTTAATATAAAAATAAAAAAAGTGTTTTTTCTATAAAATGTTTTCAGGAAGTAAAAATAAGATAAAAGTGTATAAAAAATATATTTGTGCTATTTTTATATTTTTAAACAAAAGGTATATATATATATATATATATATATATATATATATATATATATATATATATATATATATATATATATATATATATATATATATATATATATATATATATATATATATATATATATATATATATATATATATATATATATATATATATATATATATATATATATATATATATATATATATATATATATATATATATATATATATATATATATATATATATATATATATATATATATATATTTATTTATTCATTTATATACAAACTAAAGAAATAATCAAATAAATACTTAATAAATTCAAAAAATGATGAGAAAAATATTTTTATGTTTTTAATATGCTGAGAAAAAATAAATGAACCAATCAAAAAAAAGCAAAAGTCAAAAATATTAAAAATGAATGAAATGGGCTCAGGGGGTGCAAAACAAAAATCATGGTGTGAATAAGAAATATGAAACAAGCCCAGCCCAATAGACCCTTCTTCAACCTCCAGCCAAAAAACGTTCAGAAAACGCGCGCTTGGTTCCAACATTCAAACATCCTGATTCTTTGATCTTTTGCACAAACTTCCAACACAAAAAATGTTAAGCATGAAACCACGATTCCAAATATATAAAGAACATCTCCTAACTCTCAGAAATGAGAGAGAATTTTAACAATCCCAAATCCTGACCTAAGTTTTCTGCCATTTTCAAACCTTAAATTCTCACAGCTCAAGCAAAAGAAATGAAAAGTAAAAACATGTACATGTTCAGTGGCATGAGTAGAACATTGTTTATTCACAAACTTAAAGCTAATGATGTCTAATAAGAGAGATACGAGTTCACCAAGATACCTGTTCAGCTGAAGTTCTATCTGGCAATGAGGGAGCTTTCAGTGCAAGGTGATGATTGGAAAAGCTTCCTTGAGGTCCAGGGATGCTATTCCAATGTTTACTTTGTCTTGAAAGCTTCTGAATCGTGCTAGAGCACTCCACCTGCAAAACAAGAAACTGAAAATGGTGGAAGTGGTTAGAGGGATTACAGGTCGTGTTTCAAGGCATGGTTAGCTTGCATAGGTGCTAGGGAATGTATGTGAACTGGTTTGGGCAAGAGAGCTCGAGGGAAATGGGAGTTGGCACTCAAACTGCAGGCCTGGCCCTGTTTTTGCAGTTTGAAGATGATTCTGAGATTGGGAGTGTTTGGGAGGTGCTAGGGTCGTGCAAAAGCTTGGTTGAGATGTGTGGAGTATGTTTGATAAGTTCACTTAAGGGTTTCTAAGCTGATATGAGAGTTGTTGTGAGTTGTGATACTTTTCTTCACCCTTAAGCAAGCAAAGGCAACTTGGTGTTTTAGGCAAGTAGGGGACCTCTAATGAGCTGCATAATCTCTCCTTGATCAGAGTGATTTGCCCATAATCTTGTGCCAATTGGATTTTGTTTGTACTTGTGGATTTGCATCATGACATAAAGTGAAACTTTAGCAAAAATGGAAAGAATGCTTTATCTAATTTGGGATTAATCCATCATACAATGCTTTAGCTCATGAAACAAGGTCTTAGCACAATGAACATGCATTAAATTATTGAGTGTTGGATGGTTTTAGGACCTGTAATCAAGGGGCATGCTGAGTTTTGAAAATGCATAGTGTTATGAACATGTAACTTGGCCTAATCAAAAGTGAGTTTTTGCTATATTGTGAAATTCGAATCTCTCAAGTCATGAGGTTGTTTGATGAGTTCTTGGACATTTTGGAAAGCTTGGAATGTGTACTACAATCCATCTTTGAAATGCAATTTGAAATTCCAAGTGGAAGTGTATGGAAAATGGCCTTGAAGTGGGGTAGAAAACCTTGTCAAAATAGGTTAAAATTTCACTAAGTTAAGAATGGTTTAGTGCCCTTATTCAAAATTTGTAACTTGAGATACAAGCCTCAAATGGGAAAACTTAGTGAATCAAAGTTGTAGATTATGCAACAAGCTACAACTTTCATGTTTTGACTTTTGTTTGAATCCAAATGGATCTTGGTGAAAAAGTGGGGCAAAGTTGGGAAAAAATTAGGGTTTTTTATAACTTAGAAAAATTCTAAGTTATGAAAAATTCTAATTTCTAACCCTAATTTGCATTTTGTGATTTCTTGGTGAACAAGTTTCATGATTTGGCATTTTTTGATGAAAAATGAATCTTGACTCTTGATTTTGACCAAAAAGTCAAAGTTTGACTTTTCAGTATACAGTCAAAATTGAACAATTGACTGGGGAATTCAACTGTCAATCTTGTGTACTTGGGATCTTTTGAGTTTGTTGAGCATGTCAAGACAATTCCATGGGGTCCTTGAGTCCATATATGAGCTTGGTTTGCCATTGGCTAGGTCAAACAGTCAAAAATTGCCCTTGTGCAGTCAAAACCCTAAAAATGACCATTTTGCCCTTTTGGTGATCTGATCAAATTTCTTATGGAATTGTGATCCAAACTTGATCAAATGGTCCATATGAGTTCATAATGTTGATGTGGGTCAATTTTCATGAGGTTTGACTGTCAATTGGCCACAGTTGACTTTTTCCCCAATACAGTTGATTTCTAGGTCAACTGTCCAATTGACTGGGCAAAACTTGGAATCAAGGCTTGAAACTTGATATGGGTAAACTTGGGAGTCCTATATGAAGCATGAAAGTCATCTTAGGCATTTTTGGTCAAAACATCTTTGTGCAAACACAAACCCTAATTTGGGTCAACAGTGCAAGGAGAAGTCTTGAGCAGATGAAACCCTAACTGGATCTTGGTCTCCAAGGGCTTTGTGATGAGAAATCAATGAGAAATGGGAGGGCAAATTTTGGGGTACAACAACCTTCTTATCAAAAGCTCTCTTCATTCTTTTCTGATATAACTGACCACGAAACAATGTCTTCATTCTCTTTTCTTCAATTAAATTCAAGTGGTCAAACCTGTTCTAAACCCATCCAGCCTCTGACAACTTGGTTTCCATAATCACACGCAAAGAGGGAATTTCAACCTCGACCGGGAGCACTGCTTCTATGCCATAAACAAGATAGAAAGGGGTTTCCCATGTTGAAGTGTGGATGGATGTACGATACCCATGCAAAGCAAAAGGAAGCATCTCATGCCAATTGTTATAGGTAATAACCATTTTCTGGATCATCTTTTTAATATTCTTATTAGCAGTTTCAACAACCCCAATCATCTTAGGCATGTATGAAGATGATTTATGATGGACAATCTTGAATTCTTCACAAAGTTCTGCCATCATTTTATTATTCAAATTTGAACCATTATGAGTGGTAATCCTTCTTGGCACACCATATCGACAAATAAGATTGTTCTTGATAAACCTACTATCATATTCTTGGTGACATTAGCATAAGAAGCTGCTTATACACATTTGGTGAAGTAGTCAATTGCCACTAAAATGAAACGATGTCCATTCGACGCCTTGAGTTCAATCATCCTGATCATATCAATACCTCACATAAAGAAAGGTGTTGCAGTGGTATAGCAGCAAGCAAAAAGTAAAGTATTATTTTACCAGGTGATATAGGTTATATCGTATAGTGTCCACAAATGTTGGTTATCGAGTCTTCGTCCGACAAATCATTCGTTAATGAATTTGGGGGTTAAATGGAAAGGGTAAAAGTTATCAACAGAAAATAAATTCATTCTTCATAGAGGAAACTTATCAAGCATGCATATAGTCCACTCCTCACAAACTTAAACTTATCGACCAATTATACTTAACCTACGATACTCATCAATGTCATCATGTGTCAAACACAACACCCACTGTATCACCTTGATGGTGATCTCTTAACCAACCACAACAATGCATAAGTCAACCATGTTACTCGCGTTAATAATCTCACAGTCAACACAACCAACACAGAGGCATTAATCGCAGACACACAAGTGAATGTCATCTCTAAGTTTATCTCCAGAATCCAGAAACTAACAGACTATCATCCTAGATAAGAATCTGAGCAGTGTATGTCGATAACAACCCAAATCCCAAGCACAGAGCAAAAATCCAGGACAACAATCGACAAATATTTGTAAAGCAAATTAAATATAACGCCATGGGAGACAAATATACATAAGATCAAAGTAAATATACATACTAACCCAACTAAAAGAGAATACACAAAGAAGAAGAAAATGAACCACAAATATTCCAGTTTGTCAGCGCCAATCGAAGAGCAATCCACCCTAGATCATCCGTATGCAAGTCCCATAGTTGTTTTCTAAGCTAAACCTAGAGAAAAATGAGGATTGATGGAGTTGGGAGCATAAACTATCCCCCAAAACCATAACATTTATAAATGAAATAAAATAGAAATATAAAGAAAATATGGTCCGCACGCATCACCCGACAACATAAAATCTTTATCCCACAGAAAGGGAAATGAAAATAATCAAAGAAAAACCTGAGGAGGGGGAAGTCACGATCTTATGACCGAGAGATCGGGTACGGGAGTAGATTATGCAAGGGGAAGGTATTAACACCTATCACATCTGTGATACTCCACGAGATTCGCTCATGTTGTTCTAATCTAAAGGGTGTTTCTATCTAAATTCTAACAAGCTAAGGGAAAAATACATGTATGCAGAGTGTATATACAAAGAAAAAGGTTTTATTAGTCGTGCCTACCGCGGTTGCAAACCTTTGTGCCTACGTACGCTCTTCGTGCAATGAGAGATCAAGAAACTTTTAGTTCATCTAAATAATGTTGGTTTGTTGTGTGTTTTTTTATGAACGATGCTATCGAAGCACGTCCTTTTTGAAAAGGTTTTAAAAGAAAAAGTCCGAAGACAAAAGGGTTTGCATTGATTGGTGTTTTTTACCTTGGAAAAGGATTTGAGTAATGTTAGAGTGTTTATGAATTTGACAAAGAAAAAGAGTTTTAATTTTAGTTATGCAAAAGGGGAAGAGAAAAAATCTAAAGGGGACTAACCTATTTCTATCCCTAGTGTTATCATACAATGATAGTCCTAAAGTTTGAATAACAAAGGGAAATCTCTACCTATGTTAGCATGCATGGATAACAAACCTAATGTCTAACTTGCATCGAAAACGAAACAAGCAAATCCCAAGGGAGCATACGAAGGTTACATGCTAATGAAAAGCACAAGCACAAGATATGGACAAACAATGACAAGCCAAATGGATCTCATAGAGGGAGTAAGGAACTATTTATACTTGATTTGCTCGAGCACCGACATCGAGTAATAACTCGGAGCATCAACATCGAGCGACGTGAGCTAACATCGTCGGAATGAATGACAAAGCGTAGGGGGTTGGTTACAGACCTCTGTATTCCACTTTATTTGACTAAATGGACAAGAGTAAGCACGGTTCAAAGCATCAACGTACAATGTGAGCTAGGAACGACACCGACTAGAATGTGGAGGGTTGATTGCGGACCCTTTGTTCAACTTATTGACTCGATAGCAAGCACAATGATAAAAGGGGAGGGGAAATGACTTCTTCGAGGACTTTAGAAACAATGTCTATTTTGAGGTCTTTAAACAAACAACACGAAATTGCTCCTTTTGGAGTCTTTTGCAGACAAAAACATCGCCTCATTTCGAGGACTTTAACAGAACAAACATCGTCTCACTTGAGAATTTTAAACAGATTACCCACCTAAAGTAGGGCCTCCAAGTCATGCATCTCCATTCCTACTTATCATGACAAGGAAAGCGATAAAGGATGTGGAAACAAAAACCAGAATCAGTACAATACCAAATGAACAAGAGTTTGTAGCAAGCAAGCAAAAGTAGAATAACTCCGGAAAACTTCACGCAAGCTAGAATCAAAAACACAAAAGTAAAAAATATGCGTCAAAGCATCAATAAAGCACTATGAGCACGTGTGTCTGACACATCTGCAATAAATAGAACACCTGCACAAAAATTTAATATCCACACAAAAACACAAATAATGCATATATCTCAAGTAATGAGAATCAAAGTAAATCACATCGAAAGTGAATCCACAAATACACAAATAAAGTGTCATAACATGCTTTAGTCGAATAACCAAAAATTAGGTAATTGATTAAAAGCGCTCTCAAAGTTCCTTGCACAAGTCAACAAACATGTTAGAAATAACAAGGAAACATAATCAGAGTTATGCATTCTCATCACAATGCAATTTAGAATTAAATCATGAAGAAATGATATGCAAACATGCATTGCAACGTCAAAATGAAACTCCGGGCAGCAACTTATCACATACACGAGTGAGCGAAAAGTCGAAATAAAAATGACTGAAAACGGTACCGGTAGCCACCAAACTTTTCAAAAACTCAAATAAACCATAACCGTAAATTAAATCACCTCGTAAGCACTACTTACCACTTCTGGGAAGAAACTCCGTTAACACATGAAACAAACGAAAATTTGACCCGAAATCGACACAACTCAATGCAAGGCAAACATAATAGTGCATAAACCAACAATTAAAGTACATTTGAAGCTCAATTTATAAAACTGGGCAGCACTATACACATCTCATGAAATTATTCGGAAAAATACACCGGAATCGTACAAACTCAATAACAATCATCAACAATTGCACAATTAAACATAAACATGCATCAAATGAATATCAAAACACAACGTACATGTTAAAATGAAATATGGACTCCGTTGTTTCCAATTACAAAGTGCACGAAAAGTTGTCTCAAAATTCAACTGAAACGATATCAATGCTTCTCAATCAACTAATTAAAGCCAAATACGCATTAAGCGCGAATTAAAATATCAAACCAAGTGTGTTTCAAAATCCAGACATAACTACACCGTATCACAAAGTTGCTCAGAAAATTGTATCGAAACTGATTAAATTCAACCGTAATAGTCCATAAACGCGCAATTATGCTCAAGTAAGCATCAGACAAATTTTAGAAAGCATTTTACAACATATTTACACTTTCTGAGCAGCAATACGTACTTGAATCAAATTTGATCAAAACTGATTTCAACAATTACAAAAGGACGCGAAAACATGCTTATCAGTTCAAGTACTATTGTTAAGAAATTGTAAACAAGTTAAAAATGATCAATTCACATCAAAACACAAGTTTCCGATCATAAACAACATAATTCATAAGTTGACACAATTAATTGAATCAAAGGTTTTAATGTCACAAAAATATGAATCACCATTTAATTCAACTAAAAAACTATATAAACTCATGAATTCGACATTATTTTCGACAAAATTCGATCGAAAAGAAAATCAACGCGCAAATTCAATTGAAAATCAACAACACAAATTATTCGACGCGCAAGAATTATCGAATCCACATACTTATCACCTATTCAATTTTTTTTAATCCAATTCCACACCTATTCATCATCATCAACATAAATTCAAAAATCAAGATCTCAACAATTTCTAGAATTCAATTCAATTTCATGCTTATGTCAATTAAATTCAATTCAACTCAATTCTCAACAATAAAATATGCAAGTAATCAACTAAATCAAATAGGATTCAAGAATTTATCGGAAAGTGAAATTGAAGAAGATCAAGATGCCAGAAAATGATCGGAGAGGAGGAGATCCGCCGGAAAATCAATGCGCCGGAGGAAGTGAGGATTTGCGACTGTTTGTGGTGGCGGACTGAGGAGAAACCGACCAAAATCATGCCAGAGTTGGAGGAAACGGCGAAGGGAGTGCGCCAACCGGAGACACCCGGTGATAGAGCTTGCAGAATCGGAGTGGAAGATCAAGATTGAAGGAGTTGTTGTGAGTTGTTGAATTTTGTTGTGAAGGTTCTTGATGAATTTGGAGAGGAAGTTGAGAGAAAAGAGAAAGAGTTTTTGATTTTTGATTTGGTGAAATGTGAAATTGTGAGTGTAATTTTCTTTAAAAATTTGAAATTTGAAATATATAGTTTGGCTCCAAAACTTGAATTTTCAACTTATTTCGTGTATAGTGCGAGATCGAACCCCAAGCTCATCACAATCAGTGCGAAATCTTGATGCGTAATTTGAAACAAAAATGTCGACGAAGAAATTTGTAACGTGGCACCGAAATAATCGTCTCGATACGATAAAAAATAAGCAAGTAACGTTTCCCTGAACGACGAGAAACAAAGTGTAAAAATTCACAGTGCTGAATTTTACAGCTTATTTTATGTACGACGCACACATAAACCACAACCTCATGCCTTTTGGTGGAGAATCTCGATGCGATCCCTGAAGCGAAAATGCCGGCAACGAAATTTGTGACGTCGTGCAGAAAGAATCACCATGATACGATAAAAATCGAGCAAATTATGATTTTTCGAATGGCAAGAAACAATGGACTTATTTCAACGTCTTGTAAATTTCAGCTTATTTTCGTGCGCACTTAAAGAAGCAAGCCACAAATCAGAGCCTTCAAAACATAATCCAAACTCAAGCTCTAAAGAAAAGTTTAAGCTTATAAAATTTGTGATCTCACACTTCAAGAATTGTCCCGATACGATAAAAGTCGAGAGAGTTACGATTTTTACAATATCGATAAACAGTCTGGTACAAAATAGTTTTGGCATGCAATTTTCTCTGGTAATTGACACTTTTGCAAATCTTCTGCAAAGAATTAGCTCCTGGCCCGAACTTATGGCTTGAAGATAAAATCAAGACAAAATTTCTTTCCCAAAGAGCCATCCAAAAAAATCGAATCGGGCGAAAGTTATGAATTTTTGAACATCCGAAAAACAGCGGTTCAACACACTATTTTCATTATATTTCCACCGTATATCTTCAGAGCATTCGCGCATTCGGAGATCTTTCTCAATGAATTAGCTTCTGATTCGAACATGAAAACTGAAGAACATAACAAGATGGTTCAAATTCTCCAAGAGGCACTCAAAGATAATCTTCCAGTCAGAAGTTACAGATTTTTAAGCATCTGAAAACCAGGAAACTGACAAATCCACTATATACCATATTTTAGGTATTTAGCGCTTTAGAAAATCTTCATCGCAAAACTAGCCTTCTCCCTGAACAGATGAAATAGAGAAGACCTCAAGACAACTCTGAAGACTGGAGAATCATTCCCAAATCATTTTCTGATCTCAAATTATGAATTTTTGAAGTTTCACTATGAAACTAATTTTCTGTTCAAACTATCCAAAATCAACTGAAATGCTTAATTTTCCTTGTAATTCGAAGCACGATGGAACACATGAGAGCTTGGTAGGCTGATGACTTGATGACTCACTGATTGTGAAGCTCAAAAAAATATGCAGGGTGCACTTGAATCCCGAAAACCCTGACTATCTACTTTGCTACTGCTTGACGGAACACTTGAGCTTGAGATAGGGAAATTCTGATTCATACTTATAAAGATTTGATATTACTCATTGAATAAGACATGAAAATAAACACATGAACCTATCTCAAAGAGTCTTGAGAACCACGTAACCGACCCTACCTTAATTGTGCGGAACGAAGCTTGAAGACAGTGAGATCTCAATGCAATATGATGCTATGTGATGACATGAAATTTTTGGGACAAAAATTGAGGTATAACACATGGCTTATAAATACAAAAATTCTGAATTTGAAAATTATTCACTCAAAATCTTACATCCTTTTCGATATTCCAAACAATCTTCCTTGTATTCGAGTTCTTTATCAGTCTTGTCCAGGCTCGATTCAAAGGCTGAATTATCTTGGATATTCTCGTGTACAATAAAGAGAGTGCTTGAAATATTTATAAAGAAAGTGATTTCGTTCACGATTCTAACTTCGATCCATTTGACTTGAATTAATTTTCTAACCCTTAGTATACATTAAAACGTCTCCATACAAACATTTCAGCAAACTAAGCATGTAAGACGAAAACGAAACAAGGAGAAGAAGGAGGAGGGATTCGAAACCGAATTAACAAGCTTTTTTTACCTTCACTGGAATCTAAAAACTCTTGCCGGAAATTTTTATCTTTGCCGAAAAATTCACGCTTTCATTGGAAAACTAATACTCTCATTGGAATCTGGAAATTCTCACCGCGAAAACACTTTTCTGCCCCTTTGTATCGGTGGAAATTCACGCTTTCATTGGAAAACTAATACTCTGATTTTTTGTGTTGTTTTTAGATTTGTTGAAAGAGGAAGAGGTTTTGTGTGTTGATTTTCATTTGAGAAAAAGAAAGATGAGTTTGGTTTGATTTTTGAAAAGATTGAGAGAGTAATATAGAGAAAAGTTGGTTAGTTGAATATTAAAATTGAAAATTTTGATTATTTGAAAAAAAAATTCTCAAAAGTCAGAGCTAAGAAAAATAAGAAAAGGTTTGGGTAACTTTGAATATTTGGTAACTTTGTAACTTTGTTTCTACCTCTCTAAATTAATTTCTGTCTTTAAATATAATAATCTATTTTATTTATTCATTTTCCTTCTGTTTTGCCTAAAGTCACAAAGTTACACAACCCCAAAAATAGACCCTAATTGCAGTAATCGAAGTTTTTGCATTGAAAATAATATTTCAATTTTTAGAAAAGAATTAACCATACAACAAATTATTAATATATTTAATTTCTTAACAAATTTCTTTAGTATTTTCCAAAAATGAATTTGCGTAAATTGTAAAACAATGGTGGCACCCTTTTATTCATGGAACAAGAATCTCTACGGCATTGTATGGGTCCCATGTTGTGAGTCAGTTTGATTTTGTCAAGAACAATACAAGAATCGTGCAATTCTAAGCAACCAACCAACCAAGGTAAGGTTTTCTGTTTCTGTTTTGTTTGGTCACATTTTTTACTCTATCATCCTTTGACACTTTACCTTTTCTTTGGTTGTTTCTTTTTGTTTTGTTTTTATACTCACCCCAAATTCCGATTTTCTCATATCATTTCCAATTTGTCTTCTTTTCCGGTTTTAGATTGGGAAGTGGATTTTAAAGGCATTGACTTTGGGTTCTTGTTTTGCTATTTTTGGCTTAAATCTAGAGATGGGTGTTGGTTATTAGTTATAGAGAATCTGAAAGTTTCATTCTTTTGGAGAAAACAATGAAGGATTTTCCTGGGACACCTGGTACTTTGTTTGGTTTGGCTCTGAGGATATCACAGTTTGTTTTTGCTGCTGGGTCTATTGCTTCCATGGCTACCACACCAAATTTCTTTAATATTACAGCTTTTTGGTAATTCAACATTTTGCTTAATGCTTTTTTATTTTTATGCATTTATCTCTTTGGGTATAATTTTTGAATATTACAATATAATATAGTGAACCATAGTATTGACATGACTGAATCAAATTTATCTTGTATAAAAATATCACTAATGAGTTGTTTACCTTATTGGCATATGTTATTGCAATTGTATTCAAGTAGCATTAGAAGTATAGGATCCCGAGGACACTCCGATCTTGCTATGTCAAGAGCACTTCATAGTCATACCCTTGTGCGTTAGCCATGTGTCACCATCCGGGAGTCAAATTTTGCCACTGTCAGCAGCAGCCTGCTCATCGATTCCTCTCAGTCCTGTTTAAGTAGTAACAAGCTACTTCCATTATAGTTTACATAATAATGGTCTTTTGTTCTTGCTAAGGTTCAATTTCGGTCTTCCTTTTTCTGCTTGATGCTGCTTTTGGTATCTGTTTGTGTACTTCAGGTGCTTTCCTTCACTACAACTTGTAAAGTAATTACAAATTATATGGATCTTGAACCAAACTTTGACTCTTCAAGTCTCAGAAACGTCTTATATCCTGTGCATTTTCAAACTCAATGAATGAAAATAAAGCATTTTGCTTGAGTACTTTGGTCTCTGTTTCTCAACTTCCAATTCCCCACCAAGTAACAACTTCTTCCCAATCATCGCCGCTTTCTCTCTGTCCACTTTTTACTCATCATCGTCACCCTCGTAACCTGTTACTGTTCCATAATCTTGTTATTCATCCTACTCCTGAGCTACCTAAATCTCTAGCTGACTTGCTTATTATTGCTACTGAAGGTATGTGTTGAAATCCTACATCAACTAGATTAGTTTCTATAAGGCTAGGACAACTTTCATTACTTGGGCTAGCTTTTGGGTTTGTGTTAGCCCAAATTCTAAAATGATATCAAAGCTTCTTCTAGATATATCATTAGGCCACTCACATTTGTCTACACTCTACACTTCCAATGTCTGTGCTGCTGGGATGAAGAGCAATTTAATCAAGCACGAGATCTTAAGTAGGACTAGTCGGCTTGTGAATGATCATAAAACTTGGATTGTTAGCACGGCACGTAAGATCCTACGCTTGTGAAAGATAGTAAAAGTTGGATTGTTAGCACGACACGTAAGATTACGCTTGTGAAAGATCGTAAAACTTGGATCGTTAGCACGACATGTAAGATCCCACCAAAGGAAAAAGGGTAATTTCATACAAGCCCCAAGAAAGACCCAACACGTTTCGTTTTACAATCTTGTTTCAAAAAGATCAATCTTGACCACATTGGCGACGGAAACAATCTTACAATCCAGCATTCAATCTTGACAATATTGGTGAGGAGGTTGCTGAGTTTCATTATTTTTTTAGCTTTCATCATTTATGATCCTCCTTCTATGCTTTTATCTGCGCATTTTTGAGCTATTTGTTGGACAAATATCCTTTGGTGAAACACCGGTTGAGTGTTAGTTAATCGCATACTATCAATTTTCTTTTGTATCATGTATATGTTACTGTTTTTCCCATATAGTGTAGAAAATATGTACAAGATGAACTGTTTTACCATCAATATTGTGTGTGATCCAGAAATTTAATCGAATTGTGTGTATATAATGAACTGTTTTTCCCATATAGCATGCTTAGATTCATATGGAATTACTTAAATCTGATTGTTCCAGTTGCATTGCAGTTACTTGATAGCTGCAATGGGTTTACAAACCATATGGAGTTTTGTGCTCGCTTTATTGGACGCATACGCCGTGGCGAGAAAGAAAGTCCTCCACAATCCTGTACTAGTTAGCCTCTATCTAGTTGGAGATTGGGTTAGTCTCAGCCAAAACCTTGACTGTGATTTATTTATTACGTACAGTAATGTTGACAAATAGAGGCTATAGCAGTGCTATTGCGTAGCGAATTTTGAATAATTTTCTTGACCACTGTCGACAGGTAACAGCCACACTATCCCTAGCTGCGGCGTGTTCCTCAGCAGGCATCACAGTTTTGTACTTTAACGATCTAGGACATTGCCATTTTGGAAAGGAATGCCGAAAATATCAAATTTCAGTTGCATGTGCCTTCTTAAGCTGGATACCGATTTCAATATCGTCCTTAATAATGCTTTGGCTATTAGCCGCAGGGTAGCAGAGACAATATGTTGATTCCACCAAAAATTTCTTGTCGAAAACGTGTTTATCTTGTTCATAAATTACTTTGAGAGTGTCAATAGGAAAGGAAATAGATTAGATTTATACTCATTCAAATTGATTCCTTCATTTCAACTTGAATTGATGTGATAGCATCAGATAGTAAAGAGACAAAGAAAAATGTATTTCATTTTTCCTTGCCAAAGAAACTAGTCTACCAAAAGTTGTTGCAATTGGTAAGATGTAACTTCAAAGAGATTGTTGATTTGATATTGGAATTGTTTTTTGAAAAGGCTTGTTGGTCCTTTTATGTAAGTGCACTGTGAATTGAACATAAAATGTGTGGAAAGAAACGTTCCTTCAATCTCAAGTTTGAATATAACAAGGTGAGAAACATTTGTTCAAACATAGTTCGGAAAAATTCCGTACTCGCGTAGAGGAAACTCAATAATTGAAAAATATTTACTTAACCCTTTGTTTTCATTCGAAAGGATGATGATTGTTGCATTTTGAGTCCTACTAGAATTTTTTTTTTTGTAGGATTCATAATTCATGTTATCATTCACTTGGCATTAAAAGAGATTCGTTGTTCCATCAATTTGATGCAGAGCTCATGAAACTGCATATTTGATGTTGAAGAATCTCCTTTGAATAGTGAGCTGTGTAAGTTACCACAAGTGTAGTCTGATGATGTTTGTGCAGAAAAAATTGGGTGAGAATGTAAGACGTGTATTGAATACCTTTGCAGTTAGCTACATGGGGGAATATTGTGAGCTTGTCCTGCATTTGGTCAAGCATCAATTTGTCAAAAAAAAAAAGGGAGGAAGGGATTTTAAGGAATGGAAGGAAGGAGAGAGGAGAGATAAGAGATTTTTTTTAAAATTATATATATGTTTGGTTTAAAAGAGGGAAAGAGAGAGAAAGTGGAAGATTTTAATTAAAAATATGGTTAATAGGTATTATATCCAGTGCCATATATGTGACTTTTGAAAAATCCCTCTATATTTTTTTTATTGATGTGGATGATTAGTTATGTTATAAAAATAAAGAGAGAAGAACAAAGTTTAGAGAGAAAGATGAGAATGATTATATTATATTTTTCATTCATATCACTACATAATGAAATTCGTCATATTTATAGGACATCATATAAGATAATATAATCAATATAAGTTATTACAACTAAGGAATATAAATATTTGGGAGACAAACATCCATTATTCATAACATATTGGAAGACAATAATCCGTTATTCATAACATTCCCCCTTGAATGTTTGTTTAGGATATGTCTCGTTAAAACTTGACTAGAAAAAATTTAGTGGGAAAAATGTAGTTAAGGAAAAAGAGTATAATATTCTTTTAAGATAAATTCATTTCGCCCTCTCAACCGAATGATCATTTCTTCAACGAAGAAGATCAATTTTTTGTACTAGTTGATTAAAAATTCTACTTGGGAGTAACTTTGTGAAAAGGTCTGCAAGATTATCACACGAACAAATTTGTTGCATGTTTATATCACCATTCTTCTGAAGATCATAAGTGGAAAAAAACTTAAAGAAATGTGTTTTGTTCGGTCTCCTTTAATGTAACAATCTTTCTATTGAGCGATTCATGCAATATTTCTTCATATATGATTATTGTATATATTTTTTCAAAAGACAAACCACAAGTATTTTATATGTGTTGAATTAAAGATTTCAACAAAATGTATTATCGACTTGTCTCATGTAGTGCTAAAAGTTCTACATGATTAGGTAAAATTCCTGCTATATCTTATTTCATCGATCTCCATGAAATAGTTGTATCACCACATGTAAATAAATAACCTGTTTATGATATACCATTATGAGAGTCTAACAAGTAACATGCGTCGGCATAACATGTTAATTCCACTTTGCATACTTTGGAATAAAACAAACTCATGTCCATTTACCCCTAAGACAATGGAGTATATGTTTGACTTTATTCTAATGTCTTTGTGTAAGTGAAGAACTATATCTTGCTAATTGAGTAATAGAAATTGATATATCGTGGTATGCATAATTAGCAAGATAGACCAATGTTTGAATTACACTGAGATATGGTACTTCAGGACCAATTAATTTTTCATCCTCTTCTCGAGGTCTAAAAGCGCCTTCTACACATCCAATGATATAACATCATCGGGATACACGACATACAAGTTTTATCCATATAGAAAACTTTTAGCCCTTATGCTACATAACATATGAGATATGTCCATATAGAAACATTTTAACACTTTTTTTATATAACCTTCTTGATGTATGAAATTTCCATTGTCAAATGTTCACCTTGTAAGGACTTTTTCTTTTCTAAGTCCTTCATCTCAAACAATTTCTTTAAACAATTTATATCTTTTAGAAACTATTAGGTAGTTCTAATATTTATAACATCCACATAGACAACTATTATTGCAAATTCTTTTCTAGATTTTTTTTATAAAAATTACTAGGACACTTGGAGTTATTTGTATATCTCTTCCTTAGCAAATATTCACCGAGACGATTATACCACATGTGACCATATTGTTTTAACTCATAGAGATACTTGTTCAATTTTATGTCCTTATCAAGTGAACCATACAAATATGATGTTACAATATCCTTCATGTTCAAGTTAAGCCCTTCATGTGCTACAAGGAAAATTAATTATCGAAAATTAATTGAATCCACTACATATGGATATGTTTTATCAAACTCAATCTTAGGTCTTTGTGAAAATTATTGAACAAAAAATCAAGCTTTATATCTCGAAATTTCACCATTCTTATTTTTCTTTTTCACAAAAACTCATTTATATTCAATTGGTTTCACACCTCGAGGTCTTCGAATTATAGGTCCAAAAATGATTCGCTTTTAAACTGAGTTTAATTCTTCTTTAATTGAATTTGTTTATTTTGACCAATTCTCACTTTGTCTATAATCTTGGATAGAATTTAACTCATGATCTGTTCATTTTGGTCCATTCTCACTTTGTCTACAATCTTTGATAGACTTTGTTTCATGATCCTCATTATCATTTATCATCTTTAGCGTTATATTGTATACAAATACATTGCCAATGTAGACCTTATTTGGTTATCTTAATTTCGGTTCCGTCCCATTTTATCAATGATATAATTTATCGAGATCTCTTTATTTCATATTTCAAGTACTTGATTAGTTTTTATGGAACTGAAAAATAAGTTATGTCAAAGTGCTCTTAGAATTTTCATGTCCTCACTTGGATTATCTTTAACTTTAGTTTCTTTTCTTGGCAGAGGAATTTTAACATTGGCACTGACTTTCCTACCACGCTTATGATGCAGCTACGACTCATTTGCAATATTATATTTTTCAATAGGAGAATCCACTTAGAGTGAAGTATTAGCAGTTGTTAATTTAATTCATAAACTTTACAAATAAATTGTGTTTTGAACTTCGATGATCAAAATAATATAACAATATTTTATTTCAAATTGTTCATGTTAGGTATGTGATTTTATGATTGGAAGTAATATTGTTAAAACATGTACCACAACCAGATATTAAGCAAGATGTCGTGACATCTTGATCAGACATTGTAGCAGGCTCAGTTTTACTTCTTGGAAGATTTAGTTTATTTATTGTGAGATTCTATTCTATTTTATCTCACATATTTTCGCATTTCAAGAAGGGTTAATTTTAAAACAGTTGTTTTTATTCCAACTCTGCACTTGTTTCATAAAATAAAATGTTGAGACATTTTAGGAAACATGTGATGTTGTTCATTATTTTAAGGAGAAGTTTCTGCATAAACTATGCAACAATCAGTTTGTGGATTTGTATCTGTAGCAGTAGAAATGTTTAAGACTAAATCATTAGATTGACTAGACTTATACAGATCAAATTAAAAATCGCCACCGCGCTTTATTGTTTCCAAAAGAACGGGAACAAAGTGAATAACCCAAAAAGAGGGGGAAAGATTCCAGGTAAGGGGGTTGGTTATGCAAAGGGAATGTATTAGCATCCTAAACATCTACGGTACTCCGCAGGAACCTCTTTGTAAAAAATATGTATATTTTGGCTATAAAATGTTGTATAAAAATAGATGGTGGAGGTGAGAAAAGAAATATATTTTGTATGATTTTTTCACCCGCCGCAGTTGCGAACCTTTAGTGCCTATGTACCACCTTCCGTGCAATAGGGGATCAGGGTACACGTAGTTCCTATTTAATTTTTTTAAAAATACAAGTGTGTTAGTTAATTTTATGAGGTAAGACATCATCGTCATTGTCTGTGTGGAAAACATACTTACTACCCACAATCATGAGAAAGGAGAATTTGCATCATCTTAAAGTGGAGGATATGACTTAGATTTTTAAAATCAACAATGCCTCACTCAACACCCAAGTGGAAAATATCCCTCTTTACTATATATTGTAGAAGTATAGTTGTTTGCATCACTACAAGGATTGACAATAGCCTAATCTTTTGAGAAAAGTTTGAGATGAAAGCCAAGATGGCAAAATAGTTTGAATGAGATTGATTGATTTTTAATCTTCTCACAAAAAATGTTAATGTATTATTAATGTTGATTGAAGTTAATTCATGAAAATGTTTGAAAATGCATGGACCTAAGTCCAAGTTTATTATGAAAGTGGTTCAAGTTAAAAAAACAAGAAGAGTTTTCAAAAGGAAGAAGAAGATCTTTGAAATTAAATAAGATGGGAGGAGAAGAAGAGACTATCCTAATGCATAAGGTAAAAGCTAGGGATAAGAACCATCTAACCAACAAGAAGCCAATACTTGACATTATGAGCCAAGATAGAATTCCCATTCTTTGGATTGAAACTAAGCAAGCAAAGATACTAGACTTCTTGAAAGAACCAAACTTCAAGTGTATTAAGTCTTCACAAAAATTGGGCAGAGTAACGGCTGTATACGGGTGAATTCCAGACTACAAACAAGGAATGTAATCACAACAGCCTGCACACAAAACAAACAAACAATCCAATGTCTTAAGGTAAACCTCAAGAAATCCAGACAAAATATCAATTAAGGTCACAAGGTCTCCAATATAGGCCAAAGTTTCTATTCTTAAGTCCAAGAAGTCTGATGCTCCATAATGCCAAGGATAGTAACCAAATGGTCCAAGTATCATTAAATATTTTTAGGGTTCATGTTGATTATTAGGTGTCTTAAAAGAGAAAAGAAAAGCTCAAGTGAGCAAAATAAAAATAACAAGAATATAAATGCTCAAGTGAGCAAAATAAAAATGGCATGAAATGTAATGCTTAAAGTAAATGGTGTATAAAGCATAAAAAAATAAAGGGGCATAAAGTAAAAGCAAAAGATAAAATCAATTATTAGTGATTAGTAGTTAGTTGGATGATCATCTTGAAACTTGCATTTGAAACTCATTAGAGGATTGGTAGAACCAAAGCCTCCACACAACAAGTTGCATTTGCTTTTTGTCAAGTATATCATCCATTTGGAATCCTCAAAAGTACCATTTAATTATCAACGATGTTTAAGTGATCCGCGTTGACCAAAAGTGTTGTAGATCCATTAGAGGATTGGTAGAACTAAAGCCTCAACACAATAAATCTCAAGGTTATTGGATCAAAGGGATCAAATTAACATACTTGGGCTTGCAAACATAGGTTTGGGCCACGAATGATCATTTATTCGAATCGGGACAAAATTTAGCGCTATGTTAAGCAATCGTAAGTGGACTTATATAGAAGCCGCACCTATTTTGAGGCCGGTCAATAGCAATATATGCACCATTTTTTTTGAGACATGATATAGAGATCATGCTCCAATAATACTTAGTGCAACAAGAAATGGATGAGATGAAGAGGGATGAAGAAGAATATACAAACCACATTTTGAATTAAATTTTAATCAAACTATTATTAAAATCATTCATCCATTTTTGTGGAGTTAGACTCAACACTATGGATCCAATGATGTTAATAAAGTTCATGATCAAAACTCAACCCAAGTCAGCCAGAAAATAATCACAAAATAATATTGCATTTAATATATACATTAAAAAAGGTTTTAAAAAGGGTTCTAAAATAGAAATAGGAAATAAAAATATCAACTATAATTAATCAAGAAAAAATAAGTAAGGCCATAGAAAAATCAGAAAAGGACTCAAATATTTTTATGAAATTTTTGGCAAATTTTAAAAGTCAGAAACTATTTTAAAACTAATTAAATTGTTCAAACAAAAATAAAATAGGTCAAAAAATAGTAAACATCAATACGAAATTCCATAAAATTTTCAAAAAGTCAGAAATATACAAAATGGTATTTATGAATTTTTTTAGAATTAAAAAATGCCAGAAAGTATTTTTAAAGTAATTAAAAGAAAGAAAATAATGCAAAAAATATAAAAAATATCAAATATCAAAATAAAAATATGAAAAAATATTCACGAGATCAGAAATAATTCAAAGTATTTTTGTGAATTTTTTTATAATTTTTGGATAAAAAATAAAAGAGTTATGAATTTTTGAAAATTAAATCAATTAAAATATAAAATCAGAAAATAAAATAAAACAAAAAAGATATGGGCCATCAGATCATAGTCAAAACGTGTTAGTAAGATAATCCAATGAACCAGACGCGCTGTGCTTGATATGGACCTTAGTGAAATGCGCAGGAAATCAGAAAAAAGGCAACCAATGAAATTAAAACGCTTGGCACATTATCATTGGCTGAGACGAGACATGTCATCGTCTTCAATCTCCAGCCACCCTGCAATGGAGATTTTGTGAGATCCTTCAAACGGTAAAATTAGGATCCCAGACCAGTATCATTGGATTCGTCTCTTCAAGATGATCCTAACACCACCATCGCGTCAAATTTATATAAAGTATACAAAGAGATATGAATCAAAAACCCAGAAAATAGAGAGCACCTTCAATTTAAGATTTCTCTCTCAATTCTCAATGGATTTAAAAATTGTAAGAAGCACTAGAATCAGGAGAAGGAGTAGAACATGTTAGTGCTTTATTTGGATCTAAATGATGGAGAATTCCACCTTTTCGAAGTTCAAGAAAGAAGCTCTGAAATTGGACTTCTAGCTTGGATTATGGCTCGTTTTGCTTGGTTTAAGTGCTGGAGAGTTTGTATGATGCTTGAGGAAGATGAATGTGCAAAGAATTTTGGAGGAAAAGGCTGGAATCTTAGAAACTGATTTCAAAAATTTCAAGCTCGTGTGAGGTTTTGATAGAGTGTTTCTGGCTTTCAAATCTTGAGGAAATGAATGGGGGATGACCCTCTATTTATAGGGAATCAAATGGAATGTTCAAGCGTGTGAAATGATGAAGTTTGGAGGGAAATCGTGTGAACCTGATACACGAGCAAAGTGTGATTTGATTTCCATCAAAACTCATCCATTCCTTGCGTTTTAATGCTCTAATCCACTTTGGCAACTTGGTTAAACATGTTTAGATCACAAATGCGTGCTAATTTGATGTTTAGAGGCCAAAACATGAATTTCAAATTCTGACTTATGAAGAAACTTCAGTTCCAAGTTACCAAGTTCAATCCAATGTCATTCTCAGCTCAAGGGGTCTTAAGACATGATTCTTGATGCTTTAGAAAGATGAGGTTACAAGCTTTGTAATGGAAAAATAATGGAATCAAATGGATGCTTGAGATGAAAGTTATATTGGGTCAAAGTTGGAGAAAAAAAGTTGACTTTCTATACTTAGAAATATTTCAAATTTTTCTTCAAAAGTGACCTATAATGTTTTGCATCCAAACATGGCCTTCCACTTGGAATTTGCTCTTGGCCAAAAATGATGGCATGAAATAGACCTCTTAAATGACACTTTGAAACTTGAACCATTCAAAATCGCCAAAAATTGAGAGAGTTATGAATTGTTGAAGTTGGAAAAAAAATCTTGAAATGACCTATAATATTTTGTATCCTTAGGGCATCCTCCATCCATTTTCTCACTTTTCACATAAAAGAAGGAATAAATTTCACATCTTCAAGATCATTATGGAAAAAGAGTAGGCTCAAGATGATAAAAATTGACCATGTTACGCTCATTTGAAGTCACACATGAGAAAATGGGGGTTCATCTGGAGGACTTGTAATCTTTCTTTATCATCAAGCTTCTTCCACATGAAAACTCCTTGGAACTTTTGAAGTGGTTTGTTGATAACCCTTTGAAGAGAAGAATGTCTTAGGAATCACTCAAAAATAACAAAATATGAGCAAGATATATTTCTTTGAAGTTCAAAACCCTAGCTCCTAGATCAAGAAAATTCTTTAAGGAACTTTTACAATTTTGAACAAACTTCTTGTACCAACACAAATGCTTTGTAAATAGAAGTTGTTGAGGATGAAAATGAGAACTCATAGCCACCAAAACCACTTCCATATCTTGAGAATTGATAAAAATATGCACTTGTGACCAATGGGAACAAAGCCTTGTCCAAACATGACAACTTCTTCAATCAACCCCTTGTACTTTTGAATAAAATTTGATAACCTTGAAATGTGGTGAACCAAAATAACCTTGCCATGCCATTTCTTCCAAAACAAATCTAATGGTGAGGTTTGAACTTCCCATGCTTTATTGACTAGGGCATGGAAATAAACTCATGAACCCATGGAGCAACTTGCTAAATCTCATTGCCTTTACATACATTAGTAACAAGCAAGACAAACCAACATTACATTTTATTAATTAAAAGGAAAAATTAAGACAAAATATTCATGACCACAAAAGGAAACAAGTCAAGATGCTTGGTGATTCCTCAAAGAGCAAAGCTAAAGACAGGGAGAGAAAACTAAAATCCCTAATGTGATCTTGTTGTGATTGAATCAATATGGTACGATGAAGGGATCTTAGGGGAAAAAATTGGGGTACAACAGCTGCCCTTATTTAAGTTTCTTCTATCCGGAGATACGAAGGTTAGAAATCTTCGTGTCGATGCGATCGAAGATACTTAAATATAAAACAAACCCTATTTTTGGTCATAAGATGACATGCAATGCTTATGAACATGAATGCATATGAACAAAATCAAAGAAACACCAAACACTATTGGGGATGTAACAAAGGAAATAAAGAAACAAAAGAGAAACTCGTCCAAGAAAATAAATTACTGGTGGATCAAAAGTCTTGACTTAGAGGATGTTAAAAAGTCAAAGGATACACCAACTTCTACTGAAGGTGGAGCTACCAATGTTCACTGAGAGTAGAAAGAGGAGAGAAATAACAACACCGACATTCACTAAAGGTGAGCTACCAACGTTTACTGAGGGTAGAAAAATATAACAATCATCGACGTTCACTGTCGAAGACCCACCAACTTTCACTGAAGGTAGAAAGAGAAAATATATCATAGCATCGCCGTTCACTGATGATGAACTACCAACGTTCACTGAGGGCAGCAAAAAGATAACAGTCATCGATGTTCACTGCCGAAGACCTACCAACTTTCTCTGAAGGTAGAGAGAAAAGAAAATATCATAGCATCACTGTTCACTGACGATGAACTACCAACGTTCAATGAAGGTATCAAAAAGATAACAATCACCAACTTTCACTGAAGGTGACCTACCAACTTTCACTGAAAGTAGAGAGAAAATATATCATAGCACCGCCGTTCACTGACGATGAACTACCAACCTTCACTGAGGGTAGCAAAAAGATAACAATCACCAACTTTCATTGAAGGTGACCTACCAACTTTCACTGAAGGTAGAGAGAGAATATATCATAGCATCGCCGTTCACTGACGATGAACTACCAACGTTCACTGAAGGTAGCAAAAAGATAACAATCACCAACTTTCACTGAAGGTGACCTACCAACTTTCACTGAAGGTAGAAAGAGAATATCATAACATCGCCGTTCACTGACGATGAACTACCAACATTCACTAAGGGTAGCAAAAATATAACAGTTATCGACGTTCACTGTCGAAGACCTACCAACTTTCACTGAAGTTAGAGGGAAAATATATCATAGCATCGTCGTTCACTGATGATGAAATACCAACGTTCACTGAAGGTAGCAAAAAGATAACAAGTTTTCCCCCAAAATTATGGCATTTCACCTAGAACGGGTCTTAACTTCTTCTTTAACCAAGGCATTCTGCCTGGAAAGGGTAATATATAAGTTGTCTCAAATAAAGAGACTTCCACTTATAAAGACTTCACAATGAATTGTCTCTGCGATATCAAAAGACTTGCCATCCACTAGAGTAATTTTGGTAACGAACTTCAAACTATCTGCTCATAGGGAAGATAGCAAAAAGGGTAATGCCGACCTTTACAGGGAAGTATAGGTTGCTCAAATAAAGAGACCTGCTACTTGTTGTTTATGGAGGATTGTAAAAAAAAGGACTTTCTGGGGAATGAAATATGACTTCCTAGGGAAATGCCAATATATTTCTGCTGAGGAGATAAAGTCTTTTAGTGCAAAATAGATGCACATTCTCAAACCAAGGCTCGAAGTATGTAGATATCATAAGTAATAAAGTTGCTGAGGATCAAAGATTCAAACCAGAAATAAACTGGAACGAGACCTTCATCTAAAATACATTCTTTGATAAATAAACTTAAGAGGGAAACCCAAATCATCCATTCAAAGAGCTATACAAGAAAGCTGAAGCAAAAATCTTCCACGAGGGATAACTCAGTGGGAAAATTGAAAGAATATACACTTTCTTCTTAAGGCCAACACTCTATTGGAGAGAGGACAACAAAACATCTGCAAAACATGGTAATATGTCAAAAAAATATTAACGAATGTGAATGAGCGATGATTCGCCAATTTTAGCTATGCATGATGTATGTATAATGTATGAGTGTTTATCGCGCATATGCTGACAAAACAGATATATAACACTGGGAGTAAACAGGCAAAACCAACTCGGGCACAATCAACACTCGGCCAAATTACATCCAAGATGAACAATCCAAGAAAAAGTAAGCGCCGACTGAGGAAACAAAACCCACTGTCTGGTTTAACTTCCCTGAGGAGAAACGTAATCCGGAAGCAAACAAATCCAAGTGACAAAAAATAGTACAAATTCAGGGATATAACATCCTTCTCCCGGCTTCACTAGGGAAAATAACTCAGACTTCAACGGATAAACAAATGTTTTCAAAAGTAACACTTTTATTGGGGATTTGAAAAAAAATCAATTTCGAGTAGGGCCGACAGACATCAAATCATCAAAACATTCACTGGGGAATTAGTACCGACTTCATTGGAGAGGTCAACACCATATTCACAAAGGGAAAAAATCAATATACATTCTTCACTGGGGAAAACAGAGGCATGCGTTCTTCAAGAGTGATTACTGTACCAACTTCTCTGGGAAGAAAGAACCTCTATTAAACAAACATAATCTTCATTGGAGAAATCTTGGATTGAATCTTCATATCATGAAAACTCAGAAAAGAGGAGAGATGAACCAAAACTTGACCGGGGGTACTGGCGTTGCAAACCCTATACGATGAAACATCTTGAGTAAAACTTCTCTGAGAAGCAACTCGAGTTCGTCCATTCCTGGGATCACCACTTTTGTTGTTTCTCTTGCGTCACAAATTTTAAAGTAAAAATAAATTGTAATTTTTTTTTGAAAATCAATTTTGTTATTCAATCTTTTTTGCTTTGAAAGTTATTATCAATAATAAATGGGGTCTTTGCAAGCTAAATAAAAATAAGAAATGCAAAGAATTGGGTAAAAGCTCAAATTTCATTAATAGAATGGTAGTCTACGAATGGTGAGACTCCATGGATAATTAAAAAGTTTGGAAAATGATAATATATAATGGAAAAGATACATTGAGATACAATGACCACTATCCCCTCTAACAACTTTTGAAATCTTGAGCAGCAACTTCTGTTGAAGTATGATGAGGATCCGAGAAGATTGTTGCTCTAATGATCGAGTCTTGTCTGATGTAGTTACTTGCTAAGAAAGTCCCTAACTTTTTCCTAAGCTGCCCTTGTGAGTTTTCAACTTAGCGGGAAAATTATTCTGTTTATGTCTCTAATTTTTTCCCAGACCGCCCTTCCGGGTTTTCGGCCTACCGAGACGCTCTTTTTTGCCTAAGCCGCCCTTTTGGGTTTTCAACTTAGTGAGCTGTTATTTTATTTCTTTAGGCGAAGTATTTCTTGACTGCATCAGCATTCATGGGACATGGGAACTCCTCACCATCCATAGTTTCAAGAATTAATGCACCGCCAGAGAAGGCTTTCTTGACAACATATGGGCCTTCAAAATTGGGAGTCCACTTGCCCCTAGAATCAGCGTTAAAAGACATGATCTTCCTGAGGACGAGGTCACCTTCTCTGAATTGATGAGGTTTGACCTTTTTATTAAAAGCTTTGTTCATTCTCTTCTGATATAACTATCCATGACACAAAGCTATCACTCTCTTCTCTTCAATCAAATTTAATTGGTCAAACCGGTTCTGGATCCATTCAGCCTCTATCAACTTGGTTTCCATTATCACACGCAAAGAGGGAATCTCAACCTCGATTGGGAGCACAACTTCCATTCCATACACAAGGGAGAATGTGGTTGCTCCTATTGATGTGCTGACATATGTTCGATATCCATGCAAAGCAAAAGGGAGCATTTCATGCCAATCCTTATAAGTAACAACCATCTTCTGGATAATCTTCTTGATATTCTTATTAGCAGCTTCAACAGCCCCGTTCATCTTTGGCCTGTACGAAGATGAGTTGTGATGGACAATCTTGAATTCTTCACACAGTTCTGCCATTATTTTGTTGTTCAAATTCGAGCCATTGTCGGTGATAATTCTGTTCGACACAGCATACCGACATATAAGATTATTCTTAATAAAGCGCACAACCACCTGCCTAGTGACATTAGCATACAAAGCAGCCTCTACCCACTTGGTGAAGTAATCAATTGCTACCAAAATAAAGCGGTGTCCATTTGAAGCTTTGGGTTCTATCATCCCAATCATGTCAATACCCCACATGGAGAAAGGCCATGGGGAGGAAATCACATTGAGAAGTGTTGGAGGCACATGAACTTTGTCCGCATAAATCTGGCATTTATGACACTTTTTTGCAAATTTGTAACAATCAGATTCCATAGTCAGCCAATAGTAATCCGCCCTTATCATCCTTTTAGCCATTGAATATCCATTGGCATGAGTACCAAATGAACCTTCATGAACCTCATGCATCAACATATCTGCTTCGTGTCTATCCACGCATCTGAGCAGGACCATGTCATAATTTCTCTTGTACAACACATTTTCACTGAGGAAGAAACTGCCAGCCAATCTTCTCAATATCTTTCTATCTTTATTCAATGCACCAATCATGTATTCCTGAGTCTGGAGAAAATGATTGATATCATAATACCAAGGTTTCTCATCTGCTACTTCTTCTGTTGTAAACTGTAACGCCCGTAATTTAATTTATTAAATTATTTTTGGAATAATTGTGAAGATCTGTTGTGATAAATTGGATTTAATTATTTTATTAAGTGGTGAAATAATATTAGAAGTATAATATTATTTGATGTGGGCTTGTTTTAAAGGAATAGAAGTAGTAATGAGGGGGTGTATTAGTTTTGAGCCCATTAAGGCATAAAGAGAATAATAGGTTATTTTATTTTTATTATTGTTAGAAGTAGTAAGAAAGAAGAAGCAGTATAAGAATAAGGGTTTGAGAGGAAGAACGTGAAAGCTATTGGAAAGGAGGAAAGAGGCAGAACGGGAATTCAATCGGAAGTTATAGAGCGACCTTCAATCCAAGGTAAGGGTGGGGTTCTGACTCTATAATAGGGTTCGTGATAATTGGTATGTGGGATTAGAGGTGAAATGTTGTTTTGTTCATGATTGAATTATATATGATGTTATATGATGGAAATTGATGATTGAAAGATGAACGATGATGTTCCGATGCTGTTTATTTGATGTAGAATTATAGGATAACTGTAAGTGATGATTATCTATGATTAGATTAGGTTTTTAGGGCTTAAAGTGTGTAACCCGTAGTGAAAACATAGAGAAAATCGCAAAAATTACCCATGATAGAGCAGTATGTGTCAACCCCAAATGGTATGTGTCGATACAAGCAGGTCTTTGGACTCAGTATGAGTCGACACAAAGGAGTCTTGCATCGATACATGAGGACTTTTAGACTCAGGATGAGTCGATACATAGGAGCATGTGTCGATACATGCAGTATGGTAGACTCAGTATGATTCGATACAAGAGAGGATGCGTCGACTCATGTTTCGAGTTCAGCTCAGTACGCGTCGATCCAAGACGATATGCGTCGATCCATGTTGTCTGGTTTTTGGTAGAATGCTATAACTTGAGTTTTTGGACTCCGTTTGAGGTGCCGTTCGAAGCGTTGAATGGCTAACACAATGAACTTCATTCTCATATATTAAAATGAAGAATATGAAGGATAATCATAGTATCCAAATTAGGATTTGAATTAGTTCCTGCGTTGATCGTTAGGTTGATTTTTATGAAGAATGATGAGGATGAGATGATTATAGATTGTTGTTTGATTTGTAATAGTAGGACTAAAGATGATAATGATGTAACATTACAAAATAGTAGTATGTAGAGATTCGGTGATTTAGAAGTAAGTCTTAGTTGATTAACTAATTATAGGAAATATCTTATATAGGCCTATGGCCAACGTTGTGAAATTGATGAGTTGCTGTCGTATTACTGTACGACTGAGTTGTTGATGAGATGATGTTAATGAGAGTTTGTTTTGATGAATTATGATGTATAAATGATGTTTGATTATTTATGATGATAAATGATGCTGATGAAAAGACGTTGAGATGCTTTTAAGATGTAGGCTTTTGGCCAACCATGATGTTGTATTGAGATGTTGTCAATTATGGTGTGTTCATTACATTCATGATTGTGTCGCATACATTGCATTTTAAGATGGAGCTTATGCTCGTTGAGATGTCCTGTATTGGCGAATATTGAGATGAAGTCTTGTGCCTTGTTGATGCCTTTATTAATTGGAAATTTTTGAGATGGGAGTTCTGCTCCAATGGTACCACATGCATTTGCATAGTATTGAGTCACATTATTTGATTGCATAAAGAAGTCGTGTATTGATGTTGTGGATGTGCATTATTGTTGCAATTATTGTGGATTATGAGATGAGAAGTGGTGATGTTAAGTGATCTAATTTAATATATTAATTATCATACACTTTATTATATTGTTAGATATCTTACCCATTATGTTTGAATGTTTCCCTTATGTTGGTAACGTGCAGGTAATCAAGAGTGAAGGTTGTATACCTTCAGTTGTCCGAGTCGATGTCATTGCTCTGATATGTAGCACTCGAGGGGGGGGGGATGAACGCTTGTTGCTTTTGATTGTTGATTATTCAGTCGTTGAACTTTAAGTTGATTATTATTAAATTGTGTTGTTTTGAAGTTGCTATAATGATGATAAAGATGTTATTAAGAATTCCAATGCGTAGATGTTAAATTGTTGAATTATTGAATTAAAGTATTTATGCAGATGGTTCATCCGAAGTTTTAAAGTGTTATGTATCCACGATGAGTGCAATGAGCTTTTAATGATGAATTTATGGAATCCTGATTCGTTTGTGTGAGTGATTTTATAACTCTGATTTATTTATATAATTGCCGGGTAGAATTGGGGTGTTACAAAGTTGGTATCAGAGCAAAAGGTTGGTCCGTCCTTGTCGTTGAGTCGTAGTTGTCTAACAATCGAGTATTGTTAATTTGAGTTCTAACCATTGTTTATGTTGTAGTAAGAAGTTGAGATGGCTGGAAGGAATGATGCTGCACTTGTTGTTGCTTTAGAAGCAATGGCTCATGCGATGGAGAATCAGCCGAATGCTGACGGGAATGATGGATCTCGTAGCTTGGTAACTTTCCAGAGAGAGAATCCGCCTACTTTTAAGGGAAAGTATGATCCTGACGGAGCATTGGATTGGTTGAAAGAGATTGAGAGAATCTTCCGTGTGATGGACTTCACTCCAGCGCAGAAGGTTCGATATGGTACTCATATGCTAGCAGTCGAAGCTGATGACTGGTGGTTAGAGACCTGTCAGAGATTGGAAGCTATAGGTTAGAATGTCACTTGGGCTATGTTCTGTAGGGAATTTTTGAGGAAGTACTTTCCTGAAGATGTTCTTGGTAAGAAGGCGATTGAGTTCCTTGAGCTGAAGCAAGGGAATATGTCGATTGTTGAGTATGCTGCCAAGTTTGCTGAGTTGGCTAAGTTTTATCCGCACTACGCTGATGCAAATTCTAAGTTTTCGAAGTGTATCAAGTTTGAGAACGAGTTATGCCTGGAGATCAAGAAGGCAGTTGGATACCAGAAGATCCGTGTCTTTGCTGATTTGATTGATAGTTGCAGGATTTATGAGGAGGATAATAATGCTCATTACAAGATTATTAGTGAGAAGAGGGGTAAGCACCAATAGAATCGTGGTAAGCCTTATGATACCCCAACTGGTAAAGGTAAACAAAAAGTTGCTCAGGATCAGAGGACTAGTGGGGGAGATGCTCCTGCTGGTGTGGTTTTCTTTAAATGTGGGAAACCTGGGCATAAGAGTAATGTGTGTACTACTGAAGTGAAGAGGTGTTTCCGTTGTGGTAAGAACAAATATGTTGTATGTGAGTGTGAACATAAGGACATGGTTTGTTTCAATTGTAGAGAGGAAGGGCACATTGGTAGTCAGTGTCAGAAACCAAAGAGGGCGCAGACAAGTGGTAAAGTGTTTGCTTTGGTTGAGGATCAGGCAGCTGTTGAGGACAGACTTATCAGAGGTACATGTTTCATTAATAATACTCCTTTAATTACTATTATTAATACCGATGCTACTCATTATTTTATTGCTGCTGATTGTGTTGAAAGATTGGGTCTTGTGTTGTCTTCTTTGAATGGAGAAATGGTCGTCAATACTCCAGCTTAGGGGTCGGTGACTACTTCTTTTGTGTGTTTAAAGTGTCCCTTGTCGATCTTCGACAGAGACTTTGCTGTTGATTTGGTTTGTTTACCGTTAAGAGGTTTGGATGTGATTTTGCGTATGAACTGGTTAGAGCATAATTGTGTTCATATTAACTGTTATGACAAGTCTGTGAAGTTTTCTACTCTTGAAGAAGAGGAAGATGGTCTGTTGTCTACTAAACAGTTGAGGAAGTTGGTGCAAGAGGAAGCACATATGTTCTCGTTAATGGCGTCGCTATCTGTAGAGACTTAAGCTATAATTGAGGAATTGCAGGTGGTATGTGAATTTCCTGAAGTTTTCCCTGATGAAATTCTTGATGTACCGCCAGAGAGGGAAGTTGAATTTGCAATTGATCTTGTACCTGGTACCAGACCTATGTCTATGGCACCATACAGGATGTCTGCATATGAATTGTCAGAGTTAAAGAAGCAATTGGAAGAGTTACTTGAAAAGAAGTTTGTAAGGCCAAGTGTATTGCCGTAGGGAGCTCCAGTGCTGTTAGTAAAGAAGAAAGATGGAAGTATGAGGCTTTGTGTTGATTATAGACAGTTGAATAAAGTGACGATTAAGAACAAGTATCCGCTTCCAAGAATAGATGACTTGATGGACTAATTGGTGGATGCTCGTGTGTTTAGTAAGATTGATTTAAGGTCGGGTTACCATCAAATTAAGGTGAAGGATGAAGATATCTAGAAGACGGCTATCAGAACGCGTTATGGGCATTACGAGTATTCAGTGATGCCTTTCGGTGTTACTAATGCGCCGGGAGTATTCATGGAATATATTAATTGTATCTTTTATACTTATTTGGATCGGTTCGTAGTGGTGTTCAGTGATGATATTTTGATTTACTCTAAGTCAGAAGAAGAACATGCAGAACACTTAAGAGTAGTATTGCAAGTTTTGAAAGAGAAGAAGTTGTATGCAAAGCTGTCCAAGTGTGAATTCTGGTTAAAGGAGGTTAGTTTTCTTGGTCATGTGATCTCAGGTAGTGGCATCGCTGTAGATCCATCAAAGGTTGACGCTGTGTTGCAATGGGAAATTCTGAAGTCAGCTACTGAGATTAGAAGCTTTTTGGGATTATCTAGTTATTATAGGAGGTTTATCGAAGGTTTTTGTAAGTTGGCACTTCTGTTGACTAAGTTTACTTGTAAAGGTAGAGCTTTTGTTTGGGATGTTCAGTGCGAAGAAAGTTTTACAGAATTGAAGAAGAGGTTGACGTCGGCTCCGATTTTGATGTTGCCTATTCTAGGAGATCCTTTTATGGTGTATTGTGATGCTTCTAAGATGGGTTTAAGAGGTGTTCTTATGCATAATGGTAAGGTAGTTGCTTATGCGTCAAGGCAGTTGAGGACTCATGAGAAGAACTATCCTACGCATGATTTAGAGCTTGTTGCAGTTGTCTTCGTGTTGAAGATTTGGAGGCATTATCTTTATGGTTCTAGATTTGAAGTTTTTAGTGATCATAAGAGCTTAAAGTATTTATTAGATCAGAAGGAGTTGAATATGAGGCAACGAAGATGGTTGGAATTGTTAAAGGATTATGATTTTAGTTTGAATTATCATCCAGGAAAAGCGAACGTGGTAGCTGATGTGTTGAGTCGAAAGACTTTACATATGTCGGCAATGATGATTAAAGAGTTAGAATTAATAGAGCAGTTCAGAGACATGAGCTTAGTTTACGAGGTTACACCGTGAAGTGTTATGTTGGGTATGTTGAAGATTAATAATGAATTTCTAGACAGTATCAGAGAAGCTCAGAAGTTGGATGTGAAACTGGTAGATTTGATGGTTGGGATTGATCAGTCTGAGAATAGTGATTTTAAGCTAGATGCGCAAGGTGTGTTGAGGTTTCGTAACCGGATTTGTATTCTTGATGATGTAGAAATGAAGAAAGTGATACTTGAAGAGAGTCATAGAAGTAAGTTGAGTATTCATCCAGGAACTACAAAGATGTATCGAGATTTGAAAGGTTTGTTTTGGTGTCCTGGAATGAAGATTGATGTGGCTCGGTTTGTGTATGTATGTTTGACTTGTCAGAAATTGAAAGTTGAACATCAGAAGCCTGCAGGGTTGATGCAACCATTAGAAGTTCCAGAATGGAAATGGGATAGAATTTCAATGGACTTTGTGACGAGGTTACCTAATTGTTGTACCCCAAAATTTTCCCTCTCATTTCTCAAAGGATCATCCTGGACTCTCAGGTTTGCTTCTATCAAGTTCCAAGACTTGAATTATCACTTTTCAAGAAAATCATCCATAAGGGCAAAATGGTCAAAAGCACACTGAAAAGTCAAACTTTGACTTTCATATCAAATCAAGTTTCAAAATTTTATTTCATCAAGACATGAGATTGGTTCATCAAAAAAATCAGGAGTCAGAAATTACTTTGGAAAAATCAAATTTTCTAAACATTTAGAAAATTTTCTAAGTGTTAAGAGTATATGATACTTCAGAACTTCTAAGCCAGCCTCCACGCAAGTGCAGTAAGAAGTTGCAAACATGGTTGAGAACATAGTTCTTCAATCAGAACATGACTCTTCAGCATATGGAGTTTACGTTTCTGATCTTCTGCGATCAGAACATCACCAAATCCCAAAACCTCGTTTAAGCAACCTGTTTCCCTGCTACATCACAGTTCTGCAATCAACTGCTGACCTAGTCCACGTCTGTATTTTTCACAAACCCTATATTTGAACCAATTTAGCATATAAAAACTGTGATTAAAAATCAATGGAACAGTGTTGGCTCTTAAATTCGACACCCTTGTTTCATTAATGTCAGCCATTAAAGCTGAAGGTTGTTTTCGATTAGCTGAGTCTGTCGAAATGCCCATCGAAAGATGGCAATGTACTTAGAAGATTTCTTCCAAGAGAGAAGTTGGTTGCCTTCGACGTCGAAGGTGTTTCTCGTCGAAGATTCTTCTCGACGAAGGTGTTCGATGGTTCAGAGTGGAACGGTTTGAAATTCAAGCGTTTGGAGGGAAAACGGTTTCCAGCGGTTACCAAGTGCAACGTGTAAAGATCTGGAGCGTCGAACGTTGAGAACGTGCCAAGTGGAATCATCTCGAAGCAGTGTAACTGCCCGACGGTTACTTGGGATGTTTTAGTATAAATAGTAGTAGTTCACGCAGTTTCTCGCGTGTGTTCACAATTATATACAAAGTCACTCATATAGATTCGAGTACCCAGCGTGTGAGAAAGAATTGTTGAGAAATGTATGTGTGAAACACCAACTTTATTAATCAAAGTCATTTACTTTTCCAGAAATTTACTTGCTTTCTTCTTTACTTTCCTGTCGAAGTCCTTTATTTTTAGCCTTCATTTATTTTACCAAGCCTACTTCTTCATGCAATTTACTTAAAGCCTCTTTATTTTATTGTCATTTAACCATTATCCAATTTAATCAAAACCTCAAAATCAACCTATGTCCTAGGATCAATCTGATCGATCCTGCGAGTAACCAAATAAGTAACCATTTGGAGGATCAGCGATTGTTTACCAATAACCACGGTAAACAAATTGGCACGCCCAGTGGGACTGTGTGTTGATTGTTGAAAATAATCTCATCTTTTCGAGGAGTGTTGCATGTTATTGAGAAGTGGTAGAATATACACTAACGATAACAATACTGCCAGAAGAAGAGAAGAGATGGCGAATCCGCCAAACAATAACGAAATCCCACAAACGAATGTGGGAGCAACGGTTATCTCGACCGTAAGTGAAGCGACAACTGCTGGTTCGACACCAGCAGTAACGGTCACAGCAACGGGGCCATTACCTCCGTTCACAGGCCCCAAAGTGCCTTTGGGAACTCCCCCACCAAGGGGAAATTTAGGCACAAGGCCTTTTGTTCCCCCAGGATTTATGACAGGCGGTCATAATCGAGAGCCACTCTATGGCATGCCAACTTCTGACTTGGCTAGCCTGACGAATGCTGCGGCCACTTTTTCAGACCCTTTAGTGAGTGCCTCTTCGCCACTCCAAGGCTCTGGAGTAGGTATGGTGAATAGAAATAGGACCCAACTCCTAGGAGGAACGTCCCAAGTAGCCCATGGCCTTACAAATGCCTCGACAGCAGTCTTGAGGCAACAAATGGACGAAAGCAACCATGATATGGTGCAAATGTTGGCACAAACTTTGAGTACAGTGCTAAACCCTCTAATACAAAACACCACTCAATCGAATCAGCAGATGACAGCGCAAATGACGCGTTTGGCTTATTTCTTTGGAGTACCCCAACCTATTCGACAGCCCCAAAGGGCGCAAATAAGGGGAAACCAGGGTATATTCTTAGAGGAAGAAACCACCATCAACCAGGTTCAACAGCCTGTCGAAGAAAACCTTAGGGCTCGATTGGAGCAACCTGTCGAGGAACCTAGGGTAATAACCCCAGAGGTAAGGTTAGTTAACAGAAACCAAAATGCTGACGAAGTAGTTCAGCATATCCAATACCAAAATACGGGTTTGGAAAATAATCTGGCAACCATGATCGAAAGGATCATGACTCAAAATGGGATGAACATGGGCTTTCGAAGGCCCAACTTTACGTCTCCATTGTCAGAATACGTGTTACAAACAGACTTACCTCCTAGGTGTAAAGTCCCCAAATTCACTAAGTTCTCTGGGGACACGACAGAATCTACTGTCGAATATGTGGCGAGATACTTGATCAAAGCAGGAGATATTTCGAATAACGAAAATCTGAGGATCAAGTACTTCCCAAGTTCTTTAACAAAGAACGCTTTTACTTGGTTTACAACTCTCCCCCCCAATTCGATCCATCATTGGACCCAGTTGGAAAGATTGTTCCATGAACAATTCTACATGGGGCAAACCAAGATAAGCCTGAAAGAATTGGCCAGTGTAAAGAGACGTTTCACTGAACCTATAGACGAATATCTAAATAGGTTTAGGTTGCTCAAGGCGAGATGTTTTACACAAGTGCCGGAACATGAGTTAGTCGAAATAGCCGCAGGCGGTTTGGATTATTCCATTAGGAAGAAGCTAGACACCCAATACCTGAGAGACATGGCCCAACTGGCCGATAGAGTTCGACAGGTAGAACGCCTCAAAGCTGAAAAAGCAAAGGCAACGAAAACTCACAAGAGAGAGAGGATAGCGTATGTTGATATGGATGACGAAGATCCAGAATCCTTCGACGATACTATAACTGTCGAAGAAGAAGAAGTCGATTTAGCGGAACTGAAACAAGGGCCACCATACTCTTGTAAACTGTTGGTCCCCTCAAGTGGGAAAAATCCCATTGGTCCAGAAAGGACCAACGATAGGTTCCCCAAAAAGACTTATAGTTTTGACATCACAAAATGTGATGAGATCTTTGACTTGCTTGTAAAAGATGGCCAAATGATAGTACCCCCAGGGGTAAAAGTGCCTCCTCTTGATCAAAGAAAGAAGAGAGGTTTTTGCAAATATCATAATTTTTTGGGCCATAAAACTTCTCAATGTTTTCTTTTCAGGAATCTTGTGCAAGACGCTATCGAAGAAGGGAGGTTGAAGTTTTCTGACAAGACCCCCATGGCTGTCGACTCAAATCCGTTGCAAGCTGAAGCCCACTATGCTGAGCCTTCTGAGGTGAACGTGATAGAGGCAACCAGGAGCCAGTCGAAGAGGCCAGGAATCACAATGGTCGAAGTCTCAAAGGACCATATCAACGTGCCAATCTTTGGCAGTTTTTCTGGGAATTTATCCAGAAAGACAATAGAAGCAGTTCAGAAAGCGGTCGAAAGCCCAAAGCTGGAGACCGTTGAAGCACAAAAAACTGGACCAAAACCCAGTTCCCACTTGGCCACAGTTCAAGGCCAGACGGAGAATTTGGAGATTCAAATGAAGCAGCTGACCCTTGCCAAAAAAGATACAATGAATATCAACATGGTCGAACTCTCTGACCCAAAAGCATCAGAAGAGGCCATGAGGCAAGAACAAGCTAATAAGACTGCTTTCCCTCGGGAAAATGAAAATCTGGCAGATTTTCTACAAAGATGCCAGAAAAAGAAATCAGAGGTGATGCTGTGTCCAAGATGCAGTTCGATCTTTGACAAAAAAGCTGCTGAGCACATTCAAGGCGTAAGAGCAGCGAATAAGAGAAGGGAAAATGTTGATCTCCGACATGACCCCAGAAGAGCCTCCCAGAGAGGTTCAAACCAAGAAAAGAGGCCACTGACTTTCAGGCCTCCAACAAATGTGCCAGTAGATACCTGGTACAAAACCTCTGGTCGAAAAAGGCCAAGTGAGGAGAGATGGCACTCTTTCGACGTGCCAAGGGGTTCATCTTTAACTCAAAAGAAAGAGCCTCAAGTTGCTGCACCTAAAGTTGCACAAGTGTCAAGCAACTACAAAGGGAAAAATCCCATGTCTCGATCTCAATGGAGGAGATACCAAAGGAGACGAAAAGCTGAGAGGGAGGCTGCCAATGAACCAAAGGCAGAAACCAGTTTGAATGTTCCTCTAAGGAAGCAAAGGAAACCTCTAGAAAGAGAGCCAGTAACCAACATGCTAGTTTGGCCTAACCAAGGTGAAGTCGAGGACGAAGACGATTCTGAGTCTGATGATACTTTGGACATAATGGTGAATATAGTCTCAGTGCTGCCCAGAGAATTCAACCGACAGGTGGAGGTCGAAGCAAGTGACTGGGAAGTGGAGCAAGAAATGGCCAAACATAGGCCAGTGTGCTATTTCGTCATGGACAATGGCACCACTGAGGAACAAAATGGATTCTTCGAACCACCCACAGAGGCGATGAAAAATCACCTCAAGCCTTTATTTATAAGGGCTAAACTCGAAGAAACTACAGTGAATAAAATATTGGTGGACTGTGGGGCAACCATCAACATTATTCCTCACTCTATGCTAAGGAAAATTGGCAAAAGGGATGAGGACATTAAGCCTCACAACATGGTCCTGTCGAACTATGAGGGCGGCATAGGGACCACTATGGGAGTGATCCAACTAGATATCAAAGTAGGGTCTATCCTTCGACCAACAATGTTTATGGTCATATCGGCCAAACCTAACTACAACCTTTTGTTGGGCCGTGAATGGATTCATGGTGTTGGGGCTGTGCCATCATCAATGCACCAGAGGTTGCTGCTATGGCGTCCATATGGGATGGTCGAAAACATATAGGCAGATCAAAGCTATTACCTGGGCGAAGTGAATCACCTGGGGTTGGCAGATTTCGACAAGAACTTGGCTCACATAGGGCCATGTCCAACACCTGACTTCGACATGGCGCCAGCGCCAAATACTTTTTGTTCCCTATACCTGCATCCTGAGCATGGTTTCCAATGGGACAAAGAAGACTTGTCCCACATAGACTTCAGTGGGTTAACTGATATCCAACCAACTGGTTGGGGAAGTGAATTCAGTGATAATGACTGAGTCACAATCTTTGAAGCGAATTTCGGCTTATGTATCTGAAACAAAGATGATAACGGCTCTCGAAGCCGAAGTGAAGTACATGGCCACACAGGCCAATGATCAACAATTATCTGCTGCAGGTCCAGGAAAGGATTTCGATCCAGAACCCCCTGATATCATGCCAGAAGAAATGCAGGAACAGAGGCTCGACGCCATCTATGACGATGAGCCTTTGGGCTTCGAAAAGGACCCCTTGGCGAACAACATTAAAATGTTAGCGCAAGATCCTTTAGAAGAAATCAACTTAGGTGAAGGGTCAGAGAAAAGGCCAACTTACATCAGCGCCAAAATTGACCCAGAACTTAGGTTGGAAGTAATCCAATTGTTGAAAGAGTTCAAGGACTGTTTTGCATGGGATTACGACGAAATGCCTGGTCTCGACAGAGGATTGGTAGAACTTCAGTTGCCAATCAAACCTGGGAAGAAGCCAATCAAGCAAAGTCCAAGACGCTTCGCTCCAGAAATACTGTCGAAGATCAAAACGGAAGTCGAAAGGCTTCTGAAATGCAAATTCATACGCGTTACAAGGTATGTCGAATGGATTGCAAACATTGTGCCAGTAATTAAGAAAAATGGTACATTAAGGGTGTGCATAGATTTCAGAGATTTGAATGCTGCTACACCCAAAGATGAATATCCTATGCCTGTGGCGGAAATGCTAGTCGATTCTGCCGCTGGCTATGAATACCTGAGTATGCTCGATGGTTATTCAGGATATAATCAAATATTCATTGCTGAAGAGGATGTGTCGAAAACAGCTTTTCGATGCCCGGAGGCCCTAGGCACTTACGAATGGGTAGTGATGCCTTTTGGCCTAAAGAACGCTGGGGCAACATACCAGCGAGCAATGAATACTATCTTCCATGATTTTATTAACACTTTTATGCAAGTCTATATTGATGACATTGTTATAAAATCTGTTTCCAGGAAGAATCATATTGACCACCTTCGACAATCATTCGAAAGAATGAGAGAACATGGTCTGAAGATGAACCCTTTGAAGTGTGCATTCTGTGTGAAAGCTGGAGATTTCTTGGGCTTCGTTGTCCACAAGAAAGGAATCGAAATCAACCAGAACAAGACGAAGGCAATTCTGGAAGCGAAAGCGCCATCGAATAAGAAGGAACTGCAATCTCTGTTAGGCAAGATAAATTTCTTAAGGAGGTTTATATCTAACCTAAGTGGGAAAGCTCGGGCCTTTTCACCCTTACTTCGACTGAATAAAGAGGGGTTCGAATGGGGGCAAGAGCAACAAGAAGCCTTCGACAAAATCAAAGGGTACCTCACTAAGCCACCTATTTTGGTGCCTCCTTGTAGCAATAGGAGTATGAGATTGTACATAGCTGCATCCGACAAAACTTTGGGAAGCATGTTAGCCCAAGAAGATGAGAATGGGGTCGAAAGACCCATTTACTATCTTAGTAGAGTTTTGAACGATGCAGAAACTAGATATAGTGAAGTTGAAAAATTGTGTCTATGTCTGTATTTCTCTTGTACAAAACTCAAGCAATATATAAAACCAGTTGATGTGTATGTTTCGTCTCATTTTGATGTTTTCAAGTATATGTTGTCGAAACCTATCTTGCACAGTCGAATTGGCAAGTGGGCATTAGCATTAACTGAATACTCCTTGACCTTTATGCCTCTTAAGGCAGTGAAAGGACAAGTGGTTGCAGACTTTATAGTCGACCACTCAATTCAAGTTGAGGATATTAATTATGTGGAGATAGAGCCTTGGAAATTCTACTTCGATGGTTCCAGCCATAAAGATGGAACAGGGGTAGGAGTCTTGATCATTTCTCCAGAAAAAATTCCAACAACATTCAAGTACAAGATATCAGGTTCTTGTTCGAACAATGAGGCTGAGTATGAAGCTCTAATTACTGGCCTTGAGATATTGTTGGAATTGGGGGCAACTCGAGTCGAAATAATGGGAGACTCAGAGTTAGTCATTAAGCAAGTCACAAAGGAATATAAATGCATAAGAGAAAATCTCATTATGTACTTTGTGATAGCAAATCGTTTATTGAAAAAATTTGAAATGGTCAATATTCGACACATACCCAGAGTGGAAAATCAAATAGCCAACGACTTGGCACAAATTGCATCTGGGTATAAGATTTCAAAAACGAGATTACAAAGAGCAATCGAAGTTCGAGAAAAGATAAAAGCAACTTGTCTATCACCAACAGACTTGGAATCGACAAGACTAGGATATGCTGATCAAAGTAACTTCGAAATTTCGTTCATAGATAATTTGTCAGAGCAAGATTGGAGGAAACCCATTGTGGATTATCTTCAAAATCCAGGAGCTTCGACAGAACGAAAAACAAAGTACAGGGCGTTGAGTTATGTACTCATGGGTAATGAGTTATTCAAGAAGACGCCTGAAGGGGTATTGCTAAAATGCTTAAGTGAAACTGAGGCATACATAGCCCTTTCGACTACGCACGCTGGAGCATGTGGGGCTCACCAAGCAGGCCATAAGATGAAATGGTTGTTGTTTTGACAAGGACTATACTGGCCCACTATGCTGAAAGATTGTGTTGAGTTCGCCAAAGGTTGCCAAGAATGTCAAGTCCATACAGGCATCCAGCATGTACCAGCAAGCGAACTTCACTCGATAGTGAAACCTTGGCCCTTTAGAGGATGGGCGTTGGACCTCATTGGAGAGATTCGACCAGCATCATCAAAGAGTCAGAAGTATATACTGGTAGGCATTGATTATTTTACTAAGTGGATCGAAGCTATCCCTTTAGTCAATGTAGACCAAGAAAATGTCATTGAATTTATTCAAAAGAACATTATCTTTAGGTATGGAATCCCTGAGACTATAACTACTGATCAAGGATCAGTTTTCACTGGTCGAAAGATGCAGGAATTCGCTCAGGAAACAGGTTTCAAACTCCTAACATCAACGCCTTATTATGCACAGGCAAATGGTCAAGTCGAAGCAGCAAACAAAGTAGTGATTGACTTGATAAAAAAGCATGTTGGGAAGAAACCAAAAAATTGGCATAAGACGTTAGACCAGATTTTGTGGGCTTGTCGAACGTCCCCAAAAGAAGCCATAGGTACGACACCGTACAGGCTAACTTTTGGTCATGACGCAGTGTTGCCAGCAGAAATTTGTCTTCAATCTGCAAGGGTTCAGAGACATTATGATATTCCCTCTGAAATTTATTGGAATATGATGTTAGACGAACTAGTGGATTTAGACGAAGAAAGATTGCGCGCTCTTGACCTACTCAGGCTTCAGAAGAAAAGAGTAGAAGACTCTTATAATAAAAAGGTGAAACCTAAGGTATTTTCGCCTGAAGAACTAGTTTGGAAGGTGATTCTTCCCATGGATCGAAGGGATCGAAGCATGGGAAAATGGTCACCCAAATGGGAAGGACCATTCAGAGTTATCCAGACTTTTTCTGGTGGAGCATATGAAGTCGAAGAGCTAGGTGAAGATAAAAGGCTCTTGAGAGTAAATGGTAAATATTTGAAAAAATACAAACCTACACTCCAAGAGATAAAAATAAAATAATAAAGTAATGACTAAATTAACCATAAAAAAGCCAAAATGGAAATTTTTTATAATTTAGCCAAGATGGCAATGTTGTCGAATACATATTACAAAATATGGTTAAAAAGCTGAATCAATCAGAAGGGAATGGAGTCCTTGAGTCGAAGGTATTTGATTTGCTGCAGCTCCAATCTTTTGTTGCACCAGGCATTCGCCTGCACAAGCTTGGCAATCTGATCGTCGAAGCCTTGGGCTTTCTCAGCAAATTCTAGGCCTTGTTTGATTTCAGTTTGACTTTCGGTGTCTGGGACGGTCGAGAGAAGTTCCTCCTTGCGCTTAGTATTGGCATTTATCTTAGCCTCTATTTCTTCGATTTGCGCCCTGAAGGAAGCATTCTCTCGATCGATGGCATCAACTTCTTCTTGTTTAGATGCTTTTTGCTTCGACAAATCCGCAATTCGAGAAGTTGTCTTCGAAACAGCAGTCCATGCAGAAGAGCTTATGCCATAAAACACTTCAAGCTGGCTATTAAAGCCCCTTTGTCGCCGATAATCTGCTGAGACTTGATCAATAATGGAGTGTAACTCCATGATAAAGCCTGAGACTTCTGGAGGCACAGCTAACAAGTCTACGGCATTCAAAACAGCCCCCAAATATGATGGAGCAGTAGGGTCCCCCTCCAAAGCTTTCATCAAGTCCTTCTTGAAAAACTGAGCTTTAACCTTCGTCAAAGCCTCATCGAGAGGAGAAGTTTCAGTGGACTTCCCCGATAGGGTAGGAACCTCCTGGCTAGTGTCAGACGAACTCTTGCTCTCGATGATGGCGTTCAGATAGCTAACAGGATCAGTTTGCTTCAAGAGTTCTAAGTCCTCTTTCGACCTGTGCTTTGTTGAGGTAACAGCCCTTGCGACAACATTGTCTTGGGTTTGAGGCTGTTGAGTGACATTTGCCTCGACTTGATGCCCTTCGACTCGGACTGCGACAATACCAGCGTCATCATGGTGCCCTTCGCCAGCGTCACCTTGATCCTCTTCGCCAGCGGCACCTTGATCCTCTTCGCCAGCGTTGCCGTGGTCCCCTTCGTCACGATTCTCTTCCGACAGATCCACCACCTGAATCTCTTTTGGCTGTTGCTCTTCTGTTTGAGGATCTTCTGCTGGTTTTTCTACCGTCTCAGCATTGGCCTCATTTATTTCAGTATGGGCTTCATCGTTCGCCAAGTCTTTTTCTTGTGGCCTGCTGAGTTCAGCAGACTCCAATGTTTCAGAAGTCCTGGGCGGTGAGCTTTCAGTGGTGTCCTGAAAAGAGAAGAAGAAGAGTCTTCAAAATTCGAAAGAGACATAGTCGAATGTAGGTATCTACACCTGAATTACAAAAAGGTCTAAGAGATTACCTGTAAATTAGCTTCAGCCCCAGGGCTGGAATTGTCGCTTTCGACAGGCTTATTGAGAAGAACGTTTAATTCCTCCTCCGTTGGCTCCTCAATGATTACTGGAGATGGCCTGGGTTTTCTCCCAGCAACCTTTATTCTAATTGTTCGACCAGCAGCCTCAGGAGCAGGAACGTCCTTCGTCAGCTTTCGCCTTTTTAGAGGAGCAGGGGGAGAATCATCTTCTTCGTCGCTCCCGGATTCGACCATCAGTGCTGGCCGTTTCTTGGGCGAAGGTGCCTAAAAAACCAATGGGAGTTCGATTTAGCAGTTGCATCGAAAGTCAAAAGTCAAAACCAGAAGAAAATAATGAAAGTCTGGTTACCGATACAGAAGGCTTTTTCGAAGGGCCTTCCCCCTGTTGGTTTGTTGTGGTCTTCGCCGGCGCTATAGTCTTCGCCGGCGGTGGAGGTTTTGTTAAGGGGCCTCCTCCCTGTTGGCCTTCTGCAGCCTTTTTGGCTGCAGGCTTTCGAACAACTGAAAGCAAATAAAATAATTAACAGGCTAGCAGTCGGAAGAGAAAGACAAAGGAATTTGAAAGGATGAACTTACATTTCTTTATTTTGTCCAAGACAAGGACAAAAGATTTCTGAAGCTCATCCACGAAGTCCTTCTCGTCGAAAAACTCCTCAGCATAGTAACTTTTCCACCACTCCTCGAAGGATGGTGAGCAAAGAAAGTTGAGCTGGTAGTCAAACAACGAAAGAACTGTTCGACCAGCATATCTTCCGATATGTTTAGTGGCAGCTTCTTCGGTGTAGTCGTTGCAGAAGTATAACATAGACTTCTCCCTTGGAAAAATTGGAGAAGGTAGTGTTTGAATAATACCAAACTGGCGAGACACCAGGTTTGGTTGATATGCAATCAGACTCAAGTGAGTCTTAGAGCTCCTGAATCGAAGAGGCATGATTCTTGGTGTGAGGAACTCCTCCCACATTGTTGTATGTTCGTCAACCTGAGGACCACTCGACGTCCTAGGATGTGGCCTTGTGAACCACTCTGGGCCAACCTTCCGTCGAGCAAACGGAGCCATAGTCGAAGCAAACTCTTTCCTTCTAGCAAACATCAGAAAGAAGTTTGTGAAAGTTTGCTGAAGCTCCAGTCCATCTTCCATTGGAGTCAACAGAGCCAGTCTGGTTCCTTCGACACGTCTGTTCACTATCTCTGGAGCCTGCTCATTTATCTGAATCTTCTTAGGCAAGAAAGATTCGAAGGTGGCATTGAGCCACAGTTGGAGCAGCCAAAAAGGTCCAGCAAGCAGCAGACTGGCCCTGTTCTCGATAATCTTCAGAAGAGTCGCTCCATTACTAATCGACTCATACAGGCTAGCCAAAATCAATTCTTCCAAACAGATATTTTGGCCATGATGGAGTTGTGTGGCGAGAGTGACCATCTTCTTGGTCACCTGTAAGGACTTGGAGCAAAACACAAAGCGTTTCAGCCATAAGGCTAGAAACGCAATGTGTTCGACATCCGACACAGCATCTGTCGACCTGTCGTGGTAGTGATTGATGAAAGTGGTGTAGGTTGGTTTTGTGGCAGAGAATCCAATCTGATCCTCCGACATCTCCTCCGGGTCGAAGTAGTCCCCAGTGGGTCGAAGGCCAGTGATGGCGGCCACATCGAAGAGTGTGCGAGTCAGCATTCCACAGGGAAGATGGAAAGTGAAGTGGGAGTAGTCCCAGAAGAGTAGAGAAGCTATCAACATCTCTGGGGAATAGTTAAGACCTGTCTTCGACAGCATGACCAGGTCGAATATCCCCATGTCTTTCCAGATCGAAGCTTGGCGTTTCTCCATTTTTTCCAGCCAAGCACTGTAATCAGGAGTAAGGCTAGGGCCAGACCTGAAAGCCCTAACACCTTTGTTGAAGAAACGGAGGTCAATTTTCTCTTTAACAGGGTCTTCATTATCCTCTGCATCTTTCTTGGCGCATGCAACCGGTTTGAGTCTCTCAACTACCGGAAAATAACTTTTGATCTTCATGGCCTCAGCAATGCTTGGGTACAATGGGCCAGACATAACAAAGATCTGGTTGGAATATCCAACCGGGATCATAAGGTGGCGTGAGTAAGCATCACGTACAACAATGTCCAAAGGTTCAAGGACCCTTCGTTGGCCCGTGGAAGTCACTACTGGAGCGGTGACGAAAACCCTAGGTTTGACGTTTCCAGATGGTGCGTTGGCGCTAGGAGCATTGGAAGAACCAGATGCCATTGTTAGTGGTGAGGATGAAGACGAAGTGAAGAAAAGAGGTTTGCAAAGTTGACAAGTTTGTATGCAAATGGAGAAGTCTGAAAGCTAGATAGCGTAAAAAGTCCCACAATGGGTACTTACTGCTATTTATAGTAGTGGGGGGAAAATCCCCAAAATCGAGGACATTAAATGCCATTTAATGTTGCAGAAGGTAGTGGGACACGTGGCGTCTCCCTGTTGTTTTAGCCGTTCTGCAGAAATGGAGGGGTGCAGCGTGCGCCCTCGTTTTTGGGAATTGTCATAATGACAAATTCTGAAATGACGCTTGGCACACTGCACGCCGTACTGAGGTGACGTCTTAGGTACGGATAAATGATGGTTTTTCTTGGGATTGTCAGTGGTTGGTAGAAGACAACAAAAAGTGCACAATTTAATTTGTGACTAAGAATGAAAAGACAGGTGTCGAATGGTATTTCAAAGAATGCCTTTTTCTTTCAGAGTCGAAATAAGGCATTCTTGGGGGGCAATTTGTTGGCTCTTAAATTCGACACCCTTGTTTCATTAATGTCAGCCATTAAAGCTGAAGGTTGTTTTCGATTAGCTGAGTCTGTCGAAATTCCCATCGAAAGATGGCAATGTACTTAGAAGATTTCTTCCAAGAGAGAAGTTGGTTGCCTTCGACGTCGAAGGTGTTTCTCGTCGAAGATTCTTCTCGACGAAGGTGTTCGATGGTTCAGAGTGGAACGGTTTGAAATTCAAGCGTTTGGAGGGAAAACAGTTTCCAGCGGTTACCAAGTGCAACGTGTAAAGATCTGGAGCGTCGAACGTTGAGAACGTGCCAAGTGGAATCATCTCGAAGTGTAACTGCCCGACGGTTACTTGGGATGTTTTAGTATAAATAGTAGTAGTTCACGCAGTTTCTCGCGTGTGTTCACAATTATATACAAAGTCACTCATATAGATTCGAGTACCCAGCGTGTGAGAAAGAATTGTTGAGAAATGTATGTGTGAAACACCAACTTTATTAATCAAAGTCATTTACTTTTCCAGAAATTTACTTGCTTTCTTCTTTACTTTCCTGTCGAAGTCCTTTACTTTAAGCCTCCATTTATTTTACCAAGCCTACTTCTTCATGCAATTTACTTAAAGCCTCTTTATTTTATTGTCATTTAACCATTATCCAATTTAATCAAAACCTCAAAATCAACCTATGTCATAGGATCAATCTGATCGATCCTGCGAGTAACCAAATAAGTAACCATTTGGAGGATCAGCGGTTGTTTACCAATAACCACGGTAAACAAAAAGTATACCAAAAAGGTTTGAATCCCATTTGTTTTCCCCCACAAAACCACAACAAACCCGTCTATAAATAATTGGATCCTTCATACGTTCAAGGGGCTGGCTTTTAGAGAGAGAGAATCATCAAAAGAGAGAAAAGAAACCTATGAAACCCTTCGTAAAAATCCAGAAATCCCAAACAGAAAACCAAACCTTTGTTCTTCCCTTTGAATCAAAGAACTTGGCATTTTTCTCTTCCGTTGCTCTTGCTGACTCCAGAACATCTAAAGGCAGCAGTTCAATTTCCAAGCACACGCTCCAGATTCAAGGTAAGTCTTTCTGACTTTGCATCTTTTCATTCAGAACACCATTAAACATGTAAATATCATAGTATTGATGTTGTCCATATCATTGCATAAGTAGAAAAGTTGTGGATCAGAACTTCTTGATTAAGGTTAGGCTCAGGATCAGGATTAGAACTTCTATAAACTGTTGTGCAGTTATCCTTCTGATTTGCTGTTTGTTGAAAACTGAATAAGTTATCGTTGTGCTGACTAATATGATAATAGAGTTGAAATGTAACACATAACTTATATTTTTCACTCACCATTTTAACACACAGAACTTCTATGATTTTCTCACTGTTTAAGCATGCAAAACTTCTGAGTTCTCTTCACTGTTTTAACACACAGAACTTCTATGATTTTCCTCACTGTTAACACACAATAAACTTCTAATTTTTACATGCTGATAATGCACTGAACTTCTGATGTTCGCTCACTGGCTTAGCACAATACAAAACTTCCGATGTTTCCACTCACTGTTTTAACACGCACATAATTTCTAAGACTTTCTCAGTGTTCTAACACTCAGAAGTTCAACACGTAACAACCCATAATTTCTGTATCTATCCTTTAACATTTCTTGCAGGACCTCAGAGTGTATCAACTCAGAACTTCTGATTTCCTCTGATGTTTCATGTTGAATCACAGCGCACCCGATATCAGAACTTCTGATCCCCTTTGTTTTGCTTTCAGCAGCATGTTAATTCTATCTCTCATTATTCCTCTTCTTATCATTTTCAATATTAATACCCTTTTATTAACATAAAAAGGACATTGTGATACGGTGGGAGAACTGACTATGGTTTTGCGTTTGTTTTTGCAAATGTTTTAGTTGAGCAAGAGTCGCCACCGACTTTTTATTTTATCCTAAGGAAAGGTTAAAAAGCACAGCAAAAACCTTTGAGATGTTTTCTTGGGTTCGGGGAGTAGATTATAGAAAGGGAAGGTATTAGCACCCTTTCTATCCATGGTTATCCATGGGCTCTTAGTTACTTGCTTAGATCAACTTGCCTTAATTTTCAATTGTTTGAAATGGTGCTTTGTGTGTGTGGGTTTGAAAAATGTTTTGAAAAGAGGCCAATGTGGTGGCAACCTTTGTAATGATCCATGTTGGGATGTATACAAAGATGTATGTCTTTTGAAAAGGTTTTCATTTGTTTTTGAAAGTTGTTTTTGAAAGTGTAGTGATGTGTGGTTTGGAAATAGGCAAGTGTTTTGTTTTGCAAGTTTGATTCAAGTAACTAAGAGCTTGTCTACTCCTAAATTTCTCAAAGATTTCTCCTATGTTTTTAACCCTTTTAACAATTTTGTTCCACCATTGCATTTGGTGGACAATCTTGTGTTAGGATGTGAAAGGGACGGGCGCGGGTCATCGTTTAGACCATAATTGCAATGGTGCCAAGTATCTTTGGGTAATTTTTCCTTGGAGGGACTTGATCATTTTTTAGGCAACTTTCGAAAGCGTCATCGAGGGACTATGATCATTTGATTGTTTTGTTTTGCCCAAAGATACTTAACATGCAATATGGCCCATTTATTGAAGGCAACAAGTGGAATACCCTAGGGGTGCAAGTGTGATTAGTGTTGTCCATTTTCATGCTTGTTTATCTTGAAATTAGGTCAAACTATTTTGGTTAATTGATTTGCATACAAAACCCTAATTCTAGCATGGCATAATTAGAAAGCTTTAAATTGCAAAAAATAAAGTTCCTAAGTTATTACAACACAATATATGGGAAGGGGGGTACAAATGTTCAAATGGGGGTATTTTGACAAGGAATTTAAACCTAGACTATTACATCAAATTGGGAATTATACAAATTATTTAATATACAACAATTAAATAAAAATGGAATAAATATGCAAGATGCAAAAATGCTTTTTATATGTATGAAAAAAAAGTGTTTTTTATATGTCAAATAAACAAAATAAAAAAGTATTAATTTTTTGGAGTTTTTATGTATTTAGGGCAAAACCCTAATTTCATTAAGTAAAAAGTATTAATTATTTAATATGTACAATGTTTAATAATTATGTACAAAAATAAAATAAAAATGAAGTATATTATGAAAAAGTTATTTTTTAGGTTAAATATTAATAAAAATAAAAATGTATATATTTTGTATTTTTTAACCTAAATATACTAATGAATATATATGTATTTGTATTTATTTACTAAATATATTGAATATGTACAAAATAATAATATTTAATATTTATTAAAAAAAGTATATTTTATATAAAATGTTTTCAAGAGGTAATATAAAATAAAAATCAGAAAATAAACATGTTTGCATTATTTTTAATATTTTTGAATAAGAGTATATCTATATATTTATTTATGTACAAATATCAATTTAAACAAATAAAAGCCTAATAAATATAAAAATGGTGTGAAAAATATTTTTTATATTTATAATATTATGAGGAAAAATAAATAAGTCAGAATAAAAAAGAAAAGGTCAAAAAATCATGAAAATAAGCATAATGGGCCAAGGGGGTGTAAAAGTAACAAAAGGGTGCAAATAGAAATATGAAACAGAGCCCAGCCCAAAAGACCTTCTTCAACCTCCAGACTGTTTGAACATGAACAAAAACGCGCGTTTTCTATCTCCAGATTCCTGGACTTTCAAGCAAAACTCACAACATGAAAAATGTAGAGCATTAAAAGACGAATCCAGACATATAAAGAACTTGACTTAACTCTCTAAGATGAGAGAGAATTTCTCCATCCGTAATTCTTGACCTAAGTTTCCATCAATGTTCAGACCTTAAATTCTCATAGCACATGCAAAATAAATGAAAAGTAAAGATATGTACAGCTTCAGGGGCATGAGTAGAACATTTTTCATTCACAAACCTAGAGCTAACAATGCTTAGATAGGGAGATAGAAGTCCATGAACTTACCTGTTCAATTGGAATCGTATCTGATGATGGAGGTGTTTTCAATGCAAGGTGATGATTGGTACAACTTCCTTGATGTCCAGGGATGCTATTCCAAGCTTTACTTTGTTTGGAAACCAAGAGAATCGCGTTATGGAACTTCAACTGCAAAACAGAAAAATGAAAATGGTGATGTTGATTGGGAGTGTTACAGGTCGTGTTTGAGGTTTGGAATAGTTTCAAGGGATAATGTGGGATATGTTTGAAGTGGTTTTAGCAAGAATGCATGAATGGATTGAGCTATGGAACTCAATCTGCAACAGGTACCCTGTTTTGGCAGTTTGAGGGTGATTCTGTGTTTGAGAAGGCAATGGAGATGGTTGGCTCGTGTTTTAGCTTAGGTTTGATGATTAGAAAGTGTTTGATAACTTTGCTTAAGCTCTGGTTTACAGGAATGTGAGTTGTTAGATGTTATGCTAGCTTTCTTCAACTTTAAGCAACAAAAGTTCAAGTTGTGTTTCTAGCTTGTACAGGCCCCCAATCTATGCTGCATACCTTGGCCTTGATCAATGTAATTAGTTCATAAACTTGTTCCAAAAGGATTTGCACTGTACTTGCTTGGATTGCTAATTGACATAAAGTTCTACTTTTCAAAAATGGGAAAAATGCTTTATCTAATTAAGGCTTAATCTAACATGTAATGTCCAAATGCACAAAATAATGATAACACACAATGGATTGGAATTTAATTATTGAGTGCAAATGGGATTAGAGGCCTGTAACTAGCTTATGCATACTGATTTCAAAATGGCACAAGTGTATGAACATGTAAATTGGTCATAACAAAAGTGAATTTTTCCCAACTTGCCAAATTCGATTCTCCCTAACCATGAGGTTGTTTGATGAGTTCTTTGATATTTTGGAAAGCTTGGAATGTGTACTACAATTCATCTTTGAAATTCAAATTGAAATTCCAAGTGGAAGCATGTGAAAAATGGTCTTGAAGTTAGGTAAAAACCTTGCCTAAAATGGTTCAAAATTCTCTAAGTTAAGAATGGTTTGGTACCCTTGTTCCAAAAATTGTAACTTGAGCTACAAGCTTCTTTTGGGAAAACTTTGTGAATCAAAGTTGTAGATTTTGCAATGGACTACAACTTTCATGTTTTGACTTTTTCTTGAATCCAAATGAATCTTGGTGATAAAGTGGGACAAATTTAGGAAAAAATTAGGGTTTTTCATAATTTAGAAAAATTCTAAGTTATGAAAAATCTTCATTTCAAACCCTAATTTGCAATTTTGGATTTCTTGATGAACAAGTTTCATGATTTGGCATGTTTTGATGAAAAATGAATCTTGACACTTGATTTTGACCAAAAAGTCAAAGTTTGACTTTTCAGTATACAGTCAAAATTGATCAATTGACTGAGAAATTCAACTGTCAATCTTGTGCATTTGGGATCTTTTGGACTTGTTGAGTATGTAAAGACAATTCCATGGGGTCCTTGAGTCCATATGTGAGTTTGGTTTGCCATTGGCTAGGTCAAACAGTCAAAAATTGCCTTTGTGCAGTCAAAACCCTAAAAATGACCATTTTACCCTTTTGGTGATCTGATCAAATTTCTTGTGGAATTGTGATCCAAACTTTGTCAAATGGTTCATATGAGTTTATAATGTTGATGTGGGTCAATTTTCATGAGATTTGACTGTCAATTGGCCACAATTGACTTTTTCCCCAATACAGTTGATTTCTAGGTCAACTGTCCAATTGACTGGGCAAAATTTGGAATCAAGACTTGAAACTTGGTATGGATAAACTTGGGAGTCCAACATGAAGCATGAAAGTCATCTTAGGCATTTTAGGTTAAAATATCTTTGTGCAAACACAAACCCTAATTTGGGTCAACAGTGCAAGGAGAAGTCTTGAGCAGAGGAAACCCTAACTGGTTCTTGAGCTCCAAGGGTCTTGTGGTGAGAAAATATTGAGGAAATGGGAGGGAAAATTTTGGGGTACAACAGTTGCCCCTGTTCAATCTTCTTGAACCTGAAGAGTTAGATTGGCAAGTTTGCCTTTCGTGACTCGAGGGTAAAAGGAGATTGGACACTAGAGTGCCCGGAAATTTGCACTCGCATGTCGGAGTATCAACAAAGTGATGTCGGGAATGGGCTTATAGATGCCATTTGGAGAGATTATGGATAGGGAGATGGGCTTATAGATGCCATTTGGAGAGATTATGGATAGGGAGATGGGCTTATAGATGCCATTTGAAGGCGTGACAGAACCTTGTCGAGAATGGGCTTATAGATGCCATTTGGAAGTGTTGATCGCGTAAGAGATTCCTTAGCGAGAACTTGTGTATTTTGAGAAAGACAGATGTTTTCCTGGCTTGTTACAGGTGTTGATCTTCAATCTCTTCATGAAGATGTGCCCTGGCTAGATACAGGTGTCGAATCTACAATCGGTTGCTCACAGATATGCCCTGGCTGGATACAGGAATCGAATCTGGAAATAGTCGTCAACAGATATGCCCTGGCTGGATACAGGAATCGAATCTTCGAACTCTTCAGATGTGCCCTGGCTAGATACAGGAATCGAATCCGGAATTGTGATAGTTGATAGATATGCCCTGGCTGGATACAGGAAGCGAATCTTCAAACTCTTCAGACGTGCCCTGGCTAGATACAGGAATCGAGTCTGGAAATAGTCGTCAATAGATATGCCCTGGCTGGATACAGGAATCGAATCTTCGAACTCTTCAGATGTGCCCTGGCTAGATACAGGAATCGAATCCGGAATTGTGACAGTTGATAGATATGCCCTGGCTGGATACAAGAATCGAATCTTCAAACTCTTCAGATGTGCCCTGGCTAGATACAAGAATCGAATCTGGAAACTGATCACTCACAGATGTGCTCTGGCTAGATACAAGAATCGAATCTGGAATTGTGACAGTTGAAGGTAGTTGTCTTTTGGGTTGTCTTTTTCCCTGAAAAGGCAAAACATCAGTTGTATGCAATGTCATGATGCATGATGTCATGATGTTCAACATGAGATAGTGTTGTATGCACTTTATCATGCATGTAAGCAAGATGTATGAAATATGAAGTGTTTATGAATGTATTTTCGTCTTAGGAAAATAAATCCTTGACGACCGGCCGGGGAATTAAATCCTGGGCTGACATTGAAGAGTAGAGCTCTTTGCTTCCGCTGGGGATGATGGTTGCAAGAATACACTGGTAGGAGAAGATGACTCCATTGGGGAATAAACTTGTTGGAGAGATTACTCTGAGGGGAATTACTCTATGGGAAGAGATACTTCGCTGAAGTTTTGACGAGAGCTCCACTGAGGATTTCAATGATGGACTCCGCTGGGGATAACAATGATAAACTCCGCTGGGGATAGGAAGAACTTTGCCGAGGGCGATCTTCCGTGGTAATTAGCTGAGGATAACCCAATTATAAGCCCTTGTGAGGAATAAATTTGAATAAAGCCCGGGAGAGACGTCCGTACTCTACAGGGGACAAGCTTCTAGAATCTACTGGGGATAAGCTTCCAGAAACTGTTGGGGATATGGATTCCACTCTCCTGAGGAATGTCTATACTCCGCTGGGGAATGTTGATATCTTATGGGGCTACCCAACTTCCTTTAGGCTGACCGTAGACTAACTCCGCTGGAGGAGAGTATTGCTGACTTGCTAGGGGAACAGGGTGCCTATTGCAGGGCTAATGATAGACTAACTCTTCCTAGGGAGAGTATTGCTGATTCTTGTCTTACTCTGTGGGGAGTTGAGATAACTTGGTCACATTCTTCAGTTGAATCTACCTTGGTACCCTGGCGGACAAAGCAACTAGACTGCCTGGACAATTCTACATTGCCCCTACTTCTGATGTCACCTGTAATTAGTCTTTTGTTTCATATGCAAGTATTTATGAATTAGCAATTTAATGTCAAATGCATATATCAAAAATGAACATTGGACGTTCTTCGCAAGACAAAACAGAAAAAGGAAAAACAATTGGCAATTTGTTTGGAAAAGTGAACTTGTATTGATTTTGAAATTTTCCTGTAAATAGGCATTTTTTGTACAAGAGGCCGACGTCCTAGTAAGAGAACGCCGCCGAATAACATAAAGTTTATACAATTTTGAAAAGGAAACAAAACAGCTATGTGCACAATATTCCCACTGGGTTCCAACTCTGCTATCGCCTTTATGTCTTCAAGCGTCTCATCACTTTGCTGCTTAGTTGAAGATGAAGCTGATTGATCGATGCCGAAGTCTGAGCCAGATAGTTGATGCCGAATTCTGGATGCAAGGTGATCCAATGAGACATAGTGTTATGCTTTATCCCTAACTTTTGCCTGGACCGCCCATTCGGGTTTTCAGTCCACCGGGATACCCATTTTTGCCCAAGCCGCCTTTTCAGGTTTTCGACTTGCCGGGTGTACAAATTTTTTTCATTTCATCCCTTATTTTTTCCCGAACCCTTTTGGTTCGCCGGGAAGCCCTTATTTTTGCCTAGGTATGTCAACCTAGCGGGTCTTTTATTCATGCGTAGTATCTTTTTACTATGTCTGCATTGGCGGGGTGAGGAAGGTCGTCACCATCCATGGTGGTTAGAATCATGGCTCCTCCCGAGAACATATGTTTAACCACAAATGGCCCTTCGTACGTAGGGGTCCATTTGCCCCGGGGATCACTTTGAGGAAGGATGATGCGTTTGATTACCAGGTCTCCAACTTGATACTCTTGTGGTCTGACTTTCTTGTTAAATGCCCTGATCATTCGTTTTTGATACGTCTGACCATGACAGATAGCAGCGAGTCTCTTTTCGTCAATTAGGTTTAATTGATCAAGTCGAGTCTGGATCCAGTCATCTTCACTTAAGTCTGCATCCTTCATTATCCGGAGAGAGGGTATCTGGACTTCAATCGGCAAGACTGCCTCCATGCCATAGACCAAGGAAAAGGGTGTTGCCCTGGTTGACGTCCTTGCTGAGGTACGGTACCCATGAAGAGCAAACGGTAACATCTCGTGCCAATCTTTATAGGTCACTGTCATCTTCTGCACAATTTTCTTGATGTTCTTATTAGCTGCTTCTACAGCCCCATTCATCTTCGGCCGATAAGGAGAAGAGTTGTGGTGCTGTATCTTGAATTGCTCGCAGAGCTCAGTGATCATCTTGTTGTTAAGATTGGTACCATTGTCCGTAATGATTCTTTCTGGGATACCGTACCGACATATCAGGTTATGCTGAATGAAACGTGCCACGACGCTCTTGGTTACGGTGGCGTAGGAAGCTGCTTCTACCCATTTTGTGAAGTAATCAATTGCTACTAGGATGAAGCGATGCCCGTTGGATGCTGTTGGTCGGATCTCACCGATCATATCAATCCCCCACATTGCAAAAGGCCAAGGTGCTGTCAGGACGTTCAGAGGAACCGGAGGGATATGCACCTTATCAGCATAGATCTGGCATTTATGACAAGTTCGAGAATGTTGGTAACAGTCGGCTTCCATTGTGGACCAGAAGTATCCTGCCCGAAGGATTTTCTTTGCCATGGTGTGTCCACTGGAATGTGTTCCAAATGTACCTTCATGTAGTTCTACCATGATCTTCTCTGCTTCAGCCTTATCCACACAACGCAGTAGAGTTGAATCGTGATTTCGTTTGTAGAGAATGCCGTTGCTGAGGAAGAATTTTGCAGCAAACCTCCTCATGAACTTCTTGTCATTGACCGATGCGCCTTCAGGGTATTCCTGAGCTTCCAAATATCTCTTCACCTCATGATACCAGGGTTTTTCAGTCACCTCTTCGGCCTCAAGATCGCAGTAGTATGCGGGTTCGTCCAACTTCCAGATAATGATCCGGGGAGCTTCATTGTCCCATTTGACTTTGAACATTGAAGACATCGTAGCTAGTGCGTCCGCTAGCTGATTCTCCTCTCTTGGTAAGTGTTCAAAAGTTATTTCTTCAAAGTGGGGAAGCAAAGTCAACACATACTCCTTGTAAGGAATAAGATTTGGGTGTTTCGTATCCCACTCGCCTTTGATCTGATTGATCACGAGAGCGGAATCTCCGAAGACACTCAGAAACTTGATCCTTAAGTCGATTGCAGCTTGAAGACCCATGATACACGCCTCATACTCCGCCATGTTGTTGGTGCAGTTGAAACATAGCCGGGCGGTGAGTGGAGTATGAGTACCTTTAGGGGATATGATCACAGCGCCGATGCCGTTACCCAAAGCGTTCGAGGCTCCGTCAAAATGCATAGACCATTGGGATCCTTCCTCAGGTCCTTCATCCGGTCCAGGTACTTCACAGTCAGTTACTGCCATGATATCTTCGTCCGGAAATTCAAAGTTCAATGATTGGTAATCGTCCACAGGTTGGTGTGCCAAATGGTCTGCCAATACACTTCCCTTGATTGCTTTCTGAGTTGTGTACTGGATGTCATATTCTGTCAAGATCATTTACCATCTTGCTATTCTTCCAGACAGAGCAGGCTTTTCGAATATGTACTTGATGGGATTCATCTTTGAAATTAACAGAGTAGTGTGAGTCAGCATATACTGTCTCAGCCGACGAGCAGCCCATGCCAGAGCGCAACAAGTTTTCTCGAGCAGTGAGTACCGAGACTCACAGTCGGTAAACTTTTTGCTCAAGTAATAAATAGCGTGCTCTTTTCGGCCAGACTCATCATGCTGCCCCAACACACACCCCATTGAGTTGTCAAGTACTGTCAAGTAAAGTATTAGAGGTCTCCCTTCAACCGGAGGCATAAGAATGGGTGGTTCTTGGAGATACTCCTTTATCTTTTCGAAAGCAGCCTGACATTCATCGTTCCAACGTACTACTTGATCTTTCTTCAGCAATTTGAAGATTGGCTCACAGGTAGCAGTTAGATGTGAGATGTATCGGGCAATGTAATTCAGTCGTCCTAGAAAGCCCCTGACTTCTTTCTCTGTCTTGGGAATCAGCATCTCTTGTATGGCTTTTACCTTGGTAGGGTCCACCTGAATACCTTTATCGCTTACAATGAAACCTAGCAATTTTCCCGACCTCACCCCAAAGGTGCATTTGTTTGGGTTCAACCTCAGCTTGTACAACTTTAGTCGGTCAAACAACTTCTGCAGATGGTCAAGGTGTTCCTCCTCAGTTTGGGACCTGGAAATCATATCATCGACGTACACTTCAATCTCATGGTGGATCATATCATGAAATAAAGCAACCATGGCACGTTGGTAGGTTGCCCCAGCATTTTTCAACCCGAATGGCATGACCTTGTAGCAGAAGGTGCCCCACTGAGTGACAAAGGTAGTCTTTTCCATATCTTCAGGAGCCATCTTGATCTGATTATACCCCGAAAAACCATCCATGAAGGAGAACACCTTGTGTTGAGCAGTATTGTCAACAAGAACGTCGATGTGAGGTAGGGGGAAGTCATCCTTGGGGCTTTCCCTATTTAGATCCCTGTAATCGACGCACATTCTGACCTTACCGTCTTTCTTCGGTACTGGCACCATGTTGGCAACCCACTGAGGGTAAGAAGTCACTGCTAGAAACCCGACATCGAATTTCTTCATAACCTCAGCTTTGATCTTTTCAGACATCTCTGGGCGCATGCGGCGTACCTTCTGCTTTACCGGAGGGCAGTCTTCCTTGGTAGGCAGGTGATGAACCACAATGTCGGCATCCAAACCAGGCATGTCTTTGTAAGACCAAGCAAAGATCTCCATGTAATCATGTAGCATCTGGATCAATCGTTGCTTCACGCTGAGCTCTAGATTGGCACCAATCTTGACTTCTTTTCTATCTGTCTCAGTACCCAGGTTCACTGTTTCCACCGGCTCTTCATGCGGTTGAATGGCCCTCTCTTCCTGGAGTAGCAGTCTTGCGAGTTCACCAGGCACTTCGCAATCGTCTTCACCTTCGTCTTCGGCCAAGTTGATCGGATTTTCGAAGTCATAACTGGCAGTAGCAGAGCTGTTACCAGTGAGATCCAGAGTGGATTGGAACCTGTATGAGTGAGTGTGTGTAAATATAGCTGTTTTGCAATATATAACACAGAAAGAAAAAGAGCACAAGATTTGAAATGCAACAAACGTCCAATGTTTTGATTAATGATATATGGAAATGTCATACAAAAAGCCCTCACAAATGGAGCCACGGTGCCCCGGGTAGGACACCGAGCCAATAAAAGTTTCAACATATTGTTTGTTACAAATTGAAAATCAAAAGAGTTCATTACTGCGTGACAAATGTAATAGGTGTAAAATCCTTTGCCGTCCAGTTGGTTGGTCCGTTGTTGGTGGTTGGATAGATCCAACTGTCAAACTCCGCTTCCTCTACGTCCTCCTCGATAGCATTTACCCTTGGGTTGGTGATGAACACCGGAGCCTTTCTGATCCTTTCTTTGCGAACAGCCCTCTGAGCCTCTGCAGTGAAGCCCACCCCAAACTTGTCGGTCTTTTGAGTGAAGTCAGGAAGCTGACCCCAGTTTGCGCACTTGCCTTTCTCAATCACTGCCCGGGCATCCTTCAGGGAAGCCATCTTCAGAGGAAAGTCTTCTTCATCCACTGTCTCAGCTGACGCCAATGTTGGAGGTACCTCCTCAAAATGTTGAAAGGGGGTTTCAATAAACTCCCCGTCCATCTCGATATACCGGAATGAATTCAAGTGACTTACCATGTATTCCTCCTCACCCTGCACAGTAACAATCTTCCCTTTGACAGGATATTTGAGCTTTTGGTGTAGAGTGGATGTTACTGCCCCAGCCTTGTGAATCCAGGGTCGACCCAACAAACAGGAATAAGATGGACGAATATCCATTACATAGAATGTTGAGTCAAAGACTTGGGAACCCACACGAATAGGAATGTCTACCTCACCGTGCACCATCCTCTTAGAACTGTCGAAGGCTCTAACAATGAGGTTACTAGGTTTCAATTCCAGGCCCTCAAAATCCAACCGATCTAAGGCCTTCTTGGGCAAAACATTCAGGGAAGAACCGGTGTCCACCAATACGTATGCGAGAGTAGTACCCCTGCATTCTATGGAAACATGCAGGGCATCATTGTGATTTTTCCCTTTGGCGGTAAGGTCAGCATCTGAGAACCCCAAGCCATTGTCAGCTGTCAAATTAGCCACACAGTCAGTGAACTGATCTGCAGAGGTCTCTTGCGGCACATGGGCCGTTTTCAGAAATGAAATCAGGGCCTTGGCGTGGGCCTCTGAGCACAACAGCAATGATAGCATAGAGATCTTGGAGGGGGTATGCCCCAGTTGTTCAACAACATTGAAGTCACTCTTTTTAATGATTTTAAGGATTTCCTCCATCTCTTGCTGGGAGGCTTCAACAGCAGTCTTTTTTGGTGCCTCCGTCCGGGCAGGCAAATCGGTAGCAACTTCTTTGCCCCGAGCATCAGAGGACTCGGCGACAGTAGTAGACACAGGAACTTGATTTGAAACATGCACACTTGCGGGTGTGATGATAAGAGGTTTTCGGATAACTGGTGGTGCAATGTCAGGCGAGAAAAGCCTGCCACTGCGAGTAATCTTGGCGGGACCAGTAATGTTACTGATACTGGTACCGGTGTTGAACTCCTGCTTCACTCCAAGCACATATACGTCTGCCCCATAGTGCCATGGGACAACCTTGTTAGATTCATAGGGGAGGGGCCCCGGAACAGTAATGGTAATGGGTGCAACAGACATAATTTGGACTGGCTTCCTCGGGGGAGCCTTGGTAGGATTGTTGAAAATTGTGACGACAGATACTTCTTCAGCGGAAACAAACGGAACAGCAGTTTTCTTGAACAAAATTTCTTTGCTATCCATCAGGCTTTGGATGCCTGATTTCAACAGCAGACAACCGGTAGGGATAACAGCACACAGGAGGCAACCCTTGCTACAACCCGGAAATAAACCGGCTAGCAGTAGGTTCCTCTTAACAGTCAATAGAGGGGTAGCAACACCATTCACCGAAACAACATACAAATCTTCCTCAATGGCATTTACTCTATGCTGGGGCATAGGAGCAGTTACAACATTTGGCCTCTCAGGCGCCTCAAACTGAATTTCCTTCGCATTGATAAGGTCTTGAACTTTATTTCTCAGGGCCCAGCAATCATCAGTAGTATGCCCGGGGCTATCAGAATGATAAGCACAACGGGCATTTGGGTTATACTTAGGAGATGCAGTATTCACGACCTTTGGGGCCTCTTTGATGGTCACCAAGTTGGTTGATAACAGTTGCGGTAAGATTTGTGACAAGGTCATACTCAGCCGAGTGTATTGCCTCTTGGGCCTCTCACCCCTTTGTTGATTGTACTGCTGGGGAGCAGCAACAGGTTTTGAAATTACCAAGGCATTGACGGCTTGGCGGCTTTCTGGCTTGACTTGTCTTCTAGGACCATAGACGGCACTAGCTTCCTTTTTGAAAGGCCTCTTCTCAGTACTTGCGGAGGCAACTTTCTGTATCTTTCCTGACCTGATGCCAGCTTCTATCCTTTCACCCGTCAGGATCAAGTCCGTAAACCCAGCGGAGGAATTACCAACCAGATGATTGAAGAATGGACCAGACAAGGTCCCTAGAAACATGTCAACCAGCTCACGGTTAGTCAATGGAGGCTGCACCCTGCCAGCCAAATCTCTCCATTTTGCGCATATTCTTTGAACCCTTCGTCCGTTCCTAGAGACATACCCTGAAGTTGGGTACGCGTAGGAGCAAGGTCAGAATTGTATTGATATTGTCTATAAAATGCAGTCGCCAAATCTTCCCAATGTCGGATACTGGTTCCATCTAGCTGATAGAACCACTCAAGCTATGACCCCGAAAGGCTATCTTGGAAGAAGTGGATCCAAAGGTTCTTATCTGCCGTGTAAGGTTGGATCTTCCTTACGTACGACCTGAGATGCAGCTTTGGACAGGAAGCCCCGTCATATTTGGCAAAGGCAGGCGCCTTGAACTTGTGTGGGATTACCACCCCAGAAGATAACCCTAAATCTCCGAAATCCAGCCCCGACACATTTTGAATCTCCATGGCACTCAAGCGGTCCTCTAATTGCTTGTATCTGTCAGCAGCAGGAGGGTATTGTTCGTCATTGTAATCCGTCTCGTTGTCAGAGACTGCAGGACTAGGAGCTCCTCCCCCTTGGGGATTGTCTTTCTCGGCAGAGGAAGTAGTTGGATCAGCTTCGTTATGGAGCGTATTCCCAAACCTGCGTCCAGTATTGAACAACGTAGTCCTCTTCTTCTTCTTCTTCTTTAGGAGCAAAGCCTTCAACTCTTGCTGACCTTGGGCCAGGCTCATGACCATTTCTTGAAACTGGGCACTTTGGGCCTGAAGGGCCTTGATTGCTTGTTCACTGGAGGATTCTGGATTCATGATGACTGTTCAAAATAAACAGCGAAGAAGATTAAGCAACCTGTAGAAAAAGGGGTACCTGTTATGCACATGATGCATGAGATGCTATCTATGCAATGCATTCAAGGATTTTAGAAATTCATAATTGTTGTAGACAAAAAAGAACGCACGTCATATTAATAAGAAGAAATTTGTTAGTACATAAGTGCCCCATGGGCCAAATATTACAAAAACAACTTCTCAAGGTAAAAAGACGTTGCACATCCTCTTTGGCCTAATGTAGGTGTTGAGGGCCTCTTGCTCATGGAGTCGGCGGGTGAGCTCTAAAACCTTCTTCTCGCTGGCGTAGAAGCTGGCTTCAAAAGTGTTCCATTCCTCCTTGAGTTGGATCCAACTCTTCTGCATCTCCTCCCACGATGTAGGCATGTCAGGATGTAGGATGGTGTAGGGAACCTCTCCTTCCTTGACGGGCTCTTTAATCACAGGGAGAACATGAGGATAAGGCATCATTAGACTCTGGGCTCGGGCTCGTACCCACTTGAGATAAGGTTCAAGAGGGATGGAGTTCTTGTGTCCCAGTGTCTTGCTATCAACCTTGTTGGGCATCCTCCAAGCTCTGATGAATCTTTGGCGAAGTCCTTGCGGATCGTTGTCGAAGTCAAAAACTAGGTCAGGAATCAACATGTCGTGAGGGCCATCTCTTCGTGCATATCCAAATTGCCTCAAAGCTAGGCAAGGGTTGTAGGTGATACCTCCTCTGATTCCAAGTAAAGGAACATTAGGAAACTCTCCACAACGATCGACAATGATGACATTTTCTCTAGACCGAGAACACCAATGTACATCAGAGTGAGTAAGAGTCATCATCCGTTGGGACCACCTTGAGCCTTGGTCATTCTTCAAGACAGATTGTGGAAGGTGCGAAATAAACCACCTTGCAAGGAGAGGAGTACAACACATGAGAACACCCTTCTTTCTCATTGTTCGTGTGTAAAATGAGTGAAGGATGTCCCCAAGCAATGTTGGTATTGGATTTCTGGACAAGAAGATTTTGACGGTGTTGACCTCTACAAGCTGGTCAGGATTTGGGAACAAGACCAACCCATAGATAAGGAGTGCCACAATTTCTTCAAAGGCTTGTAGGTCCAATGAATTCCAACATTCTTGTGCCTTCTCAAACAAGAATTTTGCTAAGAAGCCTTTGACACCGCTTCTAGTTTCCCAATGCCCCTTGATGTCAGAAGGCTGTAGATGTAATGCTCGAGCAACATCTTCCGGCTTTGGTTCCTTTTCCGTACCGTTGAAAGGTAGTTGATTTAGGATAGGAATTCTCAGAAGTTGAGAAAATTCCTCCAAAGTGGGTACCAACTGGTAGTCGGGGAAAGTGAAACAGTGGTGAAGAGGGTCAAAGAACTGGAATAGCACTTTCATCATGTCTTCTTCAATGTTGGTGTTGACTAAGCTGAGCAGTCTACCATGTCTTTCACTGAAGGATGAGCTTTCCGGAATTCTTGAGGTGAGCTCCTTGAGTTGAGGAGAGATTCTCACAAGGTTGACTTGGATGGTTTTTCTGCGAGGAATTTCCATGACCTACAAAACAAGAACAAAGATGAAGATCTAAACCCTTGAAGTGGTTAGTAAATGCATATGATGCTTTATGATGTTCATGATGTATGCACAAACATATGTACAAGCAAATCACACCAAACCCTAGTTTCAGGCTTGCATGGGGTTTCATAGGTAAGTACCCTCTTGAGTGTAGTTGGCTTAAAAACCTGTCCTATAAATAGTAACCGGGTTCTAAGGAGCTCAATATCATTGGATTGTTTTCATTGTTCATTGTTTTGGTTTAGCCACTTAACTAGCAACCAAAATATTCCAAGAAAACAACCCTCAATGAGTGTAGTATCGAGTATCTACCAACTTCGGACTGCACCAAAGCCGGTCATCTCACTACCCCTAATAAAAGGCCAAGATGGTCAAGTAAGGTTCTAGGTCATTAATGCTTAGTGACATCACTCAGCGGCCCTGTACTCTCCTTGATTGAACTCAAGAGTTACCGGTACTCATAAATATGTCGCACTAATATAGCTATTGCTTCGACCGTGTCGGTATACCCCGCACAGTTTCCACAACGTATTGCTATCTATGAATGTTTCCCAAAATCCGGGTGTAGGATTGCAAACCCAAACAAGAGAGCCAAAATATAAATCAATCAAATCAAACAATTAGTCATGCAAGAGGGTGATCTAAGCCCTAAGGCTACTCCACTTTTAAAATTTTCCCCAGCAGAGTCGCCAGTTCTGTGATACGGTGGGAGAACTGACTATGGTTTTGCGTTTGTTTTCGCAAATGTTTCAGTTGAGCAAGAGTCGCCACCGACTTTTTATTTTATCCTAAGGAAAGGTTAAAAAGCACAGCAAAAACCTTTGAGATGTTTTCTTGGGTTCGGGGAGTAGATTATAGAAAGGGAAGGTATTAGCACCCTTTCTATCCATGGTTATCCATGGGCTCTTAGTTACTTGCTTAGATCAACTTGCCTTAATTTTCAATTGTTTGAACTGGTGATTTGTGTGTGTGGGTTTGAAAAATGTTTTGAAAAGAGGCCAATGTGGTGGCAACCTTTGTAATGATCCATGTTGGGATGTATACAAAGATGTATGTCTTTTGAAAAGGTTTTCATTTGTTTTTGAAAGTTGTTTTTGAAAGTGTAGTGATGTGTGGTTTGGAAATAGGCAAGTGCTTTGTTTTGCAAGTTTGATTCAAGTAACTAAGAGCTTGTCTACTCCTAAATTTCTCAAAGATTTCTCCTATGTTTTTAACCCTTTTAACAATTTTGTTCCACCATTGCATTTGGTGGACAATCTTGTGTTAGGATGTGAAAGGGACGGGCGCGGGTCATCGTTTAGACCATAATTGCAATGGTGCCAAGTATCTTTGGGTAATTTTTCCTTGGAGGGACTTGATCATTTTTTAGGCAACTTTTGAAAGCGTCATCGAGGGACTATGATCATTTGATTGTTTTGTTTTTCCCAAAGAGACTTAACATGCAATATGGCCCATTTATTGAAGGCAACAAGTGGAATACCCTAGGGGTGCAAGTGTGATTAGTATTGTCCATTTTCATGCTTGTTTATCTTGAAATTAGGTCAAACTATTTTGGTTAATTGATTTGCATACAAAACCCTAATTCTAGCATGGCATAATTAGAAAGCTTTAAAGTGCGAAAAATAAAGTTCCTAAGTTATTACAACACAATATATGGGAATGGGGGTATTTTGACAAGGAATTTAAACCTAGACTATTACATCAAATTGGGAATTATACAAATTATTTAATATACAACAATTAAATAAAAATGGAATAAATATGCAAGATGCAAAAATGTTTTTTATATGTATGAAAAAAAAGTGTTTTTTATATGTCAAATAAACAAAATAAAAAAGTATTAATTTTTTGGAGTTTTTATGTATTTAGGGCAAAACCCTAATTTCATTAAGTAAAAAGTATTAATTATTTAATATGTACAATGTTTAATAATTATGTACAAAAATAAAATAAAAATGAAGTATATTATGAAAAAGTTATTTTTTAGGTTAAATATTAATAAAAATAAAAATGTATATATTTTGTATTTTTTAACCTAAATATACTAATGAATATATATGTATTTGTATTTATTTACTAAATATATTGAATATGTACAAAATAATAATATTTAATATTTATTAAAAAAAGTATATTTTATATAAAATGTTTTCAAGAGGTAATATAAAATAAAAATCAGAAAATAAACATGTTTGCATTATTTTTAATATTTTTGAATAAGAGTATATCTATATATTTATTTATGTACAAATATCAATTTAAACAAATAAAAGCCTAATAAATATAAAAATGGTGTGAAAAATATTTTTTATATTTTTAATATTATGAGGAAAAATAAATAAGTCAGAACAAAAAAGAAAAGGTCAAAAAATCATGAAAATAAGCATAATGGGCCAAGGGGGTGTAAAAGTAACAAAAGGGTGCAAATAGAAATATGAAACAGAGCCCAGCCCAAAAGACCTTCTTCAACCTCCAGACTGTTTGAACATGAACAAAAGCGCGCGTTTTCTATCTCCAGATTCCTGGACTTTCAAGCAAAACTCACAACATGAAAAATGTAGAGCATTAAAAGACGAATCCAGACATATAAAGAACTTAACTTAACTCTCTAAGATGAGAGAGAATTTCTCCATCCCTAATTCTTGACCTAAGTTTCCATCAATGTTCAGACCTTAAATTCTCATAGCACATGCAAAATAAATGAAAAGTAAAGATATGTACAGCTTCAGGGGCATGAGTAGAACATTTTTCATTCACAAACCTAGAGCTAACAATGCCTGGATAGGGAGATAGAAGTCCATGAACTTACCTGTTCAGTTGGAATCGTATCTGATGATGGAGGTGTTTTCAATGTAAGGTGATGATTGGTACAACTTCCTTGATGTCCAGGGATGCTATTCCAAGCTTTACTTTGTTTGGAAACCAAGAGAATCACGTTATGGAACTTCAACTGCAAAACAAAAAAATGAAAATGGTGATGTTGATTGGGAGTGTTACAGGTCGTGTTTGAGGTTTGGAATAGTTTCAAGGGATGATGTGGGATATGTTTGAAGTGGTTTTAGCAAGAATGCATGAATGGATTGAGCTATGGAACTCAATCTGCAGCAGGTACCCTGTTTTGGCAGTTTGAGGGTGATTCTGTGTTTGAGAAGGCAATGGAGATGGTTGGCTCGTGTTTTAGCTTAGGTTTGATGATTAGAAAGTGTTTGATAACTTTGCTTAAGCTCTGGTTTACAGGAATGTGAGTTGTTAGATGTTATGCTAGCTTTCTTCAACTTTAAGCAACAAAAGTTCAAGTTGTGTTTCTAGCTTGTACATGCCCCCAATCTATGCTGCATACCTTGGACTTGATCAGTGTAATTAGTTCATAAACTTGTGCCAAAAGGATTTGCACTGTACTTGCTTGGATTGCTAATTGACATAAAGTTCTACTTTTCAAAAATGGCAAAAATGCTTTATCTAATTAAGGCTTAATCTAACATGTAATGTCCAAATGCACAAAATAATGCTAACACACAATGGATTGGCATTTAATTATTGAGTGCAAATGGGATTAGAGGCCTGTAACTAGCTTATGCATACTGATTTCAAAATGGCACAAGTGTATGAACATGTAAATTGGTCATAACAAAAGTGAATTTTTCCCAACTTGCCAAATTCAATTCTCCCTAACCATGAGGTTGTTTGATGAGTTCTTGGACATTTTGGAAAGCTTGGTATGTTTACTACAATTCATCTTTGAAATGCAAATTGAAATTCCAAGTGGAAGCATGTGAAAAATGGTCTTGAAGTTAGGTAAAAACCTTGCCTAAAATGGTTCAAAATTCTCTAAGTTAAGAATGGTTTGGTACCCTTGTTCCAAAAATTGTAACTTGAGATAAAAGCTTCTTTTTGGAAAACTTTGTGAATCAAAGTTGTAGATTTTGCAATGGACTACAACTTTCATGTTTTGACTTTTTCTTGAATCCAAATGAATCTTGGTGAGAAAGTGGGACAAAGTTAGGAAAAAATTAGGGTTTTTCATAACTTAGAAAAATTCTAAGTTATGAAAAATCTTCATTTCAAACCCTAATTTGCAATTTTGGATTTCTTGATGAACAAGTTTCATGATTTGGCATGTTTTGATGAAAAATGAATCTTGACACTTGATTTTGACCAAAAAGTCAAAGTTTGACTTTTCAGTATACAGTCAAAATTGATCAATTGACTGGGAAATTCAACTGTCAATCTTGTGCATTTGGGATCTTTTGGACTTGTTGAGTATGTCAAGACAATTCCATGGGGTCCTTGAGTCCATATGTGAGTTTGGTTTGCCATTGGCTAGGTCAAACAGTCAAAAATTGCCTTTGTGCAGTCAAAACCCTAAAAATGACCATTTTACCCTTTTGGTGATCTGATCAAATTTCTTGTGGAATTGTGATCCAAACTTGGTCAAATGGTTCATATGAGTTCATAATGTTGATGTGGGTCAATTTTCATGAGATTTGACTGTCAATTGGCCACAGTTGACTTTTTCCCCAATACAGTTGATTTCTAGGTCAACTGTCCAATTGACTGGGCAAAATTTGGAATCAAGACTTGAAACTTGGTATGGATAAACTTGGGAGTCCAACATGAAGCATGAAAGCCATCTTAGGCATTTTAGGTCAAAATATCTTTGTGCAAACACAAACCCTAATTTGGGTCAACAGTGCAAGGAGAAGTCTTGAGCAGAGGAAACCCTAACTGGTTCTTGAGCTCCAAGGGTCTTGTGGTGAGAAAATATTGAGGAAATGGGAGGGCAAATTTTGGGGTACAACAGACATAAAAATATTTTCTTTTTTTATTAATTCATTAAGACAAAAAACCATTTTTCTAAACATGTCCTTTTTCTTTCTCGTACATTCTTATCCATTCAATATGGTTGTAATAGTGATTTAGGATTTAATTTTCATTCCCCATTTGTAAATCTGTACACCCCATCCCCTAATGATTGTAATAGCGTAGGATATTTACTTTCCGTACTTTTTATTGCTTTCATATATTGCTAGTAATTAGGGTGTGTTTGACAAAATATAAAATCGACAAATAGATCACCTTAATCAAGACTAAAATGCATGCAATCAAACACACTTGCACATTAGCACTCTTAGGGTAATCCCACTTTGTGGCCTATCGAAAAACTAGTCATGTCCCTCGAACATGGACATTTTAGAAAAAGACCATCGATAAAAGATCGTAGTCCCTCGATGACCCTCGATGTTGCCTCCGGTAAACGATCTAGTCCCTAAAACGACATTGCTAAAACGTCCTATAGGTTGCCTTCTATGACCATACAAACGTCTCACACTCGTCCCTTCACATCCAACGATGGGGCTTCTTACCAAATCAATGGTAAGATAGAAACAACTAAAGGAGGAGGAAAAGAACATCTAAGACCTTTGAGTATGTAGATTCGCTCCTAGTTACTCGCTTGCTCACAACAAAAATATTTTATACACCAACACTCTCATTTTGAAACATTTTTCGAAAGACAACATTTTGTACGCGTTCTTATAGAGACAAGAACCGTTACAAAGACACCTTTTCAAAATCACTTTCAAAAACACATTTCACAAACACATCTTTGAACTATTTTCCAAACAAACACTTTGTACGCGTTCTTATTGAGACGAGAACCATTACAAAGACGTTTTCATTAAAATACTTTCAAAACCCACACCACAAGCACATTTTCAAACAAAAGCAAGTGATATAACAAGTAACTAAGAGCTCATGGAAAACCATGGATGAAAGGGGTGCTAACATCTTCCCTTTTCATAATCTATCCCTCGAACTCAAGAAAACATCTCTATAGGTCTTTCCTGTGCTTTTTGACCTTTCCTTTTGGATAAAAGAAAAGTCAGTGGAGACTCTTGCTAACCGCAACATTTGCGAATATAAACACGAAACAAAAAGTCAGTTCTCCTACCGTATCACAGAACTGGCGACTCTGCTGGGGACATTAACTTAAAAGTGGGGTTACCTTAGAGCTAGATCGCCTGTATAATGCTTTCTTTTGACTTTCTTGCTTTACATTTTTGGGTCATTGTTTGGGTTTTGTTTTGATCCTCCACCCGGATCTGGGACACCTTTTTAGGTAAGTAGCAATAGATTTTGGAAACTGTACGGCGTAGACCGATATGGTTGAAACAATGGCTATGTTAGTGTGACACATTTTTGGGTACCGGTATCCCTCGTGGTGAATCGAGGAGAATACGGGGCCGCTGAGTGGCGTCATAAAGCACTAATTGACTTTAGAACCCTAATTGAACAAACTTGGCCATTAAGACGTAGTGAGATAACCGGTTTCAGTGTAGAGCTGAAAATTGGTTGATACTCGATACTACACTCATTGAGGCTGAACTTTTGGGATATCTCGGCCGCAAGAAAAGATTGATTGTGCTGAGACAATGCCTAAGAGAAAGGTCGGTGATATTGAGATCCTTTAGAACCCGATCACTATTACTAGGACAGGTTTGAGCCAACTAAACTTCAAGAGGGTACTTACCTATAAAACCCATGCAAGCCTAAAACATAGGAACTTGTTTGCTGTGTGTGTATATATTTACTTGTACATAACATCATAAACATCATAAGCATCATACGCATACTCACTAACCATTTTAAGGATTTATAAATTTATCTTTGTTTTTGTTTTGTAGGTCATGAATTCCGTCCGAAGGAACACCATCCAAATCAGCTTTGTAAAAGCACACCGTCAGATTCAAGAGTTAGCCTCAAGAGTGCCCGGAGATTCTCCTTTTACCAAGAAATATGGTCGACTCCTCAGTTTGGCTACATCCAGTTTCCAAGAAGAGATGATGTGTGTGCTGTTCCAATTCTTTGATCTCGTAAATCATTGTTTCACTTTCCCGGACTATCAGTTGGTACCTACACTGGAAGAGTTCTCTCTACTCTTAGAGGTGCCCGTGCTTGATCAGATACCGTTCACCGATCTACAGGGGATTCCAAAACCTGAAGTCATCGCTGAAGCTTTACATCTGAAAAGAGCTGACATCATAGCCAATTGGGAGACAGGAAGCGGGGTTAAAGGTTTCCTAGCCAAGTTTCTATTGGAGAAGGCTCGTTCATTCTGGGACGACATGGATTTCCAAGCTTTCGAAGACATCCTGGCTCTTCTCATTTATGGTTTGGTTCTGTTCCCCAACTCGAACCAACTCATAGATATTAACACCATTAAAGTCTTTCTCTCTCGCAATCCTATACCTACCTTACTGAGAGACATCTTGCATTGCCTTCATACCCGCACCATGAAGAAAAAAGGTACTCTTTTGTGTTATATTCCCCTACTCGCTAAGTGGTTACTTCACACCTACCTCAATCAGTATTGAAGAACGAGCAAAGACTGACATGGTCTCAAAGGATGATGTCCCTCACCCACTCTGATATCCGTTGGTGTTCGAGATCCTTGGAAGATGTCTCTATCATTGACCGCTGTGGGGAATTCCCTAACGTCCCTCTGCTTGGTATTAGGGGTGGTATCACCTGCAACCCCTGCTTAGCTCTTCGACAGTTTGGGTATGCCCGAAGAGATGATCCTCACGAGATGCTCATCCAAGGTCTGGTGTTCGACTAAACAAAGTAGACCTAGGTTATCGCCAAAGGTTTATACGAGCTTGGAGAATGGTGAACAAGGTGGACAATAGAACTCTGGGACACAAAAACTCTATCCCACTCGAACCTTACCTTAGGTAGGTACGGGCTCATGCTCAAAGTCTCTTAATGCCTTACCTTTCTCTCCTCCGTGTTATCATAGAGCCTGTTGTTGAAGGAGACATCCCATACACTGTCCTTCATCCTGACATGCCTCCCTCTCTCAAAGACTTGCAGAAAGCTTGGGTTCAGTTGAAGGAAGAGCGAGACACCTTTGAATCCCAATTTTACGCCAGTGAGAAGAAAGTTCTGGAACTCACCAAGAAACTTCATGAAGAGCATAATCTGAATGCCTACATCGCGCCAAAGAGGATGCGTTCAACCTTTTTGTCTTAGGAGTTTTCTTGTATTTTTGTTTCTTTCATTGTAAGCCCAAAGAGGCATGATGTGATCAAACTTGGATTTATTTAATATGACGTGTGTTCCTTTTTTGGTGTGAATAAATTTAAATCTCTAATTTCCTTGAAATCATTGCATACGCATACCATCCATGACATTGCATAAGCAGGTTCTGTTACGGCTTTCTCATCTCCTCTGCTGTTTATTTCAAGCAGATATGTCTTCGGAACAAAGCATCAAAGATCTTCAGGCACAAAATGCCCAATTTCAACAATTGTTCATAACTCTGGAAAAAGGGCAGGAGGAACTAAAGGCCCTCATCCTGAAAGAGAAAGAAAAGAAGAAGAAGAAGCTCGTTGGTGCCTTCAAAATGGGCAGAATATTCGGGGGGCCACTAAAGCAATCAGTTGATGTGGCCTCCTCGTCCAAAGAAGGGGAAAATCAAGAGGGGAAAACAAGGGAGGAGGACCCCAGTCCTAAAATTTCTGACAATGATACCGACTACAATGATGAGCAGTATCCTCCCACTGAGGCTAGGTACAAGTAGTTAGAGGATCGATTAAGTGCTATGGAGATCCAACGAATACCAGAGCTGGATTTTGAAGAACTGGGGTTGGTTTCCGGGGTAGTCATCCCACAAAAATTTAAGGCTCCAGTTTTCGCAAAGTATGATGGGGGTGTCTTGCCCAAAGCTCCATCTCCGTTCCTATGTGAGGAAGATCCAGCCTCACACCGCTGATAGAAACTTGTGGGTCCACTTCTTTCAAGACAAACTGTCAGGGACTTAGCTTGAATGGTTATACCAATTGGAGGGAACCAATGTTCGAAACTGGGAGGATTTGGCTACTGCTTTTTACAAGCAGTATCAATACAATGCTGACCTGGCCCCTACTCGTACTCAACTCCAGAGTATGTCCATGGGTGCAGGTGAAGGCTTTAAAGACTACGCACAAAAGTGGAGAGACTTGGCTGGGAGAGTTCAACCCCCTTTATCTGACAGAGAGTTGGTTGACATGTTTCTTGGGATGTTGTCTGATACATTCTTCAACCATTTGATTGGTAGCTCATCGACTGGTTTTACTGAGCTGATATTAACTGGAGAGAGGGTAGAAGCTGGGATTTGGAGCGGTAAAATACAGAAAGATACCTCGTCAAGTTCAACAAAGAAACCCTTCACTGGTAAGAAGGAGGCCAATGCCATTTATAGCCCGAGAGATCAGAGCAGAGCGGGATACCGTCTGACGTTAAATGCTGTAATAATACCTAGGCCTACGACTGCCCTACAACGCAACAATCAGCAAAGGATAGAAAGACCACAAAGGTAGTTCACCCGGATTAACATGACATTGACAGAGGTTCTACCCCATCTGTTGAGATCTAACTTGGCAACTTTGAAAGAGGCTTGCAAGAACCCTAATACCTCATCTCCTTGATACAATCCGAATTCTCGGTGCACCTATCATTTTGAGAGTCCTGGTCATGATACCAATGACTGCTGGGCTCTAAGAAATAAAGTACAGGATTTGATTGAAGCCAAGGAGATTGAATTCGACCCTCTAGAGAAGCCCAATGTCATAACTGCTCCCATGCCTAAGCACAACCATGGAGTTAACACCATTGATACTGATCTATTTGTAACCTCAGTGGACGAAGTTTCTACTCCTCTTGTGACTGTTAAGAAGAATTTGTTGTTGGCCGGTTTATTTCCGGGTTGTGGTGAAGGTTGCCACATGTGTTCATTTCTACCTTCTGGTTGCCATTTAATGAGGTCAGGTGTTCAACACATGATAGACAGCAGATAAATTTTGTTCAAAAATACTTTGATTCTAACTATTCCATGTGAAGATATTGCTATTATAACCATTTCTACCAGTCCTTGCAAGGCCTCCTCGAGAAGACCTGTTAGGATTACACCCACTACGAGAATCGCTCTGTTGATAATCACATGTCCTGGTCCTGTCCTGTACGCCTCGGACAAAGCCGTCCCTTGGCATTATGGCGCTAATGTTTACTATCATGGCGTTAAACAAAACTTGAAGACCGAAGAAGTTGATCCTGATGTCAGTAACATTGTCGGGACCAACAAGATTACTAGAAGTGGAAGGGTTTTCTCTCCTGAGATCTCCCCGAAGATTGTTAATAAGCCTGTTGTTATTTTATCCTCTGTTCCTGCTAGTACTTCAATTACTATTCCCATTCTTACTCCAGTCGTTACCCCCACCGATGAGTCATCTGGGACTCGAGGCAAAGAAGCTGTAGGTGAGCCTGCCCGGATGGAGGAACCTAGAAAAGTTGTTATGGAATCCTCTAAGCAAGAAATAGAGAAATTTTAAAAATAATCAAGAAGAGCGACTACAATATGGTCGAGCAGTTGGGGCAGACCCCCTCGAAGATATCAATGTTATCTTTGCTGTTATGTTCCGAGGTCCATGCAAAGGCTCTGATTACATTCCTCAAGACCGCGCATGTGCCGCAAGAGACTTCAGCTGATCAATTTAAAGATTGCATGGCTAACCTGACTGCTGACAATGGGCTGGGTTTTTCGGATGCCGACTTGAAACCAAAGGGAAGGAAGTATAATGATACTCTGCATGTTTCGATTGAATGCAGGGGCACCACTATGGCTCATGTGTTGGTGGATACTGGGTATTCGCTGAATATTCTGCCCAAGAAGGCGTTGGACCGGTTGGATTGCGAGGGTTTGACTTTAAAGCCTAGTAACATTGTGGTAAGGGCTTTTGACGGGTCGAAAAAAATGGTGCATGGGGAAGTGGACATCCCTTTCAAGGTAGGCTCTCAGAATTTCGAGTCCACCTTCTATGTGATGGACATCATGCCATCACACTCTTGTTTGTTGGGTCGTCCTTGGATCCACAAAGCTGGGGCTGTTACTTCTACACTACACTAAATGTTGAAGTATCCAGTGAAGGGGAAGATAGACACTGTGCATGGCGAAGAGGAGTATATGGTGAGCCACCTGAACTCCTTCAGGTACGTAGAGATGGATGGAGAATTTCTAGAGACTCCTTGTCAAAAATTTGAAGAGGTTCCCCATATTTTGTCATCAACTGAGACCACTACCAACACCAAACCTCCTCTGAAGATGGCTTCTCTCAAGGAAGCTAAAGCAATAGTTTAAGAAGGTAGGAGTACTAATTGGGGACAGCTTCCTGAGTTTATTCACAAAACTGAAAAGTTTGGCTTGGGCTATACTTCAGGGGCTCAGAGGGCTGTTCAGCATGCTCCTGTTGGAGGACCTCCCCTATGCATCAGGAATTGAGGGGTCAATGCTATTGAAGATAGTGAGAAAGACTTTGATTTTGACAACTGGTTTTACCCGACTACCAACAGTGAACCGAGTAATTGGACGACCAGAGATTTTATACCAATTTCTTTTATTCTACAATAATTGTCTTACTTGTTTTCTAAGTTAGTAATGAACAATTTAAACTTTATGGCCTTGTGTCTTACCCGAGGCACAATGGTTCTATCTGTGAGGGTTATTATATGTCATCTGATATATCATCAATGAAGCATTGGACATTCTTTGCATACAAATTTTGCACTCTCTATTTTTCTTTTCTGCCTTTGCTTTATCAATACACCTATGCTCTTACACACACTCACGTATCAAACTGCAGATCTATATCCAGTCTGGATCCCATTAATAACAATCCTGCTATTGCCAGTTATGACTTCGAAAATCCGATCAACCAAGCCGAGGACGAAAGTGAGGACGACTGTGAGGTACCTAGAGAACTTACTAGACTGCTACAACAGGAAGAGAGGGCTATACAGCCTCATGAAGAGCCAGTTGAGACAATAAACTTAGGCACAGAGATGGACAAAAAAGAAGTCAAGATCAGCACAAATTTGGAGACTAAGATCAAACAACGACTAATACAGATGTTTCACAACTAAGTTGAAATCTTCGCCAGGTCATATGAAGACATGCCTGGTTTAGACACTGATATCGTGGTGCACCGTCTGCCAACTAAAGAGGATTGTCCTCTGGTTAAACAGAAGGTCCGCCGTATGCACCCTGAAATGTTAGAGAAGATCAAGGTAGAGGTCATGAAGTAGTTTGAAGCAGGGTTCTTAGCTGTCACCTCCTATCCGCAGTGGGTTGCTAACGTTGTTCTGATACCTAAGAAGGACGACAAGGTACGGATGTGTGTGGATTACAGAGATCTGAACAAGGCAAGCCCCAAGGATGACTTCCTGCTTCCCCACATTGATGTTATGGTTGACAACACCGTGCAATACAAAATCTTCTCCTTCATGGATGGTTTCTCTGGCTACAACCAGATCAAGATGTCTCCTAAAGACATGGAAAAGACAAATTTCTTTACACAATGGGGCACCTTCTGCTACAAGGTGATGCCTTTTGGGTTGAAGAATGCTGGGGCAACCTATCAGCGTGCCATGGTCGCTTTGTTCCATGATATGATTCACCATGAGATCGAAGTTTATGTTGATGACATGATAGCCAGGTCTCAAACCGAAGAAGAGCACCTCGACCACCTACAAAAGCTGTTCGACAGGTTGAAGATATACCCGTTGAGGTTGAATCCAAACAAGTGCATCTTCGGGGTAAGGTCTGGTAAGCTTCTGGGCTTCATCGTCAGTGACAAAGGTATTCAGGTAGACCCCGCAAAGGTAAAGGCTATACAAGAGATGCCGGCTCCCCGTACAAAAAAAGAAGTTAGTGGTTTCTTGGGACGCTTGAATTATATCGCCAGGTTCATTTCACATCTGACTGCTACTTGTGAGCCCATCTTCAAGCTCCTGAAGAAAGATCAAGTGGTAAAGTGGAATGATGAATGCCATACCGCTTTCGAAAGAATCAAAGAATACCTTCAAGAACCGCCAATTCTGATGACTCCGGTTGAAGGAAGACCTTTGATATTGTATTTAAAAGTGCTTGACAATTCAATGGGGTGTGTGCTGGGGTAGCATGACGAGTCTGGTCTAAAAGAGCACGCGATTTACTACCTTAGCAAAAAGTTTACCGACTATGAGACAAGATACTCACTGCTCGAGAAAACTTGCTGTGCTTTGGCATGGGTTGCTCGCCGACTAAGACAGTATATGCTGACCCACACTACTTTGTTGATATCTAAGATGGATCCAATCAAATACATCTTCGAGAAGCCCGCTCTCTCTGGAAGAATAGCGAGATGGAAGACGATCTTAATCGAATGCGATATACAATATACAACCCATAAAGCAATCAAGGGAAGTGTATTGGCTGATCATTTTCCCCATCAAGCCGTAGATGACTACCAGTCCATGAATTTTGAGTTCCCGGATGAGAACATCATGTTAGTAACCGACTGTGAAGAGCCTAGATCGGATGAAAGACCTGAGGAAGGATCCTGATGGTCTATGTATTTTGTTGGAGCCTCAAACACACTCGGTAATGGCATTGGCGCCGTAATCATATATCCTGAGGGCTGTCATACTCCTTTCACTTCCCGACTATATTTTAACTGCACTAAAAACATGGAAGAGTATGAAGCCTGAATCGTGGGTCTCAAAGCCGCTATCGATCTCAGGATCAAGTTCTTAAATGTTTTCGGGGATTCAGCCTTAGTGATAAGTCAGATCAAAGGCGATTTGGATACGAAACATCCGAATCTCATGCCGTACAAAGGGAATGTACTGACGTTGCTCCCACACTTTGAAGAAGTAACCTTTGAACATTTCCCACGAGAGGAGAATCAATTAGCGGACGCGCTAGCCACCATGTCTTCCATGTTCAAAGTTGTTGTACCCCAAAATTTGCCCTCGCATTTTCTTTCAAGAAATCACAGCTTCAAGCGTTTCCTAATTTTTTAAACTGGCTCAAAGATCGGTCAAACAGACTTTTCTCGTCAGTCAGACACAATTAGGGTTTTACTGATTTTCAGGGTTCTAGAATGTTTCAAACAATTGGTTTAGGGTTTGGTTGATTTTGGCTCAGTTTTGATCAGGCGAACGTTCTTTGGCATTTAATCAGGAATTAGGGTTTTTGTGGGCACGTTCTCAGAAGGATTTAAATTCTACAGCACTTTTCAAGTTATGCTAAGATATGGATTGAAACATTTGGATTGAGTTCGCACTGTGTGATTAAATCAGTGAAAGGATACATTCAGTTTGAATTTGCAGTGCTTGGTAAAAATCAGTAAAAAGGGGAATGTGTTTGATCGGTTGTTGTGATTAACTGTTGTTTTGCTTTGGATGTTGGAAATGCCAGGTTTAACTGATCAAATGTTAAAGCATTGTTTATTTAAATTATTTATTATTCTAAGATTAAATGATTGGAATTTATTTTCAATTATTATAATTAAAGAATTATAAATAATAAATAAACAAAAGGAGGAAAAAGAATTAATTGGATAAAGAAACTTTTATTGATTTTTAAATTAATTGTACAATTGTTTTGTTGTTTACAACAATGATTTTACATTTATTTAAATTTAAATAAAAAAAACTATCCTAAACATTTTTCTAATCTTCAATTCTTCATCTGCTATCCCTTGCTCCAGTGCTCCATTCAATTTTTTATCTGCAAAATAAGAGAAGAAAAGTCAATAGCAGATAAATAAATAAAAGAGACAGATAAAATTACAGTTCATCATTAAGGGCAACTGATTGGGATCAGTTAACCCTCTCTGAAAATCACGGGATTTCTCCCGGTTCACAAAAAGGGATGAATATTTGTTTGATAACTTGGAATGCACAAAGTGAAAAAAAAATGCAAAGTTTGTCAACATGCTGCAAAACAAACAGGATGGCCTAACCACAAGTCCAAATCAGACTACAAAGTCCAAACTAAAAGTCCAAATTCAAACTTTCTGCCAAAGTACAAAATACTGTCACAAGGCTACCAAAGCTGTCAAAGGGAAGATTTGGAAAGATATCAAAAGATACAAAAGTACAAGAAGCTGTCAAAAGAAGAGATAAAAAATGCAGAGAAAGCATGTTATGCAAGCAACATAGTTCTTTTCATCATTTCCCAAAAGTTGCCCTTTCAGAAAAGTACGAAGCATAACATATTTTAATGTTTTTGTACTGGAGAGAGAAGAAAAAGAGAAGAAGAAATAGGGCTTACAGGTTTAGGCTTGAGAGATAGAAAAAATATAAAAGAACCTGTCAATAGAATAGTAGGAAGAGGCAAACCAATACACACAAAAGAATGCAAACTGAAGCATAGGCCTTAACCATAAAAAACCAGCATAAACTGCACCAGTCTCAAAACCTTGAGACAAACTGTCAAAAGGCCAAAGCTAAAGGCCAAAACCTGCTAATAACCACCAACTGTCCAAACCAGTTCACAATAACCAGTGTACTCACAACAAACCTGCCTATCATAAAACCAAGAGATAAACTCAACAAGCCAAGAAGCCATTAACCTGCTAAAACCTGTCCAGCTCAAAAAAAAAAACAAAAAATTATCCAAACACAAAAGCCAACACAAACTTGTAAGCTCTCAAACCATAACAACCCAACAACATAAATTCAAGCCTAACCATTCCAGGCTAAAAAACCTGTCAAGTTAAGCCATCAAACCCATATAAAACCTGTTCAAGCCTTACCAAAGCCTTGGTTCAAAAACCTGCAATGGCCTAAAAACCCAAACCAGTAAACTCACCCAAGCTCATAACCAGCCTAAAGATACAAAACCAGCATATGCCCAAAACCTTGTACCTATCAACAAGCCAAAACGCCTACCCTGTCCAGCCTTTCAAAGAACCAGAAATGGTACAAGCCTAGCTTCAAGCATCAAGCCCTCAGAACTCAAGGAGTTCATCATAGGGGCATTCATAAAACACTCAAAATATCCAAGCATACTCAAGCAACTCAGTGTCAAACACAACCCCCTAAGATTTTTAAAGCCTAAGGCTCCAAATAAGCTTAAACCTGTCTAAAGCATTCAAGGCCAACTCTAAGCCCTCAGAAGGTTCATCACTGGGCGTAAAAAAAATCAACATTCAGAAGCATACGAAACACAAGGCAGCTCAAAGCAAGACAAAGGGAGAAGAGAAAAAGAAGTGTATCAATACAAGGGCCCTCAGAAGGTTCATCATAGGGCAGTAAAAAGGGCAAGCATCAGAGACAATCGAGGCATACCAAAGCACACTCAGAGTATATCAAATATCAAACATATTCAGCAGGCCCACAGAAAGAGACGAGGAAAAGAAGCATTTCAAGGCGTACTCAGAATATTCAAAGCATACAGAGCAACAATTCAACAACATCAATATTGTCAAGCTCAGAACAAGCATACAAAAGGCAAAGGTATCTCAAGGCAACATAAGCATGTAAGCCAAGTTAACAGAGAAGAAGAAAAGAAGATATATATTAAGCTTTCAGACAAACATCACAAAGCCTGAAGAAAAGTACAGAAATACCAAGTTCAACTTCATCGTGACCCCTTCACCATCAAAGCCTCCGAAGCGCCTCCAAACTCCCTTCTTCCCCTCCTCTGTCAAGGTAGAACATTCTCCTCTCATCCCTTTTCATGACCTCATTAATGAACAATAATGAACACAACAACAAATCAACATCAAAATACTTAATAAAAAAAAACAGTAAATCATAACATGCAAAGGCGAAATCGTTACCCATTCCACGGTTTAGCTTGATCCAACCATGGAGAGGGAAGGAATCGAAGGAGGCAACTGGTGGCTGGGAAAAGGGGAGAGTCAGATCCATGGCAAAGAAAGGACGAAGGAAAACGGAGAAGACGAAGCAAGGGCGCCGTTTCTGTAACCCTAAAGTCTCCAAGTGAACAGAGTCTCTCATAACCCTAAAGCATTCATTTCAAACAGTTGGGCCTTGCCCATTTCTGAGCGCCTAAGCCCAAAACATGTCCTAAATGGCACCCCCCCTCTTTTGCTTCCAATTCTGACTAAGCCCTAAAACTCTTTGGCCCATTCATCTTTTTGTTATTCTTACCATTTCACTTTTTTTTTTAAAACATAATCTAGTACATTTTATACTAAAATTATCTTTTATTTAGTTATATTAAAAAGAACATACAAATACTAGATTAATAGATTAAAATTTTTCTAAAACAAATCTTTTATACAAATTTCACTATTTGATACATTTTAAAGCATAAATAATAATTTTCCTAAAAAAATGGACATTTTGTATTTAACTTAGATTTTATAAAATACCTAATTTAATTAAAACTTAAAACATTTAATTAATATTCTTTTTGTACATAAATACATAAATACATAATTACATAATTTTTCTTTTAAGACAAATATTTTCCTTTTTTCAAGATATCATTTTGTACATAATCAATAAAATACATTTTTTTAATATACATAATTTAATTAAAATTTAAAACATTTAATTAAAACATTCTTTTTTTTTACATATTAAGGAAAAACACAAGATTACAAAGACTAATTAAATAAACATTTAATTCTTTTCATTTAAGTTAAAACAATACCTTAATAAGACATTAATTTCACATTTTCGCACCTGTAAATAAATTACATACATGAACATATACACGTACACAATACAAATACATTTCACATTATACACTTGATACACATACAATTGCTATTCTTATACGTTACTATACATTGCTTACATTTTATCGCAATTCGATTTGGTTGTAAAGTATTGGACACTATATTCCTAAAGTCTCATCCCCATTTGTAAATTTGTACCCCCACTCTCGGATACTATTTGTAATAGCGTAGACTTTAAATTCTTGCAATTTATAGCTTTCCAATTATACCATGGTTAGACCTAGGGTTTGTATGTACATAAAACCAAACGATAGATAACCTAATACAAGACAAATACATGAAGTCAATACACAATCACACTTGCACGCTCTAGGGTAATCCCACATGTTGCCTTCCAAAATGGGCCATGCTTGCACGTCGAGTTTCTTTGGCAAAACAAATTCAAATGATCATAAGTCCCTCGATGACACCTTCGAAAGTTGCCTGAATGGAATGATCATAGTCCCTTCAAAGCAAATTACCAAAGACACTTGGCACCATTGCATTCATGGTCCATACTATGACCCGCGCCCGTCCCGTTAAACATCCTAAACGCAAGATTGTCCACCAAATTCAATGGTGGAACAAAATTGTTAAAAAAGGGTTGAAAACATAGAGAAAACCTTTGAGTACAATAGGGGTAGACAAAACTCTTAGTTACTTGAGATCAACTTGCAAAAACACTTACCTTCTTTTCAAAAACCACACTTCACAAACACTTTCAAAACGAACTCTCAAAAACATTTGAAACATCTTTTCGAAAAGATACGCACTTTTGTAAAACACTCAAACACGAGTCGAATACATTGGTAGCCTAAGACAAGGCATCTTCTTCCAAAACATTTTAAAAAACACACACACACACACACACACACACCATTTTCAAGCAATTGAAAATCAAGGCAAGTGATCTAAAAACCAAGTAACTAAGAGCCCATGGATAACCATGGATGAAAAGGGTGCTAATACCTTCCCTTTTCATAATCTACCCCCCGAACCCCCAAATTATTTAAAAAGGTTTTTGCTGTGCTTTTTTAACCTTTCCTTTAGGATAAAATAAAAAGTCGGTGGCGACTCTTGCTCAACCGAACAAGTGCGAATATAAACGCAAAACACTAGTCAGTTCTCCCACCGTATCACAGAACTGGCGACTCTGCTGGGGAGAAACTTAAAAGTGGGGTTACCTTAGGGTTTAGATCACCTTTACTTTCTTGCTTTGATTGACTTGATTGCTTTATCTTTTGGGTTCTTGTTTGGGTTTGTTGTAAATCCTACACCCGGATTTGGGGCACCTTTTTAGGTAAATAGCAAAAAAACTGCGAGGGAACTGTGCGGGGTATACCGACATGGTTGAAGAAGTAAGCTATGTTAGTGTGACATATTTGTGAGTACCGGTAACCCTTGAGTTCAATCAAGGAGAGTACGGGGCCGCTGAGTGATGTCGTGAAGCACTAACGAACTCTTAGAACCTTAATTGACCATCTTAGCCTTTTTAGGGGTAGTGAGATGACCGACTTTGGTGCAGTCCGAAGTTGGTAGATACTCGATGCTACACTCATTTGAGGGTTGTTTTCTTGGAATAGTTTGGTCGCCAGTAAGTGGCTAAACCGAAACAATGAACACATAAAACAATCCAATGATTTTGAGCTCCTTAGAACCCGGTTTCTATTTTAGGACAGGATGAGCCAACTAACTTCAAGAGGGTACTTACCTAAACCCCATGCAAGCCTAAACCTAAGGACTTGTTTGCTTTGTGTGAATATGTTGGCCTGTATATACACTCACTTGCTTTTCGCATACATGTACATAACATCATGACATCATACCATAGCATTTTCAATAACCATTTCAAGGATCTCGAGGGTTCTTTTGATGCAGGGTTACGTTGAACCAGACGTCTACCAAGGGGCAAGAGGTTTCTCCTCTAAACAAATGCCATCAAAGTTCAAGTACAACAACTTGAATCAGTGGCTATGACCCACTTGACATGGTGAGCTTGATTCTCATGGAAGGACATCCACCGATACAAAGTTCTCCAAACAAAGATCAAGTACAACAACTTGAATCAGTGGCTATGACCCACTTGACATGGTGAGCTTGATTCTCGTGGAAGGACATCCACCGGTGCAAAGTTCTCTAATCCAAGAGCAAAGTTCAACCTCTAACATTTTCTTGTGTTTACCCCAAGAGATCCTCGAAAGCATGCATCCACATATCATGCATTGCATTTTGACAGTCTTTCCTTTTTCAGGTCTCCTTACTCTCCTGCTGTTTATTTCAGTAAGAGATGGCTCTAGAAAGGTCTGTCAAAGACATCCAAGACCAGACTGCTCAGCTGCAGGAAATGTTCCTGAACTTGTCTCTAGGGCAAGAAGAAATGAAAGCTCTCCTCACAAAGGGCTTGGAGAATTCTAACAATGCCAGGAGTGATCAGCTTGTGGAGCTGCAGTTTGATCTAACAACATTAAGGACCCAAGTGATGGGACAGTTGGTGGGCCAGATGGCTCTCATCCAAGACCTATCTCAAAGACAAGAGGAACTCAGAGTTCTGGTCCGCCAACTGCTTCCAAACAACCAATTGGGGCAAACATCTGAGGTTGAAGAGCAAGTCACCGCTCAGCCTCCATCCACTCAAGAAGACAAGGGGAAGGCTCCTTCGCTTGCTTCAGGGTCACAAGCCCATCAACAACCTCGCCAGTGTCAAAGAGGTAATCGGCGTAAGCAAGAAACGTCGGGAAGACAGTTCACGGAGACTGAAATACCATCATTCTTCATACTGAAGCGCCTATTGGAGGTCAACCTGCTTACCTTAAGGGATCCTCCTCAGAAGCTCAATACCTCTTCTCCTAACTATCGTCCCGACGCATTTTGTTGTTTACCACTCCTACAGCCCAGGACACGACACCGACGACTGTTGGGCCTTGAAGAACAAGATTCAAGATCTGATCGACATTGGGGTGCTAGAATTCATGCCAGACGGCGAGATGAAAATCTTCCGTTAAGGGGTTCTCCACCTGAAGTGACGAAGCTCAAACTGAAAGACTTTTGCTTCATTTTGAATTTTCAAAGTTGTAATTTCTTTTGCTGTCAAACAATTATCTGTTGATGTTAAACTCTGTTTTCATTAATGCATTGCATATGTTTGTCTTGAATTCATCCATTCGTTTCACTACTCTTATGCTTTCTTTATGATATTTAAATCTTGATAAAAAGCTACAAGCCTTTAGAGGGAGGATGACGAAACAATACCATGATCTTATACAGTATGCTTTTGAACAGACCTTGCTGATGATGTACAGGCATTTCTTTCATTTCCCAAACACTGGAGTTATAAGGAAGATAATCCCTAGTCAACCCCTTCGAGCCAAAGAAGTAGGAGTTTTCTGTTCTAAACAATCAAAACCTTTGATATAAACCCGGGGCAGGGTAGTATCTCAGTTAATTCAAAGAAAATGCGCATTGAAGTCGCAAACTCTTAGTTCGTAATACAACGAATGACGTCAAAAAAGAAAGCATTCCTTTGGAATCAAAAGACAAGGGTGGTTCCCTATCACATAGACAGTCAATCTCTCAAAAGAGAAAAGCCCACCAAGCCAAAACCTATAAAGGAGGCTTAAGAAAGCTGGGGCATCCCGCTGACTGTAATCTCGAAAAACAGGAACAGTCAGGCAAAAGTTAGGGATAACAAATCAAAATCAAAATAGTGAGGTCATTACAAAATCCTCATCAACATGAAAAATGTTGAAAAAGAAAAAAGGAGATGATGACTGTCTTCCCAAATTCAATTCGTGAACCATCACCCAAAAAGTCGTTCCAAACTCAAGACAGAGTATGACGAACAATTAACTGAGCTTAGGGTTGAAGAACATCACGAAGAGCGGGTGGGTACAAATATACTTTGAGCCTATATCCTTTGTTTCTTAAACCGTGAACCAAGCCACGTTACAACCCTTCAAAAGTCCTAATTGAAGCATGGGTTAGTTCGAAAGCATATTGTTACAAAAGGTATCCTGACTCATGTAAGGCTTTGCTCTAAATCTTGTGTTGATCTGTCTTATAAAAAGTTTTCTGCTAAAAAAGCATTTTTCAAAACTTCGAGACAAACATAAACTTTGCATTGTTTGAATATCACTGTCTGCATTTGGCTTTTTGTTTGACAGCGAAGAAATTCATACAGCGAATGTTCGGAGGAACGAAAACTCTCTCAGTGAGCAAAATCACTTTAAAAGGATGACACTTCCATTACAAACCTCCTATCAACAAGGGGCATGACATGTCACCATCCAATTAACCTGGGGCAGTCCAGTCAAGGTCCAACAGATCTTTCAAAATTCAGTTAACCTGGGGCAGTCCAGTCAAGATTTCAAGAAATCTCTCAATTTGCAGATTAATCTGACTCAAGATTCATCATCACTTGGGGCATTCAAATGTCAAAAGTGTTCAATCATTCCTTCACCACCTGTTGGAAATTACAACCGCCAACAAATTAACTATCACATTTCCAGACTCGATTCCTGTATCTAGCCAGGGCACGTCTGAAGAGTTTGAAGATTCGATTCCTGTATCCAGCCAGGGCATATCTGTTAACTATCACATTTCCAGACTCGATTCCTGTATCTAGCCAGGGCACGTCTGAAGAGTTTGAAGATTCGATTCCTGTATCCAGCCAGGGCATATCTGTTAACTATCACATTTCCAGACTCGATTCCTGTATCTAGCCAGGGCACGTCTGAAGAGTTTGAAGATTCGATTCCTGTATCCAGCCAGGGCATATCTGTTGACGACTATTTCCAGACTCGATTCCTGTATCTAGCCAGGGCACGTCTGAAGAGTTTGAAGATTCGATTCCTGTATCCAGCCAGGGCATATCTGTTGACGACTATTTCCAGACTCGATTCCTGTATCTAGCCAGGGCACGTCTGAAGAGTTTGAAGATTCGATTCCTGTATCCAGCCAGGGTATATCTGTTGACGACTATTTCCAGACTCGATTCCTGTATCTAGCCAGGGCACGTCTGAAGAGTTTGAAGATTCGATTCCTGTATCCAGCCAGGGCATATCTGTTGACGACTATTTCCAGACTCGATTCCTGTATCTAGCCAGGGCACGTCTGAAGAGTTTGAAGATTCGATTCCTGTATCCAGCCAGGGCATATCTGTTGACGACTATTTCCAGACTCGATTCCTGTATCTAGCCAGGGCACGTCTGAAGAGTTTGAAGATTCGATTCCTGTATCCAGCCAGGGTATATCTGTTGACGACTATTTCCAGACTCAATTCCTGTATCTAGCCAGGGCACGTCTGAAGAGTTTGAAGATTCGATTCCTGTATCCAGCCAGGGCATATCTGTTGACGACTATTTCCAGACTCGATTCCTGTATCTAGCCAGGGCACGTCTGAAGAGTTTGAAGATTCGATTCCTGTATCCAGCCAGGGCATATCTGTTGACGACTATTTCCAGACTCGATTCCTGTATCTAGCCAGGGAACGTCTGAAGAGTTTGAAGATTCGATTCCTGTATCCAGCCAGGGCATATCTGTTGACGACTATTTCCAGACTCGATTCCTGTATCTAGCCAGGGCACGTCTGAAGAGTTTGAAGATTCGATTCCTGTATCCAACCAGGGCATATCTATTGACGACTAGTTCCAGATCAACACCTGTAACAAGCCAGGAAGATATCTGTGGACGACTGATTATGGATCAACACCTGTAACAAGCCAGGAAATTTATCTACATCACCACTTGGGGCATTTGAATGTCGAAAGTGTTCAAAAAACCGATGCAGTTTTACACAGACTCATTATCAGGAAATCCTACACAGATCTCCTCAAAACTGGAAGTCCCCAGTAGTTTGGCATACAACCCAAGCTTCTGATTCCCCCAACAGTGGTCCTAAGACTTCTCATTTTTCAACAATCAGAAGATTCTTGCCCTCCACAGCAGCAGCCAGGGAATTATTTTCCCCGGCAGCGGTCAAGATTCTTTTATCTTCAGCCATCCAGGATTCATTTATCCTCAGCAAGATAGCTCATCAGCTTACATGCGCATTCATCACATTCATGTCATAAACATTGGTGTCACATACATTGCATCATGCATCATAACATTGCATACAACTAACCCTTTACCTTTTCAGGTAAGATCAGTCGACAGACAAAGATCACCTTCCGAGATTCATCCAGAAATAGTTCAGATGTGACTCGGACACGGCGACATTCTGATACTTATTCCAGATTCACCCAGATGCAGTTTTACACGGACGCATCATCAGGAAACCCTACACCGGTTCCTCTTCAACTTCAAGATTTCTGAAAATAGTTCACGGGTTCTCCAGTAACGGATGTCAACCTATCGCTTGTTCAGATTCTTCTCAAGACTTCTGAAAACAGTTTATGGATTCTTCCCAACAACGGATGTTAATCTATCACTTGTTCAGATGCAAACCTTTGAAAACAGTTTACGGACGCTTCCCTACAACGGATGCTGCTCTATTGCTTATTCAACTTCAAGACTTCTGAAAACAGTTCACGGGTTCTCCAGTAACGGATGTCAACCTATCGCTTGTTCAGATTCTTCTCAAGACTTCTGAAAACAGTTTATGGATTCTTCCCAACAACGGATGTTAATCTATCACTTGTTCAGATGCAAACCTTTGAAAACAGTTTACGGACGCTTCCCTACAACGGATGCTGCTCTATTGCTTATTCAACTTCAAGACTTCTGAAAACAGTTTACGGGTTCTCCAGTAACGGATGTTAACCTATCACTTGTTCAGACTCTTCTCAATTTTTGAAAACAGTTTACGGACGCTTCCCAACAACGGATGTTGCTCTATTGCTTATTCAACCTCGAGACTTTTGAAAACAGTTTACGGACGCTTCCCAACAACGGATGTTGCTCTATTGCTTATTCAACTTCAAGACTTCTGAAAACAGTTTATGGATTCTTCCCAACAACGGATGTTAATCTATCACTTGTTCAGATGCAATTTTTGAAAACAGTTTACGGACACTTCCCAACAACGGATGCTGCTCTATTGCTTATTCAACTTCAAGACTTCTGAAAATAGTTTATGGATTCTTCCCAACAACGGATGTTAATCTATCACTTGTTCAGATGCAATTTTTGAAAACAGTTTACGGATGCTTCCCAACAACGGATGCTGCTCTATTGCTTATTCAATCTCAAATCCTGAAAAACAGTTCACAGATTCTCCAGACACGGATGTCAATCTATTTCTTATTCAGACCCCCAGTTCAGAGATATTCCAAAACATGGGTGCCTTTCTGATACTCGTCCACTCACCAATGAAATACAGTTCAACATTTCCAGATGGCATCTTTAAGCCCATCCTCCAACAAACATTTCTAAATGGCATCTTTAAGCCCATTCTCAGATGGCATCTTTAAGCCCATCCTCCGACAAGATTCTATCGCATCAGATGGCATCTTTAAGCCCATCACCAAATGGCATCTGTAAGCCCATTCACCTCTACCATCACATCACCGAGTGCAAATTTTAGGGCACTCTAGTGTCCAATCTTCTTTTACCTTCAAGTCGCGAAAGGCAAACTTGCCAATCTAACTCTTCAGGTTCAAGAAGATTGAACAGGGGCAACTGTTGTACCCCAAAATTTGCCCTCGCATTTTCTTTCAAGAAATTACAGCTTCAAGCGTTTCCTAATTTTTTAAACTGGCTCAAAGATCGGTCAAACAGACTTTTCTCGTCAGTCAGACACAATTAGGGTTTTACTGATTTTCAGGGTTCTAGAATGTTTCAAACAATTGGTTTATGGTTTGGTTGATTTTGGCTCAGTTTTGATCAGGCGAACGTTCTTTGGCATTTAATCAGGAATTAGGGTTTTTGTGGGCACGTTCTCAGAAGGATTTAAATTCTACAGCACTTTTCAAGTTATGCTAAGATATGGATTGAAACATTTGGATTGAGTTCGCACTGTGTGATTAAATCAGTGAAAGGATACATTCAGTTTGAATTTGCAGTGCTTGGTAAAAATCAGTAAAAAGGGGAATGCGTTTGATCGGTTGTTGTGATTAACTGTTGTTTTGCTTTGGATGTTGGAAATGCCAGGTTTAACTGATCAAATGTTAAAGCATTGTTTATTTAAATTATTTATTATTCTAAGATTAAATGATTGGAATTTATTTTCAATTATTATAATTAAAGAATTATAAATAATAAATAAACAAAAGGAGGAAAAAGAATTAATTGGATAAAGAAACTTTTATTGATTTTTAAATTAATTGTACAATTGTTTTGTTGTTTACAACAATGATTTTACATTTATTTAAATTTAAATAAAAAAAACTATCCTAAACATTTTTCTAATCTTCAATTCTTTATCTGCTATCCCTTGCTCCAGTGCTCCATTCAATTTTTTATCTGCAAAATAAGAGAAGAAAAGTCAATAGCAGATAAATAAATAAAAGAGACAGATAAAATTACAGTTCATCATTAAGGGCAACTGATTGGGATCAGTTAACCCTCTCTGCAAATCACGGGATTCCTCCCGGTTCACAAAAAGGGATGAATATTTGTTTGCTAACTTGGAATGCACAAAGTGAAAAAAAAAAGCAAAGTTTGTCAACATGCTGCAAAACAAACAGGATGGCCTAACCACAAGTCCAAATCAGACTACAAAGTCCAAACTAAAAGTCCAAATTCAAACTTTCTGCCAAAGTACAAAATACTGTCACAAGGCTACCAAAGCTGTCAAAAGGAAGATTTGGAAAGATATCAAAAGATACAAAAGTACAAGAAGCTGTCAAAAGAAGAGATAAAAAATGCAGAGAAAGCATGTTATGCAAGCAACATAATTCTTTTCATCATTTCCCAAAAGTTGCCCTTTCAGAAAAGTATGAAGCATAACATATTTTAATGTTTTTGTACTGGAAAGAGAAGAAAAAGAGAAGAAGAAATAGGGATTACAGGTTTAGGCTTGAGAGATAGAAAAAATATAAAAGAACTTGTCAATAGAACAATAGGAAGAGGCAAACCAATACACACAAAATAATGCAAACTGAAGCATAGGCCTTAACCATAAAAAACCAGCATAAACTGCACCAGTCTCAAAACCTTGAGACAAACTGTCAAAAGGCCAAAGCTAAAGGCCAAAACCTGCTAATAACCACCAACTGTCCAAACCAGTTCACAATAACCAGTGTACTCACAACAAACCTGCCTATCATAAAACCAAGAGATAAACTCAACAAGCCAAGAAGCCATTCCTGCTAAAACCTGTCCAACTCAAAAAAAAAAAACAAAAAATTATCCAAACACAAAAGCCAACACAAACTTGTAAGCTCTCAAACCATAACAACCCAACAGCATAAATTCAAGCCTAACCATTCCAGGCTAAAAAACCTGTCAAGTTAAACCATCAAACCCAAATAAAACCTGTTCAAGCCTTACCAAAGCCTTGGTTCAAAAACCTGCAATGGCCTAAAAACCCAAACCAGTAAACTCACCCAAGCTCATAACCAGCCTAAAGATACAAAACCAGCATATGCCCAAAACCTTGTACCTATCAACAAGCTAAAACGCCTACCATGTCCAACCTTTCAAAGAACCAGAAATGGTACAAGCCTAGCTTCAAGCATCAAGCCCTCAGAACTCAAGGAGTTCATCATAGGGGCATTCATAAAACACTCAAAATATCCAAGCATACTCAAGCAACTCAGTGTCAAACACAACCCCCTAAGCTTTTCAAAGCCTAAGGCTCCAAATAAGCTTAAACCTGTCTAAAGCATTCAAGGCCAACTCTAAGCCCTCAGAAGGTTCATCACTGGGCGTAAAAAAAATCAACATTCAGAAGCATACGAAACACAAGGCAGCTCAAAGCAAGACAAAGGGAGAAGAGAAAAAGAAGTGTATCAATACAAGGGCCCTCAGAAGGTTCATCATAGGGCAGTAAAAAGGGCAAGCATCAGAGACAATCGAGGCATACCAAAGCACACTCAGAGTATATCAAATATCAAACATATTCAGTAGGCCCACAGAAAGAGACGAGGAAAAGAAGCATTTCAAGGCGTACTCAGAATATTCAAAGCATACAGAGCAACAATTCAACAACATCAATATTATCAAGCTCAGAACAAGCATACAAAAGGCAAAGGTATCTCAAGGCAACATAAGCATGTAAGCCAAGTTAACAGAGAAGAAGAAAAGAAGATATATATTAAGCTTTCAGACAAACATCACAAAGCCTGAAGAAAAGTACAGAAATACCAAGTTCATCTTCATCGTGACCCCTTCACCATCAAAGCCTCCGAAGCGCCTCCAAACTCCCTTATTCCCCTCCTCTGTCAAGGTAGAACATTCTCCTCTCATCCCTTTTCATGACCTCATTAATGAACAATAATGAACACAACAACAAATCAAAATCAAAATACTTAATAAAAAAAAACAGTAAATCATAACATGCAAAGGCGAAATCGTTACCCATTCCACGGTTTAGCTTGATCCAACCATGGAGAGGGAAGGAATCGAAGGAGGCAACTGGTGGCTGGGCAAAGGGGAGAGTCAGATCCATGGCGAAGAAAGGATGAAGGCAAACGGAGAAGACGAAGCAAGGGCGCCGTTTCTGTAACCCTAAAGTCTCCAAGTGAACAGAGTCTCTCATAACCCTAAAGCATTCGTTTCAAACAGTTGGGCCTTGCCCATTTCTGAGCGCCTAAGCCCAAAACATGTCCTAAATGGCACCCCCCCCCTTTTGCTTCCAATTCAGACTAAGCCCTAAAACTCTTTGGCCCATTCATCTTTTTGTTATTCTTACCATTTCACTTTTTTTTTAAACATAATCTAGTACATTTTATACTAAAATTATCTTTTATTTAGTTATATTAAAAAGAACATACAAATACTAGATTAATAGATTAAAATTTTTCTAAAACAAATCTTTTATACAAATTTCACTATTTGATACATTTTAAAGCATAAATAATAATTTTCCTAAAAAAATGGACATTTTGTATTTAACTTAGATTTTATAAAATACCTAATTTAATTAAAACTTAAAACATTTAATTAATATTCTTTTTGTACATAAATACATAATTACATAATTTTTCTTTTAAGACAAATATTTTCCTTTTTTCAAGATATCATTTTGTACATAATCAATAAAATACATTTTTTTAATATACATAATTTAATTAAAATTTAAAACATTTAATTAAAACATTCTTTTTTTTTTACATATTAAGGAAAAACACAAGATTACAAAGACTAATTAAATAAACATTTAATTCTTTTCATTTAAGTTAAAACAATACCTTAATAATACATTAATTTCACATTTTCGCACCTGTAAATAAATTACATACATGAACATATACACGTACACAATACAAATACATTTCACATTATACACTTGATACACATACAATTGCTATTCTTATACGTTACTATACATTGCTTACATTTTATCGCAATTCGATTTGGTTGTAAAGTATTGGACACTACATTCCTAAAGTCTCATCCCCATTTGTAAATTTGTACCCCCACTCCCGGATACTATTTGTAATAGCGTAGACTTTAAATTCTTGCAATTTATCGCTTTCCAATTATACCATGGTTAGACCTAGGGTTTGTATGTACATAAAACCAAACGATAGATAACCTAATACAAGACAAATACATGAAGTCAATACACAATCACACTTGCACCCTCTAGGGTAATCCCACATGTTGCCTTCCAAAATGGGCCATGCTTGCACGTCGAGTTTCTTTGGCAAAACAAATTCAAATGATCATAAGTCCCTCGATGACGCCTTCGAAAGTTGCCTGAATGGAATGATCATAGTCCCTTCAAAGCAAATTGCCAAAGACACTTGGCACCATTGCATTCATGGTCCATACTATGACCCGCGCCCGTCCCGTTAAGCATCCTAAACGCAAGATTGTCCACCAAATTCAATGGTGGAACAAAATTATTAAAAAAGGGTTGAAAACATAGAGAAAACCTTTGAGTACAATAAGGGTAGACAAAACTCTTAGTTACTTGAGATCAACTTTCAAAAACACTTTCCTTCTTTTCAAAAACCACACTTCACAAACACTTTCAAAACAAACTCTCAAAAACATTTGAAACATCTTTTCGAAAAGATACACACTTTTGTAAAACACTCAAACACGAGTCGAATACATTGGTAGCCTAAGACAAGGCATCTTCTTCCAAAACATTTCAAAAACACACACACACACACACACACACCATTTTCAAGCAATTGAAAATCAAGGCAAGTGATCTAAAAACCAAGTAACTAAGAGCCCATGGATAACCATGGATGAAAAGGGTGCTAATACCTTCCCTTTTCATAATCTACTCCCCGAACCCACGAAATATCTCAAAAGGTTTTTGCTGTGCTTTTTTAACCTTTCCTTTAGGATAAAATAAAAAGTCGGTGGTGACTCTTGCTCAACCGAACAAGTGCGAATACAAACGCAAAACACTAGTCAGTTATCCCACCGTATCACAAAAGTCAAGTGGGACAACGAAGCTCCCCGAATCACCATTGAGAGGTTGGATGAACCAGCACACTGCTGCGAGATTGATACTGAGGAGGTAGCAGACAAACCCTGGTTTCACGAAGTGAAAAGGTATCTCGAAGCTCAAGAATATCCCGAAGGGGCATCTGTCAATGATAAGAAATTCTGAGAAGGTTCGCCGTGAAATTCCTCCTCAGTAATGGAATCCTCTATAAGCGCAATCATGACTCTACCTTACTGTGGTGTGTAGATAAGAGCGAAGCAGAGAGGATTATGACAAATCTACAAGAAGGTACCTTCGGAACCCATTCCAGTGGACACACCATGGCTAAGAAGATCCTACGGGAAGGATGTTACTGGTCCACTATGGAAGCCGATTGTTATCGGCACTCTCGAACTTGCCATAAATGCCAAATCTACGCTGATAAGGTGCATGTCCCCCGGTCCCCTTGAACGTCTTGACAACTCTGTGGCCCTTGGCAATGTGGGGCATCAACATGATTATAGAAATCTGGCCCACCGCTTCTAATGGACATCGCTTCATCCTAGTAGCCATTGATTACTTCACGAAGTGGGTTGAGGCAACCTCTTTTGCCACAGTAACCAAGAACGTTGTGGCGCAGTTTATCTGACATAATCTGATCTGTCAATATAGTGTGGCAGAGAGAATTATTACTGACAATGGTACAAATCTCAACAACACAATGATCACCAAGCTCTGTAAACAATTCAAGATACATCATCATAATTCTTCTCCCTATCGGCCAAAGATGAATGGCGTTGTTGAAGCGGCTAACAAGAACATCAAGAAGATTGTATAGAAGATGACAGTGACATACAAAGACTGGCATGAGATGTTACCATTTGCTCTTCATGGGTACCGTACCTCAGCACGGACGTCGATAGAGGCAACACCTACTCTCAGGTATATGGCACGGAGGCTGTCCTGCCCATCGAAGTCAAGATACCTTCTCTCAGGATTATGAAGGATGTGGGTTTGAACGAAGATGACTGGATCCGAACCTGGCTTGATCAGTTAAATCTAATCGATGAAAAGAGACTTAGTGCTAACTGCCATGGTCAGACGTATCAAAAGCGAATGATCAAGGCTTTTAACAAGAAAGTCAGGCGTCAAGAATATCAAGTTGGGGATCTAGTAATCAAGCATATCATACTGCCGCTAGGTGACCCCATGGGAAAATGGACTCCCACATACGAAGGGCCATTTGTGGTTAAAAACATTTTCTCGGGTGGAGCCATGACTCTGACCACCATGGACGGTGACGACCTTCCTCACCCTGTCAACGCGGATATAGTGAAAAGATACTACGCATGATAAAAGACCTGCTAGGTCGAATGGCCTAGGAAAAAATAAGGGCTTCCAGGCGAACAAAAAGGGTTCGGGAAAAAATGAGGGATGAAAATGAAAAAAATCTGTACACCCGACAAGTCGAAAACCTGAAAAGGCGACTTGGGTAAAAAAGAGTATCCCGGTGGACTGAAAACCCGAAAGGGCGGTCCAGGCAAATGTTAGGGATGAAAAGCGTATCACTATGTCCCATTGGATCACCCTGCGATCTGATCCCAGTATCAATTGTCAAGCTCGAACGACATCAATCAATCTATTCAGCTTCAGAAAAGCAGCAAAGTGAGGAGACGCTTGAAGGCATAGCGGCAATAGCAGATTTGAAATTCAATGGGATTATTGCACGTAGCTGTTTTCTTTTTGTTGTACACAATACTATATAGCTTCCAATTTTACGGTGGCATTCTCTTACTAGAGCGTAAGCTTCCTTGTACAAAAACACCTGTTATAGACCAACTTCAAAATTAATACAAGTCATTTTTTACAAAACTACTTGTTTTTCTTTTTTTGTTTTGTTTTTGCAAGAACGTCCAATGATTTATTCTTAACATATGCAGTTGAATATGATTGTTGTTCACAAATATTTGTATAGGAAAAGAAAGACAATTGCTCATAACTTACGAAATAGGGACAAAAGTAAGAAATGTCAAAACCCGACAATTATTCTATCCAGCAGGTACCATGGCAGAGACAACTTTGGAACATAATCATCAATACATGCGATCTTGTAATATCTGTATTCCCCATAGAGTAAAGGTAATCAAAGCATTGATGTCAGTTCTCTCAAAACGGGAAGTAATCCCCCTAGCCAGGGTCGTCCAGAAACCTGACACCTATGTCCCCCAGTAGAATTTCATAATCGCGAGCGGATCATCATAAATTATTATCTCCCCAAGCTGAGTTTGTTTCTCTAGCTCAATCCCTAACAGAGCTTAACAAGAATCATTCCCCCGCAGAGCTATTCTCGAACAAAGTCTCTCCTTGGTAGAATATTCACAAACAGCAAAGAACAAATCTCTAGCATAGTTATTTCCGTTCACCATCCCCAACGGGAGTAGAAGAACCACGGTTCTCTACAACAGTCATAAATGCTATTTTTTCTCTAGCAGCAGTCAGGGATTTATTTTCCCAGACTCGGATATGTTGCAACTAACATCTCATGCTCATAAATCATGACATGCACATACATATCACATACGACATAATCTCGTTTATTTTGAGAACATCTTCTCACAATGAATTTCATGCATCGCATATAACTAACCTTGTTATCTTTTCAGGAAAGACAATTATCACCAACAAATCCAACAGTTATACATGTCATATCTGCAGGAAACCAAGGAAAAATCAGTTCCCGAAACCAAACAGGTCAACTAATCTACAAGATCAAACTAAGTAACCCTACTACCCAGGTTCCTTCTCTTAGCCCTACTATCCAGGCTTTCAAACAAAGTAACCCTACTACCCAGGTTCCTTCTCTTAGCCCTACTATCCAGGATTTCATTTCGAAGTAACCCTATGTTGTACCCCAAAATTTACCCTCTCATTTCTCAAGGAATCACCCTGGATCCTCAAGCTTGCTTTCATCCAATTTCAAGCCTTGAATTATCAATTTTTCCAAGCAAACCACTCCCAAGGGCAAAATGGTCATTTGCACACTGAAAGGTCAAACTTTGAATTTTGGATCAAAACCAAGTTTCAAGAATCATATTTCATCAAGACATGTTGAAATGCGAAATTTGTTTCATCTAAAAATTTAAAAGTCAAATTTACTTTGGAAAAGTCAAATTCTAAATACTTAGAACTTTTATAAGTATGACACTCCAGAACTTCTGAGCCAGCCTCCATGCAAGTGCAGTCAGAAGTTGCAAACATGGTTCAGAACTTAGCCTTCAGTCAGAACATGGCTCTTCAGCCTCCACGCAAGCTCAGTGAGAGTTTGCCAGGATAATGCAAAGACGGTTAAGAAGCGTGCTGTAAGTTTTCCAGAAAGTATGAAAGCTCCTTCAGAACATGCTGGAGCCAGAAGATAAGAGGATCAGAAGATTAGATGCTACGTAAGCTCAGAACTTCTGATCCAGAGCTAAGCCTTAGTGTAGAATCACACATTGGAGGATTTCTGGTTGTGATAAGTCTCATCATCATTTAATGCTCACAACCACCTTCTGAGTCTTTATGTAAAGGATTTTTACCACCTGTACTTCTACTGTCTTGGGATAACAACTTTGCTACTAAACCCATGCTTTACTTTTTGCTTTTCCTTAAGTCCTGCTGACAACCACCATGCTTGCTTCAAAATCAAGGCAGCGCTTCAGCACATGAAGGCTATATTCAACGTTTTGGTCAGAACTTGACCAAATCCCAAAACCTTGTTTATACAACCTACTGCAAACCTATGACCAACAGCTAGTTCAGCCTACGCGTGCATCCCACGATTGCACCAAACTAGCATACGAAAACTGTGATGAAAAAGCAAAGGAACAGGATGCCAAGACAAGTTCAAATCCCATTTGTTTTCCCCATAAAAAGTCACAACAAATTCATCTATAAATACTTGGATCCATCATACGTTCAAGGGGGCTGAGGACTGGCTTTTGGAAGGAGAGAACTATCAAGAGAGAAAAGGAAGTTGTGAAACCTTCATAAAAATCCAGATTTCTCATACATAAAAACAAACCTTTGTTCTTCCCTTTGAATCAAAGAACTTGGCGTTTCCTCTTCCATTACTCTTACTGATTTCAGAACATCCAAAGGCATCCACTCAAAGCTCCAAGCACGCTCCATCTTCAAGGTAAGTCTCTCTGACTTTGCTTGTTTTTCATTCTGAACATCATTAGCATGTAAATACCATAGTATTAATGTTGTACATATCATTACATGATTAGAAAAACTATGGATCAGAACTTCTAGAATAATGCTAGACTCAGACTTAGGATTAAAACTTCTATGAACTGTTATGCTGTTATTCTTCTGACTTGCTGTTTGCTAAAAATGAATAAGTTGCTGACGTGCTGATTAATATGAGAAAAGAGATGAAATGTAATATAGAACTTCTGATTTTCACATGCTGATAACACACACAGAACTTCTATGATTTTTCCTCACTGTTAACACGCACTGAACTTCTGATTCTTATATGCTGATAATACACTGAACTTTTGATGTTTCCATCAGCTGTTTTCAAACACTCAGAGTTTCTGACTTTCACATGATGACAGTACATAACTTCTGACTTTTTGGTTCACTGGCTGAACGCCACCCAGAACCTCTGTGTTTTCCCTCTAACATTTTTGCAGGACCTCAGAGTTTACCAGTCCAGAACATCTGATTCCACTGGCGTCTCTTGCTGAGTCACAATGCTCTTCGCCTCAAAACTTCTGATCCTAGTTGTTTTTCTTGCAGCAGCACGCTATTTCCGCCTTTCATTTATTTCCCTTTTCATCATTTTTAACATTAACATAGAAAACATAAAAATATTTTCCTTTTAATTTATTTCCTCTAAGATAAAAAATATTTTCTAAACAATTCTTTTTCTTTCTTACATTGTACATTTCAATATGGTTGTAATAGTAACTTAGGACTTATTTTTACTTGCAATCCCCATTCATAAATATGTACCCCATCCCCTAAATATTGTTATAGCGTAGAATTTCATTTTCTGCAATTTACTGTTTTCCTTATACTGTATAGTAATTAGGTGTGTATGGCAAGATAAAACCAATAAGTAGACCACCAAAAATCAAAGACAAATGCATGCAATCAAACACACATGCACCCTTAGGGTAATCTCACTTGTTGCCTATCGGAAATATAGTCATGTCCCTCGAACATGGGCGTTTTAGCAAAAGAACCTCGATAAAAGATCGTAGTCCCTCGATGAACCTCGATGTTGCCTTCGGTAAAACGATCTAGTCCCTAAAGAGACATTGCTAAAACGTCTCATATGTTACCTTCTATGACTATACAAAACACCCGTCCCTTCACATCCAACGATGGGGTTTCTTACCAAATCAACAGTAAGATAGCCACATCTAAAGGAGAAGGAAAAGCACATTTAAAGACCTTTTGAGTAGGTAGGTTCGCTCTTAGTTACTTGCTTGCTCACAACAAAAACATTTCGTACACCTACACTTCCACTTTGAATTTTTTTTGAAACAAACACTTTGTACGCGTTCTTATAGAGACGTGAACCGTTGCAAAGACGTTTTCAAAATCACTTTCAAAACACTTTTCAATCATGAAATATTTTCAAAAGCTCAACACCTTTGTATACATTCTTACGAACGAGAATCATTACAAAAGTTAGCCTAAACAATGGCGCCTTTTCAAAATACTTTCAAAAACAACACATCACAAGCACATTCAAACCAAAGCAAGTGATCTAGCAAGTAACTAAGATCCCATGGAAAACCATGGATGAAAAGGGTGATAATACCTTCCCTTTTCATAATCTACCCCTCGAACTCAAAAAACATCTCTAAAGTTCTTTCCTGTGCTTTTTCACCTTTCATTTTTGAATAAAAGAAAAGTCAGTGGCGACTCTTGCTAAACCGCAACATTTGCGAACACAAACGCAAAACCTCAAGTCAGTTCTCCCACCGTATCACAGAACTGGAGACTCTGCTGGGGAAAGTTGAGAGTGGGGTTACCTTAGGGTTAGATCAAATTTACTTTCTTATATTGTTTGATTTGTTTGCTTTACATTTTTGGTTCCTTGTTTGGGTTTGTTTTAAATCCTGCACCCGGATTTGGGGACACCTTTTAGGTAAGTAGCAAAAAACTGTGAGGGAACTGTGCGGGGTATACCGACATGGTTGAAGCAGTAGCTACATTGATGTGGCACTTTGGTTGGTACCGGTAACCCTTGAGTTAATCAAGGAGAGTACGGGGCCGCCGCGTGGTATTGTGAAGCATCAACTGACCTTAGAACCTTACTTGACCAACTTGGCCATTAGGAAGTAGTGAGATAACCGGCTTTGGTGCAGTCCGAAGTTGGTTAATACTCGATGCTACACTCATTGAGGTTTGACTCTTGAGTTTTGTTTGGTTGCGAGTCAATCGCCTATTGAGCGAAACTTGGGGGAAAGATCAGTGATATTGAGATCCCTTAGAACCCGGTTACTATTAACTAGGACAGGTTGAGCCAACTAAACTTTAAGAGGGTACTTACCTATAAAACTCCATGCAAGCCTAAAACTAAGGATTTGTTTGCTTCGTGTGAATATGATTATTTGTATATAAACTTGCTTACCTCGCATATCTGTACATAACATTATAACATCATACCATAGCATTTTCAATAGCCATTTCAAGGATCTCGAGGGTCTTTGATGCAGGGTCACGTTGAACCAGACGTCTATCAAGGGGCAAGAGGATTTATTTTCCTCTAATCAAACACCGTCAAAAATCAAGTACAACAAACTTGAGTCAAGGGATATGACCTACTTGATATGGTGAGCTTAATTCTCGTGGAAGGACATCCACCGATACAAAGTTCTCCAATCAAAGCTGTTGATCGAAGTTTGACTTCTAACATTTTCTTGTGTTTACCCCGCGAGATCCTTGAAAACATGCATCCACATATCATGCATCATATCACGACAGGTTTCCCCCATACAGGCTTCCTTATCCTCCTGCTGTTTATTTCAGTAAGATGGATATGGAACAAACGGTGAAAGATCTTCAAGCTCAAAACGCTCAATTCCAACAAATGTTCCTGGCTATGGCTAAGGGGCAAGAGGATCTGAAAACTATCCTTCTCAAAGACAAGAAGTCCAAGAAGTCAGTAGGTGTCCTGAACTTGAGAAGAAGACCTAGAGGACCAGTCAAGAGAGCTCTAGATCTTTCAACTCCATCTAACATGGGGGATAGTCATGAAGAAGACAACTGTCTGGAGATTGATGAAGCCAAAGTTGACTACTCCGACGAACAATATCCTCCCACTGATGACAAGTACAAACAGTTGTAGGATCGAATCAGTGCTATGGAGATTCAACAGATACCTGGATTGGATTTAGGAGACATGGGTTTGGTTTCTGGAGTGGTCATCCCGCCAAAGTTCAAAATCCCTACCTTTGCCCTGTAGGATGGAGTCTCTCACCCTAAGATGCACTTAAAGTCTTATGTTCGCAAGATTCAACCGTACACAACTGATCCGAAGCTTTGGATACATTTCTTCCAAGAGAGCCTGGTAGGGAATCAACTCGAATGGTTCTATCAATTGGAGAGTTCTCACATCCACACCTGGGAGGATTTAGCTGCTGCTTTTTACAAACAGTATCAATACAATGCTGATCTTGCACAACTCGTGTGCAATTGCAGAACATGACCATGGGTTCCAACGAGAGCTTCAAATGGTACGCCCAAAAGTGGAGAGATCTGGCTGGTAGGGTGCAACCCCCTTTAACTGACAGGGAGCTGATTGACATCTTTATGGGAACTTTGACAGGGTCTTTCTTCAAACACTTGATCGGAAGCTCCTCAGCCGGATTCACCGAGCTAATACTGACCGGCGAAAGAGTCGAAGCTGGCATCAAAAGTGGAAAGATTCAAGAAGCTATACTTTCTGATGCTCAGAAAAAGCCATATAATGGGAAGAAAGAGTCCAATGCTGTGTACAATCAAAAGAGTCGTCGTGACCAACACGTGGGGGAAGTCCTGATCTCTGGTTCTACGTCAAAAGATAGTTCACCAACATCAACATGCCGCTGTCTCAAGCGTTACAACACTTGTTGAGGATGAATCTGATTGCATTAATAGGACCTCATCCAAACCCCAAGACTTCTTCTCCTAACTACAATCCTAATGCAACATGTGCTTATCATTCTGACAGTCCCGGGCATGACACTAACGATTGCTGGGCATTGAAGTACAAGATTCATAATTTGATTGACGCCAAGGAGATCGAGTTAGACCCTCTGGAGACTCCAAATGTGATCACTACTCCTTTGCCAAATCATTGAGAGAAACTTGTTTCATTTTGGATTTTCAATTGTAATTTCTTTTGTTGTTCAAACAATTATCTATTAATGTTAAACTTTGTTTCATTAATGCACTGCATATGTTTGTCTTGATTTGATCCACTCATTTTCATTACATTTAAACTATGCTTTTTACTTTCTTTATGACATTTAACTCTTGCTAAAAGTTACAAGCCTTTAGAGGGAGGATGACAAAAACAATGCCATAATCTCATACAGTATGCTTTTGAACAGACCTTGCTGACGATGTACAGGTGTTTTTTTCAAATCCTAAACACTGGAGTTATAAGGAAGATAATCCCTAGTCAACCACTTCGAGCCAAAGAAGTAGAATTTTTCTTTTTCACAAAATTAAAACCTTTAAACAAAACCTGGGGCAGGGTAGTCTCTCAGTTAAAAATGCGCGTTCAAATTGCAAACTCTCATTTCGTAATACAACAAATGACATCAAGAAACATTCCTCTGGAATCAAAAGACGATGATGGTTCCCTATCACATAGGCAGTCATTATCTCTCAAAAAAAAAAGAAAATCCCACTAAGTCAAAACCTATGAAGGAGACTTAAGAAAACTAGGGCATCCCGCTGACTGTAATCTCAGAACAAGAACAGTCAGGCAAAAATCAGGGATAACAAATCAAAAGAGGTCACTATAAATCCCCAACAACATGAAAAAATGTTGCAAAGATGATTGCCTTCCAACAAACTTAACTTGTCGGAACCATCACCAAAACGTCATTCCAGACTCAATTGGAGTTTCAAACGCACAATTAACCGAGTTTAGGACTGAAGAACATCACGAAGAACGGGTGGGTACAAATACACTTTGAGCCTTTATCCTTTGTTTCTTAAACCGTGAACCAAGCCACATTACAACCCTTCAAAAGTCCTAATTGAATCATGGGTTAGTTCGAAAGCATACTGTTACAAAAGGTATCCTGACTCCTGTAAGGATTTACTCTAAATCCAGAGTTGAATTACAAACTTCTTTACTTGCTAAAAACACATTTTTCAAAACTTCAAGACAAGCATAAACTTTGCATTACTTTAATATCACTGTTTGCATTTGGATATTTGTTTGACAGCGGAGAAATTCACACAATGAATATCCAGTGAACGAAAGCTCTCTCAGTGAACAAAATCACTTCAATAAGGATGACACTTCCATTTCCAAATCTCCTATCAACAGGGGGACATGACATGTCACTATCCAGCGCACCTGGGGCACTCCAGTCAAGATTCCAGGAAATCTCTCAAAGAAGTGCAGAGTAACCAGGGCAGGCCTCCATCTCCATCACTTGGGGCATTGAACGTCAATCTCAGTAAATGGGTTACGTACAATAAAACATTTTTGGCAAAACATTTGCTGCTAGGGACAATAACAAATCTCCCCAAAATCCTTCTCATAGGATGATTACCCAGCAAGAGTTTAATCTTCAAACACATTTCCCCAACTGAGACAACTTCAAGAATCCTCGAGGACTTCCCCCAACGAAGTCATCACCTCTCTAGCAAATCGGCAACAAGATTTATTTCCCCAACAAACTACAAATTCCCCAGTTTGAGTTTGCCTCTCTGACTACTACAAATCAAAGGACCACAACTCTTCTTCCCCAGTAGACTACTCTACAATCCCCAGCAAGTTACTGTGAAACTTGGACCCGACCAAATATCAGTTCAACTTCGATTCCCAGCAAGTTACTGAGAAACCTGGACCCGACCAGATATCAGTTCAACTTCGAATCCCCAGTAGAGTAACGGACAACCGAGACTCCTGGACTCTTTTCCCAAAGCAGGAATAAACATTCTCCCCCACAGAGTTTTCAATATTCCCCAACGGAGTTCTCCTCAAACAACAAAACAGGAATCCCCAGTGGAAACATTCTAAGCAAAGTTTGAAGACACACTAATTCTTCAACAGCAGTCCAAGATTTAACGACTCCCCGACATTTGTCAAGGATTTATTTTCCCAGACAAAAATACATTCACTTCATGTTTCATACATCCTATTTACATACATGATAAGTGCATACAACACAATCTCATTTATATTGAGAACATCGTGACATCATGCATTTCATACATCATGACATTGCATACAACTAACGTTCTACCTTTTATAGGAAAGATTGATCAACATATGGTTACCATCAACCATTTTCATGTTCCAGATTAATACCTGTAACAAGCCAGGAAAACTATCTGTGGACGATTGATTATAGATTAATACCTGAAACCAGACAGGACAACTATCTACTTGACCATCATGAAGCAACCCTACACAGGTTACTTCTCACCTCCAGATGCAGTTTTACACGGGCACATCATCAGGCAACCCTACACCGGTTCCTTCTCTTTCCAAGATGCAGTTTTACACGGACTCATCATGAAGCAACCCTACACCGGTTCCTTCTCTTTCCAAGATGAAGTTTTACACGGACTCATCATGAGGTAACCCTACACCGGTTCCTCCAATTTCCAAGATGAAGTTTTACATGGACTCATCATGAAGCAACCCTACACCGGTTCCTTCTCTTTCCAAGATGTAGTTTTACACGGACTCATCATCACGCAATCCTACACAGGTTCCTCTTTCAAAGATGAAGTTTTACACGGACTCATCATCAGGAAAACCTACACAGGTTCCTCTTTCAAAGATGCAGTTTTACACGGACTCATCATCAGGCAACCCTACACAGGTTCCTCTTTCAAAGATGAAGTTTTACACAGACTCATCATCAGGCAACCCTACACAGGTTCCTTCCTTCCAAGATGAAGTTTTACACGAACTCATCATCAAGCAACCCTACACAGGTTCCTTCCATTTCCAAGATGAAGTTTTACACGAAATCATCATCAAACAACCCAACTCCTAATACAGTTCAGATACGCACCAGATACGGATGCCATTCAGATTCAACGTTTGATATAGTTCAGATATGCACCAGATACGGATGCCATTATGATACTCATTCAGATTCAACTTTTGATATAGTTCAGATACGCTCCAGACACAGATGCCATTCTGATACTCATTCAAACTCAACTCTTGATACAATTCAGATATGCTCCAGACACAAATGCCATTCTGATACTCATTCAAACTCAACTTTTGATATAGTTTAGATACGCTCCAGACACAGATTCCATTCTGATACTCATTCAAACTCAACTCTTGATACAGTTCAGATACGCTCCAGACACGAATTCCATTATGATACTCATTCAAACTCAACTTTTGATACAATTCAGATATGCTCCAGACACATATGCTATTCTGATACTCATTCAAACTCAACCTTGATACAGTTCAGATACGCTCCAGACACGGACGCCATTCTGATACTCATTAAAACTCAACTTTTGATACAGTTCAGATACGCTTCATACACGGATGCCATTCTGATACTCATTCAGATATAACCTCTTGATACAGTTTAGATATACTCCAGACACGGACGCTATTCTGATGTTCAACTTACAAATTACATCTCAACAATCACTTTTGGATGGCATCTACAAGCCCATCTCCAATAAGTTTCTATCACCTCTCCAAATGGCATCTTTAAGCCCATTCCTCCTATCATCGCATCGCCGAGTGCAAATTTATGGGCACTCTAGTCACGAATGGAAAAACTCGCCAATCTAACTCTTCAGGTTAAAAAAGATTGAATAAGGGTAGTTGTTATACCCCAAAATTTGCCCTCTCATTTCTCAAGGAATCACCCTGGATCCTCAAGCTTGCTTTCATCCAATTTTAAGCCTTGAATTATCAATTTTTCCAAGCAAACCAATCCCAAGGGCAAAATGGTCATTTGTACGCTGAAAGGTCAAACTTTGACTTTTGGATCAAAACCAAGTTTCAAGAATCATATTTCATCAAGACATGTTGAAATGTGAAATTTGTTTCATCTAAAAATTCAAAAGTCAAATTTACTTTGGAAAAGTCAAATTCTAAATACTTAGAACTTTTCTAAGTATGACACTTCAGAAATTCTGAGCCAGCCTCCATGCAAGTGCAGTCAGAAGTTGCAAACATGGTTCAAAACTTAGCCTTCATTCAGAACATGGCTCTTCAGCCTCCACGCAAGCTCAGTCAGAGTTTGCCAGGATAATGCAAAGAAGGTTAAGAAGCGTGCTACAAGTTTTCCAGAAAGTCTGAAAGCTTCTTCAGAACATGCTGGAGCCAGAAGATAAGAGGATCAGAAGATTAGATGCTACGCAAGCTCAGAACTTCTGATCCAGAGCTAAGCCTTGGTGTAGAATCTCACGTTACAGGATTTCTGGTTGTGATAAGTCTCATCATCATTTAATGCTCATTTAATGCTCACAACCACCTTCTGAGTCTTTATCCAAAGTATTTTTACCACGTGCACTTCTACTGTCTTGGGATAACAACTTTGCTACTAAGCCCATGCTTTGCTTTTTGCTTTTCCTCAATTCATGCTGACAACCACCATGCTTGCTTCAAAAACAAGGCAACGCTTCAGCACATGAAGGCTATATTCAATGTTTTGGTAAGAACTTGACCAAATCCCAAAACCTTATTTATACAACCTGCTGCAGACTATGACCAACAGCTAGTTCAGCCTACGCCTGCATCCCATGATTGCACCAAACTAGCATACGAAAACTCTGATGAAAAAGAAAAGGAACAGGATGCCAAGACAGATTCATATCCCATTTGTTTTCCCCCCCAAAAAGTCACAACAAATTCATCTATAAATACTTGGCTCTATCATACATTCAAGGGGGTTGGGGACTGGCTTTTGGAAGGAGAGAACTATCAAGAGAGAAAAGGAAGTTATGAAACCTTTATAAAAATCCAGATTTCTCATACACAAAAACAAACATTTGTTCTTCCCTTTGAATCAAAGAACTTGGCGTTTCCTCTTCGATTACTCTTGCTGATTCCAGAACATCCAAAGGCAGCCACTCAAAGCTCCAAGCACGCTCCAAGTTCAAGGTAAGTCTCTCTGACTTTGCTTGTTTTTCATTCTGAACATCATTAGCATATAAATACCATAGTATTAAGGTTATACATATCATTAAATGATTAGAAAAACTATGGATCAAGACTTCTAGAATAATGCTAGACTCAGACTTAGGATTAAAACTTCTATGAACTGTTATGCTGTTATTCTTCTGACTTGCTGTTTTCTAAAAATGAATAAGTTGCTGACGTACTGATTAATATGAGAAAAGAGTTGAAATGTAATATAGAACTTCTGATTTTCACATGCTGATAACACACACAAAACTTCTTTGATTTTTCCTCACTGTTAACACGCACTGAACTTCTGATTCTTATATGCTGATGATACACTGAACTTCTGATGTTTCCATCAACTGTTTTCAAACACTCAGAGTTTCTGATTTTCACATACTGACAGTACATAACTTATGACTTTTTGGTTCACTGGCTGAACGCCACTCAGAACCTCTGTGTTTTCCCTCTAAATTTTTTGAAGGACCTTAGAGTTTACCAGTCCAGAACTTCTGATTCCACTGACGTCTCCTGCTGAGTCACAACGCTCTTGGCCTCAGAACTTCTGATCCTAGTTGTTCTTCTTGCAGCAGCACACTGTTTCTGCCTTTCATTTATTTCCCTTTTCATCATTTTTAACATTAACATAGAAAACATAAAAATATTTTCCTTTTAATTTATTTCCACTAAGCCAAAAAACATTTTCTAAACAATTCTTTTTCTTTCTTACATTGTACATTTCAATATGGTTGTAATAGTAACTTAGGACTTATTTTTACTTGCAATCCCCATTCATAAATATGTACCCAATCCCCTAAATATTGTAATAGCATAGAATTTCATTTTCCACAATTTACTGTTTTCCTTATACTGTATAGTAATTAGGTGTGTATGGCAAGATAAAACCAACAAGTAGACCACCAAAAATCAAAGACAAATGCATGCAATCAAACACACTTGCACACATGCACCCTTAGGGTAATCTCACTTGTTTCCTATCGGAAATATAGTCATGTCCCTCAAACATGGGGGTTTTAGCAAAAGACCCTCGATAAAAGATCGTAGTCCCTCGATGACCCTCAATTTTGCCTTCGGTAAAACGATCTAGTCCCTAAAGCGACATTGCTAAAACGTCTCATATGTTGCCTTCTATGACTATACAAAACACCCGTCCCTTCACATCCAACAACGAGGCTTCTTATCAAACCAATGTTAAGATAGCCACATCTAAAGGAGAAGGAAAAGCATATTTAAAGACCTTTTGAGTAGGTAGGTTTGCTCTCAGTTACTCGCTTGCTCACAACAAAAACATTTCGTACACCTACACTTCCACTTTGAAACATTTTTTGAAACAAACACTTTGTACATGTTCTTAAAGAGACGTGAACCGTTGCAAAGACGTTTTCAAAATCAATTTCAAAACACTTTCCAATCATGAAATATTTTCAAAAGCTCAACACCTTTGTATACATTCTTACGAACGAGAATCATTACAAAAGTTAGCCTAAACAATGGCGCCTTTTCAAAATACTTTCAAAAATCACACATCACAAGCACATTCAAACAAAAGCAAGTGATCTAGCAAGTAACTAAGAGCCCAAGGAAAACCATGGATGAAAAGGGTGCTAATACCTTCCCTTTTCATAATTTACTCCCCGAACTCAAAAAACATCTCTAAAGGTCTTTCCTGTGCTTTTTCACCTTTTCTTTTTGGATAAAAGAAAAGTCGGTGGCGACTCTTGCTAAACCACAACATTTGCGAACACAAACGCAAAACCTCAAGTCAGTTCTCCCACCGTATCACACCCTACTATCCAGGTTCCTTCCCACAAGCCCTACTATCCAGGCTTTCATTTCAAAGTCACCCTACTATCCAGGTTCCTTCCCATAAGCCCTAATATCCAGGCTTTCATTTCGAAGTAACCCTACTATACAGGTTCCTTCCCACAAGCCCTACTATCCAAGCTTTCATTTCGAAGTAACCCTACTATCCAGGTTCCTTCCCACAATCCCTACTATCCAGACTTTCATCTCGAAGTAACCCTACTATCCAGGTTCCTTCCCACAAGCCCTACTATCCAGGCTTTCATTTCGAAGTAACCATACTATCCAGGTTCCTTCCCACAAGCCCTACTATCCAGGTTTTCATCTCAAAGTAACCCTACTACCCAGGTTCCTTCCCACAAGCCCTACTATCCAGGCTTTCATTTCGAAGTAGCCCTACTATCCAGGTTCCTTCTCTTAGCCCTACCATCCAGGATTTCATCTCAAAGTAACCCTACTATCCAGGTTCCTTCTCCCTTACCTCCAGACGATAGCTTACAACATTGTAAGGCCCGGACCCAACCAGATACGGTCGGTTTCGCATTTCCCTAGTAAGTCGCTGTACAGCCTGGACCCTGACCAGGTATACATTCTACTTTCACCCCCCTCAACCAGGAGATAATTCCCCAGTAAAGTAATGGACAACCAAAGCTCCTAGACTTTACTTCCCAATGCATAAATCAAAATTCCCCGGTGAAGTCCCCCTCAACAGCAGGTACAAGAATTCTCGCCAAGGAATCTCTTATGCAACCGATCTTTTCTGGATGGCATATTTAAGCCCATCTCCAACAATTCCCCGTCGCATTCCAAATGGCATCGGCAAGCCCGTTTCCGATATCACGAATCAACATTACTTCATGCGAGTGCAAATTTCTGGGCACTCTAGTGTTCAATCATCTTCCAACTTCAGATCACGAAAGGAAGACCAGCCAATCTACATCCTCAGGCTTAAGAAGATTGAACAGGGGAAACTGTTGTACCCCAAAATTTGCCCTCTCATTTCTCAAAGGATCATCCTGGACTCTCAGGTTTGCTTCTATCAAGTTCCAAGTCTTGAATTATCACTTTTCAAGAAAATCATCCATAAGGGCAAAATGGTTAAAAGCACACTAAAAAGTCAAACTTTGACTTTCATATCAAATCAAGTTTCAACAATTTTATTTCATCAAGACATGAGATTGGTTCGTCAAAAAAATCAGGAGTCAGAAAATTACTTTGGAAAAATCAAAATTTCTAAACATTTAGAAAAATTTCTAAGTGTTAAAAGTATATGATACTTCAGAACTTCTGAGCCAGCCTCCACGCAAGTGAAGTCAGAAGTTGCAAACATGGTTCAGAACATAGTTCTTCAATCAGAACATGACTCTTCAGCATATGGAGTTTACGTTTCTGATCTTCTGCGATCAGAACATCACCAAATCCCAAAACCTCGTTTAAGCAACCTGCTGCCCTGCTACATCACAGTCCTACATTCAGCTATTGACCCAGTCCACGCCTGCATTTTTATCAAACCCTATATTTGCACCAATTTAGCATACAAAAACTATGATTAAAAAGAAATGGAACAGTATACCAAAAAGTTTTGAATCCCATTTGTTTTTCCCCCCAAAACCACAACAAACCCGTCTATAAATAATTGGATCCTTCACACGTTCAAGGGGCTGGCTTTTGGAGAGAGAGAATCATCAAAGGAGAGAAAAGAAACATGTGAAACCCTTCGTAAAAATCCAGAAATCCCAAACAGAAAACCAAACCTTTGTTCTTCCCTTTGAATCAAAGAACTTAGCTTTTTTCTCTTCCGTTGCTCTTGCTGACTCCAGAACATCTGAAGGCAGCAGTTCAAGTTCCAAACACACGCTCCAGATTCAAGGTAAGTCTTTCTAACTTTGCATCTTTTCATTCAGAACATCATTAAACATGTAAATTTCATAGTATTGATGTTTTCCATATCATTGCATAAGTAGAAAAGTTGTGGATCAGAACTTCTTGATTAAGGCTAGGCTCAGGATCAGGATTAAAACTTCTATAAACTATTGTGATGTTATCCTTCTGATTTGCTGTTTGTTGAAAACTGAATAAGTTATCGTTGTGCTGATTAATATGAGAAAAGAGTTGAAATGTAACACATAACTTCTGTTTTTCACTCACCATTCTAACACACAAAACTTCTACGATTTTCTCACTGTTTAAGCATGCAAAACTTCAGAGTTCTCTTCACTATTTTAACATACAAAACTTCTATGATTTTTCTCACTGTTAACACACACTGAACTTCTGATTCTTACATGCTGATAACGCACTGAACTGCTGATGTTCCGTACTTTTTATTGCTTTCATATATTGCTAGTAATTAGGGTGTGTATGACAAGATATGAAATAGATAAATAGATCACCTTAATCAAGACTAAAATGCATGCAATCAAACACACTTGTACACTAGCGCCCTTTGGGTAATCCCACTTTGTGGCCTATCAAAAAACTAGTCACGTCCCTTGAACATGGACGTTTTAGCAAAAGACCCTCGATAAAAGATCGTAGTCCCTCGATGACCCTCGATGTTGTCTCCGGTAAACGATCTAGTCCCTAAAACAAAAATGCTAAAACGTCCCATAGGTTGCCTTCTATGACCATACAAACGTCTCACACTCGTCCCTTCACATCCAACGATGGGGCTTCTTACCAAATCAATAGCAAGATAGAAACATCTAAAGAAGGAGGAAAAGAACATCTAAGACCTTTGAGTAGGTAGATTCGCTCCTAGTTGCTCGCTTGCTCACAACAAAAATATTTTATACACCAACACTTTCATTTTGAAACATTTTTCAAAAGACAACACTTTGTACGCGTTCTTATAGAGACGAGAATCATTATAAAGACACCTTTTCAAAATCACTTTCAAAAAAAAATTTTACAAACACATATTTGAACTATTTTCCAAACAAACACTTTGTACGCGTTCTTATAGAAACGAGAACCATTACAAAGACGTTTTCAAAAAAATAATTTCAAAACCCACACCTTAAGCACATTTTCAAACAAAAGCAAGTGATCTAGCAAGTAACTAAGAGCCCATGGAAAACCATGGATGAAAGGGGTGCTAACACCTTCCCTTTTCATAATATACCCCCCGAAATCAAGAAAACATATCTATAGGTCTTTCCTGTGCTTTTTCACCTTTCCTTTTGGATAAAAGAAAAGTCGATGGCGACTCTTGCTAACCGCAACATTTGCGAATATAAACGCGAAACAAAAATTCAGTTCTCCCACCGTATCACACTAATACTATAAGAGGACATGATTCGATTTGGGTGATTGTTGATAGGCTTACGAAGCCGACTCATTTTATTCCTATTAACATCAGTTTTCCAGTGTCGAAGTTGGATGAGATTTACACTAGTGTGATCGTGAAGTTGCATGGTGTTCCTTTGTGCATTGTGTCAGATAGAGATCTAAGATTTACTTCTGATTTTTGGAGGAGTTTGCAAGAAGCGTTGGGTTCTAAGTTGAGGTTGAGTTCAGCATATCATCCTCAGACAGATGGTCAAAGTGAGCGACTATCCAATCGTTGGAAGACTTGTTGAGGGCATGTGTTCTTGAGAAGGGAGGTTCGTGGGATACTTATCTTCTGTTGATAGAGTTCACTATAACAACAATTACCATTCTAGTATTGGGATGGCACCTTTTGAAGTGTTGTATGGTCGACAATGTAGAACTCCTTTATGTTGGCATGAATCTGGTGAAAGTGTAGTACTTGGACCTGAACTCATTCGTGAAACTACTGAGAAGGTGAAGTTGATTCGAGAAAAGATGAAAGCTTCCTAAAGTAGACAGAAGAGTTATCATGACAAGCGGAGGAAAGATTTAGAATTTCAAGCTGGTGACCATGTGTTTTTAAGAGTTACACCTGTGACTGGTGTTAGGCGAGCATTCAAGTCTAAGAAGCTCACTTCTCATTTTATTGGACCATATCAGATTTCAGAGAGAGTGGGGAATGTTGCTTACAGAGTGGCTTTATCACCTAATCTTTTGAATTTGCATGATGTGTTTCATGTGTCGCAACTCTGGAAGTATATTTAAGATCCATCTCATGTGATTCATAAGGACGATGTGCAAGTATGGGATAATCTTACGGTGGAGACGATGCCTGTACGGATCGTAGATCATGAAACTAAGACTCTGAGGGGCAAAGAGATTGCTTTGGTTAAAGTGGTTTGGCTAGGAGTTGCTGGAGAAAGCATGACTTGGGAGTTGGAGAGCAAGATGCAAGACTCCTATCCTGAGTTGTTTGATTAAGGTAAATTTTCGAGGAAGAAAATATTCTAAGGGAGGGAGAGTTGTAACGCCCGTAATTTAATTAATTATTTAATTAAATTATTTTTGGAATAATTGTGAAGATGTGTTGTGATTAATTGGATTTAATTATTTTATTAAGTGGTGAAATAATAATAAAAGTATAATATTATTTGATGTGGGCTTGTTTTAAAGGAATAGAAGTAGTAATGAGGGGATGTATTAGTTTTGAGCGCCCATTAAGGCATAAAGAGAATAATAGGTTATTTTATTTTTATTATTGTTAGAAGTAGTAAGAAAGAAGAAGCAGTAGAAGAATAAGGGTTTGATAGGAAGAACGTGAAAGCTGTTGGAAAGGAGGAAAGAGGCAGAACGTGAATTCAACCGGAAGTTATAGAGCGACCTTCAATCTAAGGTAAGGGTGGGATTCTGACTCTATAATAGGTTTGTGATAATTGGTATGTGGGGTTAGAGGTGAAATGTTGTTTTGTTCATGATTGAATTATATATGATGTTGTATGATGGAAATTGATGATTGAAGGATGAACGATGATGTCCTGATGCTGTTTATTTGATGTAGAATTATAGGATAACTGTAACTGATGATTATCTATGATTAGATTAGGTTTTTAGGGCTTAAAGTATGGAAATCGTAGTGAAAACGCAGATAAAATCGTAGAAATTACCCATGACAGAGCAGTATGTGTCGACCCCAAATGGTATGTGTCGATACAAGCAGGTCTTTGGACTCAGGATGAGTCGACACGAAGGAGTCTTGTGTCGATACACGAAGACTTTTAGACTCAGGATGAGTCGATACGTAGGAGCATGTGTCGATACATGCAGTGTGGTAGACTCATTATGAGTCGATACAAGAGAGGATGTGTCGACTCATGTTTCGAGTTCAGATCAATACGCGTCGATCCAAGACGATATGCGTCGATCCATGTTGTCTGGTTTTTGGTAGAATGTTGTAACTTGAGTTTTCGGACTCTGTTTGAGGTGTCGCTCGAAGTGTTGAATGGCTAACACAATGAACTTCATTCTCAGGGATTAAAATGAAGAATAGAAAGGATAATCATAGTATCCAAATTAGGATTTGAATTAGTTCCCGCGTTGATCGCTAGGTTGATTTTTATGAAGAATGATGAGGATGAGATGATTATAGGTTGCTGTTTGATTTGTAACAGTAGGACTAAAGATGATAATGATGTAATATTATAGAATAGTAGTATGTAGAGATTTGGTGATTTATAAGTAATCCTTAGTTGATTAACTAATTATAGGCAATGTCTTGTATAGGCCTATGGCCAACATTGTGAAATTGATGAGTTACTATCATATTACTGTACGGCTGAGTTGTTGATGAGATGATGTTAATGAGAGTTTGTTTTTATGAATTATGATGTATAAATGATGTTTGATGATTTATGATGATAAATGATGTTGATGAAAAGACGTTGAGATGCTTTTAAGATGTAGGCATTTGGCCAACGATGATGTTGTATTGAGATGTTGTCAATTACGGTGTTGTCATTACATTCATGATTGTGTCGCATACATTGCATTTTGAGATGGAGCTTATGCTCGTTGAGATGTCCTGTATTGGTGAATATTGAGATGACGGCTTGTGCCTTATTGATGCATCTATTAATTGGAAATTTTTGAGATGGGAGTTCTTCTCCAATGGTACCACATGCATTTGCATAGTATTGAGTCGCATTATTTGATTGCATAAAGAAGTTGTGTATTGATGTTGTGGATGTGCATTATTGTTGCAATTATTGTTGATTATGAGATGAGAAGTGGTGATGTTAAGTGATCTAATTTAATATATTAGTTATCATACGCTATATTATATTGTTAGATATCTCACCCCTTCTGTTTGAATGTGGCCCTTATGATGGTAACTTGTAGGTAATCGAGAGTGAAGGCTGTATACTTTCAGTAGTTCGAGTCGGTGTCATTGCTCTGATGTGTAACACTCGGGGGGATGAACGCTTGTTACTTTTGATTGTTGATTATTCAGTCGTTGAACTTTAAGTTGATTATTATTAAATTGTGTTGTTTTGAAGTTGCTGTAACGATGATAAAGATGTTATTAAGAATTCCGCTATGTAGATGTTAAATTGTTGAATTATTGAATTAAAGTATTTATGCTGATGGTTCATCTGAAGTTTTAAAGTGTTATGTATCCACGATGAATGCAATGAGCTTTTAATGATGAATTTGTGGCATCCTGATTCATTTGTGTGAATGATTTTATAACTCTGATTTATTTATATAATTGCCGGGTAGAATTGAGGTGTTACATAAACACATGAGCGGGTCTATCCAGTTGCCGAACTATAATTCGAGGTGTATCATTCAAAGTATTCACTTGATACATAGAAGCCAGAGTTTCCAGAGCATCCGCCATTTGATTTTCATCTCTAGGAATGTGATGGAATTCAACTTTATTAAAGAAGGGTAACAACCTTCTAGCATAATCTTTATAAGGGATCAAGCCAGGGTGACGAGTATCCCATTCTACTTTAATCTGGTTTATTACCAAAGATGAATCACCATATACATCTAGAATTTAATTCTGAGATCAATAGCTTCCCCGAGACCCATGATGCAAGCCTCATATTCTGCCATATTATTAGTGCAATCAAATGCCAACCTTGTAGTAAAAGGAATATGTGATCCATGGGGAGTGACAATCACAACACCAATTCCTTTACCATAAGAATTCAAAGCTCCATCAAATATCATACTCCAGCGATATTCAGGATCAGGACCTTCCTCAGGCAATGGTTCATCACAATCTTTCACTTTCAGAAACATCACGTCCTCATCGGGAAATTCATACCCTACATACTGATGATCCTCCACTGGTTGGTGAGCAAGATAATCGGCCAAAACACTGCTTTTAATAGCTTTTTTAGTGCATTATTCGATGTCATATTTAGATAACGGCATCTTCCAACGGGAAATTCTTCCATTAAGAGCAGGCTTTTCAAAAATGTACTTGATTGGATCCATTTTGGAGATCAACCAAGTAGTGTGATTCAACATATACTGCTGCAAACGTTTGGCCGCCTGGGCCATATCATAACATGTCTTCTCCAGCTTGGAATATCGCGACTCATAATCAGTAAAAATTTTACTGAGATAATAAATGGCATATTCTTTCTTCCTTGTTTCATATTGTTGTCCCAGAATGCAGCCCATGGAATTATCTAACACTGTCCGATACATAATCAATGGTCTTCCTTCGACAGGAGGGAGCAATATAGGAGGTTCAAGCAGATATTATTTAATACTTTCAAATTCCCTTTAGCAGTCATCCGTCCACACACAACCTTGATCTTTCTTTAACAAATTAAAGATTGGTTCACATGTTGCAGTCATGTGGGAAATAAATCTGGAAATATAATTCAAACGCTCGAGGAACCCTCTGACTTGCTTTTCAGTTCTTGGTGCTGGCATCTCTTGAATTGCTTTGACTTTATCAGGGTCAACTTCAATTCCTTTCTGGCTAACGATGAAACCCAACAATTTTCCCGATCAAACACCGAAGGTATATTTATTTGGATTCAAGCAGAGATGATACTTCCTCAAACGTTGAAACAACTTCAACAAATCTTCTACATGCCCTTCTTCCATATGGGATTTAGCAATCATGTCAGCAACATATACCTTGATTTCCTTGTGCATCATATCATGGAATAGGGTTGTCATAGCCCTATGGTACATTGCACCAACGTTCTTCAACCCGTAGGGCATCACTCTGTAACAGAATGTTCCCCAGGGTGTGATGAAAGTTGTTTTTTCCATGTCCTCTAGAGCCATTCTTATTTGATTATAACCGAAAAATCCGTCCATGAACGAGAAAACTTTGGATTTTGCTGTGCTATCCACTAACATATAATTGTGTGGAAATGGAAAATCGTCTTTTGGACTAGCTTTATTTAGATCTCTGTAATATACGCACATGCTGACTTTTCTGTCTTTTTTGGTACTGGGACAATATTGGTAATCCACTGAGGGTAAACTGACGTCACAAGAAAACCAGCATTAATCTGCTTTAGAACCCCTTCTTTGATCTTCACTGCCATATCTGGGTGAGTTCTTCTCAACTTCTGTTTGATTGGCGGGCACTCTAGCTTCATCGGCAAACGGTGCTCTACAATATCTGTATCTAGACCAGGCATATCTTGGTAAGACCAAGCAAAAATATCCACATACTCTTTCAAAAACTCAATCAACCTGCTCTTCACATCAGGATGCAGCAATGCTCATATTTTGACCTCTTTTGGATCTTCTTCTGAACCCAAATTGATCACTTCCAATGGCTCTTTATGTGGCTGAATGGCATTTTCCTCACGCTCAAGAAACTGTGATACCTCTTTTGGAATCTCATCATAGTATTCTTCTTCAGCCCTATACACAGGGCATTCAAAGTTGGGAGAGGGTGCATGGTCATTGTATTCAACTAGTTTTTTAATTAATCCGCACATATGATTTATGATTACATTTAGAAATTGACACATATAACAAGTGATCATGCATATTGTTTTTTTAGTTTTTATTTACTTTGAAAGGTTTTTTTCTCTTCTGATTACCATTTCCCAAGAAAAACAGAAAAATAAAGACACAATTTGGGAAACAAAGACAACTTTTATTATTGATTCTAAAAGTCATAGCAAACAGATAAGCCCTTCAATATTAATACTTCCACCTTGGGCAGAGTGAAAGCATTTCAAAAAGATTAACAAAAAAAATTACTTTGAAACATGCATGCAAGAGGGAACATCAATGGTGGTCCAGTTCTGAACCCTAACTTCGCGTGTCACATAATTTGGCATTTCCTGCTCTGCTTCATCTTCCACAATGGAATTAATCCTGGAAACAGTTGGATGAAGATACCCCCCACTACGGAAAATGTCTTGGTACTTTCCTGCAGCAGACTTTGGCTTCAAGCTCTTACCTTTATCATTATTCAAAGAGAACCCTAAGCCGTCTCTGTTCTTGTTTACAGGTGGATCCACAATCTGTCCCCATACTTCCCTATGACCCTTACGCACAACCTGTTGCACATCCTTGAGAGAAACCATAGAATTCTCATTTCCTCTTATGTTGTCAATAGATAAAACTTGGAACTGAGTCCCAACAACAGCTTCATCTGCCTCCACAATGCTGAAAGAGGACAAATGAGATATCAATAATGCCTGTTCCCCATTTATGATCACTACTTTCCCTCCACGTATAAATTTCAGTTTCTGGTGTAAAGTTGAAGTGACAGCCCCTGCCTCATGAATCCACGACCGTCCCAACAAGCAGCTATAAGCGGATACAATGTCCATGACCTGGAAAGTAATCTGGAACAAATGTGGGCCTATATGAATAGGCAAGTCCACTACACCAATAACATATTTCCTCGATCGATCACACGCTTTCACAATGATGCCACTCAGGCGCATAGGCGTTCCTTGATATTTCAACTTCATAAGAGTGCTCCTCGGTATAACGTTCAAAGCGGATCCGTTATCAATCAACATATTGGATAGTGAATCATTCTTGCAATTCATAGAGATGTGGAGGGCCAGGTTATGATTCCTTCCTTCCTCAGGAAATTCATCATCGTAGAAACTCAAGTTATTACATGACGTAATGTTCCCTACTACATTGCTGAATTGGTCTATTGGCATATCACTTTCCACAAAATCTTAGTCCAATACCCTTATCGGAGATTCTCTATGAGCAGAGGAGTTCATCAACAAAGCCAAGATAGATATCTTTGAAGGAGTCTGCAGTAGTTGGTCTACAATTCTGTATTTGCTCATCTTGATTATCTTCAAAATATCATCCACATCTTTATCCAACGTAGCTCTACTAGATTCACCCGTAACCTTCTTGGGTTCAACGTTCTCAGCAATTTCCTTTCCAACACTAACATTTTCTTGAACAACTGGTGCAAACACACGACCGCTGCGAGTTACTCTACTATTCTTAGAAATTTCCAACATCAAACATTGGCTGGATGGGAACTTCCACACCATCCTCCAAGATTGTAGCGTTATATTTGTAGGGTACAACCTTATCTGACTTGTAGGGGACGGGACCCGAAAAACTAATCACCAATGGGGTAACAATTGGGTTGCTATAATATTCAACTTCAAAATGGGCGGGTGCACCAAAACAAGGTACAATGACGTTTACCCCTTCTTCAACACAATCAATCATTATTGAGTCATTTCTAGAAAACAAATCCTCCTCTGAGGAGAAATACGCATCTATGGAGGCATACTCTTCATCCGACTCGTCTTCAGTCAAACAAACCATATCAACTTCATGGTAATAATCCCTTTGACCTGTGACCTTGATGTTTCCATTGTCCAACAACAACTTAACACCTTTCCCCATAATAGAACATCCTCGGCAGTCTTGACAGTAAATTCGGCGATATCCATACTGGTGTTCCACCTGACCAGCCAAGTGGTAGAAAGTATCATGCAATTATACCAGATCCTCATTCATATGTTCTACATTAAAGATTATGAACTCTCCATGACATCCAGAAACCATATTCACCTCCTCTTCATACTCTGCCCTTGGCCTGATTATGTGGATGAGGCCCTCATCCATCATCTCCTACAAATCAGCCTTTATCTTGTCACAACCTTGTATGTCTGTAATGAAAATGGCACAATCGGAATGGTCATGCGTATAGTAGCTAAATTCACAAAGGTCTGTATGCATTTTCATCAAATCTCCTCTAACTAGATGAATGTCAAAAATCTGGAAATCGCTTGGACAACCGGCCACCATATTCACAACATTTACTCCTCCATGCTTAGGCAGAGGATTGTCTTTCACATTGGGGCTCACATCCTTGAAAGATAGAATACCAGACTTCACCAATTTCTGCACCTCAGTCTTCAAAGGATAACAATTCTCAACATTATGCCCTGGCGCTCCCTGATGAAAAGCACACGTTTGGTCTGCCTTGTAATACCAAGGCAACGGTGATGGTACAACGGGAGGTGGTCGGGTTGAACTAACATCTTATGAATCAATGCCGATAGTAACTCCTTATAGCTCATAGGAATAAGGTCATAAATCTCCCTTCTCTAATTATAACCTTGATTCCCCTGCTGGGATGGTCTCTGATAAGCAACAGTGGTTGGAGCTACACCCACAATTGGAGTAATTGAGGCGACTTGCTGATGACGCTGAGAACTCCTTCTAGGAGTGTTAACCCTCCTCTCTTGCATTACAACATTTGCATCCCCTTCCTTCTTCTTGGTAAACCCATAAGATGACTTCTTCACACCTCCAGATCCTTCACTCTTTATTAAACGACCCTCTCTTACAACCTCTTATAAGCGGATACCCATGCCTACCATTTCAGTAAAGTCACTTGGCGCACTTGCTACCATCCTCTCGTAGTAGAAAACACACAACATTTTTAAGAACATCTTAGTCATCTCCTTCTCTTCCATGGGAGGAATAACTTGGGCGGCTACCTCACGCCATCTCTGTGCATATTCTTTGAATGATTCCCCGTCTTTCTGAACCATGGCCCTGAGTTGATCACAGTCAGGCGCCATGTCCATGTTGTATTTGTATTATTTGATGAACGCTTCTCCCAAGTCATTGAAAGTATGGATATTGACACTATCCAAACTCATATACCACTTCAGCGCAACACCAATCAAACTATCCTGAAAAAAGTGAAACGGCAGACGCTGATCATCAGTATGGGTAGACATTATCCTTACATACATCACCAGATGGGCACGAGGGCAAGCGTTGCCCTTGTATTTCTCAAATTCTGGGACCTTAAACTTCGCTGGTACTTTGACATTCGGGACCAAGCATAATTCATTCACGTTCTGCCCAAGTAACTCTTTTCCCCTGAGGGCCTTCATCTCCTTCTACATCTTGTCAAACTGTTCTTGAAAATCATCCATTCTGTCATAAAGACCCAAGTCTTCACTTGGTGGAGGGAAAGAACGACACACACCATCATTAACAAATGGAACCATATTCGCCGAAGGAGGTGCAGCAGGAGCAGCATGCACTACAGGAGGTGCATGAGTAATAATAGTCTGAAAAAATGGAGTATCTTGAGGACCAAGGTTGAAACCTTCAGGTGAAAAATTCTCTGGAATTCCCTATGGGTAACCTTGAGGAATGCGATTCTGAACAGCAGATGGAGTAGCGGACACAGGAACGGTCGGAACCTCAACAGTAACCCTTGTTGGTTGAGGTTGAACACTCAGTAGTTGATTCTGAGCAACCACCAGAGATTTCATCAGATCAGTAAGATTGGCCATGCCGGCCTTCAAAGAAGAAACTTCCTCATGTAGCTCGCGATTCTCTTGTTCTAAGTTGTCCATCTTCTTTTTGAGATTAGCCCGAGTGTTGTAGTGATGATTCAACTTGCTGAACGAAGTAAATAAGCTTGGTAAGACACCTAGATATGCATAACAAATGCAAGAAATATATGCAATATGATGCATGATGTACAATGCATATGATTTTATTTTGTTATTTAATATTTCAAGGGATTTAAAGTTTATAAACATATTGCAAATATCAAAGTAATAACGCATATTGAAAATTTTATTATAACAACTTCAAAATGGATTACAAGTTTTAATGATCCCAAGTACAAGATGAAAACAAAATCTAAAACCCTGAAAAGAGAGGCTGATGGAGATCACTCTACACGCTGGCGCTTCCCTTTGAGCCTGGCAATCTGAGCCTTCAACCTCTGGTTTTCTTCCGCATATCTGGTGGCGACTTCCTTCCAATCACCTGAATCAGGGAGTGAGCAAATAGCATCTGACTGAGGCTTAGGAGAAAATAAATCCCCTTGCCTCTCCATGGTCTCTACAGCCCGTATCTCAAGGATCTGAATCAAGTCGTCTTTCTCCTTCAAGTCTGCTCTATAGGAAATCTCTAAAGTTTGGCACTAATTCTTCCAAGCATCCTTTTCCTATTGCATCTTGACCAAAGAAAGCTACAGCTCTTCTAGATCATCCAATAAGGGAGGAATGGTCTTCACAAATAAATCAGGCATAGGTGTTTCCTGGGAATACGACATGTTCAATTGAATAACTCTCATTTGGACCCACTGAAGATATGGCTCCAAAGAAACAACATCCCTAGGTCCTAAGTCTTCCCTACTCTTCTTATGAATGTGACGCCAGGCCTTCGCAATCTGATCCTTAGCTTCCCTATGGTCTTCTCCCTCCTTCAGAAAGAAACTACTCAAATGAATACTATTTGGTTTATCCCTCATCGGATAACCAAGCTGTCGTCGTGCAAGAACATGGTTATAGTTAATTCCTCCCTTTGTACCGAGAAGAGGTACATCGGAGAAACTACCACAACTGTCAACAATCTCTATATCCTGGTAAGCTCGATGATACCAATCAATATCCGAGTGAGTAAGTTCCATGATCTTAGGAGCCCAACGGGGTTCCTTCTTGACATCCCAAAAAGCATCGGACTGAGGCATATGAGAGATAAACCACCGGTATAACAGAGGCGTGCAATAAATAATCATCCCCCCATGATAAGAATTCCGAAGGTGAATAGAGTAATAAGCATCACCGAACAATGTAGGAACTGGGTTTCCAATCATGAAGATCCTGATAGCATTGACGTCAACCAACTTGTCCATATTAGGAAATAAGAACAACCCGTAAGAAAGTAGAGCAAAGATGGCCTCAAAAGCGACTGTACTCTTTATCCTGGAAAAGTAACGAGCTTTCTCCAAAAATAACCGGGCTGATAATCCTCTAATCCCTCCTTTAGTAGTCATGTGGGCTTCAACCTCAGACTTCCCCAGATGAATCAAAGCAACAATCTCATGTGGTTTTGGCTCACCCTCCAAACCAGTAAAAGGAACATGATCGATAACAGGTAAATCCAATAGATAAGAATACTCCTCCAGCATAGGCATCAACTGATAGTCGGGAAAAGTAAAGCAATGATATATCAGATCATAGAACTAGACTAAGGTCGAGGGGAAACACCCCTTCATCCTAAGCTTCATGAGAGGAATGATGGATCCATACTTCTTCCAAAAATCTGCAGGACACTCGATCTCGAGGATTAGACTGATCAACTCATCTATCTTGGGATCTTAGAAACTGTACTTCTCTGTCTTTCTTTTTCCAGAATCCATGGTTAAAAAGTATCTGAAATATTCACAAATGGTCAACTTTTAAATCCCTTGAAACAAGATTTCTACAAAAGATGCTTATGAGTGCATGGATGCATGACACAACAATCACACACAAGATCACATATATATGGTTTATAGGTTTAACGTCATGAGCATGAGGTCGAAGGTACTACCCATAAGGTATTGGTCTAAAAGTTGTCACATGCCGAACAAGGTTCTAAAGGTTCCCAGAGTCTACATCCTTCCTTCGGATATTACCAACTTCCTGATTAACTCGGTAATTAGTAATATTCTCAAGAAAAACTCATCCGAGCGTAGTATCGCGTGACAACTATTTCCGGATTACTCCGTCATAGCTTCTACACTACACCTAAAAGGCCAAGACGAGTTAGGTATTCTATGGTCCTCAGCTTCAGCAGACTCCCAGGTCGAAAGCAACATATCTTCCCGATTACTCGGTAAACGACACCACAGTCAAAGGGGCCTCCACTGAGTGGGGGATATCATGACAAATTTTTTGGGATTACTCCCTCAAAGTTAACATGATTATACCGCCCGTCCTATCTTAAAGTTTGCCCAAGTCTGGGTATAGAAATTATGAGTAATCACCAAGAACCCTGAAAACCAGGAAATTCCAAGCAAACATATATACAACAAATAACATAACACATAAACAACAAAAACACATATACAAATATAAACAAAGATAGGTTTAACCCACTTAGGGATGGACCAGCAAGAGGTCAATCTGTCCCCAGTGAAGTCGCCATTTTTCTGTAGCGGTAGAAATGTTTAAGACTAAGCCATTAGATTGACTAGACTTATACAAATCAAATTAAAAATCGCCACCGCGCTTTATTGTTTCTAAAGGAATGGGAAAAGAGCGAATAACCCAAAAAGAGGGGGAAAGATTCTAGGTAAGGGGGTTGGTTATGCAAAGGGAAGGTATTAGCACCCTAAACATCTACGGTACTCCGCAGGAACATCTTTGTAAAAATTTTGTATATTTTGACTATAAAATGTTGTATAAAAATAGATGGTGGAGGTGATAAAAGAAATATATATTTTTATGATTTTTGCACCCGCCGCGGTTGTGAACCTTTAGTGCCTACTTACCACCTTCCGTGCAATAGGGGATCGGGGTACACATAGTTCCTCTTTAAATTTTTTTAAAATACAAGTGTGTTAGTTGATTTTATGAGATAAGACATCATTGTCATTGTCCGTGTGAAAAACATACTTACCACCCACAATCATGAGAAAGGAGAATTTGCATCATCTTAAAGTGGGGGATATGGCTTGGATTTTTAAAATCAACAATGCCTCACTCAAAACCCAAGTGGAAAATATCCCTCTTTACTATATATTGTAGAAGTATAGTTGTTTGCATCACTACAAGGATTGACAAGAGCCTAATCTTTTTAGGAAAAGTTTGAGATGAAAGCCAAGATGGAAAAATGGTTTGAATGAGATTGATTGATTTTTAATCTTCTCACAAAAAATGTTAAGGTATTATTAATGTTGATTGAAGTTGATTCATGAAAATGTTTGAAAATGCATGGACCTAAGTCCAAGTTTATTATGAAAGTGGTTCAAGTTAAAAAAAACAAGAAGAGTTTTCAAAAGGAGGGAGAAGATCTTTGAAATTAAAGAAGATGGGAGGAGAAGAAGAGACTATCCTAATGCATAAGGTAAAAGCTAGGGATAGGAACCATCTAACCAATAAGAAGCCAATACTTGACATTATGAGCCAAGATAGAATTCCCATTATTTGGATTGAAACCAAGCAAGCAAAGATACTAGACCTCTTGAAAGTACCAAACTTCAAGTGTATTAAGTCTTCACAAAAATTGGGCAGAGTAACGACTGTATACGGGTGAATTCCAGACTACAAACAAGGAATATAATCACAACAACCTGCACACAAAACAAACAAACAACCCAATGTATTGAGGTAAACCTCAAGAACTCCAGACAAAATATCAATTAAGGTCACAAGGTCTCCAGTATAGGCCAAGGTTTCTATTCCTAAGTCCAAGAAGTCCGATGCTCTATAATGCCAAGGATAGTAACCAAATGGTCCAAGTATCATTAAAGATTTTTAGGGTTCATGTTGATTATTAGGTGTCTTAAAAGAGAAAAGAAAAGCTCAAGTGAGCAAAATAAAAATAACAAGAATATAAATGCTCAAGTGAGCAAAAATAAAAATGGCATGAAATGTAATGCTTAAAGTAAATGGTGCATAAAGCATAAAAAAAAATAAAGGGGCATAAAGTAAAAGCAAAAGATAAAATCAATTATTAGTGATTAGTGATTAGTTGGATGATCATCTTGAAACTTGCATTTGTAACTCATTAGAGGATTGGTACAACCAAAGCCTCCACACAACAAGTTGCATTTTCTTTTTGTCAAGTATATCATCCATTTGGAATCCTCAAAAGTACCATTTAATGATCAACGATGTTTAAGTGATCCGTATTGACCAAAAGTGTTGTAGATCCATTAGAGGATTGGTAGAACCAAAGCCTCCACATAATGAATTCAAGGTTATTGGATCAAAGGGATCAAATTAATATACTTGGGCTTGCAAACATAGGTTTGGGCCACAAATGATCATTTATTTGAATCGGGACAAAATTTAGTGCTATGTTAAGCAATCGTAAGTGAACTTATATAGAAGTCGCACCTATTTTGAGACCGGTCAATAGCAATATATGCATCATTTGTTTTAAGACATGATATAGAGATCATGCTCCAATAACACTTAGTGCAATAAGAAAGGGATGAGATGGAGAGGGGTGAGGAAGAATATACAAACCACATTTGAATAAAATTTTAATCAAACTATTATTAAAATCATTCATCCATTTTTGTGGAGTTAGACTCAACACTATAGATCCAATGATGTTAATAAAATTCATGATCAAAATTCAACCCAAGTCAGCCAGAAAATAATCACCAAATAATATTGCATTTAATATATACATTAAAAAAGGTTTTAAAAAAGGGTTTTAAAGTAGAAATAAGAAATAAAAATATCAACTATAATTAATCAAGAAAAATTAAGTAAGGCCATCGAAAAATCAGAAAATGACTCAAATATTTTTATGAAATTTTTAGCAATTTTTGAAAGTCAGAAACTATTTTAAAACTAATTAAAATTGTTCAAACAAAGAGAAAATAGGTCAAAAAATAGTAAACATCAATACAAAATTCCATAAAATTTTCAAAAAGTCAAAAATATACAAAATCGTATTTATGAATTTTTATAGAATTAAAAAATGCCAGAAAGTATTTTTAAAGTAATTAAAATAAAGCAAATAATGTAAAAAATATAAAAATATCAAATATCAAAATAAAAATATGAAAAAATATTCATGAGATCATAAATAATTCAAAGTATTTTTGTGAATTTTTTCATAATTTTTGGATAAAAAATAAAAGAGTTATGAATTTTTGAAAATTAAATCAATTAAAATATAAAATCAGAAAATAAAATAAAACCAAAAAGATATGGGCCATCAGATCATAGTGAAAACACATTTGTAAGCTAATCCAATGGACCAGACGCGCCGTGCTTGATATGGACCTTAGTAGAATGCGCATGGAATCAGAAAAAAGGCAACCAATGAAATTAAAACGCTTGGCACACTATCATTGGCTGAGACGAGACATGTTATCGTCTTCAACCTCCAGCCACCCTGCAATGGAGATTTTGTGAGATCCTTCAAACGGTAAAATTAGAATACCAGACCAGTATCATTGGATTCGTCTCTTCAAAACGATCCTAACACGACCATCGCGCCAAATTTATATAAAGTATACAAAGAGATATGAATCAAAAACACAGAAAATACCGAGCACCTTCAATTTGAGATTTCTCTCTTAATTCTCAATGGATTTAAAAATGGTAAGAAACACTAGAATCAGGAGAAGGAGTAGAACAAGTTAATGCTTTATTTGGATCCAAATGATGGAGAATCCCACCTTTTCGAAGTTCAAGAAAGAAGCTATGAAACTGGACTTCTGTAGCTCGGATTATGGCTCGTTTTGCTTGGTTTAAGTGCTGGAGAGTTTGTATGATGCTTGAGGAAGATGAATGTGTAAATAATTTTGAAGGAAAAGGATGGAATATCAGAAACTGATTTAAAAAATTTCAAGCTCGTGTGAGGTTTTGACAGAGTGTTTATGGCTTTCAAAGCTTGAGGAAATGAATGAGGGATGACCCTCTATTTATAGGGAATCAAATGGAATGTTCAAGCGTGTGAAACGATGAAGTTTGGAGGGAAATCGTGTGAACCTAATACACGAGTAAAGTGTGATTTGATTTCCATCAAAACTCATCCATTCCTTGTGTTTTAATGCTCTAATCCACTTTGGAAACTTGGTTAAACATGTTTAGATCACAAATGCGTGCTAATTTGATGTTTAGAGGCCAAAACATGAATTTCAAATTCTGACTTATGAAGAAACTTCAGTTCCAATTTACCAAGTTTAATCCAATGGCATTCTCAGCTCAAGAGGTCTTAAGGCATGATTCTTGATGCTTTAGAAAGATGAGATTACAAGCTTTGTAATGGAAAAAGAATGAAATCAAATGGATGCTTGACCTGAAAGTTGTATTGGGTCAAAGTTGGGGAAAAAAGGTTGACTTTCCATACTTAGAAATATTTCAAATTTTTCTTCAAAAGTGACCTATAATGTTTTGCATCCAAACATGGCCTTCCACTTGGAATATGCTCTTGGCCAAAAAATATGGCATGAAATAGACCTCTTAAATGACACTTTGAAACTTGAACCATTCAAAATATCCAAAAATTGAGAGAGTTATGAATTGTTGAAGTTGGAAAAAAAATCATGAAATGACCTATAATCTTTTATATCCTTAGGGCTTCCTCCATCCATTTACTCAATTTTCACATAAAAGAAGGCATAAATTTCACATCTTCAAGATCATTATGGAAAATGAGTTAGATCAAGGTGATAAAAATTGACCAAGTTATGATCATTTGAAGTCACACATGAGAAAATGGGGGTTCATCTGGAGGACTTGTAATATTTCTTCATCATCAAGCTTCTTCCACATGAAAACTCCTTGGAACTTTTGAAGTGGTTTGTTGATAACCCTTTTAAGAGAAGGATGTCTTTGGAATCACTCAAAAATACCAAAAGATGAGCAATATATGTTTCTTTGAAGTTCAAAACCCTAGCTCCTAGATCAAGAAAATGCTTTAAGGAACTTTGACAATTTTGAACGAACTTCTTGTACCAACATGAATTATTTGTAAATAGAAGTTGTTGAGGATGAAATTGAGAACTCATAGCCACCAAAACCACTTCCATATCTTGAGATTTGAGAGAAATATACACTTGTGACCAATGGGAACAAAGCCTTGTCCAAACATGACAACTTCTTCAATTAACCCCTTGTACTTTTGAATCAAATTTGATAACCTTGAAATATGGTGAACCAAAATAACCTTGCCATGCAATTTATTCCAAAACAAATCCAATGACGAGGTTTGAAATTCCCAAGCTTTATTGACTAGGGCATGGAAATAAACTCACGAACCCATGGAGCAACTTGCTAAATCTCATTGCCTTTACCTATATTAGTAACAAGAAAGACAAACCAACATTGCATTTTATTAATTAAAAGGAAAAATTAAGACAATATATTCATGACCACAAAAGGAAACAAGTCAAGGTGCTTGGTGATTCCTAAAAGAGCAAAGCTAAAGATAGGGAGAGAAAACCAAAAGCCCTAATGTGATCTTGTTGTAATTGAATCAATATGGTATGATGAAGGGATCTTATGGGCAAAAATTGGGGTACAACAGTATCTAATTGATTGAAGAGCCTGAAGCCCATGCCAAAGACTTTTAAAAGGAAATTCAAAACCTAATGCAGTTGGAGAATCCGTGTGAATCATAGAAGTATTAAGGTTTTTGGTTTTTTAATTGTTTATTGTGAGCAACTCTCTTATCATCTTGATATTAGAGTTGGGATGAGTTTGAGTTGTACTTTGTTAATCAGTCATAAGCTTTTAAGCAGATTTTATTATGTGTCTTTTAATAATGTCTTCATCTTTCAATTATCATTGTTAGTTTGTCACTGTTTGTATGATTAAAGGGAAGTGAGACGAGTCTTATATCTAGGAGTGTCTTAGATAGAAATAACATGAATTAGGTGAGAAAATTGTAAACCATAGGTTATTTAATTAGGCTTCAAACTAATACTATTTTAGTGGATTTCCTCCATGGCTTGGATGCCTCCATATGTAGGTGATGTTGCACCAAATTGGGTTAACAATTATCTCTGTTATTTACTTTCAGTAGTTTAACTTACTTGTAACTGTTTATATTGTTGTGACTGATCTGATATCAGTGTCGTGACATCTGGTTCGACATCTGACATCTAGTTTGACATCTGACATCTGTGTATCATAATTTTAATTGGTATCAGAGAAGGCACCTTGTTCTGTTTTGGGTGAGCTCCAGAGAAGATACTTACTGGTAGAATGGATAAGGAATAAGGATTCAATAACAGACCACCAATCTTTGATGGTACCAACTATGATTATTGGAAGGCTAATATGGTGGCATTCCTAAAATATATGGATGACAACACTTGGAAAATTTTCATAAAGGGTTGGGACCATCCTGTTGTAAAGGACAAAGATGGGAAGGAGACTTTGAAGCCAGACTTCAGCTTCAGCTACCAGCTTAAGCTACAAAGATGGGAAGGACCACCCATGAAGACACATCTAAAGTGAAGATCTACATAATTCAAATTCTCACTACCAGATTTGAGAATCTAAATATGAAGGTGATGAAAGAATTCATTAATTTCATATGAATATTATTAAGATAGAAAACTCATCTAGTGCCTTGAGGGAGAAGTTGTCAGAAGAAAAGCTAGTTAGAAAAATTCTCAGGTCTCTACCTAAGAGATTTGACATGAAGACGACAACCACTGAAGAAGCCTAAGACATCAGCAATATAAGAGTGGATGAACTTGTTGGACCACTTCAAACATTTGAATTGAATATTAGTGAAAGATCTGAAAAGAAGTACAAGAGTATAACTTTTGTATCCAACATTGAAGATGAAGAGGATCAAGGTGACCTGGATACTAATGAAGGAATTTTTGACGTAAGGCTTGAAACTTGATATGAGGATTATTTGAAGCATATGAAAAATCATGAAATCCACTTGAGGCATTAGAAGTCCAATTTTCCTTGAGAGAAACAAAACCCTAGTTGTAGGTCAATGCTTAGGAGGAGGGTTTGTCTGGTCAACCCTTGAGTAGTCTTGAGTGTTTGAGACCTTCATGAGCATGAGGAAGTATCTTGAATTAATTTGTCTTGAAAATAGGAGGGAAAATTTTGGGGTACAACAACCTGCCTTATGAATAATTAGCTATGTCCTACAAGGAACTTTATATCAGAAGTGAAGAAGTGTGTAAGTTAGGAGAAAAACAAAATAAAGTTATAGCTCAACTCCAGGATGAAAAAGAGAAACTTCTATCCACAAACTCTGAGCTTCAAGATAAGGTAACTCTATTAAAATAAAAACTCAAAAACATGAATAAGTCCATAAGGATGCTGAACAAAGGATCTAATATGTTGAATGAGATCCTTCAAATTGGAGAAGGATGTAAAATATTTACTGGTCTAAGGTTTAATTATCAGTCCTTGAATAATAAAAGAAAAACTCCAGTGAAAAAAATTGTTTCTGCTGAAGAGAAGGACGAGATCACAATGTTAGACCAAATGTTACAACATTCTGCCAGACTTTAGAAAACTCATACCAGAGCCAAGTTCCAACCCTGGAAATGTCACTATTATGGAAAATGTGGCCACTTAAAACCATTCTTTTACAGACTATACGGTTATCCAAAACATTCACCTCAACCTAGGGCTAACCATATAAGGGTTAAAACTAGAAAAAATGGAAAGACAAGAGTGTTGTCACTAGTCTCATAGCTCATACCTCTGCAAGAACCTCATATAGAGAAGATTGGTATTTTGACAATGGAAGTTATAAACATATGATAGGTGTTAAGGACTATTTAGTATATATATCACATTTTATCCTATCAGCTTTAATTTGTCACATTCAGTGATGGTTCCAAAGGTAAAATTAAGGGTGTAGGAAGGGTAGATTGTACTGGACTTCCTAGTCTAAACAATGTGTTTCTTGTAAAAGAATTGACTACCAATATGATCAACATCAGTCAATTATGTAATCAAGGTATACATGTGAATTTCACCAAGCTTGAATGCTTGGTTACCAATAAGAAAGATGAGGTCCTGATGAAGGGAATTAGGACTAAAGACAAATGTTACCTATGGGTTCCTAAACCAGCAGCATGCTCTTTCACTTGTATAAAGAAAGATGAGGTCAAGATGTCATACCAGATGTTGTAACATCCTAACGCAACTAAATTTGAAAACTTAAGGGGAAAATTTGGAATTGGTCTTGTTAAGAAATCATTGCAATCATCTGTCTATAAACGTGCAACCAAATTTTTTTCTCTCCATTTAATGATGCACGATAATCCTTGCAAATAATTAGAACCTTACCATACTTATTTTTTTCAAACACGCAAGAAGAAAACCTACACCTACCTGTAGTGGTGAAAAATTGGAGATTAAGCTATTGATTAACTTAATTTACAAAGCAAGAGTCGCCACCACAGTTTATTGTTTTCAAAGGAATGAGAAAAGAACGAATAAAGACCACAAAAGATTTAAAACAAAACTAATAAAACAAAAAGAACTAGGTACATGGGTTGGTTATGCAAAGGGTATATGTTATCACCCTAAAAATGTGTGGTACTCCACAGGAACCTCTTTGAAAATTTGTGTAGTTGGCTAAAAAGAGTTGTTTGCAAAAATATTGTGGGGATGAGAAAAGAAATGGCTTTTATGATTTTGATTCGGTAAGACTTCAAGAGCCTCGTGCCTACGTACCACCAATGTGAAATGGAGAAATCAGAACTGCGTAGTTCTTTTAAAAATGAACAAAATTGTTTGTTGGTTAATTCTAAATGAAGAGACATTTTATCATCTTAAGGAGAATACTCAACCAAATATCCATAAACATGAGAAAGATGGACCTTTGCATCACATTGAAAGAAGGGTTCCAACTTGGATAAAAATCAACAAGTATGTAACTAGCTCTTTCAAATGGGAAAGATTCAACATCATATCAATCAATGTTATGGACATGGGAGAGTCACATCTCAACTATGGAGAGGACTCATGTCTAATATTAAGATTTTTTTTAAAACAAAATGCGCAAAGGTAAAAGAATTTGAATGAGTTTTTGTGTTTATTAGTCTTTAAAGAAAATATTTTAACTTTTATTACATGGATTAAGGTTTGATTAATAAAAAAACATTCTGAAAATGCACTTGACAAAGTTAAGGTTTTTATTGAAAGTGGTTTAAGTTTGAAACAAGAAGGTTTTGAAAAGGGAGAAGATTTGAAAATTGAAGAAGACGGGTAAGAGAGGAAAGAACTATCCTAAAGCATAAAGTAAAAGCTAAGGTAGAAAATATATAACCAAACAAGAAGCAAAAATCTTGACATAAGCCACACACACAAGCAAGTAAATGAGCATCAGATAATAATTTAGTGCCTCAGGTGCAAGCTCAAGGTCTCAATATCATATGAATCACAAAGGGTGCATATGACTTATGCTTTCGATGACTTTCAAGTCTCAAAGTAACAACACATACACACATAAAAGTTCCCAACAAATAGACAAAAACACAAACACCACCAAGGTCTCATATTGATCAAGATCACAAGGCCCAGTTGGAAATTTAGGTCAAGGTTTTATCCTAAGTCCAGAAAGTCCATATCTCCATGATGCAACAGATAATAACCATAGTCCAAGATCCTTATATGTCTTTTAATGTTTAAGTATTTATTAATGTATTTTAAGAAAGAAGAAAAATGCTAAAGGAGCAAAAGAAAAAGGGCATAAAGATAAAGTGCTCAAGGAGCAAAAGAAAAATGACATAAAAAGTAAAGTGCTCAAGGAGAAAAAGAAAAATAACATAAAAGTAAAGGCAAAAAATTAAAATGACAAGAATGATAAAGATGCTAAAATAAAATGGAATATAATAAATTGAGGAAAATTTAAAGGAAAAAAAGTAAAGGTGCCAGAAATTAAACGTTAGTACAATTAATAGTTAGTGTTAGTAATTAGTTTTCTAAGTCGGGATAATTTGTCGCTATGTTAACCAATCATAAGTGAACTTATACAGAAGTTGCACCTATCTGAGGCCGAGCGAAAATAATGTAGGTGTATTGTATATAATGCACACTATGGTTTAAAAGCAAAGATCATGACCTAAGTCAAGGAACATTAGGTCATGCTTCAACAAACTTTTCAAGATACCTTGAGACAAACTTATCATCAATCCCAACTACCTTGAATGATCAGATGATTGTTTAAAGGTAGATTGGAAATGATGAAAGTTCATCAAGAAACCATCAAGCTCATATGAACTAATGAGCTCAAATGCTTCTAAATTGATCAAAAGGAAAAGAAGAAGAAAGAGATGAATCAAAGATAACTTGAAAAAGAATATAAATCCCAAATTATATCAAACCTAAAATTTTGGTTATTAGATCCCATATGTCCTATGAGATGTCGAGACACCGGATCCGAATTCACACACAACAATAAGATGTATAAATAAAAATAACAGTGCTGAAAGTAAAAAACACATTATATGTTTACCCAATTCAGAACAACTTTCCTACTCTGGGGGCTACCAAGCCATAGAAGAAATCAACTAGATAATATCAATTTGCAGATCTTACAGCAAACCTCCCGTTTACAGTCTACACACTTAATCACTACCTTTTGCTTAACTTCCACCTAAGACACACCTAGATATGAGGCCCTCCTCAAATCCCTATTCAATTACACTCAGCAATTGGAGCAAACTCTAAACACAAGTAGAGAACAAAAACGATTGGAAGCTATACTTCCTAAACACGCAAGACTCAATGCTTAGAAGCTTATGAGAGTTGACACACAATATGTTCAATGCTTAAAAGCTTCTGAACATCTAACATGAAACTTATAACCCAAAAATAAGGATTCTGAAAACCCTAACACAAATACATCCGTAAGTTCCACCTAATACTAGGTATTCACCAGTCTATTTAAAACTTTATTCTAGACTGGGTTGGGCTTCAAAACCACAACGGTGAGGCTGCATAAAGTCTGCAAAAATTGCTCCATGAAAATAGGTCTTAAATCATTAGTTTCCTAATAAATCTCCATATTTAGAAACTAATCAAATCTTCGAAAGACAATCAAAGATTATTCTGAATTATCAATCTTGGACGCCATATAAGCTAACTGAATACTCCCTAAATATTCAATAGCTATAAATCAGTTGATTCACACTGTCAGCTTACTGCAAACGCAATGTTTTATCTCCTTGTTAGAACATCTTACTCGACATATTGAAACAAAATGTTGAAACACCTTGTTCAACATGTTGCTGCTAAAATGGTTTTACCAAAATGCAAGCCAACCATAATTTCAGAGAAATAACAATCTCCCCCTTTGGCACATTTTGGATAAAACACTTAAACAACCCTTGCAAAAAAAAGAATATTCTTATAAATAAATCAAACAGACAAGTCAGAGGTACAACAGTGAAAAAACACACATGCAAGGTTAGCAGCACAGAAAATAGTAGCACACACACATAGTTAGTAGTTAGTTGATCTACTAACATAGCTGCACCAAAAATAGAGAAATATTAATTTCTCCCACCATGATGTCAAGACATCATGTCTGACATCTCTTCAAAAACAAGCAAAAACTCCCCCTCAAAACCTGCTATCACAAATAGAGAATTAGAAAATTCTCCCACTCAGCAAGTTCCAACTTCAACACCCTTAATATCATACTACTCCCCTTTGTAGCCATAATGTGATAAAGGAAAGCAGACAATATTAGCAAAACAATTTAAGCACCTAAAGTTATAGAGTCAGGGTGCAAAAATTCAAAAATATTCTGGGCATTTAGCCCTTACATAATCATAAACTAAAATAAAAGTTGCAATGAAAAACAAAAGAACAAACAAAACACACAACTACAGTCATAATGCCCCAGCAACATCAGTATCATCATATTCCTCAGAGCCATATCCTTCACTCTCTTCATCCATTGTAGTGGCATTATCATTAGATGAGTTCTTATCAGATGCATCAGATGCATCTGATGCATTATTGCCTTCACCATTAATAACCCCAGATTCCTTTTCTGATTCCTCCATTAAGGTTTTAACGAGATCCTCAAGCTTATCCTTTCTTGCTGTATCAGTTTTGATAGTGTCCTCCAACTCTCTTTAAGTTTCCTTCAATAGGGAGATTATTCCCCTCTTGAAGTATTAGGCACATGAGCTTCCAAGTTTGCAACAACAATTTCTTGATCATGGGATCCACCAAACAATTTATGATGTAATGATAAAGAGGATGCTCTTTTCTTGACCCTGTCAATGGGTAATAATATCCTGGGATTTTTATTTAGCACTATTCCACATATAAGAGAAGGAAAACAAATGGGCAGCTTCATGGAAGTAGATGTAGCCTGTTTCATGACTTGATCAAAAATATATTTTCCATAATCAAACACCCTTTCAGTTCCAACAAAATAAATAAATTTTACAAAACTAGACGAAATGGTGGAGGTGTGCTGAGAGAGCACCTAGTTAATAGTAGAAATTCTATTAAGAATGTCATACTTCACAGTGAGTCTACCCGATGACAACTTTCCACTTTCACCCCAGTGCTGCGCATGTCATCATGTAATTTCACTACATATTTGATCATCTGTTACCTCAAGTTCAGCTTGAGGTTCTTCTGCTCTTCCTAGATATCTGTTAATCATCCCTGGGGAAAGTTCACAAATTTCCCTCTGACAACTATCTTTCTATAGTCTCTACTCTCTTTATCATTGCACTTATCAGGGATGCTAACAACAAATTCTTTGACCAACTTCTCATGACACAAACCAATATTTATGACTTTTTAATTAGACCAGCAACCTTTATAGACTTCACAATGTCAAGACATTTATCAAAATCCTTTCCAAGTTCTCTCTCTAATGCTACCCTTCTCTTACCAACATATTTAATTTTTTCAACATGTTAATCATGGCAAGCTAGCTGTTGCTCCAATGGTGATTTGTTTGGCGGGTCCTATTCCTTACAAATCAGAAAAAGCCATGCCATATAAATACAATGCTACAATCTTGGAGGATGGTGTGGAAGTCCCCATCCAACCTTTGTTTGATGTTAAGAATATTTTTGAAGCCAGTCGGCTGACCCGCAGTGGTCGTGTTTTTGCACCTGACAATCGAGGGAATGTTAGTACTGATAAAAGGGTTGTTGAAAGTACTGAACCTAAGAAAGAAGTGGGGGAATATAGTGGTACTACCCTAGAAAAATATGTGGATGATATATTGAAGATCATAAAGATGAGCGACTACAGGATCGTAGATCAATTATTATAGACTCTATCAAAAATATCTATTCTAGCCTTGCTAATGAACTCTTCTATCCACATGGAATCTTTGATGAGAATATTGGATCAAGCTTTCATGGAAAGTAATATGCCTTTGGACCAATTCAGTAGTGTTGTTGGGAATATTACATCCTGTAATAACCCGAGTTTCTGTGATGACGAGCTGCCCGATGAAGGAAGGAATCATAATCTGGCTCTCCATATCTCCATGAATTGTAAAAATGACTCATTGTCCAACGTGTTGATTGATAATGGGTCTGATTTAAATGTCATATCGAGGAGCACACTTATGAAGTTGAAGTATGATGGAACTCCCATGCGCCCGAGTGGCATAATTATGAAAGCTTTTGATGGATCGAGGAAGTCTATCACCGGGGAAGTAGATTTTCCTATTCACATAGGCCCACACTTATTTCAGATTACTTTCCAGGTGTTGTACCCCAAAATTTGCCCTCCCATATTCTTCAAAGTTTTGACAAGCATCATCTCAATTTGCTCAAGTCTACTCAAGGGTTGCACAGTCAAACCATCCTCCTAAGCCAGTCAAAATTAGGGTTTTGGTTCTTGCAAGGAAGTTGAGGTTTTCAAGGGCTCAATCAAGTCACATATGCCTATACACATTGTCAAGCACCTACATGTCAAGTTTCAAGGCTCACAAGGTCAAGTTGTACAGTCAAAAACCCTAATTGCTTCACAAATAACTACAGGGGCAAAATGGTCATTTGGCAGTCAAAAGTCAAAATTTTTGGTCAACATCTTATTTTGAAGCCACAATCATCATTTGATCAAGTCTTGATCATGATTCCACAAGCATGGCTCAAAAATCATCAAGATGCAAAAGTTTCTATTTTTGGACAGTTGAAAAGTCAACTGTAACTTGACCAAGGCATAAATTTTTCATGGTTCATCAGAAAAATCCCATCCAATGCTCATTTTGAAGGGGATGACATTTCCTACAACTCATCTTCACATTACAAGTCCAAGAAATGCTCTCACAAAATGTTATCAATTTCAACATTATAGGTCATTTTCAAAAGTCAACAAAAGGGCACTTTAAGTCAAAGACCATAACTTGAGATTGGTAAATCAAAATGACATGGGACCAAAGGCATTGGTTAGAGGACTTCAAGACCTTTCCAAAATGTCCAAGAACATGTTCATATGATCAAAATTGAGCAAGATATGCATTGGAGAAGTTGGGAAATTTTTGTGAAATGGCCAAAGTCAACTATCCTTGAAACTTCAATTTTTGACAAAAGGGCCCACTTTTTTCCACTTGGTTCAGCCTTGTCATGCCACCCACGTGTCCCATGATTAATTTCAAGATTAAACATTAATTTTTCTATTTTTTATTTAATTTTATTGATTTAATTCATTTTAAATCCATAAAATTCAAATAAAAATCAAAAAAATTAATTCAATGATATCTTGTGGTTTGAATGACCTTGATGAAGCATAATGCACCTACCAAATTCGTGTAAGGTCCATTTTAAGCATAAAATTCAAATTTGAACAAAATTGGCAAATTGCTTTAATGGTGGTTATGGAGAAATCCAAAGTTTAATTGCAATGGTTAAGAGCTCATAATAGTGACTGATTCTCACTCATTACTATATATACAAGCCTTTCAAGCCTCATTCAAAAACGAAAAAAAGTGCACAAACGGCCAGAGCAAAGTTCAAAAAGTGTCAAAAAAAAGTGTGAGATCAAAAGGAGTGTTGCAAGCATTTTCAGGCCAAAAGGAGAACGTGACTCTCTTCTTTGCCATACTCTGAAGCTAAAGCAACCCTTGCCACATCCTAAGGTCCATCATACCGTGCTGTAAGTTTTCCCAGGTCCCCCAAATAATTGTTTCATTTTTTTTCTTAACATGTTCATGTACAGGCAGTCCAAAGCGTCCCACCATACATCTCACACCCAAGCGCGCCAGATGTCCACAATCATAGATCCAAAGGCCAGGGATGGTTGACCACCATGTGCTCAAGTCAAAGCCAGCGTGGATAATCCAAAAAGTCAAACAGGCTTGCTTCTATTGGGCCAGAAATTCAACAAAAAAACCTCCCATTGGTCCATTAACCTCCTGGTCTATTTACCTTTTTATATTTTTCTCTTTTCAATTCTTTTAATTATTAATATTATTTTCATTAACTAACAAATTAATTTTTGCAATAAAATTAAAAAAAACCAAAAAATGTAAATACTTTATTAATTTCATTTAGGTAATTATTTTGTAAATAAATACTAATAAATTGAATTAGTTTTAATTAGGCAACTTTAACCTTTTTTCTTAATAACTAAAATACATTTAGAATTAGGTTTTTATTAACTTTTAATTTTAATTCCTTTTATTTTATTTCATTAAAAACATAAAAATACAAAAACATTTTTCTTTTAATAAATTAAATAATTAGTTTTAATTCCATTAATTACAAAAAAGACAAAAATTCAATTCTTATTCAAAAAAAGGTCAACACCCTAAGGACGTTCCAATTTAATTCTTTCGCGCATTATTCTTATTTTTATTATTTATGTAACTGTTTCCGGATATGTAATAGTTAATTAGGATTTACCGTTTTCCTTTAAATTCTCGCACTTTATTTACCAAAACGGGTTTTTATTTTTGGCGATGTATAGACCCGCGCCTTGTAATAGCTAGATTTACATTCCCGCAATTTATTTTCCGCACTCCTAACTGTTAAAAAATGCATGAAAGAATGTATGTAAATAAAATTAATCCGTAGCTCACAAATAACATGTACAAAGACAATTAACTGAAAAACAACATACAAAGCACACGCCACTCTTAGGGTACGCCTCACTGGTTTCCTCGAACGTGGTCATAAAGTATAGGGTGTCTTAGAGGTCGCCCTTCTGTCCAAAAGATCCCGTTGCCTCGAAACGGTTGCCTCGGATATAAAGGATCTAGGACATTAGGGTTACTTCTAAGACGTACTACTATTGCTTCGGTGACCACACTGTCCCTAATCATCGAATTGACCCGAATACCTCCAACGATGGTGCTACCTACCTCTCAATGGTGGGATAGAACTATCCAAAGGACTCTTACACAACTTAATTCAATAGGGTAGGTAGATGACTCATGGGTACTTTCTCTTTTAAAAAACAAAACAAAAACAACTTTTTCACACCTTACACTTTCAAAAAGTTTTCAAACAATACTTCATACACTCTTGAGGACTGATACAAGAGTTACCTAGAAGTTTTCAAACGAACTTTTTCAAAACACACCCACACTTGAAAAGCAAACAATTTTGAAAACATAAGAGCAAGTACCTAAGAGCCCGTGGATAACCACGGATAGAAAGGGTGCTAACACCTTCCCTTTCTATAAATCTACCTCCCGAACCGAGAAACATTCTCATAAGGAATTTTGCTGTGCTTTTGTCCTTTACATGTTGGAGAACATAAAAGACGGTGGCGACTCTTGCTTACCGCGACATTTTGTGAAACCAACTTAAAAAACAGTCAGTTCTATTTCCATCGATCACAGAACTGGCGACTCTGCTGGGGAATTAATAAAGTGAGGTGTACCTTAGGAATAGTTCATCATCATGTTTTCAATTGCTTGATCTGTTTGCTTTAAAATTGCGGGCCTGTTTTGGGAGTTTCATAGATCCTAACCCGGATCTGGGGGATACCTCTTAGAAAGTAGCAACAAACTGTGAGGGAACTGTGCGGGGTATACCGACACGGTTGAAGCAGTTTGCTACGTTGATGTGGCACTTTGGTGAGTACCGGTAACCCTTGAGTCAAGTCAAGGAGAGTACGGGGCCGCCGCGTGGTGTCGTGAAGCATCAACTGACCTTAGGAACCTTACTTGACCATCCTGGCCTCTTTAGGGGTAGTGAGATGACTGACTTTGGTGCAGTCCGAAGTTGGTTGATACTCGATACTACACTCATTGAGGGTTGTTTTCTTGGAATATTTTGATCGCCATTTCAGTGGCTAAATCAAAACAATGAACATAGAAAACAACCCTATGATATTGAGCTCCTTAGAACCCGGT